>OX359289.1:5070621-6300621 GCA_947179395.2 Pulicaria dysenterica | reverse complement strand
ATGTCTTTATGTTGATAGTTAATTAATCGGTATGTGGACACTCTTAAAAGGGTGATTTACGAATTTTTTTAGATTAAGTATTGGTAATGTTTGTAATTATACTATCTTTTGTGAACGTTACAACGAGACTACAACATTCATATGATATAACATAAACATCGTAGTTTTTAAAAAAACTCACACACATTAATATAGAGTAAATTGTACGAATATACAATGCACTTTGTCTTAATTAAAACTCCCGCAATTAGTGCTCGTGATTTGCTAAAACGAGATAAAACAAGCATGGTGCTTGTTATTCACAATTGTGATAGCGTCGTTATGTGCTCGTGTTTAGCCTGCTTGTGGTGATGGTAGCAAGCGATGCAGCTCGTTAACCTGTTTTTTATTCTTCTTTTTAATTAATAGGATTTAAGATAGATATTAAAGAAAATAGGCATTAAAAAAGGAATATGACATTACATACTTTTATTTAATTATTATTATTGTTATAGATTATAAAATTATAGATAATATCATGCTTGTAATAAAGAAGATTCTAAGAATTCTATAATATGTCCCTATAATAAGAAATATAGTTGAATTTTTCAAACAAGTGACCTGAAAAACATATGGTCTTGATACAAATTCAATGTGATTTTATTTTTTATTGTTTTCTTTATAACGACAGCAAATTAATTAAAGCGTGCTCCGTCTAGAGGTGTCATATAAGTTTTGTATAATCTCTTGACTAGGATTAAATTGTACAGCAAATTACTACCATTAAAAATATATAGATATCTAGATAAGATGTACTAATAAAAGTGACATGTACTTTCATTTTTACATGAAAAATTTGCAAATTTGAAATCTATAATCTTCTTTTGCTTAAAATTGAAACCTAAGAATTTTTTTAAAACAAAATGAAATTATAAGTGTTAATTATTGTTTGGTTCTTGAAAATATAATAAGTTGTGTTTTACTTATATTGTATACAATTCTATTTTTTATTTTGATAAATAATACAATTAACTTTTTAAAATTTTTTCATTATAACTTGTTGTATACAATGGGAATTATGACAAATGTCATTGTATACAATGTAAAGTAAAACACAAACACAGAAAAATTGTTTGAATAGAGTGAAAAAATTATAAAAGTTGTTCGTATTATTTAAAAAAATTTGTTGTATACAATATTAACTAAGAAAAAGTTAATCGTATCAGTTTATTCTTTCCGTTTTGGTTCTTGTGGTTTGCTTACTTTTTTAGGCCACAAATTATAGCTCCATTTTTCCTTTTTCCTTACCCAATACTATATCAGCGTCATATCATTCCTTCTCCTATTCCCTTCTCCCTACCCAAATCACAAGTTATACCTCTCCTTCAAACTTTCCCCATTTTCTTATTTTTATATTAAAAAATTAAATGTGTATATGTGATTGGTTGAGACTTGAGAGGGGGGGTGGGAGGGTGGGGGTACGTTTCTTCTCGATCGAACCTGGAGACCCGATAACCCTACTAGCTAGTCTTACTCGATGGTGAAGTTTTGGTGTTCCCATGCATACCCGAGACTACTCGAGGGCTTCGGGTGATGTACAACGTGTGGTCTTACTTTGAGCACATAACTTTATTAATTACAAAATGATCCCTATTTTTGAAACTTTTTACAATTTTAGTCCCTCAAAAGTCAAACCATTAACTTTAGTTAATCACCATGACTTAGACCACTTTTTACAATTTTGTGTTCTTGTACGATCGACATATTAGGCCACCACCATCTCCATCTCTACCTCCTATCACAATATGTAGGTAAGGTAGATTTATGATATGTGAGTTTCAATTTGCGGTAGTTTTGATTTTTAGGGTTTATTTCAAGGGTGGGAGGTTCAAATGAGAACCTTAAATCAATTGAGAATGGGAGACTCAATCTCAGCCGTCCAATTTCCCCTCTTTCAATGTCATTGCTCACCCATGAATTCCTCACATGCACCCTGCCACACTCGATTCCCCTACGCTTTCCATCCATGAATTCTACTTACAAAATGAACGGCTAAGATTTAGTCTTCCATTCTCATTTAATTTCACATTCTCATTTGAACCTTCCCCTATTTCAAGGTTCATTGATCGATTTCTTATTTATTTGGGTGACATTAAATTGATGTGTTTGGCTCTTTTGATTTCTGATTTGATTTTGTTTCTTCTTCACTTGATAGATGTTTTCTTTCTTATGTATTTGATTTGTTAGCTTTAAACTTTCAATTCTTGGTTCTGCACCAGGCAATGAGGATTAATGGATGATGAATATATGTAATGAAGATGACAGAGGGACCAAAATCAAATCAAACTATGAGAATAAAATATATTTAACGGTAATCCTTACATATACACCATGAGGGACCAAAAGTAAAATATGAACAAACCATGAAACAAAATAGTAATGAACTCGATTTATAATAATAACCCTTTAAATTACTTTTAATAATAAATGTAATAATGTCACGTCTCTTGACATTTTTATTTGTATTGTACGCCGTCCGGTTTCAGTGTTTCACCTTTAAAGAGATACAACAAAACACTTTTTAACTTTATAACTTTAGTCCACTAAAAAAACTAAAGAAAGACAGCACTATATATAAATTTAAAATGTGTTTCTCACTACTCTTTCGTTTCGTAGTTTAATTTAATTCGGAGTAAATATTCTAAATTTCATCCCGGTGATTTGCATAAAGATTACGTTTCTTCCTTTAAATTTAAAAATTATATTGATAGTTACTGTGGTTTGTATTTTGTTACGAATTTGATACTTTATCCTAACCACTGTTAGTTTTTCTTATTTACTATTCTTGTTACCAAACATTATAATGACGGATGAAGGAACTTTTTTATATGTAATTAGATAAAATAGAAAAACACATTACAAATATCACCAAAATCATAAAAGAACATCCACACCATTCTAATTTATTATCATCAATTTATCATAAGTACACCACTTTTTCACATGTTCAAATTCATTAACAGAATTATACAAGAACATCCACACCATTATAATCAACCATATATCAAATCTCAACAACAAAAATTTAACCTTAAAATCAAAATTAATTACCAAATCCAACCAAACATAAAATTGGTTTTTATAGACATTTTCAAAAGTGCTAAAATTCAACAATTTCAGATATGTAGACACTTTCGGATATGTGGTACGCAAACACTAAAAAGAAGAAAAGGGAGTCGATGAACGTAGTGGCAGAAGCCTATGAAGGTTCCGATCGGTGAAGGCTTCAACTTTTCTCTGGATGGAGGATAGAGAGAGCGATCACCGTTGATGGTTTTTCACTGTTGTGATTCCGATGGTGGTGGTGATTACAACTCCAAAGGCGGTGGCGGTCATCAATAAAGATAGTTGAGGGCAGAGTGTGTGAGAGAGAGAGAGAGAGAGAGAGGAGAGAGAGAAAGAGGGGGGGGGAGGTAGAAATGTTAGAGGGAGAAAAAGACTCCACCGATAATGAGTGGTCTGACTTCCAATGATGGCGGTAGTGATGGTTGTCAGGTGGCGGCGGCGATGATTAGCTCTAATGGTTTCAGATGAACTTTCGCTGTTGTCCAATGGTGATTGGTTCGGATGGTGGTGGTGGTTGCTTATGCTGGTGGCAGTGGTTCGAGATGGTGGAGAGGAAGAGTTGATGAATTAGAGTTTGGAAGTATGAGAGGGAGAGAGAGTTTGGCATTTCAGACTTTGGTAAGATGGTGTTTGGTAACATAAATAATGGACAAAAAGATTAAAATACCTCATGTGCAAGGTACATAAGAGATCTTTAACAGAAAAATTAACGGTGGTTAGCATAAAGAAACAATTTCATAACAAGATGCAAACCACGATAGCCATCGATATAATATTTAAGATTTAAGGACGAAAAATGAAGCTTTGTGCAAACCATAAGGACGATATTTGTAACCACTAACCACTAACGACAGTTGTGTACTATATGTTCTCTATAATTAAAATGTCTTGTTGCAACAAAAAGATAACTTCTGAATAAAGCATTTTCAACATTATACACATTGGATGACTTATGACCGATCCAAACCATTTGAACCGATAAAAGATAAAACAAAACCAAACTTGTTTACAAGTAAATGGGTTGAAATTACTAGAGGCACACCAAACATATAATTCATCATTATATGTCAAAGCATTACTAAGACAAGAAGTCATGATCATAGAAAAACTATATACGAACAATAACCGTTCAACAACGATAACAAGTGGGAAGATACAACTGCTTACGCGTACTTTCTTCTATACTACGAGCATCAAGAAATGCAAGTAACCCACCTTAATACAAAGTCTTAAGACGAATTCAATATACGCAACAACTTGAAACTTTAGAATTTTAGCAATGCATAGGCCTCTCGTAAGTTGGTGGGAGAGATGGGCAGTATTCATTCATGTTGGAATACGGTTCTAAGGTGTTGTAAAGAGGTAGTTCCATACGATACTTACCAAGAATTTGGCAGAACGGAAGCTTATCATCACCATTGTTGCACCATTTTGGAAGCCGTGTTTGGTTATTCTCAAAGATTTTAAGCATATAAGCATCCCGAATCTGTAAAACAGTGATATATTAGTTTCACAGGTCTGGTTAGCTCATTTTAGATTCCAAATTTGACACAAAGTCCCCACGTTTTCATTGAATTAAACAATTTAAAAAGGAGTTTGCATTTAAAAAATAGACTTTGGGTGACTTCAAACCCCGTATGATATACTATGATGTGGTCCTCTTTGAGCTGAACTTTTTTATTAGACTTATTTGACCCATTCGAGAAAAAGCACAGCTGAATTTGACTTGTTCTTAGATAACATGGGTTGAAATTGCCGCTTCTAATTCATACCAATTCTAAATTTGAAAGTTAGGTGTTTGAATTCTGTAGTTTGAGTTAGGGAGTATCGAAAATATAGATTCTTACAGTGAACTCGGTTACTTGAATAGAATTTGCAACATGGCCGAAAACTCCAGCAGCTTTATATATTTGAAGAATGAAGGCGACACAAGTTGTAGATTTGCCATCACTATACACCCATTCATCGTTTTCAGGAATCGTGAGCAATTCATCAAAAGATATACCTCGTTTTTCAGTCTCTTCTAAAATTCCATACAAGTCCAGCCCCTGAAAGTAGAAGTTGTAAGATGGGCGGCCAAATGGTTGAATAATGGGTCAAAAGCGGTTTGTATATAAAACAGGTCATTTTACAATACCAGTCAGTTGGCAGCAAACAGTCAAACACCTTGTGCATTTTTTCTAAAAATTATATATAATGACTGTGTTGATTGCTATTAGAAATAAAATTATTAAATCTTTGATTGAAACAATTTAGGAAATTGTTTGCACTAGAACCGTTTAGGAGGTTGTGTGCATTAAAGTTAGAATTTGAACTTCTGACCCATTACCCTTTTAGCTTTATTTATCACTAGATCCGTATGACCCGTTTGAGATAAAACAGAAGCAAAACCGACCCACATATGAATCAAAAACTACCTCTGTCCCAAGACGCATATTGAGGGCTTCGTTCCACATATTGGCAGCATATGCTGGCTGCATTCTAGTCCACATAGACATGACAGAAATAACCTGCAAAGTATCTTCATATTTATTATTTAAAAAAAGAATGACATAGTAGGGTAGGATATATAAAGAATGAATTAAAAAGATCAAAAGTAAGTACAAAAATACCAAGTGAGCATCAATAGGTGGCGGATAATTGTCACCAATAGTATCAATCCAGCTAAAAATCATGTTATGATAGCCGTAAGGCTTGCCTGACATGCTCCGAGCATATTCCCATGCTGCGGTGTTGTTCCATTTTGCACGTATCTCGGGGTGTAACGGTAGCAAAGCTATTTGTGGGTTAGATTCATCCTTAAGTGCCAACTCCCACCATTCATCCCATGGAATTACTACAATTATTTCTTCTCCCTACAATAAGACCATAATTTCAACAAAGAAAGATGGAAGAATGTTCTTGAAAACCTGTTTTTAGTAGTATATATCTATGTAATTGTTTCATATACAAGCTTGTTAGTCCACCCAACAGCAACCCAATTGACAACTCATACTTAATCTAGACCTGAACTAGTCTGAATTACTGATATTGCAGATATGATTTACAAATAATTTGAACATTCTTGACTTGATGATAAAACTAACAAGTTTTTTTGTGAACAGGTGTAGTTCGAATAGTTTGCAATGTTATTGTTCAAATAGCTATCTTATAATCTACAATCTATATAATTTTATATTATATTTTAGTGTAAGGTAAGTTATTTGGCCTGCCCAAAGCTAAAACTTGGCTACCTCACTGCTCCTTCTAATAGGAACATATTTCCTTTTTAAAAGATTCCTGATTAAATTACCAACTGGCTAAAGTTGGTTGTTCAACCCCTTAACTTATGAATGGTTCAATTCAGCCATTCAGGTCATGTTTAACTTTTAATCGGTAAAATTGGAAGATAAAAATACAAACTTAAATGGAAATGATTCAGAGAAATGGGTTGAAAGTTGACACTGGAAAGTCACCCAAAGTGTATTTTGATGCATAAAACCTCCCATATCATGGCTTAATAGAATCATATTATTATTCATATAAATCTGTAAACTGTAATCATATCTGACACAATAAATGGGAAATAAGTATTTCAGGTCAACTTGACTCATGACAAAAGTTATCAGTTTTGACCCGTTACCCAACTCGCCCGACCAACGTACTTTCCGACCCTTACTATTTTCTAACAAATAATACCATGTTAAAAATATTGTGTGTTTCAGGCAAACAGTTTGTGAATAAATTTAATAAACAAGTGAACATGAACAACGTTCTTTGTTAGTTTAATTGACAAACAATGGCTTGTCCGTTCATTTACGATAATTAATCGTTGTTTGTTTTATAATGTTGTCTTTGCATGATATTTTTTCTATTTAAGTGTTATTAACATTTAAACAACCACAAACAGATTATCTTCTTAACGAACAAACACGAAAACCTGATCACTCATCCATTCGTGTTTGTTCGGCTAAAGTTAAAGAAACGAACATGGACAACCCTTTCATGTTCTTTTGGTTCATTTATAGACCTGTATGGTGTCCACAACGCTTGTTTATTTATCTGAATCTACTTTAACTACGTAAGCATAACAAACAACACAAAGATCATTTTTGTATAAATTTCAAAATCACAATGCCTTTACCTTTTCATTCTCGTGTCCTGATTCCCCAACCCAAAGATTTCCAAAGTCATCCTTCATACAAACTGCTGTATGACCAGCAAATGCCCCCGTAACCCACTTCTCCAATGTTTCAAACCCACCCCATCGTCCACGGATCTTCGATACGGCTAGAAAATCACCAGAATGGACATCATCTGGATTGATGGTTGCAGTCCATGGCTGTGGCCGTGTCTCAAAAGTAGCACCCATGTGAGTCTTGAGAAAAGCAAGATTTGCATTTTGGCCATACTTTGTGTTGGAAAAAAGAGGCAAAACATCAACCAACGAAAGCAGTGTTCCTAGCATTCCAGAAGGCATCAGAAACACAGAGATTCCATGCTGCTTTACCTATTTATCCACAATGCATAAAGGTAAGATTGAATCAACAGCACTAGAGGTGGCAAGATGGCGAGGTTGGATAGCAGATCAAAAAGAGGTTATTTTGGTACCCGCCAAAACGGGACGGGTCGGGTTGCTTTGACCAGCGCACACTCTTTTGTCAATTTCTCAAATATATATTATAAATAATCTATTTTTTATTAAAAAAACAATATTACTGCAATCATAATCTAAATCTTCGAATAAACTGATTAAGTCTTCGGATTCGACCCATTTCACCCACTCCCAGTTTAGCTATTTTTCTATTTGGCTCATTAGTCCCATAGACAAAACCCAATTTGGCCAATTCATAAGTTAATGGGTTGAAATTGCCACCTCTAAACCACACCAACTTTACAAAAAGATGACAAATATGCAATTAAGTGGGCATAGTGTACATATTCCAACTCTGCAGATTCCTCCCAAGAATCAAATGTCAAAGAATGTTGGCGTGCTGAGAAGTAGTAGTCCCAGGTAATCCTGTATGGTGTAGCGAAAACATAGAGATCCATACATGTCCAACTGTGGGCTTCAGCAGTCTGTAGAATAAAAATTCACAACGCAGTATCAGAATCAATACAATCAGGATTCTCATTTAATAGCCACCAGACAACCATAAACAACATCTCATTTTATACAGAATTTAGACCAGAAAGCATTTGAATGGGTCAACTTACGTTTCTTTTAGTTCCATGTTTATAACTCTTTTCATCACAGATGGAAATCGAAGTATTTTAGTAAAAAAATTGTTAAGGGTTACTCGGAATTGTATGGCGATCAGGATGGATATTGACCCAACCTGAATGATTTGGGAGCACAATCAAGAAGAACCTTAAGGGTATAAGTTATGTCAACAACAGGGACATATTGAAATTTTAGATTTATCTTGTATAGGGTCTGAAGCAATTATAGCCTTAAGGTTATATATATGTAGGTAGGGTTCCATGTAACATACTTCACATACCTTCTTCCTGCCGTGGACTAATTTGATCACTTTGATCAACTGAACCATGAATCACATAAATTATTTATGTTCTTCTTTTGATTGTTTCTTCTTTATTATCGTTCATAAGAAATAACGAATCAGGCTACGGAAAATATCTAATATGCATTAAACAACATTATTTTTCGTAACAGATAATCAGATTACATGCTCTACTCTGATACAATGCTAATCAATGTAACCTAAGCGTTATGTTCAATTCAGTTCAAGAACTTATCAGTTGATTCAAAATTGACGAATAAAGAAGTGAAATTCACCTTGAGATAGATGATACCACCTCCCAAACCACGATCATCCCCTTGAGTGAACTCCATACGAGCTTCATTCCCATTGAAACAAGCACCTTTCCACTGAATAGACCCGTTGTTGGGCGAAATCGTTCCGACGAACGAGGGCAAGAGATCCACCGCCTTGCCTAAATTGTTCATAACAGGCCATGAAATTTGACGAGGCAGAACAGGCAAGACATCGTTAACTCTGAAAGGCAACTTCAAAGAATCCCCAAATTGCGATAGGGAAGATAAACCTAGTAGTAGAACACACAGGAGTTGCCACAAGCACAGCATCATTGATTGATTGAATCGATGTGAATGGTGAAGAGTTTGTTGAATCGGTGGGAAGTGATTGTTAAGGAGTTTGATGATCCATGGAAGTGTTTGGTTTGAAGATGATTTGGGTGATGATATTATTGAGGGTGGATTTTGGGGGGAGGTCAAAACATGTAAAGGGAGGGTGTGGGTATCGAGGAAGGTCGTGATTCCTGTTTGGACGTTTATTTGTGTAGAGTAGTACTCCATTAGAATAAAATAAAAAATATATATATATTAGAATAGAATAAAATTATAACTATACACTATTCGTAATTTAATATTATAAAATCTAGTGTTACTAATACGGTTGTGTACAATTCAGTTTTGGTATAAAAACGAAACAAAATTGAAATGATTGTTTTTTGAAAAACCAAGATTAAAATCTTTCGGTTTTATAATGGTTTAGTTTTTGGTTTTTGGATTGATTTTCGATTTTTTGTTTGGTTATTAAAAAATGGGTAGTCACCTATTTTCAATGAAAGACACAATAGAGATCACAATATTTTTATGATTAAGAAAACCTATAAGTTAGATTCTTATAGACTTATAATAGACTTAATTTGGTCTTTTTTATATACATATATGTATGCATATATATAATTTTCAGTCTATTTCCTCTACTTGATGGTTAAAAAAAATATTACATGTCAAAAAATAAGAACTTTATAAATATGGGTTTTACAGTAGATCGAGTAATAAAATTCTAGAGCAAGCTTATATAATTTGACTATAACAATTTCCGTATTTTTTCATGTATATTAATATAGAAAATAGTTAAAATCTCAACATTCGCGAATACATTTACTAAAAATCGGTGACTGCGTAAAAGAATTACAATAACTGCAATTGAAAATAGTTAAAATGTTAATAAGATTAAAACTAATGACAATTAGAATTTTTAAGGAACCAAGTTACACAGTTAAGATCACAACAAATAAAGAATAATCCTTTTTTCTAGCCTCGGAACTTGTGTTCTTATGCTTCGAGTATTGATTAGCCATGGTCATAGGCTAGTATTGGGGATCGTTGTTGTGCAGGAGGTTTGAACGTTGTTTGTAACCTAGGTGTTATAAGGGGGGCATTCCAATCCCTTCTAGATTTGCGGGGCTTTTTCATACCTCTGCGAATCCTTTTTTCAAGCTCCAGAACTTGTGACTCTTTTAATTTGCAGGTGAAAGATGGATCTGTATGTGTGCTATGGCGATGCTCGGTTCTTCTCCCAACTACATGCTGATAGAGGTCGATAAATATAGCAACAGGCGAAAATCATATCCTGAGGCGATGTGTGTTTGGTTGTTCAGAAGTCTACAAAGGATTGCTTCGATGGGACAGTAACAATCAGTCGTGGTCTACAGTGTTTTGGAGGATATCTTGTATAGAGCGCATGTAGTGGATGATACGAGAGTGTTTTATGAGTATATTTTGTTAGACGTACTTGGGTGGGCTAAACGTAATAGTCATATGTGGAAGCGAGTCTTATTTTATGGTTTGTAAGCTTATGGGAATGAAAATATTGATTGCTGTTAAAAAAAAGAAAAGAAAAGAATAATCATATCATGATTTACATGTCAGTATTTAAGTATGCCCCTGTTATGTAGGGTGTATTCAAGTGTGCCCCTATTACCAACCACTAGCAAGCTGCTAATGAAAATAGAGTACCGTTACAACACAATTGAAAATTAAAAACAAGATAGAGTTGCAATGCACCAATCTGCGCATCTATTTACAAAACTATGACTTTTTTTCTTATTCTTCATCCAAAAGAAAGAGTTGGCTTGAATTTGATTGTTTATAAACTCTTTCTTACCCCCTGCGTATATTGGCAAATACTTCCTCATTCCTCATTTTCTATACAAGCCATGGATATGCGTAAATTACAAACATAAAAGCTGTCATAATATCTCCCTTGTAATTTAAAGCTTTCCCCCATTCAAATATTGTGATAGACATATAATGTTGTTTGCGTCCACATCCCACCACATACCAATTTCCGTCAATATCTTTCTTGATTGAGAGCATTTAACAAAAAATATGTTCTTCTGTTTCATCCTCTTCTCTGTAAATTACATTTTGTTGCTAACCTTCGATGAGGCGGCCTCTAAGCGTTAGGGTGTATGGGTTACCTTCGAAAGAACCCAAGTGTTCCATATATCATAACTGTCATCAGCCTTTTGCAGATACAAATCATCAAAAGAGCTAATCATTACACTCAACTCTTACCATGATATCACTCTATCCTCACACATACAAAAAAACAAATACATTATAGATGGTGGCAAAACTATATCCCCGCGATGTAGAATATATGTTATAAAGCTAGTGATTGATAGGAGTTTTAACGAGGGTATAGGGTATACGTATCTGGTTATTCACTACCATTGTTGTCAAGCTCATACGAGTCACGAGTTGATTAGTTCAATTGAGTCAAAATACAGTAAAAAAGAGTCGGCTCAGCACGTGACTGACCATGCAACTCGCGATTTTTGGGCACTTCACCGAAGTCGAATCAAAGAAAGAAACAAATGTGCAATGATCGTAAGCGGTCTTTCAACACCTGCCCAAATCAGGAGCAATGTTAGCATTTCATGACTTTTGAAGTGCATATTTGTCATCTTCTTTTTTCCTTTTGAAACATCAACGTTTGAAACCTCGACTAGGTCAAAACATTGAATTCTGTCATCAATGAAGGTTCATCGGTTTTCATCAGATGGTTTCTTCATCAGCAAATGGTTCGGTGTCTCTGTCTCTCTCAAATGCTCTCTAACTGCGATTTCTCTCTTTTCATTGAAGGGGCTGACTGCTTTTTCTCTCATTGACTCACAAGTCATAGCCAATCTCCAAACCCATAATAAATACTATTTAGGCATCTGCTGAGGGTCAACTATGTCCACCACTATAACAAAAACATATAATTGGAATTTGTATAACTATTTCCAACATTTTCAATATTTTATGTTTGTATACAAAAAATAATTACAAAGATAATTCCACCCTGTTATGTATTTAAAGCCTTAAAGCCTCGTGAGTTTCGCGTAAATTTAGCACCAAGATCAGGGTCAAAATTGGCATTTGATGGGAGAATTTTAACCAAAAGAGTAAGAAAACTGCTTACCTTCTTGAAATAAGATATTATTTTATATTTTTATATACCAAATAGAAAACAATTCGAGTAGCAAGGAAGAAGGATAGCACTGTCTTCAACAGCCAGAGGCTGCCTAAATGGGTTCAGCTGAACCTGTGCCAATAGCAAACCACTTTTTTGTTAGTACAACCAACCATAAACTCCAATAATGCTGTATATACTCCATATAAAGAGGTTTTCAATTATAGGGTTAATTCTAAATAGCATCTATAGTCACATACTTTTCAAAAGTGATCCGATTCTACAACGTACTCTTTTTTCTTTCACTTTAGGTAAGTTGTACTTGTGAAAAGTGAAGATCGTGTAGTTTTACAATTGGGAAACATTTTTAACCTGTAACACCGATAATATGGCACCTATTTGGTGTAATCTTGGCGACGTTACCTTACATGTTGGCAATATTTGTAAGAATGCAAGATGTAATATAAAGAAAAAAACCAAGCAGTTTATTATTTATAAGACAAAAAAGCGATTCATGGGTTCTTTTCCGCATATTACATCTTATGTCAACCTATATTGGCCACATGTAACGCCACGTCACCAATACTAAATGGCGTGCTGCCACATCATCAAGTTTACAAGTTAAAGATGTTTCCTGGTTGCAAAACTACCTAATCGGAACACTTTTTACAAGTACAACTATTTGATGACAAGGAAAAAAAGGATGGTACTTGAATTAGCAGATTTGTAAAAGTACATGGCTATGACATGTCATTAACCCTAAAGGCCTAAACTATAAATTAAATAATGTTTAAAAGATTTAATGACCATCAACACCATCTTACATACCCTTCACAAATAAAAAATGTGGGAACTTATGGATAAAAAACATACGATCAATTTTTTGCGACGATCAAGACAGGAAGGGAAGCAACAATAAATTATGTCGCTTCCAGGAAAAGAAAATATTTCAATTTTCATGGCTCTATGAAAATGAGAACTTTGCAGTTTTAATTAGATGGAAGTAATGCTAGTATTTAGGTGAAGCCGTGAAGAACTTACAGGAATTGTCAGAGGACTACTAGTCAAAGAGCTTATAGAGTTAGCTGCAAGATTGCAAGCTTCTTCACAGTAATCAGAAAAAATGGCTGGAATTTCGGTTTCTCTTATCAGCTCCTGAAGTGAAATATGTAACTTTGAGCTCAAGCACGGACATATACAACAATTCAGAAGTAGCAAGATGGGTGCCTTGGTTAACTGGTCAAAATGACCGGATTGTGTTGACCCGTGAACTTTTTACACGTTTTTTTATAATAATTTTAGAAATGAGTGGTGCTGGTGCATTAATTATGATTATGAAAACAATTATAATCTGAATTTTTGAATAAAAACGATTTGGGAGGGTATCTTTTTTCTTTTATTTATTTATTAATTTTTGAACAGCAAGCTCCTACACCTTTATCCCCCTATTGGACTTAAACCAATTCCTGTTTTAGCTAATATTTTTTTAGACCTGTTTGGGATTAAAAGAAATCATCCCATTAGTAGATGGGTCAAAATCGGCACTTCTAGCAAATACAGATCAAAGACGTACAATAGTTGGTAACCAGCTTTTATAAGCAGCAATACCAGCATTTGGAGCGATGATTAAATCGGGAAGAAATTTCTGTCCATGAAGAATCAGAAAACTTATAAATATTGCAATGTAAATAAATAAAATAATAGTAAAGCTATGTATATATAACCTTGGTGAGTTCTTTGTAGCGATCATGATAATAACCTGAATGAAGCCTCAAAGTAATCGTGGATGATTTGTCAGTTGTATGTGGATCGAATTCACCTTTGCCATATTTGCAACTACAGTTTGCATCCATGCAATGTGCAAAGCTACAAAGATTGATCATCTCACCATCCCTGTTTGCCAGAAAGGAAAATGACTTAAATGACACTAGCATCGTACCCACGCAATGCCGCGGCAGCAAATAGTTTCTGTTTTGTAACATGTCGATATGTTATTCGCGCGATTCAATGTCAAAAAAAAGTTTTCTTCAGCAGCATGTTTGTTTTTCTTTATTTTTCTTTTATTTGCATCAACTATTTTAATAATTTTAAAGGTAATTTCTAAAAGACATTTAAAAAAGAAAAAAGGATTTATATTTATGATAATATGATATAAGAAGAGAGAAATTAATAAGATTTTGGATTTTGGAAATTATGTAGATGTGTGTGAATAATTGTGTTTGTGCGAGAGAGTGTGTTAGTGAGGGAGTACATTTCAAATGAACACAAAGTTAAAGTAAATTAGGAGAGTGTGTAATCGTTAAAGATTGAGTGGATGAGATTAATTTAGATAGAATGAAAGGTCAAGATTTTATCTTGATTGAATTTTAAGAACACTTAAAATTAAGGAGAAGAGAGAATGTTAAATGATTTATATAGTAGTATAGATAATGCCTAACAGTAGCACAATAAATAAGTTTTTTGATGCAAAATAAAGAAGAAAAAAGTCAAAAAAGGTAATGCTAACCTATTATGTGGAATCGCAGGCCCAACAAAATCTATATGCAACTGGACTCCAGGAAGAAGAGCATGCAACTCCCCAAATACAGCAGATTGATATAGTTCCTTCTCAGGCCCTACAGAAAGGCAATCCATTTATTGAAATGGTGAACTGAAACAGAAAGAGAAATTTAGATGTTCATTCTGACGATGATTATGTGAATGATGATCAGAATCATATAATCAATAGTAACTATAGGAACTGCATGAAACTTTGATGTGCTTATCCTGTTGGAAGTGGTAATTAGTTAGAAAATCCTATATTTGGGTGTTTGGCTAGAAAATATTATAATTTAAGAAATTAATAGATATAATATAATGACCAAAAGGAAAACTTTATGTTATAAAAAGGAGATTTGTTTGTAAAAAAGGAGTGTAAGTCTCTCATATGACATTGAAAGAAGGGGTAATTAAGTAACTTTACCCTTACATGATCAGTTTAATTGCAGCTTGTATTATACTGATTATCTGACACTAAAA
Source organism: Pulicaria dysenterica (assembly GCA_947179395.2). Taxonomy (NCBI): domain Eukaryota; kingdom Viridiplantae; phylum Streptophyta; class Magnoliopsida; order Asterales; family Asteraceae; genus Pulicaria; species Pulicaria dysenterica. The sequence continues at coordinate 6,285,283 of OX359289.1, read as the reverse complement.
AATCCGCAATACTAATCAGATCCAAAACACAAATCCAAACACCCCCGATAATGACATGCCAAGTTGCCGACCACTTGATGGTGGAACTAGGAACCAATATTATTAAACACGGAGAATAAAAAACACAATTTCATCATGTTGCAAGACATGTGAAAAAGTAACATATCTTTCAATCAGGTTTTAAAAAGGTGAAAGTGATCGAAAATACCAAGGTAGTGTATGCACAGTTCGTCTGTAGTTTCAGGGATCAACTGATTAGCAGAAGCAAGTTGAATGGCCTGATATATGGTCAATGGCTGGAATAAAATCAAATAGTGGCAGTTATGACTAACCATGAACAACTAACACGTTAAACATTTTATAGAGTATATATTTTTATAATTCACAAGACACGTATATTTTTTAGCTAATGAGAAGTAATACCCAGTGAAGAAGCAGAGCAACCGGAGAATCTAAGGGTATGTTTCTCCATTCATAATAGTCCTTCCAACTACTTAATTGCTTCTTTAACATAGACAAAGGTCCTGCATATCGAATTTGTATGTTGGAATTTTAAGCAGCAATTGTAATCGATCTAAACTAGATCAATTGAAAAATATGACAATACCTCTACACGGGCATAATCTACTTGAGAGATTCAAACTCTTTTCAAACCTTCCAATGAAATGAATAAGAAGATGAGATGTCATTTGTAACTTCAAAATTAAACTAATTTTACAAGGAAGGACAGCCATAGGACTGGTAGATCATTGACCAGTTTGCATTTTCCATGTATTTGCACTACTATATTAATATAGTATTGTTCAAATTATATTGCCTACGTCCGTAAACAAATATAATGATTCCTCTCTGACTATATGTGTCACAGAATTAATGTAGCATATTAATTTAAATTTCTTTGACAAACTTGCAATCACTATTGAAGCATATTTTGGGCATTTGAACAATATTACAAATTATGATGATAATAATAACAATAATAACAACAACATTATTAATAATAATAAATTAACAATAATTATTAAATGATATACCAAGCTAAACTTTGCACTGTGTTTGGGACGAAATGAGTATACTGACCAAACGTTCAGGAATAAATAAGGATAAAAAGTTACCTCAAATTATCCAACAAAGTCGATGAGGCCTCACAACTACATTCACAGATCCAGATTCCTACACGATGGATCCCCAGTTTATCCAAGAACGAACACCTGGTTTCCCCCTTTTCACACACCTGAAATGAGTCAAACAATTAAATATCCAAAAACCTAAAAGCACCTTTTATTAAAAGAACGCTATGACTTGGGTCAAGGTTATAATTTTCAAAGGTGAAATTACATAAAACACCGGTGTAACCTATACAATATTGTCTCAGCTGGTCATCAGGTTGACGAATGACATAAGAGGAACAAAAAAAACAACTTTTAATGACCTGCATGCTATGCAGTCAATAGCGGTGGGATAACGGTGGGATAAAGGTGGGATAGCGGTTAGCGGACCTAGGCAAAATAGCGGTCTGAAATAGCGGTGGGAAATAGCGGAGGCGCTAATAGCGCCGCTATTTCCGCTATTTGAGCGCTATTTTTGCTATTTGAGTCAAAATAGCAGTGAAATAGCGGTTTGCACTTTTTTTGATTTTTTTTGGCAGATTTTTCGGTTTACACTCCACAGTCGATTCCCATATTACTATTTACTATATTAGTGTACTAAGTTTTATACAATGTGTTATCAGAGATTAAGAACTGAAAACTGCTATATTATATCTTATTTACATCATGATACAACATGCTATATATATACACAACAGAGAAGACCAAAAGACGGAAAACCAAAGGACTCTATTAAAAGCTAGTTAACTCTCCCTGACTCTACAACTTCTAACACTCCCCCTCAAGTTGGAGCATAGATATTGATCATGCCCAGCTTGTTACAAATAGAAGTGATTCGGTTCCCAGGAAGTGCTTTGGTGAAGACATCTGCTAATTGGTTACTCGTTCTAATATGGGAAGTCGAAATAGATCCATCCTCAAGCTTTTCCCGAGTAAAGTGTGACAATCAATCTCGATATGTTTAGTTCTTTCATGGAATACCGGATTATTTGCAATGTGAATTGCTGCCTCGTTGTCACACCACAAATTCATCGGTTTGGTTTGATTATACCCAATCTCGCTAAGAAGGTTACGTAACCATATCAATTCACAAGTAGTTTGGGCCATTGCACGATATTCAGATTCAGCACTCGATCTTGATACAACATTTTGTTTCTTGCTTTTCCAAGACACCAGATTTCCTCCCACCAAGACACAATATCCTGTTGTTGATCGTCTGCTTGTAGGATCACCACCATAGTCAGCATCAGTAAAGCCTTCTATAACGTGATGACCATGATTTTGATATTTGATACCAAAACCAGGGGCTCCCTTCAGATATTTCAGAATATGGCAGACAGCATCCCAATGAGCGGTTCTCGGAGATGACATAAATTGACTTACCACACTTACCGGAAATGCAATGTCAGAGCGAGTGATTGTTAGGTAATTCAGTCTTCCCACAACTCTTCTATACTTTTCTGGGTTCTCAAGAGGATCCCCATCATCAACCTTCAGCTTCACATTCGGGATCATAGGAGTGTCGCATGGTTTTGAGTCAATCATACCAGAATCACTCAATATGTCTAAACAATATTTTCTCTGAGACAGACAAATTCCTTTACGAGTCCGAGACACCTCGATTCCCAAGAAATATTTCAATGGACCAAGGTCCTTAGTTTGAAATTGAGATGCAAGAAAATCTTTTAGTTTCTTAATTCCATGCTCATCACTGCCAGTAATCACAATATCATCGACATACACCACTAACAGAATACTTCCAGATTCAGACGAAGCAAAGAAGACCGAGTGATCATATGAGCTTCTTCGTAATCCAAACTGAGTCACTACCGAACTGAACCGACCAAACCATGCACGAGGAGACTGCTTTAGGCCATATAGAGACTTTCGCAATTTGCAAACTTTGCCACACTCCCCCTGAGCAACAAACCTAGGAGGTTGCTCCATGTAAACTTCCTCTAGTAAATCTCCATGTAAGAATGCATTTTTAACATCCAATTGATGAAGAGGCCAATCATAAGTAGCAGCAAGAGAGATAAAAAGTCGGATAGACGATAGCTTTGCAACCGGAGAAAAGGTTTCAGAGTAATCAATTCCGTAAGTCTGAGCATACCCCTTTGCAACTAAACGAGCTTTTAACCGAGCCACTGAACCATCAGGGTTGACTTTCACAGAAAACACCCACTTACAACCAATTGCCTTTTTGCCAGTAGGTAACTCTACCAAGTCCCATGTATCATTATGATCAAGAGCGTTAAGCTCATCAACCATAGCATCCCGCCATCCAGGATAGGCCAAAGCTTCACCAACCGTAGTTGGAATAGGGACAGAGTCAAGTGTAGAGACCAAAACGCGAGATGACCTGGATAATTTATCATAGGAAACAAAGGAAGCAATTGGATAGGTACATGAACGCTTACCTTTCCGAAGAGCAAAATGGAACATCACTATCCACATCGGCGGTTACCGGATCAGGAATATGATCTTCAGATGTACACCCTCAGGGGAGGGAGGATCTGCAGACGAAGGTGACACTGGTTCAGGTTCTGAAGGAGATCGTTGACGCCTATGATATACATGAACAATGGGTGGTCGAGTATCCTTTTGAGGAGGTGAGGATGAAGTAGGTATAAATGAAGCAGGAGACTCAGAACTAGGTATGGTGTATAGTAACAAGTCATCATCCATATCTCTCAGTGGACATGAAGGGGTCACAGGGAAGAATGGCACATTTTCATGAAAGATAACATCACGAGATACGATGTACCAGTTGAGTGTGGGAGAAAAGCACCTGTAACCCTTTTGAAGTCTGGAATAACCAAGAAACACACATTTCAAGGACTTAGGATCAAGCTTGGTTATATTCGGACGGGTATCACGAACAAAACAAGTACTACCAAAGATTTTTGGTTCAATAGGAAATAGTGGCTTTTCAGGAAACAAAACTGAGAATGGAGTTTCTCCACTTAGGACAACAGATGGCATTCTATTGATAAGAAAACAAGCTGTTGCTACAGCATCAATCCAGAAAGACTTTGGAATGGCCATTTGAAATAGAAGGGCACGAGCCACCTCAAGAAGATGACGATTCTTTCGTTCAGCTACTCCATTTTGAGCGGGAGTATCAACACATGAAGACTCGTGAATTATACCATTTTGAATCATATAGGACTGAATTGATTGGGAGAAATACTCCTTTGCATTATCACTACGCAAGATTTTAATGGATGTTTGAAACTGTGTGAACACAAGTGACTTAATACTTCAGATCGATTTTTCATTAAATACAACCAAGTAGTTCGAGAATAATCATCAACAAAAGTAACAAAATATCTAAACCCAGTTTTAGACGTAACAGGACACGGACCCCAAACATCAGAATGGATTAATTCAAATGGGGACGCAGCCCGCTTGTTGACTCTAGGACCTAAATGAACTCGCTGATGTTTGGCAAACTGACATGACTCACATTGTAAAGACACTAAATGGGAAAATTCTGGACACAGCTTTTTAAGACTTTGCAAGGACGGATGACCTAGTCGACAATGAACTTCAAACGGAGATGATGAGCTGGAGGATGCCCTGGAGTATGGAATATGTTGTTCAAATATATATAGGCCATCAGATTCCCGTCCTTTACCAATAATCTTCTTCGTCTGCAAATCCTGAAAGACACAATGATCAAGGAAGAATGAGACACTGCAGTTTAAAGTACAGGTGATTTTGCTTACCAAAAGTAAGTTAAAAGAAAAGTTTGGTAAACTCAGGACAGAGGGTAATGAGACAGATGGTGATAGTTTAATTGTACCCGAACCAATCACATGAGACATAGATCCATCAGCCACAATAACTTGAGTTGGGAATGCATGTTTATTGAAATTAGAAAGAAGATTAGGATTACCAGTCATATGGTCTGAGGCACCTGAATCAATGACCCATTTGGAGGAGGATGAAACAAAGCATTTACCAGAGTTACCTGTCCCAGCAAAAGCAGCAGTGGAAGCAGAAGAGTTCTCAGCATGCTCATCCTTGGGCTTTACAGTTGCGTCAGCAGGAGTTGCTACAGCGTGTGCAGATGCAAACATCTGATTATTAGCCAACCGTTTCTTACAATTGAACTTCGTATGACCCATCTCATGGCAATAGTAACACTCAACATCACCAGAGTTGAACTCGCGTGAGTCTGCTGCTCGACCACTGTGACCACCTCTATAGCCACCCCTATAACTTCCACGAGGACCCCCTCGAAAACCACCACGGTATCCACCTCTACTTGCTAAAGCTGTATTATGATCAAGCGGTTGAGCGGATTGAAGGTTCTCATTTCTCAGGACTCGAGCAAATGTCTCTTGAAGAGAAGGTATCACGGATTCATTCAGAAACTGAGATCTGATAGGTTCAAACTCTGGTCGTAGACCAGATAGAAAGCTGATGACAGCTATTTGTTCCCTTTGAGTTTGCATAGCCTTTACATCAGCACTTAATGGGAGAAGGGAGTTCAGTTCCTCATATGTTTTCTTGAATTCCATGACATAAGAAGTAAGAGACCGGTCTTGTTGCTCTCCACGATGAAAAGTTTTGCAAACATTATAAATTCGTGAAATATTACTTTGTCCAGAATACAAGAAGTCAAGATAATCTATCAACTCTTTAACATATTCACAGTGGCTAACTAGAGTTGAAACAGATGGTTCAATAGAGTTAATAATCTGCAAGAACATACGGGCATCTTGTTGTAACCATAGGTCTCGATTACCATCAGTAGGAGGGTCAGACTCAAGATGAGAAGCCATTCCCATACTTCGAACATAAAGTCGAATAGTTTTGATCCAATCAAAGTAATTAGTACCATTAAGCTTGTTATCAGTAACTTTTGTTGGAATCAAGTCTGGTATACGCAAAGTACTAGAAGGCTTATCATCAGCCATTTTATTTCAGACAAATTTCACCAAATTAAGCAACTCAAATTAATATCAACTAACCAAGAAACCAAATCTGATGAACAAGGGCTGACAAAAACAAGAGAAAGCACCAACAGATTCAGATTTCAACAGATTCAGAAATTTAATCAATGGTGCACAACCAACATCAAGAAAATCATGATATCTAACCAGAAATGTAATCAAAAGGAAATACCGACCAAAAAAGCTGAAACGTCAAAGTCGACGGTGGCTGAACGGCGGATCACTCGCCGGCGCGTGAGTCGAGGGCGGCGGCGGCAGACGGAGGCGCGTGGGAGGCGCGTGAGACGGTGGCAGATAGTCGGACACGGTAGCTGAGGTCGCCGGAGGTCACTGAATACATCTACAGGGGCGGTGTAATCAAAACATAATGTCTGATGGGTTGATTTAGTGAGCAGGATGGTGTCAGGGGAAGTAGACGTTCATATTTGACTGGAGCTAGAAATGTCTAGCTCTGATACCATGTTATCAGAGATTAAGAACTGAAAACTGCTATATTATATCTTATTTACATCATGATACAACATGCTATATATATACACAACAGAGAAGACCAAAAGACGGAAAACCAAAAGACTCTATTAAAAGCTAGTTAACTCTCCCTGACTCTACAACTTCTAAGCTTTTTAATTTGTGTTTTATAATTTTAATTATATATATATATATATATATATATATATATATATATATATATATATAAATGTATATTTTACGTAATATTAAAAACCGCGATCCCACCGTTATCCCACCGCGATAATCGCTATCCCAAATCAGGGACTTTGACCGCTATTTGATTTCCCACCGCGATAACTGCATAGCCTGCAGGTATTTACACAAATTCAATGACTAGTGTGAGACGAATAAAAAAGTAGTTTCTATTTTACATAATTTTTCCTTTCCATATGAGAATTGATATAACTGATGTACTGTTGTGACAACTAACCATGGTACATTTTGCATACTTTGAATAGCAATGAATACTTTCTTTAAGATAATACATAGTTCATATCAATCTCGGAGTCAAAAGTTGACCCATTTGGTCTACATGATTCAGTTACATGAAGTGATTACCTCATAAGTAGCCTCACTCAAAAATGTAAAAGGGAAGTCATTTAGCAGCTCCACACAACACATTTGTCGTTTCAGTCTTCCACATTCTTCTTTATGAACACTCCAATGTGATATCTAAAATAAAAGTATATGGAACACAATTAGTTAATAGTTAAGAGCATCAAATTAAGGTAATCACATAGCACGAGTGATCATACAACAAGCCATGGCAGCAAAAAATTGTGATCTTGGTTTAAAAAAGAGCGTCTGAGGCACTGTGATGCGTGAAGCATTGCGAAGCGCTGGGGAAAACGCATATTGTAGATGCGAACGAGCTGAGGTGGTATGAGGCGCTGCGCCTCAAGTGAAGCGCGCAACAGGCGCTTTTAGCGCTTCTTTAGGATCGAATTTGCGCTTTAAGTTAGAGCTAGGCTGGTATGTAGTTGGGCATTTTAGGTTAGGAATGGGCCTATTATAACAATATTCTTTATCACCAGTGACCTAAAAACATTCCCGCTCCTATCACATTTCCAAGTCGGACCTTTCTCTGTCGATTGAAGTTGCAGCGCTGTTCAAAGGTTGAAACCGAAGCTCCCCTTTTGATGTCAAAGGTTCCAAGTTTCTAAAGGTAACTCCTTGTTTTAAAAGCAACTCCCATTCATCTCTTCTTCATCTTCAAGGTTTTCTTTTTTGAACTTTATCTTCCTGTTCTAAATTAACTCCAGGATTCTTGATTTTGAGCTTTATCTTTCTTTTTTAATTGTGATGTCAAAAGTTCAAAATTTATCTTCAGAGGTATGTATCTGTTTTTTTATCGGTGTATCCGTTTTTTTATCGGTGTATCTGTGTATCTGTTTTTGTATCAGCGTATGTGTGTACGTATGTTTTTGAACTTTCTCTTCTTGGTCTAAGTTTATTTTGGGTAATTGATTTTGAGCAGTGTATGTGTGTATCAGTTTTTATCAGTGTATGTGTGTACTGTGTACATATGTTTTTTTTATCAGTGTGTATATGTATTTGATTTTGAGCAGTGTGTATAATTTTGTGTTTATCAGTGTGTATAAATGGTTTTGTGATCTGCTGAATGTTGGTATGTTATAATTATTGGCTATTATTGCTACATTTTGACTAATATGGATGCAAATCAGGCACCGCCAGCCACTGGTTCAAGCAATTCATCATGTGATCCGGGTAGAAAATATGGAACTCAAGATCCTAATAATAGGAACATTTTACTTGCCAATGTATATAAGGGTGGAGTACATCGTTTGAAATGCCATTTTGTTGGGGGGTTTCCGTTTGTTACGAATTGCCAAAAATATCCGGGACACGTAAAGGAAGAAACAAGGCAATTTATGCTAAAAAAGAGTCAACAAAATTGGAGAGTAGAATGAACTCAAGGATTCCATATTTTGATGATTATGATTTTGGTGAAGACGACGAGTGTGTAGAAGTAGAAGGTACTAGTATTAAGCCACAACAAAAACGATCAAGAACAAAAGGTCCTATGGATAGGTTCTTCACACCTAATACCGAAAATGTGATATAAGGTAGAAAGGATGGAAAAGGAGGTACACAACAAAGTATAAATGCAGTGATTTGAAAGAAGTTAAGGGATAAAGCTTGGATGGAGATAGCGAGGTGGTTCTATGATGTGTTACGATAGCTTTCACGTAATGACTGAAGCTATTGGACAATTTGGGCCACGGATGAAACCACCAGGCACGTACGAGCTAACAATCCCTTTACTTAACAAAGAAGCGAACGAATGTTGAAGATCAAGTAACCGAACACAAAAAAGAATGGGCTGAAAAAGGTTGTTCGTTTCTATATGATGGATGGAGAGTCGGTTGTGCAAAAGGATGAAGTTGGAGAAGAAAATGTAGTCCAAGTGATCATCGATAATGTGCCCACGTATGTTAAAGCGGGTAAGAGTTACTAGTTTAGTCTTTTTTACATATATTCGAATATCTTTTGTACCCTAACAATTTTATTTTATACTTTATAGGGAAGATGTTAGAAGCTTCTAGAAATTATTTTTTTGATTCCACGTGCCACCCATTGCATAGATCTCATGTTAGAGGATATGGAAAGCAGATTCCCCAAGTGAAAAACTATTTGAAAAAGGCCATGCTAGCAAATGGATATATATATATATATATATATATATATATATATATATATATATATATATATATTTGTTGCTCTAGTACTTGATGCGAAAATTCACAAATCAAAGGAATTAGCATAGGCCTAAAATTACAAGATTTGCTACATCTTTTATCACTCTACTTCAATTTCACAAGTAAAAGAATAACATGAGAAAGATGGTTACTTCACAAGAATGGATGGATAGCAAGTGGTCAAAGGAACCAAAGGGAAAATTAGTGCATTCATACTTCTTACACGAGACAATTTGGAGGAATATTGCCTATATTCTCAGGTTGAAAGGCCCTCTTGTTAGTGTCCTTAGGTAAGTGGACGGGGAAAGAAAGCCGGCCATGGGTTACATTTATAAAGCCATGCTTGGTTCGAAAAAGCGTAAAGCGCCCTGAAGCGCTAAGGGTCCCGAAAGCCGAAGCGCTAAGCGAAAGCGCTCGCTTTAAGCACATGAAGCATCCAAAAGTCACAAAAAATACATAATACTTATATATTACATAACTTCTACATATACATAAGCATATATTCAAAACCACAAGTACTTAAACTTAAATACTTATGTGCCATTACTTGAACCGTGATACTAATTACAAAAAGTAGTCTAAAATCCTCATTACTAAAAGATGGAACTAAGTGAGATTAACAAAAGTGGGAGTCGAATGGCTTGCCCTTTAGATAGTTGAATGCTTGAAATGAAGAACGAAATGACGATTACATTTTTACGATTCTAAACATTGAAGAACGAACGACCAAGAAAGTAGAAGACCGATTGACGTTTAAATTTTACCGCTTTGATTTGGTGCTGTGAAATCGTGCGCATGTGGTGAATGGTGCTGTTGTTTCCGTTTCTTTGGCCCTTCGATTTCCTACCCTAAGCCCATACACTAATAGTCTGTACACTAATCTAAACCCAAAGCCCATCTTAAAGCCTAAAAATTTAAAACGTACACAAAGAGCGCTGCTTAGCGCTTCTACAAAAGCGTGAAAAAAGCGGCGCTTTTTGTCGAGTTTGGTAATCGTAGCGCACAAGGTATAACGAAGCGCCTAGCCCGAACGCTTTAGCGCTTAGCGCTTTAAGCGGCGCTTTTTTAAACCAAGAAGCCATGGATAGGGCTAAAGAGGCTATTGCTAAAGGCTTTCCAGATCAAGAGGAACATTACATGAAAATTTTGAAATATTGATCATAGGTGGCAATGTCAACTCCACCAACCTTTGCATGCCGCGGGCCACTACTTAAACCCGTCCACTTTTTATGATGAAATCCAAAGGGTTGTAGGTTATGAAGAGGTCATAGACGTGTTACATTCTTGCATTGAAAGGCTAGCACCAAATCCTAAAATCGAAGATCAAATTTAGATAGAATAAGGCAAGTATCAAAATGCGGAAGGACTTTTTGGTAGAAATGCAGCAATAAGGCAAAGGAAGCTAATGGCACTAGGTAAATATCTTAAATTAACTTTTTTTACTAGTATGAACTATATTAATTTTAGTTTATTGATTTTTGTTTTACTTAGTGGAGTGTTGGACAACTTTTGGATCTTCATCTCCTAACTTACGAAAGTATGCGATATGAGTTCTTAGTCTTACTTGTAGTGTTACAACTTGCTTGAGAAATTGGGGTGTTTTCAACACGTAAGTATACAAGTATATATTTCTTAATTTCGTACTTTAACATCAAACATAGCACTTAATATAGAATTCACTTTATGTAGCTTCACATCAAGAAGCGAAACAGGTTAGCACAAGATAGATTGAATGACATGGTCTATGTGAAATTCAATCATGCCTTGCAACGTCTATATAAAAAAGAGAGAAGTGGTGATCCTATCATGTTGGAAGGTATAGATGAAAGTAACGAATGGTTGATGGGGGGATGGAAAATGAGGAGGAAGATGATTATTTAGTGTTTCTTGATGATGATCTATGGGGTGATGTTAGTAGAGCTTATGAGACATATGAGAGTAGTCCTTTTACTAGAGCATCAAGGGAAAAAGAGGTGACGATGGATCTGGCCCATCAAGAAATGCTAGAGGAAAAGAACGTGGTCTTGTGGATGAATATGAAGTGTAAGAAGATACAAGAGGGTTTGATGATGATGATGAAGAAGATGAGCTTGGCTTTGATGATGTTGATCTTGGGAGTAATATTTAGTCAATTAATTTTAGAGAACTTATTTTGTTATTCAAGATTTTATTCCATGATTCCAAGACTTGTTATGGTAACGTTACTTTTGGAACTACTTTTAGTTATAAGTGGAATACTTAAACTGTTAAGTATTACAAGGTAAAATATGTTATCTGAAATTAAATTACAAGTATTTTGTCAATAGTGGACACCTCAACTCCTCAAGTGCTTCATGCGCACGCATCACGCATCGGCTTCCAGACCCTCAACACTTCGAAGTGCCTCAGGCCTTCTAAAACCAAGAATGTGATATTTTAGACCAAATTACTAATTAGTTATGACTTGAGCATCAAGTTGATGTATCATACAGCACAAGTGATCAGACAACAAGCCATGCCAGTATATACAATGTGCCATCTTAAACAAAATTACTAGGAACACCATCAGTCATAACCATTTAATTAAGGTAATTATGTAGCATTTATGATCACACAACAGAATGCCATGGCAGGACAAACAAAAGTAATTAATTGAACATTGGCATCATATGAAGGTGATCCACAGAGTCGAATTGGACATTTGGTGCATTACTACGAGTATATGACCTGCTTGGCTACTTCTACTTAAAATCAGTGACACAGACAAAACGCTACATGAATAAATTAGTATACATACCGAGAATAATAAATTAATTACATCAGTATCTGCAGAACACAGCAATCTAGGGTTCTTAAGGATGTTAAAGTAACTTGAAAGAATGAATTATGTGAGTCCGTGCGTGTTTATAGAGATAGAATGAAAACCTGATGAGAGAGTGAGCAATAAACAACGGCGCCACAACCGCCGCACCGGCGGTTTCCAGAGCCCGAGCACCGGCGTCGACTACCCTTGGCGGCACACTCCATTTTTTCCAGATGATCGTGAACTGACCATGACACACTGCCACGGTGTGTATTATTCATGTGTAAATAGTATTTTTGGGTAAGTTTTTTTTTTTTTTTAATTTAATCATAGCTTTTATAAACTTTTCTGCTTATTAGTTAAAAAATGTTAAAATTAGTTTATATAGGTTATTAATAAGTTTTATTTATAAAAAGTCACTATGTTTGTAAAGTAGAGCAAAATCAAGAGTAAAATGTATATATATATATATATCTATAATATATTATAAAGCATTTAACTTTCTTTCTCTTAAAATTTTTAAGACTACTTAATTTTAAGTAGTACAAATTCTTTTGCTTAAGATACAAAAACTTAAAGCAATAGCATAATCAATCATTCCCTTGATTATCTCAACTAATTTAAGGCAATTATTACTTTAATAAATCATTAAACATCACAATAAGTATTTAATTTATCTCATTATGGCTAAATTACTTACATCAATATAATTTTAAGGCTATAATATTTTTTTCTCTAATTATTTAATAATAATATTTTTAGTTGTTTTTCAAAAATTATTTTAACAAACTAATAAAATGGTTGATTGTAAACAAAAATAAAGAAATCAAAAAAGATAGAAAATACATGGATATGTTGACTAACATCGCATTTCACATACCATACCTTACTTTTTAAATCAAACATGTTATCGAGCACAAACTATTGTCATCGCCGCCGCATTGTGCGGGTACAAGGCTAATATATATATATATATATATATATATATATATATATATATATATATATATTAATAAGTTTATCTTATGAAGAAACTATTGTCTATAAGCTTACAAAAATAGGTTTATTTATTTAAAAAAATAAACTTATAAGCTTAAGTAAATAATTTTAACCGAACTCTAGTTTTTTCATAAAGTTACAAAATAAGCTAATAAGTTTAAAATAAGCTAACGGATTGGTATTTGTTAAGTGAGTGAATCGTGAAAGCCCACTCACACCATGTGTAAAGTCCCTCACATAATGTGATGGCCGGTGTGAGTGTACTATGATGAATTGTCACAACATACTAAACACATGATAACTAGTATGGTGATATAAAAGTTGACGTGTCATAATATGATAATATAAGTTGTTGGAAAGGATACCACACTTTACTAAAATGCTTGCGTTTGATAGTTTTTTTAAAACATTCCTATATTTTTAAAATAATTTGGTTAATAATTTGTAAAAGGAAATTGAGATTTATATAATTTGATATCTTCTAATATATATAAAAAACTAATTTGATAAAATTTGTTAAACGATTTGAATCATTCATTTAAAAATTTGTTTAATCTTAATCATTCATTCACTTAAAATCAAAAAATAAATTTTGACTTTTTAGAATCAAATTTATTAGAGATAATTTCATATATGCACTTATAAAATCATATATAGTCGTATTCTTCAACTCGAATGAAGATGAATCTCTGAATCTCTAAAGCAATACTCGACAACAGATCTTGTGGTATGTGATTCTTGTTGCTTGTAATTACCTTTCTATAATATATTCAATCATCTTTTGCCTTTCAAAAAAAAAAAAAAATACTCGACAACAGATCAATGGTGGCGATGGAGTTCAAGTGCAATTGTGGTGATGAAGTTCGAACGATGATGAAAAAGATGAATGGCCGACGAACGATGAAGATGAAGATGAATGGCCGATGAAGATGAAGATTTGGGTTTAGTAACTGATTTTATTATTACTATTATATATAATAATAATAATAATAATAATATATTATTATTATTTAAAACAAGAAAAGCCTTGTTACCTGCCATGACAACCGCCACGTCACCGATAACCGTGTCACGTCACCCTTAACCTGCTATCATAGGTAATGATACATTAAACGGTAGTTTTAGAAAGATTTGCATACCAAACATCACATTTCATGGGATTTGAAATCTCATTTTCCCTGAAATCCCCCCAAAAAAATGAAACAAACACTCCGTTAGTTTTATCATTCTAAAATATTTTAGAATCATTTAAATTCCTTTTTTATTATAACCAATAACGTTAGCGTTATTACCCTTAGTTGTAAAAATGGTGATTGATAATTTATATATGGAATACAATCACGCCACTTCGTATCATGCTACCATGTTTCCGCCACCAAGTCTGCCCTCTCGCTCGTGTCGATGTTTCACCGCTGGTTAGAGTGTTAATCTACATCGTCATTTTTTAAAAATTCTCATTTAATTCGCGTTTTATTATTATTTAATATGTTTTTATTAATGTTTAATATTTATTATCTTTTAAACCAACCCATTATCACATGGACATTTAGTCTAGTATACAAAATAAGAAAATATTATAAAACATCATTTATTTATGAAAATATGAAAGAAAACTATGATAATCTAGTTATAAATTTTTAAAAGGAAATGGACACCTAGTTACATGAGTGTTATCATATTCTCCTTATAATCAATTCACAAAAAAAAAAAATCACTATTCATTTCAAGTTTTATTTTACCCCCTAACAAATTTTTATTTTCACCCTTTAACTTATAAAAATAGGATTTTGTCTTGAATTCTTAAATTTTTTTTGCACAAATTGATTTTTATTTTTCACCTTAATAAAGTATGCAAGATGCTTAAATCCATTTATGGACTAAAGCAAGCATCTAGGAGTTGGAACTTACACTTTGATGAGCGCATCAAAGAGTTTGGTTTTACCAAAAGTGAGTTCGAGTCGTGTGTTTACACTAAATTCAGTGGAAGCGCGGTAACCTTCCTAGTCTTGTATGTAGACGACATACTGTTAATAGGAAACAACATACCAGTATTACAAGGAGTAAAATCCTGGTTAGGTAAATGTTTCCAGATGAAAGACTTGGGAGAAGCTGCTTATATACTGGGTATAAAGATCTATAGGAATAGATCTAAGCGGCTTATCGGACTTAGTCAAAGTACTTATATTGACAAAGTCGTGAAAAGATTCAAGATGGATGGATCCAAGAAAGGATTTATTCCTATGCAATCTGGCGCGATTTTGAGCAAGGCTCAATGTCCTGTGTCTAGTCAAGATCAGGACAAGATGAAATTGATACCATATGCCTCGGCAGTTGGTTCGATTATGTATGTCATGCTATGTACTAGACCCGATGTTGCCTATTCTATCAGTGTCACGAGTAGATATTAGCAAAATCCTGGTGAAGCTCATTGGGTGGCCGTCAAGAATATTCTCAAGTATCTGAGAAGGACGAAAGACATATTCCTAGTATATGGAGGTTCGATGGATGAGCTCAGTGTAACTGGTTACACTGATGCTAGTTTCCAGACCGACAGAGACAACTTCAGGTCGCAGTCAGGATTTGTCTTTACCCTAAACGGAGGAGCCATATCTTGGAAGAGTTAGAAGTAAGATACAATAGCAGATTCTACTACAGAGGCAGAGTATATTGCGGCAAGTGATGCGGCAAAGGAAGCTGTCTGGCTGAAGAATTTTATCTCGGATCTTAGAGTTGTTGCCAGTATCTCTAGACCGATCGATATATTCTGTGACAACTCAGGGGCTGTAGCGCAAGCTAAAGAGCCTAGAGATCATCAGCGGACTAGGCACGTACTCAGGAAATATCACCTCATCCGAGAGATAATTGGAAGAGATGATATTAGATTGCAAAAGATACTCACGGACGACAACGTTGCTGACCCGTTGACGAAACCGCTAGCTAGGGCTAAGCATGAGAGGCATGCGAGTTCTATAGGAATGCAGTACTTGGAACATAACAGCTAGTTCGTGTTTTTTGATTATTACTATGGATGTAACTTGAAACCTTTTATTATGTATTTACATTTCATGGGATTGAAATAGGAGGTATTTGCATAATGTTTCGTAGTTGTCCATTTTTAGCATGTTTAACCTATCCATGACAAGTCAAGTTATGAATTGTCTAAATATCCGTAGCTACTTAATGTAGTGGGAGCTACATTAGGGAGGTAACGCTATTATGGATATTTGATGATTTATTCGGATATGAATAAAAGCACAAGGTTGTGACCAAGTATATTCATAGATATTTATCAGGGGATAAATATTGGGGTGATCCACATCAAGTTTACTTCATGGAGCGTTAACATAAGTAAACTTGATAGGTTGTCCTTAGACCTGAGATATTTGGTTTGGGGCGTGGTAACTTCTGTACTTTAGCATGTTCTAACGTCACGCCGTAACAGGGTGATCATAAGGGGCTTGTCTAGGTGCAGCGGAAGCCATGTGCTCAAATTGCAAATAGTCAAGATGGAATTTGCACCTCTTTTTTAGGAGAGATATTTTCTGAGCTCCTCAACGATTAAGACTACTGAAAATGCGTGGCCGCGCTCGGTTAGAATGATAGTTATTCATTCGGGAAACCGTAACTGCAGAGTGTCGAAATCAGAGTCGAGAAAATATGAGTATTAGATGAGATCCCTGCTCCATGTCAAATACTCACATTACGAAATTTCGCGATGCAAAAGGAAAAGCCTAGATAATCCAAGTTTTGGATTATATCTCTAGATGTAAGAGATCTCATAGTCTGGTTAACCTAAGTGTCTGGCTAGGGACCTCATTAGGCCAACGATATACAAGGAGTGTTACTTATCTTGCACAAGTGGGAGTCTGTTAGATTATGTGCAGAGATAGATAACATGTATCATCGTGTCCAATACTATGTGACACTAAGAGATCACACCGCTGCACACCCAATTAGAACCTTTTGGATTTTACCTGTTTGTGTATGACAATAATTAATAGTTTAATTAATTATTGAGAAAAGAGAAAAATAATAAAAGTTATTTATTATTTAAAAGGAGAAGTTGATATTTAGTTTTAAATATTAACGGGACCAATTAATTAATAGTTATTAATTAATTAGAAAGGTCAAGGGTATTTTCTGTAATTGATTAATAGTTTAATTAAAGATGAGCTTTAATTAAACGGGATTTGGCCTATTAAAGGTTTGTTATATATAAACCTTATTTAAGCCTTATTAATCATAAGGTTAATCACATTTAGAAAAGATAACCCTAAACTCTCCTTCCCTCTCTCTCTCTTCCTTAGCGGCGGCGCAAGAAGCAAAGCCGAACCACCGAGAGCGGTGGCCGGCGGCGACGCATACACACACACGCACGTGGGTCTCGATTTTGATCCAAGGTTTAATCCTTAGGCGGTCTAGCAGCCAGTTCGAGGTGGTGCAGTAGCGGTGGATAACCTGCAACAGTCTAGAGGCTTGAAGAAAGTTTTTGTTTTGACATCAAAGGTATAACTTTCTAACCCTCTTCCTCTTTTAGTTTCTGTACGAGTTAGATGAGATCACTGAAGTGGGTTTTATTCCGATGTGCATGTTTTTATACCCTACAAAACCCTTCAGATGAATCTCTGAAGCAAACTCGAATGAAGATGAATCTCTGAATCTCTGAAGCAATACTCGACAACAGATCGATGGTGGCGATGGAGCTCAAGTGCAATTGTGGTGATGGAGTTCGAACGATGATGAAAAAGATGAATGGCTGACGAGCGACGAAGATGAAGATGAATGGCCGATGAAGATGAAGATTTGGGTTTAGTAACTGATTTTATTATTACTATTATATATAATAATAATAATAATATATTATTATTATTATTATTATTATTATTATTATTTAAAACAAGAAAAGCCTTGTTACCTGCCATGACAACCGCCACGTCACCCATAACTTGCCACGTCACCCTTAACCTGCCACAATCACGCCACTTCGTATCATGCTACCATGTTTCCGCCACCAAGTCTGCCCTCTCGCTCGGGTCGATGTTTCACCGCTGGTTAGAGTGTTGATCTACATCGTCATTTTTTAAAAATTCTTATTTAATTCACGTTTTATTATTATTTAATATGTTTTTTATTAATGTTTAATATTTATTATCTTTTAAACCAACCCATTATCACATGGACATTTAGTCTAGTATACAAAATAAGAAAATATTATAAAACTTCATTTATTTATGAAAATATGAAAGAAAACTATGATAATCTAGTGATAAATTTTTAAAAGGAGATGGACACCTAGTTACATGAGTGTTATCAATATTCAATGAATCAATGGACGTTGTCAACATTGTAACGGTTGAAATGTTGAATCACGTAACCTGATTACGTGATCGAGTATCCTCTTCTTTATTTATTTTTATTTTTATTTTTTATTTTTATTTTTAGGTCCTGCTATTATTAAATAATTAATTAAATGATGTCATTGAAACTCTAACTTGACCCAGTTCGTGGCAAGATCCGTTGAAGCTAAATTCTAACAAAGTTTAATATCTTAAGTAGTGGGGTTTATATATTTAAACAGATCCGGTATAAATATATACGAGGCCTTGCGAGAAAATAAAAAAGGGTCCTTCTTAAATGTATTCGAATATAATAAAAAATAAATAAGTAAAATAATTTTAAACTTTTGATCCTTATTGCTTTTGAGATGCCTTTATAAATAATATATCTTTGTTAAAAAAAGACATTTAGTTTCAAAAAGTGTACTTAACTTGTCACTTTTTGCTACTGTGTATATCCATCTTTCAAAATTATCATTTAGTATATCAAACTTCCTAAAAACTACCATTTGGTGTATTGAGTTAAGCAAGTAACCAGTAATATTTGTATTTTTAATTTTTTATTTACCACCTAATATGCCACATCATTAATTATTGACATCTCATACTATTCCATGAAGATGTGTTATTTGTTCTTCCTTCCTTCAAAAACATATTCATCTGGTTCAAGAACCTCTAAGAACATCTTTAACTAGATGAACCATACAAAACATATAAAATTTTGAAATCTGAAATGGAACCCTAAATCCGTGTTCAAAATCAAAGAACACATAACCTAAATCTGATCTTCAAAATCGAAGAACACATACAAAACACACAAACAAATTTTATTAATAAACCCTAAGATCTCGGTTTCAAACACCTAAGCAAAATCGAAGAAAACATGTTCATAATCAGATCTGGGTTTCAAACACAAACAACTGAAACCCTAACAACGATATGTGAAAACCCCACGGACGAAACACTAAATGAAACCTAGAAGAACAAAATTGAAACCCAACAACGATCTGTAAACGAAACCCAGATCTGTGAACCCCAACAACGATCTGTGAACGAAACCCAGGTTTGTTGTTTTGAAGTCGATGAGTTAAATCGTCGCCTGAGAACCCCGATAACGATTAGTTGTCCTGAAATTGATGAAGAAGCTTCTGTTCGTTCGTATCCTAAAATCGATGAGTTAGATCTGTTGAAATCCAAATCGAATAAACGAAACCCAGATTTGTTGTTCTTGAAAAGCCCTAATCGAATAAGATGATTGTTAGAATATGTTTGACACTGATTTTGAGATGAAGATGAATCGCCGATGTTGAAGATGAATCGCTGCTAATGAAGATGAATCTCTGAAGCAAACTCGAATGAAGATGAATCTCTGAATCTCTGAAGCAATACTCGACAACAGATCGATGGTGGCGATGGAGCTCAAGTGCAATTGTGGTGATGGAGTTCGAACGATGATGAAAAAGATGAATGGCCGACGAACGACGAAGATGAAGATGAATGGCCGATGAAGATGAAGATTTGGGTTTAGTAACTGATTTTATTATTACTATTATATATAATAATAATAATAATAATAATAATATATTATTATTATTATTATTATTTAAAACAAGAAAAGCCTTGTTACCTGCCATGACAACCGCCACGTCACCCATAACCGTGCCACGTCACCCTTAACCTGCTATCATAGGTAAGGATACATTAAACGGTAGTTTTAGAAAGATGGGTACATTAAACGGTAGTTTTAATAGATGGGTATACACAATAGCAAAAAATGACAAGTTCGATACACTTTTAAAAACTAAACCCTAAAAAAAAGACAAATTTATATGCAATATAAACTTTTCTAGTAGAATTGCTATTTCTTCAAAAAATCTCGTGTTAAATTTTGCTATATAGAATCATCCAATAATAAAACTAACGTTAATATTTTTTGCATTTAGCATCCAGTTTAATTATAATATTTGTGTTTAGTTATAGTAAGATAAAATTAAGGGTGAACTTCTTGATTTATAGAAGAAGCCTAACTGAAAGTTTAATTGCGTGTTTTTCAAATGCATCATTTTGCTTCTTTTTCATAAGCATAACTTAGTTATAGTCAAGGAACACATGAATTTAAAACATTGCTTTGTTATTTTCAAATGCATCTTTTTGCTTTTTAACATCTATCCTCTCCTCAACGATTGCTCTAATGCAGAGCTTATTTTATTGCTACATACACACGTACACACACATACATAGGTTCACAAAATTGACCCCTGAAAATGTTGGACCCTGGGTGGCCGCCCCCGCTTGTCCGTGGGTCAGCCTTGTATTTAAACGTTTTGTAAAAACTTGATTGTGAATATGATATATTATTTGATAACAAGTTTGAGTATATAAACGAAATGATGATAACAAGCATTTAATGGCCCTCGCTATTGCGAGGGGGCAAATTACTTTTGTTAGTATATAATTATAAATTTTAGCAAGAATTAATTCTAAAATAAACCTTATTCTCTTTTCAAAAAGTAAATCTGGATGAAAGCTAGGTAAATTACTTTTATAGATATCATAATCTTGAGTAAATTATTGAAATGGTCCATGTGGTTTTCACAAAATTACTGGTTTGGTCCTTTATAATAAAAAATTACGCCAGCAGTCCCTGTGGTTGACATTTTGTTACTGAAATGATCCTTTACACTAACAGCCATCCAAATTGGTTGTTCGTTGTCTTTTAGTGTGAGGGTATTTTTGTCATTTCCACACTTATACCCATTTCCAAACACCTTCTTCTTCCTCCTCTTTCTTTCATCTTCAATACCCCTTTTCTATTTTTGCAATGAATAGATCAACACTTTTAACATAGTTAGCAGCACTACAAAATACAAATGACTTGTCATCAAACTACAAATACATGGTAAGAAGAAAAAACTTTAATTCAAATTCAAAAGAACCCAACTCGCTGTTTGTCCTACATTATCCTCTTATTCATTCCCCATAATCAAGACTCCGTCAATCTCAAATTCAAAAAGAACCCCACTTTCTAATTTCATTAAATGCTCTGTTTCTGAAGCTGAGGCCACTGAAGCCACTACCGGTACGATCTCGTACTGTTTTATTTGCTTAATTTGGTTTTAATCTGTTGTATTTCGTTGTTAATATTTCATGGGTGCTTAAAACAAGGTCTTAATTTGGTATTTATAGAATAGGTTATTGTTCTTATTGCACTCTAGTTGTTCGATCAAATGTCAAACAGGAAAACACGAGTGTTGCTACTTTAAGTTAATCTTTAGCAGGCTCCTTTTGGTTTTCTAGTGTGTATTTTTTTTTTGAAAAGCAACAAATTTTATAAATGAAAAGATCTCTACAAGGAATAGAGATCTCAAAAGTACGATGCACAAATCAGATTCAACAAAAGCTAACAATCCATGCTTTATGGACAAAACCTTCACCTATCTGCAAGACTATCCCTCCACTTTCCAGATTGCCAACAAAAAAGTACAAGAAGTAGGGTCCATCAACCAACCTCCCCATCTAAACTCTTTCTTGTTTTTGATCATACCCTTTAAAATATAAAAGATACGAATATGTGCATCAAAAAGAACATCAGCTCCTCTTCTTTTAACCCCTTTGAACCTCAACTCATTTCTCCAATTCCATATGCAATACGCCAAGACCACAGCAGATCCTTTCCACATTTGTTTATGATTTGAAGACCATGAAGCATCATCTATATTACATATCTCTTCCAAATTTGCAGCACTTGTAAAACTTAAACCCCACTATTTGAACCATTCGATCCATAGATCCTTAACATACATACAATTTAACAAAGCATGAGAAACATTTTCTGGTTCCTGCGAGCAACGTGAGCAAAGAACAGAAGGAATATCCAGGTCTCTCTCGCTCAGTTTGACCAACACCGGGATCCTTTCTCTGAAAACCCTCCAATTGAAAATATTAATTTTCTTCGGTAGCCACTCAATCCACTTCATTGGCTGTTGAACTTGCTGCTGTCGATCTACCCTCTTGGATTCCAGAAGTTCTCTCAAATACTTAACCGAATATTGTGAGTTGTTGTTGCAGTTCCATATCCAAACATCTGATGCAAAAGGATTCACCGAGAATTGTTCTACTACAGAAACGAGGACATTAAACTCAGATCCGACACGACCTCGACTAGACCCGACCCCCCATTTATCAAAACTCCAAACCCAAGAAGACTCGACCCACTCGCCCATTTCACCCACTCTCGACTCTTTATTAATGACTCTGTAGAAGACACGAGGAAACAACAACGAGAATTTACCCCACCCAGACCAATTATCTAACCAGAACCGTAAACTCAACCCATTACCCACTTTGACACTCAAGAATCTAGGCCATCTGGGAAATGTACTGAGTTCGAGATTCTAGGCTATCTGGGAAATGACAGATGCCTCAATTATTGGCCATGTGATAATCTTATGTGCTTCATAGTCAATTTTTTCTTGCTATTTTTTTTGCCTGGTGTTATAAGTTGTATCCAGTGGTTGAATTGTTGAAATAAAAAGTTGTTGTTATTGATTGTAATTCATCATTTTAGATTCTGATTCAGGTGGTAGTTTTGCTTCACCTTTGAACAATAATGCATTTGTTTTTGCAGAGAAGAAGAGCACATTAGTGAGGAGGAATGACATGACATAAGGAATATAGCAATTATTGCTCATGGACGAGGAGAGAGAGGAGTGAAGTTATCTTCATCCTCAAAGAAAATATTGCTCCATTTCAGTTTTGCTTTCTATTTCTTCTTCCTATGAACTGTGTGCAATTTTTGATGTGGGTGTTGATTGATCTTGGGATTTAGATCGTATATGTGTATATAGATATGAGATGTCTAATGATGATGGTGTTGATGTTTATTGGGAGAAAGGATGAAGAAGGAGAAAGGTGTTTGGAAATAGGTATAAAATGGGAAAAGACATAAATGCCCTTCACTAAAAGACAACAAACGGAAGGGACTTGACAGACGTTAGGGTAAAGTACCGTGGATGAAACAAAATGTCAACCACAGGGACTGCTGACGTAATTTTTGATTATAAAGGACCAAACCAGTACTTTTGTGTAAACCACATGATCCATTTGAGTAATTTACTCCATAATCTTTAATCAGCCTCAATATAGGCATATAACATGTGAATATATGAAAAAGGAAACTAAAAATATGCCCTACATTTATTTTTTTCTCATGACATATCTAAAGATTAAAATATCTACTTGTATGGATATTAAAAATCATGAGAAAAATAAATATCTCATGAGATAACATGATCTCATGATAAAAAAAATATCATTATATAATGACAAAATTACAAAATTACCCCTTAATATCTTATGAGAATTTGGTGTTTTAGTTAGCAAATTGATAAATATAGTAATTACTATCTTAATTTTATAATAATTAATTTGAAAATAAATATGATTGCTTAACAACGAAACATGTGAAAATTGGATATTAGAAAAAAAATTACTTGATTTTAACAATTCAAGAGGTGTTTTAAATAAGAATAATTCAATGTTATTTTTTATTTATGTAAAATATATAGTTTTCATTTATACTCAATAATCAAACACAATAAATATTAAACTATTTAACATTTAACACTAAATAGTTCATTTAAATACAATCATCCAACCCTTTAAATGTTACCCAACAATAGTGATAGCGGTTTGAAACCTTTTTCATTGCTACTTCCTAAATAAACTTTTTTAACTTATTTTTATTTGAGTAGATACTACATAGTTGGCCTTTTTTACTCAACTATTTGTATTTGAACAAGCAAATTTCGTATTATTTTATTTAACGAGGATCGTAGTCGCTATTTTGATGTCATATATATAATTTGATATGACTTTGTAAAACTATTTTAAAATTATGATTTTCCTTTGATATTTAATTAAGTTCTTACATCCACCATTCCCGTTAATAACCATCTAGATGGTTTAGGACATTAGACTTGCTCTACAATTGACTTTTTCTTATATCAACTAACGATTTGCAATAATGTATCTAATGTTCCAATCTAATTCTAGATTAGATTCTGATATGAAAACACCTCTATGCAAACATCAACTAGGTCATCTCTAACATAATTCCTCAAGAAATACTTTGTTTGCCTGTGAGGCTGTGATAACACATAACGAGTGAGATTCACTTAAATCGTAACTCGTCAATCCATGAGTAGAAGTGTGTACACGTACTTGAAACAACAACAATATTATCATCAAGACCATAATATATAATATCATAGTAAATTGGAGAATCTACAAGTCTACACAAAATTGTTCACTTGTAAACATAGATGTTTTCACACTGTTTTTATTAGTTTTTTATTCATGAAGATGGATGTATGTAATCATAGTCAATGGAATTTTTGTGTTTTTCTATATTGTTCACTAGTGAATATTCGTTGGTGAACAACCCAAAATTCTTGTTAGAAATTTTTTCCGTCAGTCTTTGCTATTTACACAACTATTCACAAGTGAACAACTCATAGTCGAATCTGAATTTGAGAGATGTTATAAAAAATGTGTGAGAAATTACGTAATTAGATAATCCCTAAAGTAATAAGAAAATAATAATATACTAACTTTCTCATTTCGATTAAAACCATTTAATAAGATTAAAAATAATCAACAACTTAGATTAAGGTTTTGAAGTTATTCCTTTTTATTGATATATACACACCCACAACTTAAAAATGCATTTAGGTTATTTTTAAACCAAATTTAAATTAAGTAATACATCTCATGCATCTATCATAATATCTTAAACATTCGATTGTCAAACTTTAAAATTAATAAAATTTTAGTTATTGGTGAGTTATATATAAAATAAAATGAAATTACAATGAAAAATGACAATCAAATTTTAAACTCTATAACTCATGACTATCAATTCATTACATTAAAGTATGTAACAAACATATGTTAGCACAATGTTACATTAGATAGCAAAACTAAACACATTTGAATACGTTATAGATCATTGCATCACGCCGATAAAATACTAGTTTATATATATAACATTAATTCAATAACTAGTTTTATTACTTGAACTAATCTCAACTTTTGATTTGAAAATTCAATAATTAAAGAAAAGCAAGCGTTTTATATCTCGCAAAGTTCCTTGCGTTAGATGCTCTTTAGTTGTATCTATTTTATTTTGGTTATATATATATATATATATATATATATATATATATATATATATATATATATATATATATATATATATATATATAATATACATGTTTAAAAAAAAAAGGAAGTGTCTGAAAATAACAATTGTCTAGGGGTTGTTTTGTTAATAGGGGAGGGGTATATATTTTGGTGGATGGTGTTTTACTTTTACCTCTTTTTTTAAATTAATATATACACAATGGTATAAAACTATAAATTATATCAAAAGTACTTAATTTTTAGTTTGACACCCATATCATTATACTTATTCTTAAAAATTTTGAATTTTTTAGTAAAAGATTACACGCATGCAACTTATTAGTGTGATATAATAATAGTCAGGTGGTTTGTTAGTGCGTGAGGAAATTTTGGTAAAATACAAAAGGTATAGAGATAAAAGTTATATCAAATTATCGAATATTTTTTTAACATTTTATTATTTTTAATTCGACATCCATTTTTTGTATTTAAAAAAAAGTATGGGTTACTTAAAACTTTTTACATTTAACAAACCAGCAATGCAAAATAAAATACACATATACAAACCAAAAATAACTTTTTGTATAATGCTGGTTGCATTTCTGGCTTGTTTTACTAAAAGGTTGCATTACAACATGATGTTAGTTGTTGGCGTAAGTGGTGATGGTCAACGACAACAAGTAATCCTGTGATTGATGATGACAATAGTGTTTGTTAGTAGCAGCGACGGTGTTGTTCGAAAAAAAGAAACTTAGCTTAATCAGAGCTCAATTAATATTTTTTACATGTTTATTTAAAAGAAAAACAAAATTATTTTAAAAATAAGTTAAAGCTAAAATTGTTTGTTAAATGAAACACCTATTTGCGTGTGTATACACACACCCTTTGTAGAGAGTGGAAAAGACTAAAAGGAATATGTTGTAATTAATTCCTTTATTATATTCATTTCTTAACTTGGTCTTGCCTCAAACAAATTCGATCCTTGGATTCCTTCCATATTCGATACTTGTAATGTTGGAATTGGAGATATCTTTCCATGTTTATCTAACAATGAAAGCAATGTTTATGATCACAATTCCACTGGAATAGGAATACGATTCTCTTCACTCACAAAATGCCATGCGTTGCAATCATACATATATTTGTTTGTACGAGAATTGCGAGAACCAATTATAGCTATTAATAAAAAAAGATGAGTGGTCTAAAAACTTGTTAATGGATAACCTTAAACTATTCAAACTTATCCTTAATTTATTGGGAACAATTTGGACATTTTTACATTACCTAAACTAATATGTTCATCAAACGAAAATGTGTTAAATTACGAAAATTATACCAAATTAACGAGAACATTATGCCTTCTTAATTTGAGACCGATCTTGCTATACTTTTTCGATTTTCTTTTGTGTTTGCTGGGTTGTTTTAGTACACGTCACCTAGTTTTTCAGTACAGATGTAGATATGCACATGTGCAACTATAGCAAGCCCGTCTCAAATTAAAGAGCACAATTTTCTTGTTAATTTGGTATAATTTCCGTAATTTAACATATTTTCTTTTGATAGATATATAAGTTTTAAAAAAGTAGGAGTATTATACAAATGTCCATACTATAATTTCCTCTTATAATTAAAAAAATGACAGAAAATTGAATGATTGACAAAAAATGGTTCCCGCGATTCTTATACAAAAAATGATTATAATGTGTGTGTTTGTGTGAAGATGAAATCTATACAAAAAATAATTTCTCTATAATAAATAATAATAATTATTAAAACAATGATAAACAAAATGTATGTAATTATTAATTATTATGATAAGAGAAGATGCTCTTATTTAATCTTCGTATAAGAGCAACTAGGCCACATGAATAATATTGACCATTCTTGGTATTCGATATGTAACGTTTCCTTCGTTCAACACTTCAACTCTTTCTTTAATTATTTACGTTATTACCGTATTGTAATAATTCAACTTGTCAACATAGATATGTAAACAAAATAATGGCGATTAATTTATTTATGGTTCTATCTATCTCAAAGCTAACATCATTCAAATTTTATAAATTTTACAAAGCTAAAATTTGATCATTCACACTAACACGTGATTATTAGCTTAGGATCATCCTAGTCTCTCTCTCCACACACACACACACACACACACACATATATATATATATATATATATATATATATAAATATATATAAAGATCAATAAGTAACTAGCTTTATATATAGCTACTACATAATCAATCTCAGCCGTCAGATTTCGATTATCAATGGTTGAGATTATGACTGCATATTCGATTTATGTAGTATGCATATTCAGTTGTAAACTGCATATTCGATTTAACCAAAATACATATTTAGTCATAATTCAACCATTGATTTCCAAATCTAAAGGCTAAGATTGGTTAAACCATTTGTTTTATAAGTTCTGCAGATAAGGTTGGTTATAAATGAACCTTACCCTATATATATTGGAGATAGTTAAATAAAAATTAATTTGTATACGAAAACTGCGAGAACCAATCTTAGTTCTTCATTAAAATTAATCAATAGCTAAATTTTGTTGACAACTCATTAAGGACGCATTAATGAGGGGTATTTTGGGAAATCAAGCCTTGCAAATTAATGATGACTCATCCGGATGCAATCATGGTTGGGTATATATAAATGACCAAAATATCATGGTTTTAGTCATTAATAGTGTTATAAACAATTCTCACAGTTCTGTACGGAAAAAATTGTTTTCGATTTCCCTATATATAGGGTAGGGTTCATTTGCAAAACCGCAAGAGTCAGTCATATCACTTGATTATAATATATCAATGGCCAATAATAAAAATATATCATCAATGGCTCATTAATACCTTCATTAATGAGCATTAATGGCTCATTAATTATGGGTATTTTGGGAATATCACAATCATTAAATAATAACTTATTCATTTGGACGTAATTCATGATTGTGTAAATATATAAATTATCAAAATGCATTTTTAAGGAACATTAATAGTATTTTCAAATGATTCTCACGGTTCTCACATTAAGATGGTTCTTAAATGAACTTCTACATGTGTGTGAGTGTGAAGGTTCTATCGAGAACCAGTTTTATTGTGATAACCTATGCAATATAGTCAAATTTGTCTACGAAATCATTAGATTCGTGAATTTGCAACATATTTATAGTATCTCACGAGTTTTCATAGATTTTGAGTTGAAAATGTGAAGAAAATCGCAGATGTATAAAAATACATTTGATGCACATCGCATTGATAAAACGTTTTTATGTTATCATAAATTTCTCATCATTACTAAACACTATATATGATGCATAATAATGAATTTGTATATATATATATATATATATATATATATATATATATATATATATATATATATATATATATGAAGAAGTTCCTTTGAGAATCCTTTTTATTGCGAGAAGCCGAGAACCAATCTGAACCGTCCAATTCCTCATCCTTCAATGTCATCACCCACCTATGAATTCATCACATGCTTCCTGCCACACTTGATACCCACACTCTACATCCGTGAATA
Organism: Pulicaria dysenterica; assembly: GCA_947179395.2. Lineage (NCBI taxonomy): Eukaryota > Viridiplantae > Streptophyta > Magnoliopsida > Asterales > Asteraceae > Pulicaria > Pulicaria dysenterica. Next base: position 6,256,120 of record OX359289.1, on the reverse strand, counting down.
ATTCATGGGTGGGCAATGACATTGAAGGAGGGGAATTGGACGGCTAGGATTGAGTCTCCCTTTCTCAATTAATTTAAGGTTCTCATTTGAACCTCCCACTATATATATATATGGAAAAGTTTAAAAGAGAATTGTTTTTCATACAAGTCTGTGAGTACTATGTGAAACATTATTAATCACTAATTAATTGGGGTATTTTGGTCATTTATATATTTATCCAGTCCTGACTTGCGTCCGAGTTGACCATTATTAATGAATGAGGCTTGTTTTTTTTTTCAAAATCTCATTTATGCGTCATTACTGACCTTAATAATAAGCCTCATGAATGTGTCATCAATAGCCAAGATTGGTTCTAATAGGTCTCGTACGAAAAATAATTTTTAACACTCGATCGAATATAGTCATATACATACATACACACACACATGTATATATATATACATACATACATACATATATATATATATATATATATATATATATATATATATATATATATATACTATTATATAAAACATTTAACACTCTCTTTTCTAAAAGTCTTAATCTCTTAATTTTAAGTAAGCTGAAATTACTAATTTACCCTTCATTTAAAGTTTTAAACATAAAAAAAACTATTAAATAAAGTTGATTAAATTCCTAAATACATAACTATAACTTCAGTAATAAATAACATTTAAAAATATAAAGTCACTTCAAATTAATTTTTAACATATAATATATTAAATACAAGTTAACATTTTAATAAAAAATTACATAGAAATAATATATCAAATATCGTATCACATAACAAATATTAAAATTTTGGTATTATAAAATATCCTTATTCTTCTAGATCACACAAACCAAACAATACACTCTCTTATACCAACACAATTTTACATCCACATCAACACAATTCATAAAGTCATGATATGTTTTATCATCTTACTTTATAAATAGAGAATTTTTTTCTTATTTTATTTTTTTTCATAAGTATTTAAAATTAATAAAAGAGTTTATAGATAAAAGAGAAATAAAGAAAATGAAAAAAGAAAAAGAAAATTCTCATGAATGGAAATTACTCGATGTCATCATAGTGCATGGATACCATATCCTAAGTTATGAAGTAAAAAATATTCGTCATCGCCGCATTGCGCGGGTACCATGCTAGATTCCCCCACGCTCTGAATTCCTCACATACACCCTGCCACACTAGATTCCCCCACGCTCTCCATCCATGAATTTTACTTATCAATTCAACGGCTAAGATTGGTTCTCGCGGTTCTCGCACTAAAATCGGTTCTCAATGGAACCCTCCCCTATATATAGGAAGAAGTTCCATTGAGAACCATTTTTAGTGCGAGAACCGCGAGAACCAATCTGATTCGTCCAATTTTTTTCCTCTTTCAATGTGATTGACCACCCATGAATTCCTCACATACACCCTGCCACACTAGATTCCCCCACGCTCTCCATCCATGAATTTTACTTATCAATTCAACGGCTAAGATTGGTTCTCGCGGTTCTCGCACTAAAATCGGTTCTCAATGGAACCCTCCCCTATATATATATATATATATATATATAGGAAGAAGTTCCGTTGAGAACCATTTTTATTGCGAGAACCGCGAGAACCAATCTGAGCCGTCCAATCCCCCCTTTTTCAATGTCATTGTCCACCCATGAATTCCTCACATACACCCTGCCGACACTTGATTCCTCCACGCTCCCCATCCATGAATTCCACTTATCAAATCAACGGCTAAGATTGGTTCTCGCGGTTCTCGCAATAAATTCGGTTCTCAATGGAACCCTCCCCTATATATATATATATATATATATATATATATATATATATATATATATATATATATATATATATATATATATATATACCGAAAGAGAAGGACGTCGCAAGGGCTCCAACCTCCATAAAGTTTTGTCGTGAACTCGTCTCCTTCACACATGATTACCGCTTGTAGTCGTCTTTTACATACCTTTTTATTATGTTAAGTTATATGTGGAGAATTCCATTTGTCATGACAAACTTCTGTGCCCTCTTTTGTTTTTAAAAAACGCCAATAATGCTTGTTGTCCGACGGACATCGGGTCACAGTCAGTGGACCATTTGTTCAGCCTCCTATTACAGATGGTTTAAGTTTAACAATACAAAATAAGTAGTCAAAATGATTACTTTTAGCGAGAAAGAGATGGGCTTTGAAAAAGTGATTGAAAACCACTTCCAAAGCTAAGCAAAGGAGGAGTGTTGACACATTCATTTTCCCATTACCATTGCCTTTCAATTATTGCAATCAATCCAATCATAACCATACAACAACACCCACAAAAACCCCCCTTCCCATGTCCTTACCAACCTCCATATATGCATCACTTCTATTATACAATTTTAGCTTCAATATACCAACAATAAAAGAATGTAAATATCTAATGTTTAAGAAATCAACTTTAATGTTATTAGGAAGAGGTTTTAGGTTAGATAACCTTTTTTTTAATGTATTTTTAGAAGTACCTACGCTTCAAATGTGTAAAATAACAATGGATGTTTTCGGCATATGGCTTTTTTAAGCTAGTAGCTTTTATTTTTAAAGAAAAAACTAGTATTAATAAACATATGACTTCCAACGTCTAGTTATCAACTTCCAGCTATTAACTATCAGTTTTCAGCTACAACTATCAGGTATGTTTGTCAAACACACCAAATATACATATTTTATACTATATCAGAAAAAGTCGCACAAATTATACATAGTAGGTTTTTCGACTAGCATTTGTTACCAGCACTATAAAATTCTATAAAATGCTTATGTTACCTCTGACCAATATATTTAATTAGATCCGTAATTTGTAGGTATATAAGTTTTTATAAAAGTTATTTACCAAATTCTTGAAAATTAATACTTGCTTTAAGTTTTCCATTAGCTACTTGACAAGATTTCCTTATCGTCATCAACATTTATTCCATATTCATTTGTCGAAATGAAATTAATTAATCGTACCAAATCACATGAGCCTCTATTTAATTGTCTTTAATCACCTAACCTTTATTCTTATTCATCAAGATTTATATATTAGACTTTCTTGTATGTTTTGCATGTGACGTTTAATTCCAAATTATTTTTCTAAAATATATTTGTGCTACATGTTAAAGTTACCAATCAACATCACTATACCTCCAAACCAATTCTTACAAACTATTACATATTTAAATTATTTAGAAAATAAAATAAAAATATAGTAATACATTTTAATACTATAAAATTTTGTAGCATTTTTCATATGCTAGTCATTGTCAAAAACGTCGAACAATGAACTTAATCGAATAAGTTTCTGTTTTGTCGGCATAGAGATGTTTTGTTCTAGCATGAAGTTTGAATGTTTGTTGGCAATAAATATAATAAATTAAAATTTTCTAAAACTTCCATAATATGTTTAGTAATTTTTGATTAAGATTTATTGGTGAATGTATAACTATATTAAAAGTAGGGGGAGATTTTAATTCATATTATAGTTTAGGGTTTAGTAAACCCTATCGTAAGGGAGATGATTTGTACACAACAAACATTTGTCATACACAACAATCATGATATTTTTACCCTTATAAAGTTATGAATATTTTTTATCATCCACATGTTTAAGGGTATTAGTGTCTATTCACATATATTTTGTTATGTATGACAAATGTTTGTTGTGTGCAAATCATCTCCCGTATCGTGATGTTGGTTGACCGGATTAAATACTACTCTAAAGTATCAAATGTGTAGTGATAACTCAATCAGTTTGGTACTCTGATTCAATGATCCAAAGTACTAAATTCAGTAAATTGACCGAGTTTCAAATGGAGTTTTAGTGAGTCGGGTATTAAAATGACTAAGTTACCAAATTCATAGTACTACAATACAACCTTTGATACTTTAGTGTAGTATTCAACCCACTTGACCAAGTTTATGGTGGTAAACTATATTTTAGTCTGTTATTGTAAACCTCATTAATTTATGTAAAATTCAAAACTAGGGTTCCAAAGAAAAAGGGGGTGTAATGTTTCATTTGTTGTCTTCGTTTCAAAGAAAAAATGACCCCTTAGAACTTGGAAATTTTAGGCCTATAAGCTTGTGGGGTTGTTATTACAAGGTAATCGCATAATTATTAGCAAATCGGTTGTCAAGAGTGACATATAAGATTGTTGATGGAAATCAATCCGCATTCATCAAGGGGAGACAAATTTTAGATGGTTTTTTGGTTGTTAATGAAGTAATACTCCATGCGACTAAAATAAATTAAAATGAATATTGTTCAAGGTTGATTTTCAAAAGGCCTTTGATTCGGTAAACTGAGATTTCGTTTATCTATCATGGATCAAATGGGATTTGCATCTACTTGGTGTTCCTGGATTCAAGGTTGATTAAAGTTAGTCTGTTTTTCGATACTGGTAAACGACTCGCCCACACATGAGTTCACTATGAATCAAAGTCTTCGTCAGGGGATCAACTTTCCCCTTTTCTATTCTTGTTGGTGAGATAAGTGTTTAAAAGAATGGTCCAGGAAGCATGTTCTAATGGGTTATTAAAACTCGCTAGTAGTAACCGGAACATTTCTCTTCTACATTTTGTTGACGACACCCTTCTTTGATAAGTGTTAGTGATTAAACTTTGCTAATCACTCAAATAATTTATGTTCGAAAATGAATGTGGCTAAAAGCTCCTTGCTAGAGGTTGGTGTTGATGAGACGATAGTTCGGTAAATAGCTCAACAGTTTCAATGTAAATCATCCCCATTTCCCTCAACATAGTTAGGCAGTTAGGCCTCCAAGTTGGAAGCAATATGAAGTAAAATCCTCTTGGAGTGAAATCATTAAAGAACTCAAAAAAGGTTGTCACCATGGAAATTAAAGAACTTGTCAATCAAGGGGAGACTAAAATTAACTAATTCACTTTTGTCTGCTTTTCCATTATATTATTTTTTCTGTTTAGGGTTCTGGAATCAATCTTTTGAAACTAGAGCCATTGCGAAGAAATTCTTATGGGTGATGAAACAATATGAGAATAAAATCTCATGGGTGTCATGGGAAACATGTCAGCATAGCATAGCGGATGTAGGGCTGGGAATCTCCAGCCTCAAATTCAAAATCATGGCCTCTTGGCAAAATGGTTATGGAGGTTTTTAAAGGAATAGGGGAGCACAAGGAAAGATGTATTCTTGGAATTTTATGGGAAAGATGGTGGTATGAACAGAAGACCCTTAAAAGTGGGTTAAAATGTGTAGGGATCAATAATGGCTACATATAAGTGTTGGATTATGTTTGCTGACACACATAAGTTGGTATCACTACTAATGAAGCATGGGTCTATTGGGTCACACATCAAATTTTGGTTTTGGCATCATCTTTAGTCGGAAGAGATAGAAACACCAAAAGTTGGTTTTGGTGAGCTAGGCACGACCGTGCCTACTGCAGGTATGGTCGTGCCTAGTGGCTAGGCACGAGCAGAAGTCCGGCGTGACTTAGGTGTACTCGTTTGGGCCGGCACGACCGCGTCTAGTTAAAGGCACATGCGTGCCTTTACTGTAATAGCCAATTTATTTAGTCTTTAAGGCTGGTTATAGAGGAGTTACAAACCATTAATGACCAGATTTGAATTTTGACGGTTTCTAGGCTTTCTTAAAGGTCTATAAGAAGTCTTTTAAGCCAAAAAGGTCATGGTTACATGGTTGTTGATTATTGGTGCTTATATATCTCAAATACACACTAGAATACAAGGATTGTGAGTTCTAAGTGTGAGACTTGAAGAGTTGAAGTGGTACTTTGGTTAGCATACCAAAACTCTAGCAAGTGGGGATGAAGGAAGGCTTGGTGTAGATATTACTAGAGGTGCACTCTTTTGCATACTACAAATCCAAGGCACAACCAAGATCAAAAGGAGTTCTAGCTTGAGGGGTACAACTCTATCTTTTCCTCTTTTCTTTTGTTACGTAGCATGGTTAGTGTCATGTTCCATTGTGTGTGTATTGGTGATTATATTGAAAAATTGTTTTATAAACCTTTTGCTTCCGTTGCGTTTTCGAGTATCACCAATACCCAACAGTAAGAACATATTAATATGGGCATGGATTTTGGTGGATCATTCACAAACAAGATAGTTGTTGGTTCATCGGTATCATTTTGGTCAGATGTGGCGACTGTATTTGGTTCAGAATTAAGTTTAAGTCTCCCGGGTTGTATGCATTAGAAATGAAAAGGAGGTATCCTTTGAAGATATATGGAACTGGCACAATGGTTATTAGAGTGGTTAATGGTCTTTGCTAACAGAATTGCAAGGAAGATCATGATTTTCAGAATGTGACATGTGGTCGTGGAAATGGGACACCAGAGGTATTTTCCGTAAGGAAGATAACTCATATGTTGCAAGGTAACCTTCTTTTACAAACAGTAGGGACTCGCCACAACCAAGCAAAAAAAAGATCAAGAAGATCCTTCTTGACAATCAATTGTTGTTATACTATTATCGTTGTTGTTATTATTGTACTATCTTAATTGATGTTTTTGTTAGTATAAAATGATTTTTAAATTTATTTTTATTTAAGATTAGTATAATATTATTTTGTCCTCTGTATATAAAGAGTAGTACTTTATGTCTTTATATTTGTAAATATTAAAATTAGTTTATATGTGTATCTATATCTATATATAAAAGGCTTGTAAATTTTCCTTTTTTAACTATTAAATCAAACCTATTAACCAATCAAAACCTCCAATTTCAAAATCATTTAATTTTACAAAACAATTTTAGAAAGATAGCCCCTAAAATCGATTTCAATTTTAACTCAATTGGAGGGTGCTAGATGAAAATTGTGAGTGACTTTTATAAAATATGTGGAGGGTTTTTAAGAAAATGTTAGGGGGTTTTATAAAAATTGTATATTAATGTAATTAGTTATAATTTGTTTATAAATTATGCATAGTAACTTGTGATATATTTTGTTTAGAGCAAAGATAATCATATATTTACAATCGTCTTATTTTTATCTACGTTTTGATATAAATATTTTATTAAAATATGAGACTTTTTTAGAATTAGTATATTCATAACTTTTTGTTATCCATTAATAATAGTGGGTATGTAATTTTTTGTTTAGCTGCGTAGGTTTTATATTTTTTGGATTATGATGAGAGATGAGTGGTCAACATGAGTATTATGTTCAAAGTGTTTAGTTATTGATTTTAAAGTATTTTCAATCTTATTAGAAAGATGTATGAAAGTTTTTATTAAAAATATAGTTTAAAATAAAATGTATCATTAAAAGATGATATTATATATTTAAAAATCTAAATTAAGAGATTTAAATATAGTTTTTCTTGATAGTCCTGAAACTATTTTATTAGTGTACTTGAAGGGATTAAAAGTTTTAATTTGTGACAACGACAATGTTACACAAGTTGTAGATAAAGTTGTTCAAGAAATTTAGTTCTATTTTGTATGTAATACTTTATATTCTTTGTAAGAATTTACTTATCTTCAAATTATTTATAATATTATTTGATTCGTAATTCAAAATATTCCATATATAATTTTATAATTTTTAGGTTTACTTCTGTAATACCCGTGATCCCACGGGTCAATAAACTAGTTAATATAAATACCCTTATTACTTTTAAGAGTTTATGTGTATTACACACGTGTATAGCATTTTAAATTTAATTTGATTAAGAGTTATCTTTATCTTAATTTATATTGGTTAGTCAAATTAGTTTAACTCTAAAAAGTCAAAATCAAAATTTTAAAATTATAGAAATAAACGATTAAAATTAAATCTTTTATTAAATGAAAAGTTTAGATCTTTTAATAATTTTTGTAAAATTAGTCTATTAGAAGATTATTAAATACTTTATAATTTTGTTATAAACGAGTCTTTAAAAAAACACTAGACGTAACTCGTAAGCATGGCACTAAACGTAAGGCTATTACAAAAACATTATCTAGCTGAAAAGAATACAACTAACCAATCAAATTAAAACAACAAATTTTCTATATATCTTTCTGTACATAGCTATCAGAAGAATCTCTGAATCACCATGTTCTGTTCCTCTTCTCCCATAAATTTCCAAAACTATTGAATTAGAAAAAAAAAAAAAAAACTTTTCTATCAATGAAATATTGAAATCAAATCAAATAATTCGAATATCCTAAAAAATTACTACTAATCTCGAAATCCAACGGCTGAGATTGCTCATTATCCACGTCATTATGCCTATACAGATCGTACGGCTTCCAAAGATGATCCAACGGACACGGTCTCTTCTCATCATGTCGGACCCACGGCTTCCCTTTCCCGCTCCAATGTAACAAACTCACCGGACCGGAGTGCAGTGACCGGCAGCTGCCCTTCACGTTATCCCCTCCGAGCCCATGCTGGTTCCACCGGTGGTCAATCGGCTCAATGTCTCCGGCGAACACTAACAAAAACGGCGGTAAAGAACCAAGCTCGTAGATCCTCCTTTTTCGCTGAAGTTCCATCCAGTTTTCAATTTTCCGGCGGTAATCACCGGCTCGCCATTTTCGGAGGTCCATCACCATCACGCCGGTGTTGAAGTAACAAGGAGTTTTCGATCCGAACGTTCGCGACATTTCCGGGTCGGACCAGAAGTTGTCGGTAAAGTAAACGGTGAAGTTTGCGTGACAGTATTCCGGAGCTCCGATGACCCGGCTTTTATGTAAAGTGATGTTCCAGAGTTTCTGTATATCGTCTACTAAAACGACGTCGGTGTCGAGGTAGATGACCCGGTTCACAGTCGGGTCAAGTATATCGCCCAAATAGTTCCGGGCGTAGTTTAACGGGTTCTCGAGGGCGACCCGAATCGATGAGGAGATCAGGTTAATTACAGAGTCTTCACGGAAAATGTAAACCTTGAAATTGAGCGAAGGGAATGTGTTTCTGACAAGGCGCGTGAGGACACGTGGACTCGCCGGATCGAACTCGGCGGCGATGAAGTGGAAGAAGACGTTTTCCGGGCAGGAGGCATGGCGGAGTACAGAGTGCACGGCGGCGATTGATCCGCGTAGGTACTCGGAATCGAGTGTCATTGCGACGTGAACGTTGTCGGAACGGCAGTCTACGCCGTTCCGGTACTCCGGCGCCTCGGAGAACCTGAATGAGTCGTCCGATACGGTTTCGCCGGTTGTCGGAAACGAACGGATCCCGAGACACGGCGAAGGAAGATATACGAACAGAAGGAAAACCACGGCGAACTCGATTAACGATCGATGACAGAACCTAAAATCAACCATCTCCTCCGAGAATGCCTTCCAAGATTCCTTTCTGGGATTGTTAATAAATCATCGCCGGCAAGAAACCGATGATGATGAAGAAGAAGAAAAAAAATAGTCAAACACCTAGTCTGTGGGTGTTTTTTTGTAACGAGGGAGAGAGATATATATACAGTGGAGGGTGTATGTATAGCTCACTGAGTGTGTGAGAGAGTTTTCTCTCTCTAGGTTTTTTGCTGGAGGAAACTGCCGTGGCAAGAAAAAGAGATACGGTGGAGCTTCGTCCGGTCACGCGAATCTATAGCGCGTGAGTTAGGTGTGGATGATGTAAATAAAAGCAGTATTATTGGAAAATTTATAGTTGGTACTTGGTAGTTATACTATAAATTTATTAAGAGAAAATGATCCGTAATGTTAATATCACCTAACTTAGGTGATGTTACACTCACAAATCATTTAAATGAGTATATACTGAAATGACTAAACTACCCTTTATTAAAGTAGATTGTGAGTGTAACATCACCTAAGTTACGTAATGTTAACATTACGGATGATTTCCCCATTTATTAAAGATGATTTGCTCCTCAACAAAACAAATAAAATGAAATAATAAAATGAAATAAAGGGTTAATTTTATAAATTCTTTTATTTGAGTTAAGTTTTAAATCCGTTTTCTAAAGATAGATTTCATTTTTTAATAATAAAAATACGGGAGTTGATTTGTAATTGAAAATTTATTTATATTTAACAGGTAAAAGCATTTGATAATACTATTTATATCGTGTAGTTCATATTTCGTTTCAATTTTAGTCATTTTAACTATCTTTGTTATGTTTAACCGTAAAGTAAGTGTTTCTTTAACTTGTCTTTCTTGCAAAATATAATTATAATCACAACCTTTTAAACTATGAATAAGAATAAAAAAAATACTATTTATAATTTTTATAAAAAAGACAACTTTGCTTTATGTATAAAAAGTTAAAATTTAATTAAAAGATAATTACGAAAATTATGAAAAACTAATTTTGAAGACATGAATTGTAATAGTATTTTTTAAAAACTAAAATTACATTTTTTATTCTTATTCACACCGTTAAGAAACTAAATACTCTGGTTATCATAATCCTATTATAAAATAGCTTTCTATCTCTTTGTTCACGAATTTCTGAGAAAGTAATATGGAACCAAGAAGTAAATCTAAAATAAATCTTGCTTTCAAGCTTAAATCAAACTAAAAACAAACAATGAGAACTAAAGTCTGATGCAAATGGTCAACAGACAAATTGATGAACTATAAAACACCTATAAAACTTAAGTTAATCTAGCATACTGAAGTTTTCATTTCCCCGTTAAAATATGTCTTACCTGAGTTTACTTTATAAAAATATATCTTTTTATTCTTTAAAGGTTTTAATTTTTTTTAATATAAAAATTGGTTGAATAAATTTCATAATTATATCACTATCACTTGCTACGTGTGCTGTTGATATTGTGTCTACTAAATGAGGAGACAATTAACAAATTTTCTACTAGTTCTCATGCATCAAAACTCACCCCCACCCTGGGCTTTTGTGATCTTAAAAATGAAAGATGGTCTAAACAACAATAAGTTTTTATCATACACATAATTTATGTTCTTTTATGTTTTTAAAATCTTATTATCTTTTATTTCAATCCACATATTAAGAGTAAGATGATCTAAACAACAAATAATTTTTATGTTTAACAAAAATCTATTATGCACAAATAATTTCCTCTTAAAATATATATATATATATATATATATATATATATATATATATATGGTCGATAATTATTGATTTTGATTTGTGGGAAATGTACTGATTTTGCGGTATATAAAGTCAATGCAATAACTATTGACATCACATTCGATAGAGAGCTTGAAAAATGGCATTATTCATGTCATTACTTTTATCAAAACTGTTTTTTGCTATATTTAGAACTTACTATATTAAGAAAGATGTAAAATTGTTTTTTATAAATTAAGTAAAGCTCTAGTTACTTTTTTTTCTTTTTGGCAATATTGGTCAAGTAACTCAAGACATATCATGACAACTTTTACTTGTATAATGGTTATTAAAGTGAAATTAAAGTATTGTTGTTTTTCTTTCTCTCCTCAATCATAATACTTATTTTACTCTAACAAAATCTAGTGGGAAGTAAAGAGGCTGTAATCATCCTCATCTAATAAAATATATTAAGCAATTTGTAATTCTAAGAGTTACAAAATGAGACTTGTTATACACACGAAGATTGTCAATACACAAAACCATATATTTTATAACTTGTATTATTTTTTCGAGGGCCAATATATTATATAAAAACTTGTAAGATGTTAATATTTATAATAAAAGTATATATTAAAAATGGGCGTATCTTACAAACCTAATGAAAATTCGCAAGCCACTTAACGACAATCACCCGATAAACTTGAAATTAGCCAACCTTGACTTAACACGGACAACAAAATTCCTGAAACAAACAAATTAACACTGATCACATCGACCAACTAGGTGATAGCAATACAAGATTTTAGACTAGATCAAATAGAATTGTCCCTTGTTAGACACCACGAACCACATACATGAACCTCTGAACCTGAATCTACCTAAACTTCTGAACCAAACCCACGAAACTCGAATCATAAACATCTAAATTTGAACCATAGTGACCCAAATCCATGATCTTGCGGACCCAATTTCTGAACTTCAAACCACAAGCCTAGAGACACGAACCACGACCCAAAACCTCGAAACCACGAAACAAGTCGATCCTGAAAACCTCAAAACCACGACCTCTCGATCCCGAATAAAGAATCACTACCCAAAACCTTGCAACGACTGGAAACTTAAAACCTTGACCCACGACAACGAACCATGAAAATACAACCTACAACCGTCTCCGACGACCTAGAACATTACCAAAACATTGTAATGATGAATAGCAACCTCAAACTTAGCCAAAACCATGACTGACGCCTCAAAATCGAACCTTGAAACACAACCACGACCAGTAATCTGATACTTGAACGAACCCATAATTTGAAGACATTCGAACCGACCCACGAAAACTCAAACGAACAACAACAACTTTTGACCAAATTCTAAAACTCGGAAGGATCTTCAAAAAGAAAATGAAAAGAAGAGGTGTGGGCCGGGAAAGAGAAGATCCTCCGGACTATCGGCTTATGCCAACGGCCAAAGAAGGTCGCTACCGTGACGACAAGATTTGAAAACTTAGGTTTTTTTTGGAAGCACTGAGAGATATGTGTATTTCTTTGCATTTCAAGTTAGGTTTCGAGGGTTCGTGTATCAGATCTGTGTTTCGAAGGTTCAGAGGCTCAGATCTTCGGAGGTTCGTGTATCAGATCTGTGTTTCGAAGGTTCAGAGGCTCGTGGTTCAGATCGCTGGTTCGTGTTCGACTTTTCGTGGCTTGTGGTTCAGATCGCTGGTTCGTGTTCGAGTTTTCAAAGGGTCGGTGAAACATCGTGTTTCAGAGGTTAGGTCTCGAAGGTTCGTGTTTCGTGGTTCGGGTTTCGGAGGTTTGTGTCCCAGATCTGTTAGATGGTGTTTCAAAGGTTATTTGTGGTTCGTAGGTTCGTGTTTCAGACCTTTGGTGGTGGTTCGGAGGTTCGTGTTTCAGACCATTGGTGGTGGTTCGGAGGTTCGTGTTTTCAGATCTGTTAGATCGTGTGGTTCGGAGGTGTTTCGTGGTTCAGGTTTCGGTCAGATCTGTTAGATGGTGTTTCGAAGGTTCAGAGTTTCGTGGTTAGGAGGTTCGTGTTTCAGACATTTGGTGGTGTTTCGAAGATCAGAGTTTCGTGGTTCGGTAGTTCGTGTTTCGAAGGTTCAGAGTTTCGTATATCAGATCTGTTAGTTCGTGGCTTAAGCTATCTTTGGTCGAGTTTCGGAGATGTCGTTCATGGTTCGATTGTTCGTTGCTTCAGTTCGTGGCTAATAGTTTTTGTTGCCCCAGTTCGTGTTTGGTTAGATTTCAAGAGGTTGTTTCATATTCGTGTTTGGTTCGTTGCCCCAGTTCGTGTTTGTTACCCAAGTTCGTGTTTGGTTCGTGTTTGTTGCCCCAGATATTCAAGTTCGTTGTTTTAGCTCGTGGGTCCAAGGTTTGGTTCATGTTTGCTCCAATTCGTGTAAGAGGTTCGTGTTTGGTTCGTGGTTGTTGCTTCAGTTGGTCAGATTCGTTGCTTCAGTTCGTGGGTCCAAGGTTCCGAGTTCGAGGTTAGTTAGAGTTCAAGGTTCATTTTAGGTTGTGTTCATGATTTTCCGATGTCTGTTCGTTATTAATGTTGTTGTGTATCTTTTATCGGTTGTACTATCTAGCATCTTGCTAGTTTAAATTTAATAAAGTATTGTTTACTATTTATTTATCACCGAACAATCTTTATTCGTTTCTCATACAAATTATCTAGGACATTCTGTATGATTATATTCATAATTACAACTAGTGTCAAACCACTAAAAAAAGAAGGTAAACAAATATACAGTAAAGATCTTATACTTTAATCACTTGGTCATGAATTTATTTTTTAATTTATCTTTTACATATATAGTTTTAACATATTGATCATGCTAACCCAAAAATGATTTTATTGTTAAATAGCTACGGCACACATTGTAATAACTCTCCAACTACTATATTAATCTATCATTAAATTCCCACTGTAATAAGCGTCAATCATTAAATCCACAAAAGCTATATTCCTTGCACAATATATGTTGGAGAAAGAAAAGAAATGAAAAAACATCACGGCAAGACAATGACAAGCGATCAAAGGGTAACACTGAATAGCTGAAGACGTCGTGATGAGAAATAACGATCCTATCACGGGCTCTACTCCAGAAGCTCTATTAAGTTGGAAAAAAAACTTCTTGTTGTAATTTCTAAATGCAGCAATAAAAGATTCTTGGAGTTGTGAACCGTGCATATATCTATACTACTATATAAACCATTTAACACTCTCTCTCCTCTTAACTTTTAAGAACTTCTTAAAATTATGTCAACTTTTAATCTCCACCCTCCTTTTTAATCTCAATTAATCTCATCCACTCAATTTTTAACAATTTCTCTCTCCTAATAAACTTTAACTTTTTATTTATTAAAAATATATTCTCTCACTAACAAACTCTCTTACACAAACACAATTATCCACCCACATCAATATAATTTTTAAAATCTTATTAACTTCTCTCTCCTTATTTTATAAATATTTTTAAATTTTTTGATACTTTTTAGAATTTATTTTTAAATTAATAAAATAGTTGATACAAATTTAAGGAAAATTGAAGAAAAAAGCGGACATGTTGCTGAAATTTTTTTCGTGGCATTGACTTACACGTTACATCCTTGAAAACGACATGTTACAAAATATAAACTATTAACCGTCGCAGCATTGCGCGGGTACACTGCTAGTATATGAAGAAGACAAAAGGGATGCGTGTGCATAGGGTGCTCTTTGATTGAAAGCGGGAAAAAAGTACCGAAAAAGACAGTTGTACGTTTGTGCTGCAGAAAGTACAACACCTAATGCCTATTTTATTTTATTTAAAAAGAAATAGCCCATAGATTTTTCTCTAATGGCTAATTAATTAAAACAATTATTTTGTCAGAAACTGTCCTCTTTTGTCTTTTACTCCTCTCAACTGACGTACTTTTTGCGAATCTATACGTGAAACATGTATCTATAATAACACTTTAACTAAAAAAATAATAATTCTTTCACAAAATTGATTTTTCTATACATGGGTATAACACCTTTGAAAGTAATATATAGGTTAGTTAAACATTTATGTTTTGTGGATGAATCAATTTTATTCATCAAAGAAAACTGAGTTTTTGATTAAAAATGACATTTTGAATTTGATGGCATCCTAGTGAAGATTTAAATAAAAGGTACATGAAGATTTTGTTTATTGACGGTTATAAAAAATAAATTTGTTAAACACTTGTTATTGGATTGTTTGAAAGTTTACATCAAAGATGGGCCAATTTTTTTTTTTTTTTTTATATGCATAACTTTATATTTAAATTATGGATGCCAGTTGCCAAATCTAGTAAACTTATATCTATAAAGTAAAAGATGCATGTAAAGATGAAGATCCAATATAAATTTAGAACTTGCTTTAACAAAAACTTTCAATTATTAATATTTGCTTTAAGCTTTAGAAGTAAAATAAACCAAGTAAGGGTTGAACCCATTAGCCTAATGCACTTTTAATGGTGACACTACAAGAAATAACAGTTTTTGCGGCGACCTCTTTTTGCGGCGACACAATAGCGCCGCTAAATCCTCGCTACACGACAAAAAGATGGCCCACTTTCATCAGATTGGAACACGTCGCCGCAAAAACGTTTTTGCGGCGACACCCGTCGCCGCTAAAGAGGTTTCCCTCCACCGAAAAACATGGCGGGATGTTTTCCCTCCTAGAAAATTCGATGTCGCCGCAAAAACCACTCTGTCGCCGCAAAAAGTATTTTCTATTTTCTTTATTTTATTAATCTATTTTCTATTTTATTTATTTACTTAAAAAAATGCGTCACCGCAAAAAGCACTATGTCACCGCAAAAGGCGTCGCCGCAAAAGATGTTACGAGATATAGGGTTTTTCCCTGCTTTCTTTCATTTACGAGCCCCACAAGCAGCCCCTCTCTCCCGTCGTTCTCCCTCTCTTACTGCCGCCGCTCTTTCTCGCCGTCGAAGGTATTGTCGTTCGCGGTTGCCCGCCGCCCCTCTCTCTCCGTCGTTGCTCCCTCTCGCCGGTCGGAATCTCGCACCCACACTGCCTCCCTCTCGCCGTTCGCCTGACTCCGCTGTTCGCCGTCTTCTCCGTCGCCCGCGACCACTAATCCGAGGTAAACATCTCATTTTCTGTTTTGATCTAAGGTTTTAGTTGGTTTATATCCTTAATTTTTATTTTTATTTTGTTACAAGGTCCTCCTCCTCGCCCTCTACTTGCTGCCGCCGTCGAGCACCCTCCTGCCGCCCGCCGGTCGGAAATTTCATCCGCCGTCGACCACCCTCCTGCCGCCGTCGACCACCCTCCTCCGATCCTAATTAAGGTATTTTTTTATTAATTGTATATTAATGCTAATATATTAATGTTAATTAGTTTAGGTTATTATTAGTTTATGTTAGATTATTATTATTTTATGTTAGTAATTTAAGTTATTTAATTATTAATTAGTGGTAATAATTGATTAATCTAAGATTATTGTTAATTAATGTTAGATTAATTAGTGTTAATAATTGATTAATTTAAATTCATTATGTTAGATAATATTTTGTGTTATAATTTTATATTATTGTTAATTAGTATTAATGTTTAAGTATTGTTAGTATACTAATAATGTGTTAATGTGTTAAATAATTGATTAATCTAGTTGTTAATTTAAATTCATTATGTTAGATTATATTTAGTGTTATAATTTTAGATTATTGTTAATTAGTGTTAATGTTTAAGTATTGTTAGTATACTAATAATGTGTTAAATAGTTTATATGATGATGATGTTATAGTTTATTTGATAATGTTTGATTATTATCTATTGTCAATAATGATAGATTAGTGCTAATTACTTTTAATCTTAATAATTGTTAGTACACTAATAATGTTAGAAATTAGATCAATGTTAGATTATTATTTATTGTTAATGATGTTAGCTTATTGTTATCATTTGTTAATCTTTAATTAGTGTTAATATTCAATGTTAGTGTTAATCTTTAATCTTTAATTAGTATTAATCTTCAAGGGTAGTATTAATCTTTAATTTGTAATGTTAGATTATTAATTAGTTGTTCCAATGTTGGTATAATAATAATGCTAGTAATCATTTAGCTTAGAATACCCGCTCGAAATTGATTTAGAAATTAATTTCGGGTTGTTCCCATGTTGGGACTGCTATTTGAATACTTTATCTCATTTAGGATGTGAATGCTTGTTGTATGGTTGTGTGTTTAAGAAAGATTCGGTTGTCATTTACTCTATGCTTCCCGGGTATATATTTCTTTATATACTTGGGAGCTAAGGGTAAATGCTGCCGAATTTTTCTTAAACAACCGATCATGTAATATGTATTCACATATGAGGTAAGGTATTCAAAAAGTGGGTTAGGACGCCACCCTGCTACAAACCACTCGCAATTTCTTAGAATAAAAATTTAATACATGATTTATGTTCTTAATAAGTATGATATGCTTTGAACGCAGTTATGACGATTGATAAGAGTTGGACTACTTTAGCAAACCGTAATTGTCGTGAATTTTTTATTGGTCTTGACGCATTCCTCGATAGGTGTAAAGACTACGTAAATAGCTATGGTAATATTCGTTGCCCGTGTGATTATTGTGATAACACCTGTTATCACCTGCTTAGGGTACTTAGGGTTCATATACATGAAAACGGGTTTAGCGAGGGCTACAGGATTTGGAGGTATCACGGAGAACCAATTGTTCATCGAGCATCACGTGACAGTTTTGGTCAAACGAATAATGACTTGCATGATTACCTCAATGATGTTCGTCAGGAGAATACTGTAAACGAACACAACACGGAAAGTGATGAGCCAACTGAAGGCCCAAATGATGAGCCAACTGAAGGCCCAAGTGATACAAATGATGAACTTGGTGAATTATTCAAGTTAGCCAGCACGGAGCTATACCCTGGTAGTGATTGGATGTCTTCGTTTGACTTTTTGGCATAAGTGTTTCTTTCGGTTTGTATTTTCATAAGTTTTATTTTCAATAATTCTACTAATATTAAGAACATTTATAGTCAATTTACTACAGAGATGCCGATCGGGAGTAATTTACAAACAATGTTTCCTCGTTGGTTTAAGAAGAAGGTAACCTCATTGTATATTACCTTGAATAAATAACAATTATCACTCAATCACTTATAATTTTTTGCTTTTCATAGATCAATTGTGCACGAGATGCGAATAAATCTCAATGCAGTGATGAGTTATTTGCTCTTGCAAACGGACCAAATAGTGCAAACACTTACACCGCGTGCATTGTAAATGGTGTGAGGTTTATGGTTCGTAGTCGAGATTTAGGCCGTACATGCTAATATTGTTGATGATAGTGATGATGACATTGACGACTATGATAATGAAGATTCTGATTCTGAACATGAATGTGAACCACATAATTGTAGTAGTGATGAATCTGATTAATCTAAAGTAGTAATTGGTATTTGTAAAAAGATACTACTTTGAATTGTTATTTTTAGCAGGTTTTTTTATTTATATAATGGTTATTTGTAAACTAACATTAATGCTACTTTCATGGGCTTGTTTGTATATTTGTATTTTTTTTTCAGATGGCAGCTGTAGCTCGCGGCCATGGTGGTGATTGTGGTGGTGATCCACCGCATGGTAACTGGCAACCTTCTTCTGGTGCTTGTGGCGGTGATTGTATTATATAACTTTGAAATGTTTTTATAGGTTAATTTAATTACGTGTATTCTTAACTTGTTTGCTTGAAATCGTAGGCAGCAAGAAAGGGCGTGGAGTAGCCCGAAATGTAGAAATGAGAAAGGCGTGGAAGAGGAACGGGAAACGATCACTTCCAATCGAGTTTGATGATATTAGATGTAACAAAACTTGGAGACCGGTCAGAGTTAATGCCGATTACTTTACGAGTTACGCGGGGACCTTGGTGATAGACGACATCCCATATTACTTCCCGTCATGGGAAAAAGTCCCCGTAGAATTGAAGGCAGCGATCGTACCGGGCCTTGAGGTTTCACTTAAGTTTTTTTTATATATTGTATATTTGTAAAAAATATACAATAAACTAACTTTTTCGTATAATTTACAGACTTACTTTGATTTAAGGCACCATTATGACACTCCACACCGTTCGTCGATCTTGACGGGAATCGATAATATGTGTGCTGAGATGTACAGAGACCAAAAATACAAGTTTAAGCTTCAATGGTTTCAGAGAAGAGGGGGTGTCTCGCAGGCTCAACGACTGCGTCAAGACCCTCCTCTTAACATGGAACTGAGTGAGTGGGGTTTATACATTGACTATTATTGTGGGGTAAAGACCGTTCAACGGTCAATAGCGAACACACAAGTAAGAGCGCAACAAGTAAATCAAAGCTTGCATGGTCGGAGATCATACTGTCAGTATCGATTCGAGAACGTAAGTCTATTTATCTTTAAATCTTAATTTTGACATAGTATTTATCTTTAAGTCTATATATTAATCGTTATTAAATATATACTTATTAAATTTGTTTATAGCGTGACCCGGAAACGCTAGAACCCCCTAGCTTGATTGAACAGTACATGTTAAACCATTCACGCAATGACGTCTTTACATCCGAGTCTCTTCAAGAAAATTATGTAAGTAATTATTTATAATTCATGAAACTTATGTGATTAAATATATATATATATATATATATATATATATATATATAATATGATTTTAATTGTTTTTATATCTTATTTATACACAGCGCCGTATGGTTTTCTTGAGAGACGGTCAAGTCGGGAGCCAAAATCCGTTGAGTGAAGAAGAAATCTTGAAGGCGGTGTTGGGTGAACGCCGAGGACATGTTCGTGGAATGGGAAGAACATTAAGTTCTGCATCCGTATCTGCTGCACAATCTACCGCACAATCCCAGCCTACAGGGAGATTATATACACAAGCCGAGGTAGATGCCATGCTTGCGTCTCATTCTTCTGATATCCAGCAGGTCCGGGAGGAGATGCATATTAATTCTCAACGTACACAAGCAATATTTGAAGCATTACGTGCGGCAGGTATAAATGTCGATATTCCCTCAACTTCCCGACATGAACCAAACACTGATTTGGCTTCTCGTGATGAAGCGTCTAGGGATCATGATGATTAGTCTATTAGTTTGTTAGGCGACGTTGTGATTGTCTAAAAACGTTTATGTTAACTTTGAAACTATTGATTGGTATGTATGTTTGTTTTATATAGCTTAAAATGTCGTGTTACAGTTGTTTTGAGTTATGAAATAGCAGGTTATTGTAATTGCCCGGTTTAAAATGGGTGGAAAACGCAAAATACAGCAAAATGCTGGAAAAAAAATTTAGACTTTTAGCGGCGACATGTCGCCGCAAAAAGTGTTATTTATACTTTAAAATTTAATTTATTTAAATAACTACGTCGCCGCATATACTACATATGTCGCCGCAAAAAGTATTATTTTATTTTTTAAATTAAATCAAAATCGTCGCCGCTAAAAGTACTCATGTCGCCGCAAAAACCCATCCACGTGACACTTGATGGGTCCGTTGTGTGACGTCGCAAAAAGTCAAAAATGTCGTCGCAAAAAACTTTTGGGTATGAAGCTTTAGCGGCGACACCTTTGCGGCGAAATGTCGCAGCGAATAGCCTATGGCGGCGACAATTGGAGTTTTAGCGGCGACTTATGTCGCCACAAAAAGCCTTTTTTTTGTAGTGGTGAATGGAATGAAGTGGGGCCGTTGTGGAGGGGGTAGACATGACGTGGTTTATTTGTTGCCAACTGTACCATGTTGTTCTAGCTAGGTGGTTGTTGTTGTGAGGAGAGTACGATGAGTCGATCTGAATGGCACTATACCAGGTTGAATCCTTGTTCAGAACAACTAGGTATAAAAAAAAAGTAAATGTGTGTATGTGGAGATTGTTAAATCATATACTCTTGACTTACTTCGCTTCAAGAATACGAGCAGAAGAGAGCAAGTCGGAGAAAAGAGATGATGACTGAGAGAATATTCATGTTTGCGTGTGTGAGTGCTTGTGTAAATAATATAAATAGCTAAATAAAATTTGTTTGGCAGTAGTAGTAATAATAGTTATTATTATAATAGCTGAAGAATGTTCAATATAGTTTATATCTAATTAATAGTTATAAGAGATTAATTTTAGATATTGTAGTAATAACATCAATGGTCCAGATTGCATTTTACAATTTTGGGTAGAGGGACATATTTGTAATTTACATGTGATGCTTTTTACAAATCACACGTGATTGTATACTGAATCACATATGATTGCATATTAAAATTTTAGGACTATATATTTTACATTGACTTCATTGAACACAACTCTATAATAACTAATGTGTTTTTTTATACAACTTTGTACTATAACTTGAAACATGTGAAAGTGTATATCTTATTATAATTTAGGAATCGTTATCATTTGAATATTAGATGTATATTATGAGAGAGCGTCTTACGATCTTTTATTTCTTTCTCCTCATCTGAAAAAACCGCATACATCTTTTCAAATCCTAATAGCGCATCATCAAGATCTATTTGAGCTAGTATTGCTCGCATCTTCACTTGCCACAAAGGAAATCTTTAATCTCGGTCAAACAACGGAAGATCATATTTCAAAGTAGTTATGTCGGTGTAAAAAATCCCTAATAAATTGAAAAGGGGTAATAAGAAAACATGGCTCTTGATGCCCCTTGTCGTGATATATATATATATATATATATATATATATATATATATATATATATATATATATATATATATATATATATATATATATATATATATATATATATATATAGGGGAGGGTTCATGCGAGAACCGTTGTTAGTGCGAGAACCGCGAGAACCAATCTCAACCGTTCCTTGGATATGAGAAGTATCATGGATGAAGAGCTTGGAGGGATAGGGTGTGGCATGGTGCATGTGAGGAATTCATGGGTGGACAATGACATTGAAGAAGGGGGAATTGGACGGCTTAGATTGGTTATCGCGGTTCTCGCGCTAACAACGGTTCTCGCATGAACTTTTGTCTATATATATATATATATATATATATATATATATATATATATATATGGGATGGTTCAAACGAGAACTGTTTTTCGTACGAGAACTGCGAGAACCAATCTCGGCCGTTCCTTGGATATGGGAAGTTCATGGATGAAGAGCATGGAGGGGATCAAGTGTGGCAGGGTGCATGTGAGGAATTCATGGGTGAGCAATGACATTAAAGGAGAGGAATTGGACGGCTCAGATTGGTTCTCGTACGAAAAACAGTTCTCGTTTGAACTTTTGCCTATATATATATATATATATATATATATATATATATATATATCGAAGCATGTAGAAACGGATGGACAAAGAGAATACTGAGATTTAACGTGAGAAACTCTTGTTGGAAAAAACCACGAATATAACCAATAATATTACTATATAAAAAAAACTATAAAAAAGATTAAAAACACAATAATCAAAATGTAAAATAAAACTTGCGTTAAAGAAAAGCTAAAAATAATTTGTTAAGGTTCAGCACTTCTGAGAATCTGAGTTCAGCCTAAAAGAAATAAATGAATATGGGCCTAAGCCCATACGTGGTAAACTTGGAAGTTGGAAGTGCGTGCAACAAATTAACAATCGTTTACAAACTTTGGTTGTCACAACTTTTTTACTGTTTTCTAGCTTCATTCTCAATATATATCCTGGAAATATTTCTAATTAAAAAACCGATTATTTGCTAACAATCTTCTAATATATATAAAAGACTAATTTGATCAAGTTTATTAGACAATCTCAACCATTCATTTAAAAGAATATTTAATCTTACCATTAATTCAAACATTAGTAAAAGTTAATTATCAAACTTATTGTTGGACCCTTAATTATCGTAATCAACATGGCAACCGTTTGGTTGGAAAAAAAAATCATCTCCCAATTCTATAATTTATTTTATTTTTATAACTTGTTGTTTAATTTTTTTATCTCTTACCTAACAACAACAACAACAACAACAACAACAACAACAACAATAATAATAATAATAATAATAATAATAATAATAATAATAATAATAATAATAATAATAATAATAATAATAATAATAATAATAATGATAATAATAATAATAATAATAATAATAATAATAATAATAATAATAATAATAATAATAATAATAATAATAATAATCTTATCTATCTATATCTATATATAAAAGGCATGCAAAATTTTCAAAAATAACCATAAATTGAGTCTTAATTAACCAATCATAATCTTCAATTTCAAAATTATTTCATTCTCATAATAATTTTGGAAAGATTAAAAACGTGGATAAGAAATTTTAATTTCAAATTATTCAATTTTAATTTCAAAATATTTATTTAAAATCTATTGGGAGGGGGTTAGATGAATATTTTGAGGGGGTTTTATAAAACATATAAGGAGGTTTTAAGAAAATATGAGGGTTTTATAAAAATTGTATACTAATGTAATTAATTATAAGTGGTTTATAAATTATTTTTAGTAACTTGTGATATATTTTGTTTAGAGAAAAAATAATTATATATTTACGACCTTCTCATTTTTATCTACGTTTTGGTATAAATTTTATTGTAATATGACACTTTTTTGAAATTAGTATATTTTTATCACAAAGGTGATATTTCATTTACTTCATTATTTTTATTTAAAAATTTTAATATTTCAAATATACTTCCGAAATACCCGTGCGTTCACGGGTCAATAAACTAGTAAAATTAATATTAGAATAAATGGTGAACTCTAAATAGTAAATCAAAATTGCCGATTTGTCAGTAACTACAAATAAATAAAGTAAAGGTTTTATTTTTTATTTTTTTTGAAAGAAGAGATTAGAATATTTACAACAACCTGCTTCACACCACTTAATTATTTCATCACGAGTACGATAAGTTATAATAAATATTTGACACATTGAATAGAGGTGGCAATTATAACTCTTTTACGGTAAATGAGCCGATTTGGGTTATTACTTTGCCTCTAATAGACCAAACTAGAAATAAAATTTTACAAGCTAGCTATATTGGAAATGGGTCAAACTATTTGAAAGACACATATGTTAGTGTATATGTTGTTGGGTTTATAATAATCGTTTCTTTCAAGTCGGTTAAATCCGTGACTTTTAAACCCACAGCTTCTGTACGTATCAATACAGAAACATTCCATATCCATGAGGCTAGGGGGATTCATTCTTCCTTATAAGAAGAGTGAATCTTACTCCTACCATATGGCCCGTTTTAAAGTCGTAAGGGATAACTTAAAGCGAACAATATCATTGGTCGGTTTTCTCTTTATGGGCCATTAGTCCAGTACGTAGCATGTACAGGCCAATGTACCTATTTTATATAATTATTTATGTTTTCAATCAATGCATCGGTGATTATATATGGGAAAATAATAGTTATCATGGTATCACAGATTGAGTACGTGGTCGAACAAATGTGCCCTTAAGTCCTATTAATGAATAATGAGAGATTGTTGACAAGGATGAGTAATGTCGTGAAAGGAGTGAGGAAAAATGATCAATGTTTTACATGTCACTTAAATGATTCTTCTTTGCGTTTTATTTTAATTTTTAACAAAATTAGCTCAATTTTTTGTATAACTGTACGTAATTGACCAACTCCAGCCAAGGAGTATTGAATCACATCGAGATTTTACGATTCTATGATTATAATCGGAATCTTGTCTAAGATCCTATACATACAGAGATCCTAATAATTAGAACAACCCCATTCAGATAAATTAAATCGTAAGTTTACAAGATCTTAAGATCACATCAAGATCGTAACACCATTAATTATTATACTTATACATCAATGTGAATAAAACGCCACCTTTAAGCATTTAATATATATGAAACGGTTTTAACATATGTTCATAGATAAATCCTTATTTATATTGTACTTGTAGCGTCTTCATCCTCAGCTCGATCTAGTTTTAGTTATCTTTATCTCTGCATCATAATGAAGTTATTCAAGGTTTTGGTTATCATGATGTACATGATGCAGGTGGTTATTTCAGGACAAAAACAATACCACCTTAAATCTGGAGAATGCAATATTGAACATATAAGTTATTGTATTCCATCAATCAAATTCAGCATGCCACCAAACCCAGCATGTTGTAACGAGCTGAAAGAAAACATAGATTGTTTTTGTGATTATCGTCGTGTGTATCCTAACTTAGGCTATCTTTATGCCGCTTGTTATATTAATTTTGAAGAAGAAGATTGTCCTAATAATTTATTAATTAAGAAATAAATGTTTTATTTCGATCTCTAGTATGCTTAACTATATTACTATATATATGTTAATATATACCTATGTTACTATGGTTTTCTTATTTTTAGCTTCGAGTTCATGAATCGTTACTAGTTGTAAAAGTGTATATACAAGAAAATTTACGCTACATTTAAAGGCTAACCAATTAATTTCATTCTTTACTGTTTTCACTTTAATAAAACAGCAAAGATGAGAAAACCTTCAACCTCGAAAATGCAATTTTAGCCCAAACAAAGAATTATGATGAATCATATATATATATATATATATATTTTTTGAATAAGTAATTCACTATAAACCTTATTTTCCACAAGGAACATAGTTTACAATAGACAAATGAAGATTACACAAACACCCATATTTACAACAAGATCTTTTAGGTGAAACCTACTATTAAATAAGATAATGTATATTAGGGTATAACATATGATAACAGGTCATGTGGCCAATAAAGTTTTCCCTTATGGCCTCCATACATTATCTCTAATACATGGCCAATTTTAGTTTCCCCTTATGGCTTTCATACATTATCTCTAATACTAAAAACATGCCAACTTCAGTTAGAATTCATTTGAGGTTTAACGCATTAG
The DNA here is from genome assembly GCA_947179395.2 of Pulicaria dysenterica. Lineage (NCBI taxonomy): Eukaryota > Viridiplantae > Streptophyta > Magnoliopsida > Asterales > Asteraceae > Pulicaria > Pulicaria dysenterica. Next base: position 6,230,169 of record OX359289.1, on the reverse strand, counting down.
GAGCTGGAATGCTTCATTCTCAGTCTCGAGTTCATACTCGTATCCAAGATTGTTGGCTTGATACCGAAAATCATCTAACTCATTTGACGGAACTTGGATACCAACTAGAACATTTGCTCCCAATTCTCCCTGGAAAAAAGATAGAAGCTAATATAAACTTGCTTGTGTCACTTGATTATATATGATTCATCATTGTTATGATGAATCATATATAATCAAGTGACACAAGCAAGTTTATATTAGCTTCTAGTTTGTAAGCTCTTCTTATGCTAGTAAGCCTTTAAGTAGCGCTCCTCAAGTAAGACTACCTTATGAAACAGCAACTCACCTTCCCCTTTCACCCAAAACCTCACTCAAGAACACTATATTGAAGGTCAAAGTGTATGCAAGTGTTATGGTGGTATATGGAACTACAGAGGGAAAGTGTTGGAATTATGATATTCTCCAAGACCAACATTGGTACATTTTAGTTATTTATTTATTGTGTAGTGTTTTGTTGTCTAAGTTAGTTTGTTATGTGTAGGTTAAGTGTAACTGGGCTTATGAAGGTTGTACGTGGGCTGATAGTAGCTGTTGGGTTTGCAAAAGGATTGAAGGGGGCAGGCTTGAGACCGGGTTGAGGTCTGGGTCGGGTGCGCACCTAGTGCAGATGTGGCCCGGATTCTTCCCTTAGCTGCCTTTTGATTAGACATATTACATAACTCATGTAATATAAAATTGGGCCTTTGCATTGTTTGAGTTTATTTGATTCACTTTATAGTTAATCTACTGCTGGGCCTCGTTTGTGTTGCTGGGCCTAAGTGTACAACAGGCTTAATTGATGTATGGCTGGGCGCACAACAAAACAACTGGGAGATTAACTTCGTCTTCTTCAAGGTTGGTTTGTACAATGCAATAGTTTTGTTCGACAAATGTAGCTTTAGGTTTATGAGAGATTTGAGTGTAATTTTTCAGATTGGTTTTAGTACAGTAGGTTTCGTTTCTTGTTTTGTATTCCGCGTGATTCGTTTATAAGATTCTGGTGTTAATTGTTTGGAGCTGTTGAGTTCAAGAGTTTTTATCATGGTATCAGAGCTACGGCTCTTGGATTGGTCGATTATCTGATCGACTGTTATCGTTCGTGAAGTTTAACCTGGATCGATTGAATGTTGATTCGATTGGTTCTTGTTCGATTGTTGAAGAAACCCTAATATGTTCGATTTGTATTTCCGATCAATTAGTTCTGTTCTTGATTTCGATTAGGTCTGTTTTTCCGATCGATTTGTTCTCTGGATCGATTCATTGATTTCGATTAGGTCTGTTGTTGTTGTCCTCTGGATCGATTTTTCCTTGTGGTTTCATCAATTCGTGAAAAAACACAGTTGCTGGTTGTGGATTCGTGAAACAACAGTATCCTACACATTGTTTTCTTCTTTGTTTGGGTGATGGTACTGGGATGATTGTGCTTCTGCTGCTGATTTACTGGTTGGTTTGTTGATCTCTAATTCTAGCTGGCTTCATGAAAAGGTTTGTGATCTTGCTCAATTCAACCAGAGCAAGACTACGTAATTCTTCTTCCTTCTTGTTATTGCTTTGATTCTTTTATGATTCTTGCCTGTTGTTGCTCATATCAATAATTGTTACTGTTCTTGTAATCACCTAATATCGATAATTGTTACTGTTTTGCCATATGTTTTTATTGTAATCACTGCTTATATCGATCATTGTTACTGTTCTTGCTGGTTGTGGTTCATATAGATCATTGTTGCTATTTCTTGTTACTGTTCTTGCCGGTTGTGGTTCATATAGATCATTGTTGCTATTTCTTGAATCAGTGAGCTGTCTTGGTACGGCTAATATCTGTAAAATTGTTATTGGTTTTGTGTGGTTCATAATCTGTTTTACCTAATGTCCTGATTACTGGTTTGGTTCATATACTGTTTTCTGTTCGTATTTGGTTCTCACCCACTGTTTTGATTTGTATATTGTTTTATGCCTATAGTGGTTTGTTTTTAATTCGTATGAATTGTATACTATTTGTCTCTGATTTCTGTTTTGATATCTAATCTTTGCCTACTGTTTTTTGTTCTTCAACAAGTTGCTGTTCATGCAAACATACGAATTGTTATTGTCTAGTATGTGACTAGTGAAGCTAATGCTTTTTTGTGTGTAGTTCGTATATTGTTATTGGCTACTGTTTGTTTTGTTCCTTTTCTCGCTCTTGTGTTTTTTGATTCATTATGTCTAGTCCTAAAAAATACGGTTTTAAAGATCCAGTGAATTTAGATGATCCTTTATATCTACATCCATCTGATAGTACTGTGATGTCAATTGTTAGTATTAAGTTGACTGGGTCTGATAACTTTATGATTTGGAAAAGTTCTATGATAATAGCATTAAAGGGAATAAATAAACTCTGTTTCGTTGATGGTTCTTACACCATTCCTGACGAAAAAGATGAAAAAAATTATAGTAAATGGGAGAGAGTAAATGCTATTGTTTGTTCTTGGATTCTTGGTTCAGTTTCTGAGTCTATCTACTATAGTCACGTTTGTTCTGAGGTTGCCTCTGAGATTTGGAATGAGTTAACTGAGACGTATCATAAATCAGATGGGTCAGTTATTTTTAATGTTCATCAAAGAATAAATGCACTAACTCAAAATGGTTTAACTATTTCTGAATATTTTTTAAAACTTGATTCCTTGTGGAAGGAGTTTGATTCCCTTACCAACTTAACTGAGTGTACTTGTGAGGCTAATACTAGTCTTAAAAATCACTCTAAACTTATGAAACTGATGCTATTTTTAAATGGATTGGATGATGGATATAATCAAGTTAAAAGCCATATTCTTCTTATGGAACCTTTGCCATATGTTAGAACTGCGTTTTTAATTGTATCTAGGGAGGAATCACTTCAAAAGGGTGGTTTCTTAACCTCTAGGTCTAGCCTTGGTTTAAAAATACGGGATGCGCTCTGATGCGTTTAGAGTCCCGGGAGCCGATGCGTGATGCGCTCGCATCACGAACACGATGCGTCCGATTTTCACAAAAAATACTTCTAAACTAATTTTATACCTTCTAAGTACTTATATATCACAAATTCTTCAATCAATACTAAAAGTAGTTTAATAGTAGTTCATAAATGTTGAATAACATATTAGACAAGTACGGTTAGGTAACATTGGGAGTTGGTTGACTTGGTTCCATTCTAAATATCACAAAAAACAACTTACTAAAAGTCTAAAACACATAAAAGCATAAACAAAATGTATATATATATATATATATATATATATATATATATATATATATATATATATATCAAATCAGAAACATAATGTATATATATAAAATATAAACATATTTATTTTATTAGTCATATATAAATTATAATTTATAAATTATAATAATTTTATATATTATTATTTATTCTTTAATAAGAATAATATATGACTTTTTTTGTATAAGAATAAGTCATATATAAGTTATGATAATTTATATATAATATTATTATTTATTGGTTTAACTGTAAAGATTAAACATACCAATGGGTTTAAAAATTAAAAAGCTGCCTCTTTATTTACAAAAAGCATATTTGGGGGATTGAATTCTGCATTTATTATGGACCTTGGGAGTTGAGGTCTTGGGAGTAGGCAAGACAGAAATCAAACCCAACACTCCATAGCCATAAAGAGAAGGGAAGAGAGAGTTTTTTGTAGATCTATCAATGGATACAACCAGGTTTCTATAAACTTATGCTAAAGTTGTGTTCAAGAACAGGTTAAAAGTGATGAACAACAGACATTTGTTTCATTTTTTTGATGGAGACAGCCCAGAAAACGCAACGCATCGCATCACGCATCGCACGCATCCCGCATCGCTCGACCGCATCAGAGCGCATCTCGTACCCCCTAGCGCATCAGACCCCTTGATGCGTTTCACGCATCGCATCAGGCGCGCATTTTTAAACCAAGGGTCTAGCGAATCTGTGTCTCAACCAACTACTTTTGCCAGTAATTTCAATGATCCTAAAAGGAATAACAAAGGAAAAAACTTTAATTCTGGCTATAGAAATCACACCTTTAATAATATGCAGTGTAAACATTGTGGTATTAAAGGTCATACTATAGAGAGATGTTTTAAACTCATTGGGTATCCAAAGGATTTCAAGTTTAGAAATGGAAGTGATGTTCAAAGTAAGTCTGAGTCTCAAGGCAATAATAGATCCCTTGCTAATAGTGTTTCCACTTCTGCTCTATCTGACAATTCTGATTCTGCTAAGTTTCCTCACTGGTGAACAATATGCTAAGTTCCTAGCCTTGATCAATGCTAGTTCTGGAGTAGAAGGTGTCGCTGCTAATATGGCGGGTATATGTTGTTCTAGTAATATTGATGGGTTTAATGATTCGGGGAATAAGAAATGGGTTGTTGATTTAGGTGCTAACCAACATATGGCTAGAACTGAATCAAATCTTGTTGATTTTGTTGATGTGTCTGAAAGCTCTAGTGGTATCTGTCATGCCTCTAAATTTTTGTGGCATTGCAGGCTTGGTAATCCTTCTGATCGAGCTTTGTTTTGTATCAAGAATAAGCTTAAGTTAGGAAATGAGCCTAGTTTACCTTGTGATGTTTGTCATAGGTCCAAACAAACTAGGAATTCCTTTCCTGTTAGTGATCATAAGGTTTTCGGTTTAGGGGATCTTATTCATCTAGATGTGTGGGGGCCTTATAGGAAAGCTACTTATGATGGATATAAGTATTTTTTTAACTATTGTGGATGACTTTACTAGGGCTGTTTGGGTCTATCTGTTGAAATCTAAAGATGAAGTTTTCCACTGGTTTAATGTTTTCTATAATATTTTGTTCACTGACTTTAAAACAAAAGTCAAGGTTGTTAGGTCTGATAATGGAACAGAGTTTGTAAATCATCGTATGAGAGTTTTTTTAAAGATAAAGGGATCTTACATCAAACTAGTTGTGTTTATACTCCATAACAAAATGGTGTTGTGGAGAGAAAACATAGACATATTCTGAATGTTACTAGGTCTTTATTGTTTCAGTCTGGTCTTCCTTTGAGGTTTTGGGGTGAAGCAGTTTTAACTGCTGTGTTCTTAATAAATAGAACCCCAAATGCTGTTTTAAATGGTGTTACTCCGTTTGAAAAAATTTATAAGTATCCTCCGAAATTTGATAATTTGAGAGTGTTTGGTTGTTTGTGTTATTCTACTAGATTAAACAATAATGACAAGTTAGAATTTAAAGCTGAGAAAACTGTGTTGTTAGGTTATTCAAATCAGAAAAAAGGGTACTTCTTAATCTTGGCTCAGATGTTGTTTTCTTTTCCAAGGATGTGAAGTTTTATGAAGAAATATTTCCGTTTAAGATGAGTTCTATGGTCTTAGTGTTGATTCTGAGTCTCTTAAAGATTGTTGCAATTTTTTTGGTGAAAATAATATGTTTGTTGTTTCTGACGTCCCTCCTGTTGTTCCCAATGATGAAAATTGTGTTAATTCTAATTTGTTATTTGAACGACAACATGTGAGTAGTGCTGGTGATATCCACCAGTTTGAGGATGTTAGTGCAGAGCACTTGGTGGATAACCAGGGTGTGGAGGTGCTTACTCCTCAGTCTCAGGTTGGTAGTCCCATTGCTTCTGTTATTTCTGAGGGAATTGCTTCTGGTAATAGAGGTTCGTCTAGTGGTAATGTTCATGTTAGGTCTACTAGATCTGTAAGAGAGTCAAGAATGTCTTCTAGGTTTAATGACTTTCTTGTAGAAGGAAAACATAAGTATGGGATTGAGAAGTCAATAAATTACTCATGTCTTAATTCTGAGAATTTTTGTTTTATGTCTAACTTTGGTAAGTCTTTTGAGCCTAGGAACTATAATGAGGCTGCGTCTGATCCAGATTGGGAAGCTTATTTATTTGATTATGGCTAGATCTGATATTTCTTACATGGTGCAGGTTCTCAGTCAGTTTATGCATAGTCCAAAGAAGTTGCGTCTTGTTGTTGCTTTAAGAGTTCTGAGATACTTGAAAAGTAGTCCTGGTAGTGGTGTAAATGTTGTGAGAGGTGGTATAAATCATATGACTATTTTTTTCTGATGCAGATTGGGCTATATGCCTTGTCGCGAGTACAGAGCTCTTGGTTCTGTTACTTGTGAAGTCGTTTGGATATTGAAACATCTTTTGGTATAAGAAGCTTTGAGTCTTGTTGCAGTTTACTGTGACAATGAGTCTGCTATTAAATTGGTTCATAATCCGGTGATTTATGAAAAAAAAACTAAGTTTTTTCCTTAAGTACAACTTGGTGTCCTTTGCTCTGAAATGGGTCTTTTTAATCTTTTTCAAGAGTGACATTAAGTCCCTTTTTGGTCTTGAGGGGGGGGGGGGGGGGTGTGTGTGTGTGTGTTGGAATTATGATATTCTCCAAGACCAATATTGGTACATTTTAGTTATTTATTTATTGTGTAGTGTTTTGTTGTCTAAGTTAGTTTGTTATGTGTAGGTTAAGTGTAACTGGGCTTATGAAGGTTGTACGTGGGCTGATAGTAACTGTTGGGTTTGCAAAAGGATTGAAGGGGGCAGGCTTGAGACCGGGTTGAGGTCTGGGTCGGGTGCGCACCTAGTGCGGATGTAGCCCGGATTCTTCCCTTAGCTGCCTTTTGATTAGACATATTACATAACTCATGTAATATAAAATTGGGCCTTTGCATTGTTTGAGTTTATTTGATTCACTTTATAGGTAATCTACTGCTGGGCCTCGTTTGTGTTGCTGGGCCTAAGTGTACAACAGGCTTAATTGATGTATGGCTGGGCGCACAACAAAACAACTGGGAGATTAACTTCGTCTTCTTCAAGGTTGGTTCGTACAGTGCAATAGTTTTGTTCGACAAATGTAGCTTTAGGTTTATGAGAGATTTGAGTGTAATTTTTTAGATTGGTTTTAGTACAGTAGGTTTCGTTTCTTGTTTTGTATTCCGCGTGATTCGTTTATAAGATTCTGGTGTTAATTGTTTGGAGCTGTTGAGTTCAAGAGTTTTTATCAGAAAGGAGAGTGGCCGGTAGTATATATTTTATAAGCCCCAAAAGTTCCCTTCATTCCAATTCCCAGAGTCGGACAAGAAGCTGTACAAAGGGTTACACATGCATTCGACCGTCAAAGGATCCAATCAAAATAAGCTAAGACTCTTTTTCACGACCCGTAAAGAACTCTTCACGGCCTGTGAAGAGCTAACCCTACATATGTGTGTTTGTGCGTGTGCAATAAGAAGTAACCTACAAAAATAGATCGACCTTAACTTGATAACCTAAAAAGATTTAAAATTGAACAACAATAGAACACCTTTTGAAACTTGGCTAGTTTTTCCTTAGGAAGGAAACTATATATGATCAGTGAATTTAGTGAAACAAACTTCAAACTTTGGTTAACTTTAGATGAATTAAACCCTACTTAGAATTCAAGAAGGTACACATATATAGGCATAAAAGTGTGAGTGTGTGTGTGTGTGTGTGGTGTTTGGAGGAGGAAATACGAGAATGAGCAAGAGAGAAGTGGATAGAATCTATGACTTCAACATATTATCGATTGTAGGAATTGCAAAAGAATCAAAGCCACAAGAATGATTAGACTTGAATTCCGGAAGATATGTTCTTTTTTAATTTTATGAATTAGGGTTTGAACCCAAACTAGAAGACAATAGAGATCAGATTAGCGAAAAGATGCTTGGATTTGGATAACAATCCAAACTTATCTCAAAGTTTCAACAAATATTATATGTAACATCTTCATATTTAGTATAGAATTTTTTTTCAGTTATTTTATAAATGAGGTAAAATGTCTCTTTGAAAAGTAAAAAAATAAAGTAAAATTTACAACAACACTTTTTAATTTATATTATTTTAGTAGTTTTATATTGATGAGACCATATATTAACCTCTTTGTCTGGACTTTAACTACCTATAAGATCATAATTCTTGAAGGGAATTGAAAGTATGCATGCATGTATGAATACTTTGAAAGATTGAAGTTCATAGCTAATTAAAGTGTTCTTCATCCATCCATATGTTGTGCTAAACTCTTCAGAAACTTTTGTTGCGGTTCTAGTCGACTAGTTCTTCATGAACTATAACTGGACAGGTTAGAATGAGTTTACTATGTTGTTTTGCAATTAGGTTTAGTTGTTTCCACAAATTCTTAAATTTACAGTAAATAAGGGTGGAGGGAGTACCCATCTATCCATTTCTATTTTGTACTCGTAACATCAATGCTATATTAGATTTTTTCTTTTTATCCCTTTCATTTTTCTACCCTTTTAAAACCTCCTAGTGGTATCTTTCTATCTCATACATCACTAACCATTTTATATTAATAAATAAAAGATGTGAGAGAGAGACAAACACACATACGGATATATATATATATATATATATATATATATATAGAGAGAGAGAGAGAGAGAGAGAGAGAGAGAATGAATCAATATACCCGTGTTGAAGTGGTGGCATAGCTTGCGGGATGGGTTTTTTGGGCACCGATGGGGTTGGGGTATGAGGAGTATTTCATTCACTCTAAGGGGGCGTTTGGTTCAAGTATTGATTTTGGGAGAAATGAGATTTATAATGGGATTGAGATTTGGGAGGATTTGCATTTGGAAGGATTTGCAATCCATTGTTATGTTTGGATCATTTTTCTTAGGTGGGATTTCCACCACCACACAACCTCCAGATCTGCCACCATCCAAGAGGAGCCACCACACCACCACCAACCACCGCACCACCAACCCGTCACCACCACCACCACCTACCTCCCAACACCACCACCTCTGTCGAAGGCTTCTAGGGTTTTTGCGAAGGCGAACAACAAAGGCGACTAGGGTTTCTTCGATTTGGTTTCAGTCGATTAGGGTTTTTGCGAAGGAAAACGACGGTGGCGAAGGGGTGACGGAAAAGGGGCGACGGCGGCGAACAGCAAAGACGACAAAGGGTTTCTTCGATTTGGTTTCAGTCAATTAGGGTTTTTGAGAAGGAAAACGACGGTGGCGAATGGGTGACGGCAAAGGGGCGACGAAGGCGAACAGCAAAGACGGCTAGGGTTTTTGCGAAGGAAAACGACGACTAGGGTTTTTGCGAAGGAAAACGACGGTGGCGAAGGGGCGACGGCGGCTGCGAAGGGCGACGATGGTGGCGAAGGGCGGCGGCAAAGGGGCGACGGCAGTTTCTGTCGACTAGGTTCGCCGGAGCGTAGCCGAAGGAAATCCTTCACATGTGGGATTTCAAAATACCATGGGTGGTGAAGGGATTGAAGAATCCTTCAGCTAAGGGATTTCAAAGATTCCTGGGATTTTGATTCCTCCCTCATATTTACAAACCAAACATGGTATTTGGGAGGATTTCAAATCTCATTCCCATGAAATCCTACGAAATACCATGAACCAAACGCCCCCTAAGAATTCTATGTATTGAATATATTAAAAATATTATATGTGTACCGGATAACATTATAGGAACAAAAAATAGTTTTACCTCCTTTAGTTTTTGTTGTTAATCATTCAATTTCAAACCATTAGTGCACGAGGGTATTCTCCCAAATTTTCTTAGGGATCTTCTTCTTAATGAAAAACATAACACCCTCACGACACAAGAGCGTGCATGTGTAGTATTAAATTCTTCTTTAACATTTCTTATTGTATTGTAATTTCAAGATTATTCTTAATTAATTAGTTTTCTTTTTGGTAAAAAAAGTTACTTCTATTCTCAAGGTTGGGTTTATGTAGAAATAATAATATAATATTGTATTTTAGTGGAGACTAACACACGTTAGGCCTATTTATTTTTATTAAAATTGAACCAACCCACTAGTCTCCAAAAAATAGTCGGCCTTTATATCTTTGCTATAGTGAGAAACGCATGCACAAAAGCATATTCAAATGCATGCTTGGATCTCTAAACTAGCCAACCTTGCGATGTCAATGGATCTAAAACCAAGTGAAGGTTAGATCATCCATATTCTTAATATACATGACTAACTGTCACATCAGGTTTTCCAATCTATAATTATCTACTGACTAAATAGATCTAGTCATGACTGTCATGTGTAACTATTACATCATCATCACTACCACACATAATTAATATCATTTTAATTGGTTTGAAAATTTTAAAAAGTTGATAAAAGGAGCTTGCGAGCTCGTCACCAGGAGAACGAGCAATGCCAATGACGAGCTATTAAGAATTTTTGCGTAATGGATGACTAGCCATCACTAGAATGACTAGCCATTTTGACAAGCACAATGACGGGAAAAAGCTCATCACTACAGTGATCTTATGAGCTGATCGATACATATACTCCGATACAAATATTAACTTCAATAAAAATTTACACTACAATAGTTAAAAATTTTAGGATGTATTTATTATATAAATAGACTAAAATAAGTGAATCAAAGGTCATTTCGTCCAACGGATATTTGGTGATTAAGTTGATCCCAAAGGTCTTATGTTCAAGTCTGACTCATAGGCTGTAATTTACAAGATGTAGATTTGGAAGTATCTTTATAAAATGTTAGTTTTGTTTTAAAAAAAGACTAAAATAAATGTAAAAAAATCAAAAGATTTAATAGTTATAAATAATAAATTTTCTTTTATAATAAAACTACTAAAAGTGTTTACTTTTTTAATAAGAAATTTAAGTAACGAATTTGTGCTTTATAAAAAAAAAATAAGTGGACATCTTTAATCTTAGTAACCCAAATTAAGTTACCATTTACCAATCACACATGTCAACTGTCAAGTAGAAAAATAAAGTTGGGTGGTGAGTGTGTATTTATATATAGACAACCTTAAAGTAAGTTAGACAAAAATAGAGGTTGGTAATTTATTCTGAATTAATTTTTAAAAGGACAATGATATATAAATCTAATTCATGTGCCTAATAGATTAATAATAATAACGAGTTAGATGTGGCCCGCGCGTTATAACGGAAAACAAAAACTAAGAATTACATTCTTGTGTAGTACACAGGTTGGTTTAAAAAAGTAAACATTAAAAAAAATTAAATAATTATAAAACACAAACGAAATAACTATTTAAAAAATAACGACATATATAATTTTTATATAAATTTAATAGTTAGAAATATCTAATAAAACTAACTAAAATAACTATTTTATTTATATTATATAATATCAAAATTGGCATTTAACATTAATAATCTTAGAAACAAAAAATAAAAATGAAATCTAAAAAATAACACAAATAATAAAAACTATTATTCTAACTAAAACCAAAAAATAATAAAAAACCTTTAAAAAACAGATGTAAAAAAAGGAAAATCATATAGTTGAAATCAAAAAATAATTAAAAAAAATTAAAACTTACAAAAGAGTAAAGTCTTCAATTTTTAAAAGTTGAATTTTTTCATAGACAAAAAGCCAAGATTCGAACAGATGACCTCCTCTTCAAGACCCCTTGTACTTATCCACTCAATCTAAAAGCTCTTTTGATAAACTTTTTAACTCCAAAATCTATAACATTTAGCAAGGAAGTTACTGTTCATACTTCCTGCTAAATGGTAAAAATTATAAAACATAAAATATTTAAGACACGTGTCATAATAAAGTTTATTAGATATGTTTTTAAATTGATTTATTAGGTATATATATTATTTACTCCTAAATTTTTTAAGAGAAACAACTTGAAACTCGTTTCAAATATAATTTATTTCTAATAATACTAGATAAATATATTCACAAACACGTTATATTTATTTAGAACTATTAATACAATGTACTAAACATTTCTATATTATCCCTAAATTTAAAAATTTTGTCTATAGAAGTAACTTCATGTCTTTGATATTTAATTGTTAGTAAAATCCGTTTGTTAAACGAAAAATGATATGTGGTACCGAAGAAAATCAATAAAAGGAGTATCAAATTAGTCCTTCCTCCAACTTATAAAGGTAGATTATAAAAGTTAATTGAAAGAAGGATTTTATTTCAAAATAGTCGTTATCTATATAGAGTGTGTTTGCTACATAATTTTTTAGATAAAGATGGTAGCTAGATTTTTATTTTAAAAGAAAAACCACATAGTTGTTTGTATGGAAGAGCCGAAAACATTTGTTTAAACAAAAATCTCTTTGGAATAGCTATTGAAAACTAGTTGGAAATTTTTTGTGTATAAATTTACCTTAATACCCTCTTTTTAATTGTTTTAAAATTTCTTCTATTTGTATAATTTGTCTTCTTTTTGTTATCTTATACTGTATAATTCTAGCTCCTCTCACAAACACATATATACATATAAACGCTACATTATTCAGCTTTATCTACTAACAACACTTCTAGCTTCATCTACTAGCTCTAGATACCGGTTCTTTCCGCCAAACAAAAGATGATCTTCGATCAAGAGTTTGACCTAGCTCATTGATAAAAATGATAAAAGTAGGGCTCTCTAAGCAAAATCTAAAAGATAAAATGGCTATAAAATCAAGGTAATGAGAAACCAAAGTTTAAACAATCAGCGATGAAAGTCAAGAATAAATGACATGATAATTTGGGACATTTGACGGGCCAACGTATATTTCACACACTATAAACAAGAGTTCGATTATCCACACTTTTTATCAGTATTAATATATTTAAAATCATGAAGAATTACGATCAAGCGTAAAAAAATTGGGTGTTACTAATTTCTACCAAATAATTACATTTTAAAGTGTAAAAATTGGAGTAAAAAATCACATTTATTAGTGTGGACAAATTATCTAAATTTTGACACTTCTAAGCGTGAGAAATTTGAAAATAATTCTACAGTTACAAAAAGTTCACGCTTTTAAGTGTTAACTTATGTAATTATATGTTTACAAATTCATATATTTAAAAGTGTAGACTATTAAAATTAAATGTACACGTCTATTAATGTTAAGTTTTTTCTTTTTCTAACAATATTTATTTTTAAACTGTTTTCACAATTATTAGCGTGGCAACGCATAAAAATTATACACACTTTTTATGAAGCATGGATAAATGACATATTTTTTGTACTAATACTTTAAAAATTAATTCAATAATATTTCATTTTACCGTAAATAAACCACATTAGAGCTAGCAAAAATACAAGAAAACCAATTACAAACATAAAAAACATCTTCTACTTTATTTATAACAAAGAATATAAACACTTTATTTTTCAGATTTTTCTATTTTGGTGATTAATCCAAATATATATATATATATATATATATATATATATATATATATATATATCTTACTCCTTTATAATGCATTTATACTTACAAAACTCTTAATTTTTAAGTAAGTTGAAAATACTAAAATACCCCTATGAACTAATTAAAGTAACTATTTAGTGGAGTTAATGACAATTTTATATATTATTTTCATAACTAAACCTTCCAAAAAAAGAATATCTAAAAAATCAAATTAAGCAAATTAACATAATAATTAAAAGAATTAATAATTATAGTTTTCATAGTAAATATTCTATTATATAATAATATTTTAACTTAATTAATAAAAATTGCGTATAGCCATATAACCTAAATTTATAAAATTTCTAGATTTTTTTAATGGGTATTAAAATGGTATATAGTTATAATGCTAACACACTTGTTAGATTTTGTCATCCATATGAAATTTTATTGACCAATTATTATTTAAAAAAGAAACATACTACCTCTATTCTAAAAACAGATAAGTTATCGAAAAAATAGTCGCCGCCGCTGCATTGCGCGGGTACGATGCTAGTATATATATATGCATGCATGTACGCTTGTACGTATAAGCATATGTAGCACTTATATACATCAATTGTCAGCTTATCGCTTTAAACTTAATTAATGTGAGGTGATTCGTACACACCAAAATTTGATCATATACAAAAGGTACAAACATATTACAGCATATGGTACAAATAGGTAATATAGTTTTTATTAGGGTTAAAGTTATTATAGACAAAGATGCTTTCTCCCATGTTTCGATATGACACATTAACTTTTTTTACACATATGACCATTTAACTTGTAAGAAACGTGTTATTATAGCCATTTTGGTGATTTTGACCTGCAATAGCAGGTCATCTTATTCTCCAATTTCCTTCACTTTGAATACAAACTTTGAAGCCAAAATTCTCCTTCTACACTTAACGAAAATCAATGATTCTTGACTCTATGGAAAGGTAATCGAGTTGTCTATCAAGTAGTACAAAAAAAACCGAATAAAAACGAGTTCAATATGTGTCAATTCATCAAAATACCGTAAGGGTGTCGAATAGGGTCATTACCGACTTTAATTAGCAATAACTTGGCCTACACTTGATGGTTTTTCATGAATTTGGTGTCCATTGAAAGATAAAAAGATTATCTACGACAATCTATAAAAAGAATGATGTAAAACGATCAAGAATCGAGCAAAAAACACTCTTTTTTTGCCCTGTTTTCGAACAAAAAAACACTCTTTTTTTCTGCCCTGTTTTCGAACAAAAAACTCACAAAAATCGAGACTTTGAGCGCTAAATTCTCCCTCAATACTTGGCTAAAATTCATGAATTTGGTGTCATTTGAAAGGTATTATGATAAATTACAAGATTCTACAAAAAACATAAAAAACGATAAAAAATCGACCCAAAAATCGCAAAAAACGGGTTGGCAGGTTGCATGTCACGTTTTGGCCAGATCGACACGGTTTTGGTAAGTTAAATGGCCAGATGTGTAAAAAAAAGTTAATGTGCCATATCGGAACATTGGGAAAAACATGTTTGTGTTCAGTGACTTTAATCCAAATTATTATGAATTGACAATTTATATTGTGTACGAATCACTACCTTTATAATTAATAGATATGCATGGATGTGAATTAATGACCTTAGAACAATAGCTCTAATCTAAATTTCTTATTTAAACAAAGTCTCCAAGGTAGTCTTTTAATTCTCCACTACTTTTTATGGAAGACCCTTAGCAAAAAAGGGAGAAAAAAAAAAGGAAAAACAGAAGAAAAAAAAATACTTTACTGTAGTTGATAGAGATGAGTTTTTAATAGCCCGAGCGATGCGTCGGGTTAAAACAAATTAATGTATAAAATTCTTATATACATCTAATTTTTTATAGAAAATAATATTATCTAATGGTAACCTAGTTTTAGTGTCAATGCCAAGAAATGCATATTTTAGATAAATATCACATTACAATAAGATTTATATTAAAATATAAATAAAAAAAGATGGTTATAAATATATATTTGAATTTACATCAAACATAAAAGTTAAATAGATAAAATTAAGTAATATATAAAATTAATTAATTAATATAATATAAATAAAAAGTGTAAATGAAAAACATTAAGCAAAAAAGTTGTCATGAATTTCTTGTTTATATAAAAATTTAGAAATTCGTATCTCATGATACATTCATATCTCATGAGAAAGTGATAAATTACAAATTTACCCTTAAAATTATCATGATAAAATGACAAACTATTTTGCTAATTAATAGATATAGTAATATCATACATATTGTAGTGCAAATAAAAAAGAACAATATACTTATAATGTAGTCAGAAACTGTGTTAATAGTGCATATATAGTAGGGCTGGCAATTCGGGTCGTGTTCGTGTTAAATGGTTCGGGTCGTGTTCGTGTCAACCATTTTCGTGTCACTTTCGTGTCGACCCATTCTTGACCCTGTTTAGTTTCGTGTCGTGTTCGGTTCGTGTCACTTAATTCGTGTTCGGTTCGGGTCGTGTTTTCGTGTCGACCCATTTTTAGGAGAAAAAAATCAAGTTATGTTTCCGGTCAAATAACTTGACTTTCATGTCGGGTTTTCATATCGAATTATTTTTTAGAAAAATGTTGCATGTATAACTTTCTTATATCAACTTTACTAAGCTTTTATTACGCATTTTAATTCTTTATTTTTTCAACTTCGCAAGTATCAAAAATCAAATATAAAACCATTATAACAGTTCAAACTTTTAAACTCGCCAGTCGCGAGATGCAAGTCGCGAGTCGCAACGCAGGGAGGCTAGGGCACACACGTTCTTTCCCCTTTCCCCCTTTTCTTCTTCCTTAATTCTTATTTCAATTCTTATTTTCTTATGAATATTTATTAATTTTATCAAAATTAAGATTGGCGGTATTTGATTTGACTCACAATTTTGGAGGTAAAATGAAAATACTGAAAATGAGTCCCGCCATCTTGATATTTCCTAACTATACTAGTTACTTAGTTAATGACTTAGTTCATATTTAAAATTTAAAATTTCTAAATATTTTAAAGTTAAATATTTTTTGGGTTTTTTTTATTATTATTATAAAAAGATCGTGTTAAACGGGTTACCTTCGGGTTACCGTGTTCGTGTCGTGTTCGTGTCGAAAAGTTTCGTGTCATTTTCGGGTCGACCCATTTCTGACCCAGTTCAGTTTCGTGTCGTGTTCGTGTCGACCCAGATCGTGTTAGGTTCGGGTTGGGTTTCGGGTCGTGTCAGGATTTGCCAGCCCTAATATATAGACACCATTCAAGCACGCATATATACATCCCATTCTCCAAATCCTAATTAACCATCTTTCATATTTCTTGATGTCACTAGCTATATGATATAGTTTCTTTGATTTATAAAACCACAAATTCAGTGATCATGATGAAGAAGAACATGCACGGAGATGATCTATAAGGTGCTATAATTAATACCCAGGCCTACTCATTTCTTCTGTTTTCGCTGCCTGACTCATGAACAAACGATATCAACAATAAAAGGTTATTATGAATAAGATATTTTGTATTCTTTTACTTTTTTGTTTTTACTTATCTTTTTACTCATAAGTTAAAAATAAGTGTCAAAATCAAAGAAGAAAATGAATAAATATATATAATTGGTAAATTACACATGTCATCATGTCATCTTTCCCCCCTCCCCCCCCCCCCCCCCACACACACACACACACATACATAAATAAAAAGAAGTTCATTTGAGAACTATAATTAGTACGAGTATCGCGAGAACCAATTTGAACCGTCCAATCCTCCCTACTTCAATCTCATTGCCCTCTCATGAATTCCTTACATGCACCCTACCACATTCTATCCTTCTACGCTCTTCATCCATGAACTTCTCACATCCAAGGAACGGCTGAAAACGGTTCTCAAATGAAGTTCTTATGGTACTTGCACTAAAAACGGTTCTCAAATGATTCAAATGAATCCTCCCCTATATATATATATATATATATATATATATATATATATAATTACTTAAAACTACCCATTTAAGACAAGTCTTTGTGGCTAAGATATGCATATTAATTCATGAATATTCGTACACGTTTGTTTATGTATAAAGTGATCGAGTTTTCAACATTGTAGTGACACACACAAATTAAGTGTTAGAGAGATAAATACATATGCCCATGTATAGGATGATTTGATAAATTTTTTTTTTATATCTATATTATATATACTAGCATTGCACTCGCGTAATGTGGCGGTGATGAAAATAGTTTATGCTTGATAACATGTTTAATTTAAAAAGTAGGGTATGGTATGTCAAATGCGATGATAGTCAACCTATCCATGTATTTTGTACATTTTCTGATTTCTTTACTTTGTTTTTTTACAATAAACCATTTTATTAGTTGTTAAAATAGTTTTTGAAAAACAACTAAAAAATATTATTATTGAGTAAGTAGAGAAAAAAAATATTATAGCCTTAAAATTGTATTGATGTAAGTAATTTAGCCATAATAAAATAAATTAAATAATTTTGTGATGTTTAATGATTTATTAAAGTAATAATTGTCTTAAATTAGTTGAGATAATCAAGGAAATGATTGGTTAGACAATTGCTTTAAGTGTTTGTATCTTAAGCAAAAAAATTGGTACTACTTAAAATTAAGTAGTCTTAAAATTTTTAAGAGAAAGAAAGTTAAATACTTTATAATGTAGTATAGATAAAGGATTTACGTCTTTTATTTAAACTCTTAAATTTTAAGTATTTTGAAATAACTAAACTATTTTTCATATAAACTTAATGAAGACTACCAAATGAATATTTCATTTTATTAACTAAACCTTCATAACTAAATACAATTTAACATAATTATAAAAAATAATTTCATAACCCCAAACCTTTCATTTTAAATATTCTTTCATATAATTAATACTTTATGTTAATTATTAAAAAATATGCATAATTAGCATTTTTACACCTGAATAACCTATAACCATAATTTATAAAAATTATAAATAGCTCATATAATAAAATAAAATAAAGTAATTATCCAGTATTTTACTTTATTTTCTTAATCTCTTAATTTTAAATTTCTAATTTACATAGTGTATTTTCATATAATTTACCTTATTTAAAAAGTAGGGACTTTTTTTTAATTATTATTATTTGCAAAAGGGGTTTACTTTCAAAAAATGTATCAAACTTGTCACTTTTTGATATTGTGCATATCCAATTTTTAAAACTACAATTTTGTGTATCAAACATTCTAAATACTACCATTTTATATCAATGGTTACCCATTCAATTAGTAACCAGTCATCTTTTTATTTTTTTTTTCATTTTTCATGCCACATCAGTATTTAGTTGCCACATCATTAATATTAATAAAATAGAAATGATGAACATATGAAGAAGACAGATAACAAGAACAGATAAAAGAACACATGAAGCCTTCGATCAAACAAGAACAAATCACAGCCTCATGAACACAAATCGCTAACACATCAATCAAACAAGAACAAATCTAGGTAACGAACATCAAATAGACACAAATAAGAACCCTAAAAACACGGATTTGGGTAACAATCAAAGATGAACTATAAAAAATCGAACAAGAACTCATTGTGAAAACCCAAACAATCTGTGAAGAAACAAGAACTCAGATACAAATGAACCATAAACATCGAACAAGAACTCAGATACAAATGAACCCTAAACAATCATACATGAACCCTCAAATCGATATGTGAAGATCATATGTGAAAACCCTAATCGAAACTTACTTGGAAGCAGATTTGAAAACCCTAATCGATCTATGAAGCTGATTGAACAAGTCTCGACGAACCCACGAAAACCCTTCACGAGAACAGTCGACAATCTGGTTTTTGAACCATGGCACCATTGATTAATCTGGTTTTTGAACCGAACTCAACAGATCTTGTTCTTCAGCGCCTACCATCGACAGTCGACAATCGCCACAAACCAACCCTAATCTCTCTTCGATTAAAGGTTTTCCTTTGTTGTCTGAGAACTCATCCAAGTATGAAATTAATGGCTTCTCTTGCATATAAGTATCAACTTCGATTAACAGATTTTTCGCAGGTCATCGCCGATTGAAAGGTTCAATTGAAAGGGTTCGATTAAGGGATTTCTTGTAGATTAATGGTTTTCCTTATTATTATTATTATTATTATTAAAAGAAAAGAGACATGTCACATGCCACGTCACCTATGACCATGCCATGTCACCTATAACCTGCTATCAAAGGTCACTCTACATTTAATGGTATATTTTGAAACTTCAGTACATTAAATGGTAGTTTTGAAAAATAGATATACACAATAGCAAAAAGTGACAAATTCAGTACACTTTTTGAAACTAAACCCTTTGTAAAAGTAAGGAAAAATTACAATTAAGCATAACTTATTTAATAATTTTGTATTTTCAGTTCTAACCAAATCGTACTGTGTCTAGCTTTATTTATTCCAATCTCCTTTTACACTTGAATATTGGAATTATTTGAACTTTTATTTTTCTTAAGTCCATCAAATTTAAGTTATATAATCATCAGAAATTTTTATTTACCAAACAACTTGTAGTACAACTATAACACTGTACTTTTTAAACATATAATTTACTGTACGCGGAAGCTAATTACATATAATTATCTTAATTACATAATAGATACAAAAATATTTAACTTGTTTGATGTACAAAGACCTTTACAGTGTTAATACAAAAACAGACTCTAACAAAATATCTAGAATCAGAGAATTGGTCCGTCCATATTCCCAGCCCAAAAGCATCAAGCTCACCAAAGAGTATCTGCAAAACAATCTAGTGGGGAATTAGCACAAAGCTAAGTGAGGGAACAAATATCTAAACATACACAAGGCCAAAATGCCTAAACCCAAATAGCTCATGAATCCTAGGAGAACCGGCGGTGTTGCAAGCACCTACAACCAAGGTCGGCCAAAACCAAGGTTTACCGATAGCCCTGCTAACATGGACAACAGTATCAACCCCCTTGAGTACCACAAAGGTACTTCAAGATCAGATACTGTAAATCCCCAAGCAACAGGCCCGTCATCATACTGATCTCCAAATTAACATGTATATACAATCCAAACAAGAGCATTCCAAATAGGATATCATATCCTGTATATATCCGAAGATATAAATCCACTCACCACAGTCTGCACTGTTGAATCCCACTCAGTTGACTAAATTCACTGAGTCTTCTCAGTTCCTGAGATTAAGGTAACATAAGTCAGTATTCAATTCATAATACTGATCCAAAATAAATATCATATTTATTCATGATTCTCATGTATATGCACATATACATATTTATTCATCATACACAAACCCAAATAGATATACAAATTCATGTTTATCTACAAATCTTCAAATCCGATTGTATTCAAATCCGATTAAGGTCGGATTCCGAATAAAAGACCAAATTCCGATAAAACCCAATTCCGATAGAATCAATCCCGATAGAACCAAATTCCGAGCAAATGCTCATTCCAATATAATGCACAATCCGATAAAAGTCACAATCCGAGTAAAGGCACAATCCGAGAAAAGCACAATCCGATAGTTATAATTTTGAATATACAACATTCCGATAAAATAGAAATCCGATAAAATGTTAGGGCATGTATCAATTCCGAGCAATTAGGATTCCGATAGTTCTTAATTCCGATAAAATCAATTCCGAGAAAATGTCAAGGCCAACAGTTCATCTTCTATCGGTATTCAATACAACTCCTATCAATTTTCCCGGATTCATCATCATTCCGAGAATATTCTATCGGATTTCATCAATACCGATACATTCATACTCAAAATCCGACAGATTCATGTGTTCATGCATAAAATCGATTACTAACTTAAATCTTACTGATTTTAAGCATGCAAATAATCTAAGTTTCCAGAAATCATTCTAAACATATAATGAACATAATTTATCATCAAAATCTAACATGCATTCATCCTAAGATCATCAAATCAATCGGTATACATATAAATATTCAAAACCGAATATATATAGCAATTAATCAACTACAAATCAGTGTTCTAACCTTTAGATGATTTCAAATAATCACTAAAATGCAAACAAGATGGAAGTTGATTTTCTTTTCTTTCTTTTTCTTCTTCTCGGCCGAAGGCACCAAAAACACACACACACACACACACACACTTGCTTTGGTTTACAAGAAATTAGGTATGGGTTGTTATTGACCAACTATATCACCCACCATACCACTTTTCTTCAAAATATCTTTCTAAATTAATATAATAAAAATAATAAAACAAATAATACAATCAAATATTAAATACCCAACATGGCAAGTAATACTTATAAATAAATATAACTCCCAAGATTAATTAATTTAATTACCTTAATTAATCTAGGCCGGTTGAGAGGGTGTTACAAATCTACCCCACTTAAGAAGATTCCGTCCTCGGAATCTCATCGCGCTCAAACAAGGAAGGATACCTGCTTCTCATATCCACTTCAGTCTCCCAAGTCAAGTCTGAACCCAAACTATGTTTCCACTTAACCAAAACCATCGGTATCTGTTTCTTTCTCAATTTTGTCACTTTACGATCGAGTAGTTCAACTGGTTCCTCGATAAGCTTTTGATTAATATCTACTCGAAGATCCTGTATCGAGAGAACCTACGTTTGATCCTCTATATTGCACTTCCTCAAATAACATACGTTGAAAGTGTCATGAATACCCGCTAGTTCATCGGGAAGATCTAATGCAACAGCTTGATCGTTAACCACTCGTCGGATTCGGAAAGGACCAATGTAACGGGGAACCAACTTTCCGCGTTTACCAAATCTGATTACACCCTTCCAAGGAGAGACTTTCAAATAAACCATTTCTCCCTCAACAAAAGACACCGGTCGACTACACGGATCTGCATACATTTTCTGTCTATCCCTTGCAGCTTTCAATTTCTCTCGAGCAATTGCGACCTTATCAGCTGTCATTTGCACAATGTCAGACCCTGCAAATTGCTTTTCCCCAGCTTCTAACCAACAAGTCGGAGTTCTACTAGGACGACAATACAACATCTCATACGGCATACCAATACTGGAATGATAGGAATTATTATAAGCAAACTCAACCAAAGGCAAATGGAAATCCCATGAACCCCCAAACTCTAACACACATGCTCGTAGCATATCTTCTAAAGTCTGAATGGTTCTTTCTGACTGACCATCTGTCTGTGGATGATAAGCTGTACTCAATTTAACCCGGGACCCCAATTCTTGTTGCAGTCTATTCCAAAAGTTAGATACAAATCTCGATCCGAAACAATGGACAATGGAACTCCATGTCTAGATACTATCTCATCAATGTACAGTTGAGCCAGTTTACTTAAAGGTGCAGTTTCAGCAGTAGCAAGGAAATGTGCACTCTTGGTCAATCTATCAACAATGACCCAAATCATATCATGACCTTTTTGAGTTCGTGGAAGTTTAGTTACAAAATCCATCGTAATGTGATCCCACTTCCACTCAGGTATATCCAATTGCTTCAATGATCCGTACGGTTTCTGGTGTTCAGCTTTAACTTGCGCACAAATGTGACATGTTCCAACAAATTTAGCAATATCCGTTTTCATTGTCGGCCACCAATAACGAGTCTTTAAATCACAGTACATCTTTGTACTACCCGGATGTATCGAAAATCTAGACTTATGAGCCTCATCTAAAATTAGCTCTCTCAAGTTACCAAATTTCGGTACCCAAACGCGCGTATGGTAAACCTTCAAACCACGCGAATCGGTAGTTAACTCATGCTGTCTTTTGATCATTAGTTCATCTTTCAAGTTCTCATCTTTCAAAACTTCAAGTTGTGCAGCCATAAGTTGATCCACTAAATCGGACTTAATCTCTAATCGCATAAATTTCACAGTATCCGAAGATCCCTTCCGACTGAGTGCATCTGCAACTACATTTGCTTTATCCGGATGATACTGAATGTCACAATCATAATCTTTGATCAGTTCTAACCAATGACGCTGTCTCATATTCAATTCTTTCTGCGTAAACACGTACTGAAGACTTTTGTGATCAGTGCAGATAATACATTTGGTTCCATACAGGTAGTGTCTCCACAATTTCAAAGCTAATACCACAGCTGCTAACTCCAAATCATGAGTCGGGTAATTTCTTTCATTCGGTTTCAATTGTCTCGAAGCATACGCAATTACCTTACCCCTCTGCATGAGAACACAACCTAACCCAACATGTGAAGCATCACAGTAAACAACAAAATCCTCTGAACCCTCCGGCAACGAGAGAACAGGAGATTGACACAACAACTGTTTCAACATCTGAAAAGCATTTTCCTGAGCTGAATCCCATTTGAACGGAACATCCTTCCGAGTCAACTTAGTCAACGGACCAGCCAACTTAGAGAATTCTTTGATAAATCTGCGATAATAACCTGCCAATCCAAGAAAACTCTTTATCTCTGTAGGTGTTTTCGAAGCACCCCAATTCATCACAACTTCAATCTTGGACGGATCCACTTTGATACCTTCTTGACAGATTACATGCCCAAGAAATTGAACTTCGCGTAACCAAAATTCACACTTCGATAACTTGGCATACAGTTTGTGTTGTTTTAAAATCTCCAAAACTTGTCGCAGATGCTGATCATGCTCGTTCTTTGTCTTTGAATACACCAAGATGTCGTCAATAAACACAATTACAAACTTGTCTAAGAAAAGTCGGCAGACGCGATTCATCAAATCCATAAATATTGCAGGAGCATTCGTCAAGCTAAATGGCATTACTAAGAACTCGTAATGACCATAACGAGTACGGAAAGCAGTCTTAGGTATATCCTCCTCTGCTACCCTGACCTGATGATAACCGGATCGTAGATCAATCTTTGAAGAGTAGGAAGCCCCTTGCAACTGATCAAACAAATCATCGATTCTGGGCAACGGGTACTTGTTCTTGATGGTTCTCTTATTCAGATCTCTGTAATCGATGCACATACGGAGAGTTCCATCCTTTTTCTTAACAAACAAAACCGGTGCACCCCACGGCGAAGAACTCGGACGGATAAATCCCTTGTCAAGCAATTCTTGGATCTGAGTCATCATCTCTCGAATTTCAGATGGAGCCAAATGATACGGAGCTTTTGCAATCGGTGTTGAACCAGACATCAAATCTGTTTTATACTCAACATCCCGTACGGGTGGTAACCCTGACAGATCGTCTGGAAATACCTCTGTGTAATCGGAGACAACACGAACATCGGTAACATCCTTCTTCTCTTTCTTCACATCAATAGCGTAAGCCAGAAAAGACGCACACCCTTTGGCTAGAGATTTTCTAGCCTTCATATACGAGATGATGGGAAAAGAAGATCGAGATCTATCCCCACGAGCCACGACATGCGACCCGTCAACCAAAGGAATAGTAATCAGCTTCTTATGGCACTAGATACTAGCTCTATGAAAACTTAACCAATCCATGCCTAGTACTAAATCAAACCCCGGTATAGGCATCAACAAACAGTCTACAGGCAACCTAGTACCATCAATGTCTATCGACACCCCAGTCACATAAGAAGTTACAGGAACTATCTTACCATCTGCTATCTCTACTTCTAAAGGAGTAGTAATCACAGAAGCAGACAGTTTTAATTTATCACACAAAGATACAGATATAAAAGATCTATTTGCACCAGAGTCAAATAACACACGGGCAGGCACAGAGTTTACAATAAACATACCCGTGATCACATCACTGTCTTCAGCAGCCTCTGCAACAGTCATTTTGAAGGCTCTCCTTTCCGTAGAAGGTGCAACCTTTCTCTTCTGACCTGCAGAAGACGATCCCTCGACATTGGCTACCCCCTGCCCCGTCCCCTTTTGCCTCGGTTTGGTGCAAGCTCCAGCTCTATGACCCTCTTCGTGACAATTCCAGCAAACATTTGTTTTAAACTGACAGACTGATGGTTCGTGGCCAAATCCACCACAACGCAAACATCGTTTCGTCTGTGATGTGCACGGACCAGTATGACTAGAATTGCAGGGTTTACACCAAGGCTTGTTCTGATATGATCCCGAACCTTTCGATTTCTGATCACCCCGATTCTGGTTATTCTGCCACTTGCCCTTGTTCCCACTCTGATTTCCACCGGATTTGTGAGACGACCCTTTCTCACGATTCATTCTCTCCCGAGCTTTCACATCACCCTCAGCAGCTCGTGCAACAGTAAATGCCTGAACGATGTTGCCATCCGGGTGTTACCCCAATATTCCGTCAACAGTGCTTGAACGAAATGATCTATCTGTGATGGTTCATCGGGTACCCACTGCTTAGCAAACCTCAGTTTCTCATTAAACTTTGAAATCAATTCATCCACTGACATCTTGTCATCCTGCGCTAGATCCATGAACTCCCGTTTCACCTTAGCCAAATCATAGGTATTACAAAATTGCTCACAGAACTTGGTTTGAAATTGACCCCAAGTAACAGAATTCACAACCTCCCTAGAAAGATGAGCGGTCAACGAATCCCACCAAATTGCAGCTTGACCCTTCAACCTCCGAGTTGCAAAATTAACCCTATCGGACTCCTCACAATTGCAAGCATCTAAAGCTTTCACCATCTCCCTTAACCAGCTCAAAGTATCACTTGGGTTTGAGCTTCCAGAATACTCAGGTGGCTGGCAACCCATGAAATCCTTGTATTGCCCTTTCGGTTTAAAGCCTCCTTGAGTTGGGTACCAAGGAATAAAAAGTTCTGCTGCTGTGGTTGGTGCTGTTGTTGAGGTTGATAATACTGTGTCACAGGTGGCATTGACACAAACGGTAAGGTTCCAAATGGTGTTGACACAGTGTTGAATGGTGTAGTTGAGTAAACAGGAGGTGGTATAGATTGGGTAAACACAGCTGTGAGGACTGAGTTTGTTGTTGTTCCAGTTCCTAAACCCGATCCCTCAAAGATTGCAGAGTATCTTCCAATTGTAACACATAGTCTTGTTGATCAGATTCATCGTTGCGGGAAGTACTGGCTCTGTTGTGTTGCTCATTGACTGCAGTGGAGGACTGGTGGTTTCTTCCGGGGGATGCAGGGGTAGTTGCTGGTTCACGTTATCAGCCATTTCTGTACTATACACAGCATCTCACCAATTATTAGATATACTCAGTTAGTTAAACACACTAACTACCCTCAAAGCTACACTACTAATTACCCACACTGGAAATATTGGACTGACCAGAGCCTCAGTTCGAGTATTGCACAAATCATTTGTGCAAATCCTCAAACCAGGGCTCTGATACCAATTTGTAACACTGTACTTTTTAAACATATAATTTACTGCACGCGGAAGCTAATTACATATAATTATCTTAATTACATAATAGATACAAAAAGATTTAACTTGTTTGATGTACAAAGACCTTTACAGTGTTAATACAAAAACAGGCTCTAACAAAATATCTAGCATCAGAGAATTGGTCCGTCTATATTCCCAGGCCAAAAGCATCAAGCTCACCAAAGAGTATCTGCAAAACAATCTAGTGGGGAATTAGCATAAAGCTAAGTGAGGAAACAAATATCTAAACATTCACAAGGCAAACATGCCTAAACCCAAAAAGCTCATGAATCCCAGGAGAACCGGCGGTGTTGCAAGCACCTACAACCAAGGTCGGCCAAAACCAAGGTTTACCGATAGCCCTGCTAACATGGACAACAGTATCAGCCCGCTTGAGTACCACAAAGGTACTTCAAGATCAGATACTATAAATCCCCAAGCAACAGGCCCAACATCATACTGATCTCCAAATTAACATGTATATACAATCCAAACAAGAGCATTCCAAATAGGATATCATATCATGTATATATCCGAAGATATAAATCCATTCACCACAGTCTGCACTGTTGAATCCCACTCAGTTGACTAAATTCACTGAGTCTTCTCAGTTCCTGAGATTAAGGTAACATAAGTCAGTATTCAATTCATAATACTGATCCAAAATAAATATCATATTTATTCATGATTCTCATGTATATACACATATACATATTTATTCATCATACACAAACCCAAATAGATATACAAATTCATGTTTATCTACAAATCTTCAAATCCGATTGTATTCAAATCCGATTAAGGTCAGATTCCGAATAAAAGACCAAATTCCGATAAAACCCAATTCCGATAGAATCAATCCCGATAGAACCAAATTCCGAGCAAAGGCTCATTCCGATAGAATGCACAATCCGATAAAAGTCACAATCCGAGTAAAGGCACAATCCGAGAAAAGCACAATCCGATAGTTATAATTTTGAATATACAACATTCCGATAAAATAGAAATCCGATAAAATGTTAGGGCATGTATCAATTCCGAGCAATTAGGATTCCGATAGTTCTTAATTCCGATAAAATCAATTCCGAGAAAATGTCAAGGCCAACAGTTCATCTTCTATCGGTATTCAATACAACTCCTATCAATTTTCCCGGATTCATCATCATTCCGAGAATATTCTATCGGATTTCATCAATACCGATACATTCATACTCAAAATCCGACATATTCATGTGTTCATGCATAAAATCGATTACTAACTTAAATCTTACTGATTTTAAGCATGCAAATAATCTAAGTTTCCAGAAATCATTCTAAACATATAATGAACATATTTTATCATCAAAATCTAACATACATTCATCCTAAGATCATCAAATCAATCAGTATACATATAAATATTCAAAACCGAATATATATAGCAATTAATCAACTACAAATCAGTGTTCTAACCTTTAGGGGCTGTTTAGGTTTGCAGAAATCCATGAGATTCTATGGGAATTGGATTTTAATTCCTTAGAAATCCATGTTTGGTTCACCATGGAATTGGATTTGATGGGAATTTAAATCCCATAGGTAAGGGATTCTAAAATCCTATGACATGTGGGAGGAATTTAAAATCCATTAAAAAGGGAAAGTGGCTTATTACAATACTACCCTCATTCAAACCCTATTATGCCCTAACTTGTTAGACACTCCCCCATTTTGCATCGGCAACCTCACACCAACGCTACCACCATCGGCGTTCCTTCAAAGCCACCGTTCGCCGACCACCACCACCGTCGCCGACCACCACTAATCGCCACCGCCACTACCGCCACCAACCGCCACCGCCACCGCTGCCGCCACCGACCACCACCTCCGACAACCACCATCCGCCACTGCCGCCACTACTGCTGCCGCCCACCACCACCGCCGCCGACCATCACCAACCGCCACCGCCGCCGCCGAACATCACCAACCACCACCGTCACTGCCACCACCGCCGCAGACCACCACCACCGTCACCCGACAGCACCGCAACCGACCACCACCACCGTCGCCCGACACCGCCGCCGCCGACCATCACCAACCGCCACCACCGCCCCCGCCCGCTACCACCGCCGCCAACCACCACCAACCGCCGCCGACCACCACCAACCACCATCGCCACCACCGCCACCGCCGCCAACCCCCACCATTGCCACCGACCACCAGCAACCGCCACCGCCACCGCCACCACCGCCGCCCACCACCACCGACAACCACCATCCGCCACCGCCGCCACCCACCATCACCGCCGCCGACCATCACCAACTACCACCACCACCATCGCCGCTGCCGAACATCACCAACCGCCACAGCCACCGGTGGCGGTTGGTGGTGGTCGGCGGCGGTTGGTGATGGTCGGCGGCGGTGGTGGCGGTTGGTGGTGGTCGGCGGTGGCGGCGATGACGGTTGGTTTAGATGGAACAAACATAAAGCTTCAATACAAATTGATCTTGTAATAAGGAGGGCAAATTTGTCATTTTACAATACTGAAATCAAATTCATCTGTATTATTTGCAAAACAAACAGAATATGGAATTGGATTCCAATTCCATTTCTTGTCATCCAAACAGATTACAGATTCAAATTCAAATTCCTGGCAATTCCAATTCTTTCAGAGAATCCAATTCTATCAGAAATATTCTTGCAAACCAAACACCACATTAGATGATTTCAAATAATCACTAAAATGCAAACAAGATGGAAGTTGATTTTCTTTTCTTTCTTCTTCTTCTTCTTCTCGGCCGAAGGCACCAAAAACACACACACACTTGATTTGGTTTACAAGAAATGAGGTAAGGGTTGTTATTGACCAACTATATCACCCACCATACCACTTTTCTTCAAAATATCTTTCTAAATTAATATAATAAAAATAATAAAAACAAATAATACAATCAAATATTAAATACCCAACATGGCAAGTAATACTCATAAATAAATATAACTCTCAAGATTAATTAATTTAATTACCTTAATTAATCTAGGCCAGTTGAGAGGGTGTTACAACAACATCATCTAATGTTACGGTATAGTGCTTCTCCCAAAAGGTCATGAGTTCAAGTCCCTATGCGAACAATGAAATATATTTAGATGTACATTTAGTGGAGGTGTGTCGTGTGTGTTTGCCGTTTAAAAAATTATAGATTCTAATTTCATAATTATTAAAATAATATTTTTATCAATAAACATTTTCTAAACACAAAGAAATCTTATACAACAAAATAACTAATTATAAACAATTAATTAAAACTCCTCATTTAAGACAAACCTTTCTGGTTAAGATATTAATCCATAAAGATTCATGTACATACGTAGGTTAATGTTAAAATGAGCTTCCTGACTTCGTACGGCTTTAGCAGAATTGTTCTTGTTAGTGTTTATACACATATTTAACATTGTAATGACATATATAAATTAAGTATTAGAGATATATAGGGATCTATGAATAAGTTGAAGTAATAAGGTTCTTTCTGTATGTGGCCATTTCCATATATGTGGCCATTTCCATTAATCGATCTTCATACATATACATACATATATGATACATGCATACATGCATACATGCAATAGTCTATAAATACCATTGTTGGCCACTCCAAATATTCGTACTTACACAATTCTTCTTTGGCATTTCAAGTAGTGCTATTGACTGACATTCTCACAAAGAGTATATAATTAATTGAAGATGAAGCTAGAAAATAAAATGAAGATGATGAAAGTACTTCTCGCTATGCTCGTACTAATTTCTTTGATTTATGTTGTCTTCTCAACTGATCATAATGATCGTCAGGTTAGTCTCGGTATAGTATAGTATATTTATTCTTCGATCTTTTATATCTAACCATATATTCTCTATAGTTAAAGAACATATTTTCTCTATGATAATTATTTATCGGTTTACTTTCTCGATTAATATTAAATGTAATCTAATTATATTTAAAGTTGTATCATTAAAAATCTATTTATTTATCTAATTTGTAAGTAAAATATGTAATAAAAATATTACATTCAAGACTAATTCGTTTATTTTGTATTTTTAGTTCTAACTAACTAAATTGTATTGTGTTCAGCTTTATTTATTCTTATTTTAGAATTATTTTATATTTTATTTATATATTCTATTAATTTTAATTAATTCAATCATTTGAATATTATTTCATAATTATTATAATAATGATTTTTATCTTTTAAACACAAAGTTAATGTATACAAAAAATTAATATTATAAACAATTAACTCATAACTACCCATTTAACACGTGTCTTTCTAGCTAAGATATTAATACATGAATATTCATATATATATATATATATATATATATATATATATATATATATATAGAATAGAATAATGTTATAAAGTGAGATTTCATGGTTACACACGGCTTTGGCATAATTGTTATCTTAGTGTTTATATATAGACGTATCCAACATTGTAGTAACACACTCACTAACAAATTAAGTGTTGGAGATAATTAAAGATAAGCTATATGTGATGAATTAATAATGTTGTTTCTTAATTTGTCATGCATTTCTATATATGTGTTGGCACTCCAATTTACCTTCGTAGCTACTTCTTTCACAAAATAAACACATAAGTCTATATATACCCTTCATGGCACTCCAATACTTTCATACTTACTCATTTCCTTCTTTGTCATTTCTTCAATATTGATATACATTTTCACAAAGAGTGATAATTAACTGAAGAAGCTAGAAAATAAAATGAAAATGATGAATGTTCTCACTATGTTCGTACTAATTTCTTTGGTTTATGCTGTCTCCTCAACTGATCATGACGATCGTAAGGTTAGTCTAGCTAGATATAGCAGTTTATTTATTCTTTATTACGTCTAATAATTTTAATAAATCTTTCCATCTTTAATAAAATTGTACGTAGAGAAATTAAATGAGTTTAAAATGAATTATACATAGATATATATATATTATCCATTAATTAAGCTTTGTTCTTGACGTAAGAATAAACCATGCATGTTTGAATTGTACCTATATTTTTATACCTGACTTATTTTTTATATATAGAGGCTAGCTCTAAATTTGAAACATGAATTTACTTAATCTAGGAGTATTTTTTTTATTAAAATTAAACAACAGTTTATGCCAAGATGACGTGAAACTATTTTTTTATACTTGATCGTGTACATGCATGAAAAATAAATGTACTACCAAGATTTAGATAAACCTGATGCTGTTGATTTTTTTTTCCAGATTTTTATTGCTTACATGGGATCTCTCCCTGTCGGCAAATACTTGCCATCACTACACCACTATGAAATTATCAAACAAATTGTTGATCCAAGGTACACATATATACATCTTTTGATTAATTAAAAGTTTTTGATCAATTTGAAAACATAATTCATATAGATTGATATCTTAAAAATTTAATAAATAGCTTTGCAAGCAAATCACTTATAAGAAGCTACAAAAGAAGCTTCAATGGATTTGCTGCGTACCTATCCTATGAAGAACAAAAGAAATTGGCTGGTAAGTTACCTCATCATGCATGCTATTCTAAATGATCCTCAACAGCGATATTGGTGCATGGTGACGTTGTTGGTAGCAAAAGTACGTGTTTAATGATTTTCTATCTCGAGAAAAATTCATTTACATTGTGTTAAACTTCTTCAAACTCTAGTCCAAGCTTAACTGATTATCTTAATATAGTGTGTTTATATTCTTTTATGAAGTACCTAGTTGTAGTTGTGGGTCTGTGTGTGTGTGTGTGAATATGCAAGCCTATAAAGATATCTTTTTCAATTACTTAGACTATTAGTTATCTTTCATGTTTCTTTTAATACATCAGCATAATATCACTTTTTATTCTCTACAATCAAAATTTTATGTTTCTAAACTCTTTCTCACTTTTTTATTTTATTCCTATGGTTAAATTTGGGCCTGATTTGGATCAACTAAATTACAATACGTTGGTTTTTTTTATTTTAAACAAAGGGTCAAATTGTATTTAAAAAATAGTAACAAGTCAACAATGGGTTCCCCGCCTCCGGGTCCACGCTGTCATCGTCGCCGGTGCTCTACTGTTACCATGCCTCCGCGGCTTTCAACCTTCAATGCTATACGAGCGAAAGAATATAAACAAACTATAAGGGAAGGCGATTCACTGCCGTGAATTAATTCTGTATAACGCTGGAGGTATGCATTTTGCACTCTTGGGAGCTATAAGGGCCTTATACTTGTTGCAATCTTGGGTTTTGGATCTTGTGTAGTTCAAGGTGTTTTCTGGTTTGAGGGGGATGATTTGGTGATATGACATTTGGTTATTTGGTTATACTGCCAGATGGATCTATGGTGTGAATTTGCTTGATATATTCATGGCTTGGTACTGTTCTTTTAGTCTTCAAGAAGTTATCTTGTTTGATTCCAATCAATTTTGGTATAATTTTATGGGTATATATATATATAGATAAAAGTTCATTCGAGAATCGTTGTTAGCGCGAGAACCGCGAGAACCAATCTAAGCCGTCCAATTCCCCCTCCTTCAATGTCATTGTCCACCCATGAATTCCTCACATACACCCTGCCACACTCTATCCCTCCACGCTCTCCATCCATGATACTTCCCATATCCAAGGAACGGCTGAGATTAGTTCTCGCGGTTCTCGCACTAACAATGGTTCTCGCATGAACCATCCCCTATATATATATATATATATAGTGGTGAAGAATTGGCTGTTGGAGATTATATGGGTTTTATATTGTGGTGGCCTTGTGTGTTCTGCATATACTCCTTTTGATGATGTAATTTGTCAGATATATGTTTTTTTTTTCATAAAGTTTATGAAAATAAGAATCTAGTGTTTAATGGGCCTAGCAAGCACATGAACATCCTGTTTAATTCATACAAATGTGTTGAACATATTCTTGATAGAAACAAAATATGTCTTTTGCTATATTTTGAACAGGTTTTGATGGGGTCGTGTCAGTATTTCCATGTCAAGAGGTACACATGCAGACAACACACTCATGGGACTTCATGGGTATTTCACAAACAGTTAAACGACGCCCTGCTTTGGAGAGGTATGTTATTATAGGAGTTATCGACAGTGGAATATGGCCCGAGTCTGAGAGTTTCAAGGATCAAGGCCTAGGTCCTATTCCCTCTAAATGGAACGGAGTTTGTCAAGGGGGTGCAGATTTCCCTTGCAACAGGTAATTATGCTCAATACTCAATATATGGTTAAATAACTCACGTTTGAAATTGAGCTAGATTAACTACATATTTTTTTAAACAATTATATCTAAGAAGTACGTTACTCTTTTCCTATTTAGTTTTTTTCTCTCTTGATGACAATGGAGGGGAGAAATTGAAAAAATTCTTGAAAGTTTACTTGTAACATGTCATTAAGTTCAAGGGTTAATTAACTAACTCTACTAATCTAGACTTGTAGTTCATGACTGGTAGTTTTATGACAGTTATGTATATGTTAGTTATTATATTAACCGACAACCGTTGTTTTCAATCTGTAAGAAGACAATAGTAGCTCGTTCATATAGCATTTAAAACAATAATTTTATATATTTTTTTTGGAAAAACAAGAAAGCATATTTAACGCCACCAAAGATACACAAAGCAAAGAGAACAATTACAAGCAATTGGAATGCAAAACCAAACTTCTAAGCAAATATATAGCCTTTAATCCTCATAATTCTGATAGTGTCACAACCACTTCTTCTTTTCTTCCATTGAAACTTCATACCCAAACTAATTCAAGCCACAAATGCATGCCAAAATAACAAAACTTCTATAACCCTTCCCAACAATTCACAGAATCTTCTAAAAGATCTCTGCAGCATCCCACTAACATACAACAATAGCGATGACAACAGTACAGCTTCTTTCAAATTTTGGCACAAAAAATACTGTTTACTCAATACAAGTTTATAAAATTTTTATCTATCCAATTCTTATTAACAAAATTCCACTTCACAGCTATGAGATTCTGAAAAAAAATATTGTTTTCTGTATATTACAAAAGAAAATAACAGCAACATATATAGAAGATCGATACAATACAGAAGCCTTTAATTTAGCTCAAAACAAGGAAAGAATTAATGCTAGAAAAAGGAAGGAGATATGTCTAGGAATAAAGACTAATAATCATGCGATAATTTAGACTCCCCCTCAAGTTGGAGCGTGAAGATTACGAATGCCTAATTTGCCAAGAAGAGAATACAGTTGCTGTGAACCCAAAGCTTTAGTGAACAAGTCTGCAATTTGGTCCTTAGTGTCGATCTGTCTTGGATGAATCTCCTTTGAATCTACTCGCTCACGAACAAAAAAGCAATCCATTTCCACGTGTTTCGTCCGTTCATGATATACCGGATTGTTTGCGATGTGTCTAGCTGCTTGGTTGTCGCAAAAAAGCGAGGTCGGTTGATCTTGAGTTAGCTCAAGTTCGCTTAGCAGCCACCGTATCCACAATATTTCGCTGACGGTGGTCGCCATTGCCCGATACTCCGCTTCAGCAGAGGAACGAGAAACAACGGACTGTTTCTTCGATTTCCATGATATTGGTGCTCCTCCAAGAGTTAACAAGTAACCTGTTCTAGACCTCCTTGAGTAAGGGCATCCAAGCCAATCGGAGTCGGAATATGCAACTAAATTTGAGCCCCCTTCTTTTGGTAGTAAAATTCCCTGGCCTGGCGTGGTTTTTAGATATCTCAAAATCCTTGTTGCTGCTTCCATATGGCTGTGTCGTGGGTCAGAAACAAACTGACTTAGGACATTTACCGAGTAGACAATATCCGGTCGAGTTGCTTGTAAATAAAGCAATCTCCCAATAAGACGTCTATATTGATTCGCATCAACCCTTGGCCCTTCTTCATCCTTTCCCAACTTTAGGTTTTGCTCCATAGGAAACGCACTTGGTTGTGAACCTAGAGCACCACAGTCCTTTAGTATATCAAGGGTGTATTTTTGTTGGCTGAGAACTAAACCCTCCTTAGTCCTCGCCACTTCGATCCCCAGGAAATATTTTAGATTTCCCAGGTCTTTGATACTAAATCTTTTGTTGAGGTATTCCTTCGTTTCATCAATCTTCGAGGAATGATTTCCAACGATGATCACGTCATCAACATAAATGAGGGCAGCTACAAAAACGTTTCTTTCTTTGTAAATGAAAAGAGAATGATCGGCCTTCGACTGCTTGAAATTAAGGACTAAGAGGGCTGAAGTGAACTTTTGGTACCAATTTCGAGATGCTTGTTTCAAGCCGTACAACGATTTCTTTAATCTACATACTTTGTTTTCATTTCCCTTTTCAAAACCTTGTGGGATTTTCATGTAAACTTCTTCGTTGAGGTCCCCGTGTAGGAAAGCGTTATTGACGTCTAACTGGTGGATGAGCCAATCCCTTTTAACCGCCACGGCAAGAAGAGTGCGGACTGTGACAATCTTTGCAACAGGAGCAAAGGTGTCATGAAAGTCGACTCCCTCCAATTGAGTGAATCCTCTTGCGACAAGCCTTGCCTTGTATCTTTCGACTTCACCGTTGGGCTTGAATTTTACTTTGTAGACCCACTTGGAATCAATGGCGTGTTTTCCTTCGGGTAACTCTTCAAGTGTCCATGTTTCATTTTCTTCTAGAGCTTGCATTTCTTTTTCCATAGCTTTCTTCCATTTCTCGTCCTGCACGGCTTGATCAAAAAATTTCGGCTCATCGGTGGTGCCGATGGCTGCCAAAAAAGCTTTATGATCATTAGAAAACTTTTCATAAGAGATGAAATTGGCTAAAGGATGTACCGTCGAGGGCTCTTGATTGGGAGTGGGTAATGCGTTATCGATGGATGGTGGAAGGTTAACGATGAAATCATTTAGTCGTTTTGGCTTGATTCTAATTCTCTGTTGTCTTTCTGGCTCAGGTTCTTCATTGACGTCTGCATGCTCACTGACATTGTGAGTTGAAAAATCTGGTGTGTTCTCTTCTTGTGTAACAATGGGTTCACATGGCCCACTTTCATCTTGATAAGGCCTGCCTTCATTTCTTGGTTGTGAATTTTCATTTTGTTCTAAAGTTTCCTCAACTACCCCAGTATTTTCTTTGTAGTACCATGGAGGAAAATTAAAAAGGTCTTTATTTTCTTGTACATCAATGGTTTTAGAATTAGCATATGGAAAAATATTTTCAACGAACCCCACATCTCTTGATATCACGATTTTGTTAAGGATAGTGTCATATATTTTGTAGCCTTTTGTTCCTGGTGGGTAGCCTAAAAATACCCCAGGCCTCCCCCTCAACTCGAATTTATCTCCATTCGTGTTCGTGTTTCGAAAATAAGCAAGACATCCAAACACTTTCATGTGCTCGTAGTTTGGTTTTTGTTGAAAAAGAATCTCAAACGGAGTCTTGTTGTCGATAGCCTTTGAGGGAAGACGATTAATTATGTATGCGGCTGTCAAGACACACTCTCCCCAAAACTTAATTGGTAAATTTGCTTCAAATCTGAGGGCTCGAGCAGTTTCGAGAAGATGTCTGTGCTTTCGTTCCACCACACCATTTTGTTGTGGGGTGTGTGGACACGTGGTTTCGAGTAATATGCCGTGCTCAACATAAAAGTCATTCATGCGATTTGACGTGAATTCCCCTCCATTGTCGCAACGAATCCTTTTAATCATTTTGCCAAATTGTGTCTTCACCATTTTGTGAAAATTCATTAAACAATCACTTGCCTCAAATTTGTGTTTTAAAAGAAAGATCCAAACAGACCGACTATAATCGTCCACAATGGTTAAGAAATACCTTGCTCCAGAAAGTGAAGGATTTCTATATCTCCCCCATATATCACAGTGCAGTAAATCAAAACATTCTTTGCTTTTAATAAAACTCAATTGAAAAGGTAGCTTGGTGTGTTTAGCTTTAGCACATGAATCACAATCCAATGTTTTAAAATCAACATTCTCGACAAAATTAAAATGAGATAGTTTATTACTAGAGGTGTGACCTAGCCTCTTGTGCCATAAACTTGCTGTAGCCATCATTGCCCTTCTTTTATTTTCCACCATCTCCATTCGATACAATCCATGCTTGCAATTACCCATTCCAATCAATTCCCTCGAACGCAAATCCTGCATGAAACAAAAATCCGGAAAAAAGGTTACGTAGCATTGAAGATCTTTTGCTAAACGGCTCACAGATAACAAATTGCACTTGAATTTAGGAACATGTAAAACTCTTTTTATAGTGGCTCCATTAGGTAGACGACAATCGCCTCTTCTCTCAACGGGTATGGAATCACCATTCGGTATTATAACTGGGAATTCATGTGTTGAAACGGTTTTTCCTTCTAGCCATTCGCCCTTATGAGTTATGTGTTCGGTACAACCCGAGTCAATTATCCAATCGTTACCTTCATTACTTTTACCTGCCATGTTGGCTTCTGGAGCCGCTTCATCCTTGAAAGTATTTGTTTTTTCAGCGAAATGATTTAAGAAGGCCTGATATTGTTCGTCATTTAGTCCTGGTATGGGGCTGGAGTCAGTTTCGACGCAACCTGCCCTTGCTTTGCCTCTTTCGCGTTTTGCCTTCCCCGGCCACCATTCCGGGTAGCCGATTCTTTTGAAGCATCCCTCTTTAGTATGCCCATCTCTCCCACAGAAATCACAGTGCTCCGAGCGGTCATTTCTTTTAACTTCTTTCTGGTTTGAACTCCCGC
Source organism: Pulicaria dysenterica (assembly GCA_947179395.2). NCBI lineage: Eukaryota > Viridiplantae > Streptophyta > Magnoliopsida > Asterales > Asteraceae > Pulicaria > Pulicaria dysenterica. Next base: position 6,191,859 of record OX359289.1, on the reverse strand, counting down.
TTTGAGACCCATAATTCCCGTCGCGTTTGCCAGGGGCATAACTATGGAAGGCAGCAGCCTCGGTTCCTGTTCTTTTTCCACCGGATATCGCACGCTGTTGTTCGTCTTCTGCTACCAAATGATAGGTGATGCCCAGGGACGGAGTAGGATTCATGGCTAATATTTGTGTTCTTATGACTGAGAAGTCCCCATCCAGTCCCATGAGGAACTCATAAACCCTCTCCTTTTCCTTTTGTTCACCAATTTTCTTTCCAATATCACAGGAACACTTGCCACATGAGCATCGTGGGGCTGGAAAAACAGTTTGAATTTCATCCCACAATGCCCGTAAACGAGTGTAATAAGCAGACACAGAAGAGCCATCTTGACGGGTATTATTTAGAGTTTGTTTGAGTTCGTAAGCGCGTGGCGCACTCTCCTTCCCAAACCTTTCTTTGAGATCGTTCCATATTTCCAAAGCCGTTCCAGCGTATTTGACGCTATTTCTTATGTTTTTCTCCATTGCGGTGGTGAGCCAGCCCTTAATCATGGCATCGCACCGCATCCACTGCATGTACGTGGATTTCGTCTTTTCCGGTTTGACGATGGTACCATCGATGAACCCTATCTTATTTTTTGCAAATAGAAAGTTCATCATTTCTTGTGACCAATCGTTGTAATTGTTGTCGGTTAATGGCTCGTTTACATGCATCTGCCTCGGGTATTCAGAAGCATGAATGTAGTATGGTGAATTGGAATCGACATGGTTATCTTCGGTTGACATGATTAACGACAGAAGAAAATATAAGGGCTGTTTATTCGAGAGCAGAGAGCATAGTCCTGCTCTGATACCATATGAGATTCTGAAAAAAAATATTGTTTTCTGTATATTACAAAAGAAAATAACAGCAACATATATAGAAGATCGATACAATACAGAAGCCTTTAATTTAGCTCAAAACAAGGAAAGAATTAATGCTAGAAAAAGGAAGGAGATATGTCTAGGAATAAAGACTAATAATCATGCGATAATTTAGAACAGCACAACTTATCACAAACTGTTTCAACCAATCAAAATTTTGAAACTTTCTACCATCATCTCCTGTATACAACTATAGCTCAGGCATTTTTTTCCTTTTGCTTTTATACTATCACCATTCTTTACAATCCATATTTTGATTAACAATAAAACACCCTCCCTTTCCCAAAAGACCCAACACAGAAATATCAGCTTTAGTACTAAAACAGTAGTACCATGGGATAGCTAATATATTCACTTTATTATGTTATGGTTATCTAGCATAACTTGGAAACTAAATATGTTTAATGTTGTCAATCTGTAGAAAGATAATCGGTGCTCGGTCGTATATCATGGATGAAAGTCTGCAATTTTCAGCTAGAGACACATATGGGCATGGGACCCATGTAGCATCCATTGTAGCTGGTAGTGAAGTGAAAGATGCTAGCTATTATGGTTTAGCGCAAGGAACCGCCAGAGGAGGGGTTCCCTCTGCAAGGCTTGCTATCTATAAAGCATGCATCAAAACTTGTTACCTTAGAGATGTTCTGTCTGCATTTGATGATGCTATAGCTGATGGTGTGGACATAATATCAATTTCCATAAATCAAGACCATCATGTTGAGCTTACTTCTGATTTGATTGCTATCGGTGCCTTTCACGCGATAGAGGGAGGCATTCTGACAGTCAATGCTGCAGGGAATGAGGGTCCTAGTCTTTCTTCTATCACGAGTTATGCTCCATGGATCTTTTCTGTGGCAGCAAGTGATATTGATAGAAGAATTGTTGATAAACTCCTTCTTGGAAATGATGCATTGCTGGTGGTGAGTAATATTACTTTCTGTCTCCTTGCATATATGTATTTGGCTTGATCTCATAGGTTGTGAATTGAATATAGGGTAATGCTATTAACGGTTATCCATCAAGTGATGAAAAATTGCCTCTTGTTTATGGAAAAGAGGTGACAAATATCTGCTCTGAAACTGATGCAAGGTAAAAACTTACCCTCTTTATCAATTAATTTACGTATGACTAAATATAATTTCTTTTATAGGAAATGTGTTGCACATTGCATAGAGAGTAGTTTGGTAAAGCAAAAGGTGGTTCTTTGTGATGGCTGGACCGACCATGGAGATGCAATTAAAACATCTGGAGCCCTTGGCCTTGTCATCCCAGATTCTGAACAAAGAAATGTTTCTACAGTTATGCCATATCCTGTCATAGCTCTAAGTAGAAATGCTTTCAATTTGGTCAGATCATACAAAAACTCTACCACGTAAAGTAGACTTTCTATTAAACCTCTATACATATGTATAATTTTAATGCTACACCTAATGATTACTTGTCATTTGAACAGAGAACCTAAAGTCCAAATTCTGAAAAGTGAAGCTATTAAAAATCCAACTGCTCCTCTCATTGCTTCATTTTCTTCTAGAGGACCTAGTAGATTTATATCTGATATTGTAAAGGTACTGTTTTTCTCAATTTAGTAGGAGTTATTCTCATAACATGAATGATCATCATACTATGGGTCTTTGGGTGGCTTGGTCAATTTGTAAACCACTTGGAATGCCCATATCTCAATCTTATACATACGTTGAGCAATGCAAAAAGACCCCTCACGATGTTATATCTTAATTTGTAATGCTTTTATGATATTAATGAAAGAAGTATTGAAATATTAGATTAATGAAGTATGCTATGTGATTACAGCCGGATGTAACTGCCCCTGGTGTCGAAATTCTGGCGGCGTTTTCACCAATCGCCTCACCATCTGGTAGCTTACTGGACAAGAGTTCGGTGAAGTATAGTATCATATCGGGGACATCCATGGCTTGCCCACATGTTGCTGGTGCTGCGGCCTTTGTTAAGTCTTTTCACCCCAATTGGTCTCCTTCTGCAATTAAATCTGCTCTGATGACAACCGGTAATTTCTTATCTTAATCTTTTCTGATTTTACTTAATTAATGACTTAACGTTAGATCATCCTAACGAGGCATGTATAAGCAACTTATATCATCAATCTACACTGTATTAATTTAGTTGTAAGCTATCATCTTCACCACTTTAAGGGTTGCGTAGTCTTGTTAGATCTATGTTGAGAAAGTAAATTAAGCACTTGCACTTAATTTCTGAAATGGATTTGCAAATTATTTATATGACTAAATTAGTGAAACCTTCTATTCTTGTTTTACCGTGTCATAGCATCGGAAATGAATGCTGCTCTTAACTTAGATGCTGAATTTGCATTCGGATCTTGACACATTGATCCTCTAAGGGCCATAAATCCAGGCCTTGTGTATGAAACTTCTATACAAGAGTACCTTCAAATATGGTGCAACATATCAAGAGCAGGAAATTTGACGCCTAGCTGCCCTATGAAGATAACTCCTAAAGATATCAATTACCCATCTATGGCAGTTCAAGTAGACGTGAAACACGCATTTACCGTGTCTTTTACCAGAACCGTCACTAATGTTGGTGCGAAGAATTCAACGTACTATGCATCTATAGAAGGAGACCGCTCAAAGCTGCATATCATAGTCGAGCCTAGCAGTCTGAAATTCACTGCACTGAACCAAAGGCTGTCTTATGTGGTGATTGTCAGAGGAAAAAGAATTAAGCCGCTAAACATGGAACGTCTGTCACTGTTGTGGACAGATGGTGTTCACAAAGTTCGCAGTCCTATCGTTGTCTACACGATGGGAACCACCTCCGGTGGAGAAATAGCATTAAAACCATCCATGTTTCAGATAACATTTGTGATTCTTTTGATAGTGTTTCTTCCGTATTAAGGCTATCCTAATTGCTCTTTCATTGTATATATATAAATGGGATTTGTAATTGTATAACCCTGTTCAATTAAATCCCGAGGAACTGACTATATAGAATGAAGGTATATAACTAAATCTTGCATTTTATGTGTGAAAACAAAATCAACGAGTGTATAACGTGTTCAGAAAGGGTAATGTAGGAATCTGGAAAAAAAAAAAAAAAAAACCTCTCACAATCCATTCTCTTCAATCTCCTAATATAGGAAATCAACACTTCCTCTATGCAAATAATTTGCAGCCTTTACATCAACTATGTTAATGGTTGATATTTTAATCTAAAGCCTGATAAGTTTAATAACCGCAATCGGCTAGTCGATATTTGCACGATCACTAATCTTAACAATCCAACAATAAATTCCCTACTAATTGGAAGATCATTACAATCTTGCCTCTTAGGATCATGATTTGATGCAAGGCAACTGTAGAAGTCTCCTAAGTCTTGGTAATGTTAAGCTTAGTGTTAGAATAGGGTTTGCATTCCATTGTATATTATTAAATAGACAACGTATTTACATAAAGGAACTTAGACTATATACAAGTATACACACATAAAAAATACATATATGTTTAACACACCCGCTCAGTTCAAGCAGGAGGTTCTTAAATGCTCAAACTGTGTCTGAAGTCCAAGAAAAACTGCGTTGGAAGACATTTGGTAATAATTTCTTCAAAGTGATATGCTCATGGAACATGCTGCCCTCGCACATGCCCAATGACAACACGTTCCCTAACAAAATGCAAGTATAAATCCACATGTTTGGTTATTTGGTGCTAAACTGGGTTAGAAGCTAAGCACATGACACTAACATTGTCACAAAAAACAACCATAATATAAGTTAAAGGACATGAAAACTCTTTGGGAAGGTTATGAATCCAAGCTGCTTCTGCAACAACATTTGCCACCCCCAGGTACTCAGCTTCGGCGTTAGACCAGGAGACAACATGATGGCGGATGACCAAGAAACAAGATTATCACCTAAAAAGATGCAGAACCCAGAGGTAGACCGACGAGTTTGAAGACAAACCACCCAGTTAGCGTCAAAGTAAGAGACCAAACGATCGACATGAGATGTACGAAGATAGAGACCGTGTCAGAGAGTACCTTAAATGTAGCATGGGATCCGTTTTAGGGCTTGAAAAGTCAGGTATGGCAACGCACCAATAAGGCTCCGATAAAGGGTGGGTTAGCAACATGCTTCCTATCAGGGGAAAACTTGGGCTTGGTGTCCGTCAGTGTGTTGCACGGATTGCACATGATATATCAGTACGAGCAAGAATATCTCTAGCAAACGAGGCTTGAGATAAGACCAGGCTAGAGGTCGTGCGTGTAGTAGCGATGCCGAGAAAAAAGGATAACTCTCTGAGATCCGAAATGGGGAACTTAGTGCTGAGACGTGAGATAACACATCTAATTAGGGTAGATGAAGAAGTGGTAAGAAGAATATTATTAACATAAAGGATGAGGTAGACAGTGTCATGGCCATAATTATAGATGAACAGAGATGAGTCAGAGCGGCTGCTACGAAATCCCGAGGATATGTATACATCAAATCGCTGGTACCATGCTCGAGGTGCTTGCTTAAGACCATATAGAGCCTTTCGTAAGCGGTAAACATGATGAGAAAATGTAGGATGAACATAGCCAGGCACCTGTTTCACATACACTTCTTTTGTGGGATTACCATGAAGGAAATCATTCTTAACATCTAGTTGATGAATGGGCCAATGACGGGAGATATCCATGTTGAGTACAGTTCTAATAGTGGCTGGCTTGACGACCATACTGAAGGGGTGTCATCAAAGTCTAGACCAGGTTATTGAGAAAAGCCTTGTGCCATAAGACGAATTTTATAGCGTGCAAGATTACCCTTGTTGTCGTACTTGTGATGGTAAAGCCAACGACAACCTACAATGTTAGCATTGGAAGGATATAGGACCAGATCCCAAGTATGATTGGAGATAAGAGCTTCCATTTTTGCATCCATGGCTGACTTCCAATTAGGATCACAGAGAGACTGAGCAGTGGAACGAGGGATGTGAGATATATCAGAGGTGGTAGAAAGATTAAGAATGTATCGAGGACGTAGAGAGCCCGTGTGATATCCGGTGACTATATGATGTGCAGGTGTTGGCGTGCGGGCTAAAAGGGCTGGTGGGGAAGGAGTAGAGGTCGTAGGAGAAAAATGGAGTCACTTTCTTGAGTCAAGGGAGGAAAGGTGGGATGTCATCAGAATCATCAAAGAAGTTTTAGTCTGATGTGGATGAAGGGGAGTGAAAGTCACTGTAGGGAAAACAATCCTCATCGAAGACAACATGCCATCGGACCAGAACATTTTGTGTAATAATATCGAGGCATTGGTAGCCGCGATGATCAGAAGAAGCTCCGAGATACACACAAGCGGAAGCTCGTGGAGCTAGCTTGTGAGGAGTAGTGGCAGAGGTGTTGGGATAACAAAGGCATCCTAACACGCGTAGATAAGAGTATGCGGGAATGAAACCATAGGGAATCTCAAAAGAAGTTTTGAAGGATAGAGTGGTAGTAGGAAGAAAATTTAGATTGTGTACATCAGTATCTTCAACTTTAATAAAGTTAACAAGGATAGATTATTAAATTCTCAACCATTATCACACTGGAAAAATTGAATATCAGTTTTAAATTGATTTATAACACATGCCTTGAATTTATTAAAGACAGAGAATATATCAGACTTAGCACGCAAGGGAAACACCCATAAGAAATGAGAGAAATCATCCAGATACAGAATATAATATTTAAAACCACAACTTAAAACTAGAGAATTCCATAAATCAGAATGGACAATCTCAAACACACGAGAAGTTTAAGGCAGTCGACAATGTTTACAAAGCTGACAAGCATGACATAAATTAAATGTTTTAGTAGAACTAGAAATAAATTTACTAGTGTTTAAAAACCAAATGATAGCAGGGCCTGGATGACCAAGACGGCGATGCCAGGTGGTGGGTGACACAACAACAAAGGCGGTAGTAGGGGAAGACACAAGCGAGGAAGGAAGCACCGGATACAACTCTCCAAGAATGTTGCAACGTTGAAGAATAGTGCCTGTTTTAAGATCCTTCACCGAGAAGCCAGAATGATCAAATTAAAAAAGAACAGAGTTTTCAGTGGTAAAACGTCTTACATAAAAAAGATTTATACCATTTTTATTTGAAATTAGAACATCCTTTAAAATGAAACGGTTGTTAGAGTGAGGTAAAAAACTATTGCCAATAAACTCAACCGGATGTAGATCACCATTTCCAACCATAATGTATTTAGAACTATTGCATTTGGTAAAAGAAAGCGGGTTACCTTGGTTGAAGGACATGTGCGAGCTTGCTTCCGTGTCCATGTAGTAGTTGTTATCTGGTTGCGGTTGCACAAACATTGACTGAAAAACTGAAGCAAGGTCAGTATACTAGGGTCCGGTAGGAGCAGCTACATAACCACTGAAAGAGTGCTGTTGAACCGGTTGTTGGGCAGGTATAGATGAGTGCCTCGGAGCTAGGCTATAGAATCCATAGGTTGGATGCCCAGTTTACTGAAGATATATCGGTTGTCCAGTTTGCACTAGATGGCCAGTAGGTAGTGGCGATAGTGGCTGCTGGACTGGAAACGGTGATAGTGATACCTGTTGGTGAGGCGAGTAAAATAGAGGCGGAGAAGTGAGTTGCGGCTGACCAAAGTAAGCATGCACTGGAGCAAGAATTCCTGCATGTTGTTCAACCGAATGTTGTTCAACCGAATGTTGTTGAACTGAATTATTTGTACCTACAAAATGGTTAGTAGAAGAACCACTAGAATTACCATCACCCCTTTGGAATCACCTTTACCATTGTTACGAGTTTTGTTCCATTTAATCTTTCTTGATTTTCCAATGGTGGTGGAATTAGAATAAAATGTTGGGATTTATGGAGTATAACATGCACAACGGAAAAACAACTAAATCCCAATCCTAGATCTAAACTGGATCAACTACGGGAACACAACATATATATACGCATATTATTATCAGGTATACAAAACTATAAAGTTTAGGGTTAGAATATATACCCTCGGACTGCTATACCATAAACCTGGCTGCTAGACCTTCTAGAACGATACCCGCGAAAAACAGATCACGTATGTGTGTTTTTTGCTCAAAACCACCGCCGCCAACCTGCCCAATACGGGCTATCGATGCTGAGAACTGTTGCAGGGGGTTCGCCCGAGGGTGTCACCGCCGCAAGGGGTCAGCCGTCAGGCTGCTGTCGCGTCGCTAAGAACCACTGCCGGAGGCGGTGGGTGTGGCTTTGGCCGAAGGTATCAAGAGGGAGATATGGTGAGTGTTTTTGATTAAATTGAGGCTTAAGTTATGTTATGCCTAATTTCCAAGTCTTAATCCTCTTAAATAGTAATTAAGATGGATTAAGGCTTTTAAGCCCGGTCCATAAACCATCTTTAAGCTCTTGTCAAAAACCACCTTCTAAGTTTGATTAATATTAATTAATTAAGTAATTAAGTAATTAATAATACTTTAACCAAACCTATTAGTTAGATATTTAACCTTCAAATAATAAATAACTATTTATTATTTATTTTCTTGATAATTAATTAACTATTTATTATTTATTCTATTTTCTTGGTTTGGGTTGGGTGTTTAGTCGTGTAACCCTTTAGTGCCTTATAGTGCTTGGATATAACGACATGTGTACACTATCAATGGACACAATCTATCATAAAAGGCCATGGAGGGTGGTATAAGAGTGTCAAAAGGTATACTAAAGGTATATTTAATATGTGTTACAGATATATGAGGTGTTTTAAATAATTATGCATCTTTTAAATAAAAAATTCTAAATATACATGTTTGTATAATATAGATTTGTAAACATGTATTTTTTGAAAAGCCATACTTTATTTAATAAACATAGAAGTTCTTTATAAGGAATTGAGAACCCCCAAGTACAAGCATCTTTTAAATATAGATTTGTAAACATGTATTAACATAAAATTATTATTACACATGTAGTTTTTGTAATTGTCTTTAAATAAATGGAAAAGAATGTGAGCAGTTAGAATGATTTATGATAGAATTTAATTACGATAGTATATATATATATATATATATATATATATATATATATATATATATATATATATATATATATATATAATAATATATATTAGGACAATGATTTGACTGTATATAATATTTTACTATTGATTTAGCTCAAGATACATAATTTTAGTAGGATTTCAATTAATAAGTTTAATATTTAAAAAGTATGACAAGTAAAATAGTACCTTTAAATATCACGTTAAACATTACTATTAATTAGGTATAATTATTTAAAAAATACAGATAATGAAAATCTATATATCTAAGTTTAAAATTACAATATGAATTAATTTAGTAGTATAAGATTTAAGTCGAAAAAGTTAAAATCGATTTTTTAATTTGAAGTAAATGAATGATCAAGATTAAATAAAGATGTTACACATAAGGTATAAATATAACATATCTATAATATATAACAAGTTTAATATGACATGGAGGGACATGCACCGTCGAACTCGATATGACAAGCAATCCTAATTTCAGCAAACCCGGGATCACGGAATAGGTACTAACAATAACAATCCATGTGTTGTCTCAACTCATCACAACATATTTGGGGAGGTGATGAATAATCTTGATGTGGACAATCCGGAACATCATCTGTGGTACAGCCCCATGGTTGTATTGCGCTCATTGACAATGTCAAAACGACTGTGACAATTACTAAAACACCAAACAACTTCATTATAATGCCGAAACCTTACAAATATGTATAAAGTTATATCTAGTACTTATAGTTGTTATACAAATCAAATTAATTATAATATTAAATGCTCATTTAATGTAGTTGTTATTAAGTACAACCTTTATTATAAATTTATCATAATTAATATGATTTGTATAACATACATAAATAGTCATAACATCAAAATATATAGAAATAGAACCGCCTTTGAATGTGTGATACGAGGAAATTTCTCTAAAATCATATACGCTAATAGTTTTCGGTGCATTTACTATCATGATAATATATAATTAATTTATTATGAGTATCGCAATAACCGTTTGTGATCGTATAATTAATCAAAGGTTAATATTTATTTTGGTTAAGGATGTAATCGACCCGAGCCGAGCCGACACAGTGCCAAGCTCGAGCTCGACTCGGTTCCAAAGCATGAGGCTCGAAACTCGGCTCGAAACTCGGCTCGAGCTCGGTCGAGCTTTAATTTTCTTGCTCGATCTTGACTCGACTAAGTTGATTTAATAAAATTTTGTAGCTACAAATGTTAAAATACATTCTGAAATTTAAATTTCACATTTTCGAACAAAAATAAACAGATAACAACTGAGGGTATAAAAGTAAATGATGTATATATGAAAGGTAATATGGTAATTTAATACAAGCTTGATTAAGGTCACGAGCCTGACGAGTTGAGTATTTCAGAGCTCGAACTTGGGTTAAAACCCTTTCGTTTTTGCAAGTTTTTTTTTTCAAGCACAGCATGAGATGTGTGAAAATGTGCACAAAACACTCGATTTTTTCAAGTAGAGGTGCATATGTGCACCACATGTTCATAGTGCATAGGTGTGTTTGGGTGCATATATACACCGTTCAAGTGTGCATCTCGTGCATATATATATATGCATATGTAGACGTGTCACTCGCTTTTTTCAAAGAAAAATAATCGTTTTTGTTGATTTTTTTTCAACACAATATTAGATATGTACACATGTGCACATACCACTCGCTTTTTTCCGAGCACAGGTGTGGATAGGTGCACATATGCATATTATAATAGACTTTTTTTAACACATAGTGTAAAGTTACGTATGCACGGTGCATATTTGCACAACTTTTTCATACGCAATGTGTCTTTTGCATTTACTTTACATTGTAATCAAAATTGATGGTATATGTTGAACATGTTTTGATGGGGCCGTGTTGATATTTCCATGTCAAGAGGTCCACATGCAGACAATACCCGGTCCTGGGATTTCATGGGTATTTCACAAACAGTCAACAGCGCTCCGCTTTGGAGAGCGATGTTATTATATATGAGTTATCAATAGTCAGGGTTGGCCCAAGTACTAGGCGACCAGTGCGCAGGCCCATGGTAGCATTTGGGCTAGGGGCATCATATATATAGTCCAATATGTATATACCTAGGTCCATTTTAGAGAAAAAAAAAGTATACAGACTTTACCTTTAGGCCTTGGGAGTTCGAGAAAGCGGATGAATGGAAGCGGCGCTGAGGCGAAGAGGCAATAAGGCAGCAAGTCGGCAACGGGAAGGAACCGAAGAGGCGAGAAGTCGAATGGCCGACTAACAGACACCCAATGCCTATACCGATTTTGTTAAATCTCTCCTACTCGGATATGGCTACTCCACTATACCCATTTTTTTCATCGCACGTACACTCTCCTCTCGATTTTCAAATTTCAAAGTACTTTCTCGTCTCCTACTCTCCCATGGCCGTCACCCACAGCCCAATTGCCGGTCACCGTCGCTCTAGAGTGAAAGGTTTGTATTTTTTTTAATCTGTTATCTTTGTATATACTAATTTCGGAATATCAATATGTATTCTATGTATCTTCGTTGATTAATGGTAGTTGAAAAATGAGTAGAGGCAGAAATATGTATTTTCGTTGTGGATTATTTTATAATATTTTTCTCATATGATTATCACTTTATCGATTTATATGAATGTTGAACTTGGAAACAAAATTTTATTTTAATTTTTATTATTAAAATCAAGTTATGATTTTTGAAGACAGTTGCTTATATGAATGTCGATCAGTTTATATGAATGTCGATTATTAGTTTATATGAATGTCGTTAGTTTATGACTTAAGTTAGGATTTTATCATATTTTTTATTTGAATTCTATTTTAAATTTTCTTGTTAAAATCAAGTTATGATAATTAGATTATATGAATAGTTATCAGATTATTTGAATCAAGTTAGATTATTTGAGTTATGTTTTAATTTTGTGTATTCCAAATTCCAATTCCTTAACTATCATTCATCAATCTATTTTTTTTAATTTCTATAAATGATGTATCATGTATGTATATGCCCTAATTTTTTAAAAGGATAAAAACTGTATATTCTTATAGAAATCCGATTTTGTTACAGTATTGCATAATTAATCAAAGTACATCTATCTAAAAGGCTCAACGTTCATTATAGAACCTTTGAAGTTTGAAGGCTTGAAGTTTAATTAGGTTTTATCCTTCTAATCTTAAGCTTTATTTTGTATTATGTGATTTAGTTTTAATGTCTTCTTTGCTTAATTGCTTTATATGCTTAGTTACTTGATTGCTTACTTGCTTAATTGATTTAACCACTAACATGTCTCATGGATCACAACTATCAGGTACTCAAAATAGAAGACGTAACAAAAGAGAACAAGCTTGTTAATTCATTACAAGGATCAACAAATAAATATATTGTTAGGCAAGAAAATGAACATGTTCATGTTAGTAAAACAAATGTTGAAAAAGATTCTCAAGTACTTATATATAATTCTAATGAGTTTGTTGAAACTGATGTTGAAGATCCAATAAATAAGCCTAATGATATTGACAATATCCAATAGATAATTCTAATAATGTTGAAGATCCAATAGATAATTCGAATAATATTGAAGATCCAATAAATAATTCTAATAATGCTAAAAATCTAATAGGCAAGTCTAATAATGTTGAAGATCCAATACATAAGTCTAATAAGTTTGTTGATAAACCAAGTAATATGAACATTTTTTTATCCAAGGGTTTAGGATGATTTAGATGGTAAAATGAAAGACTTACTTGTGGAAAAAGGACGTATTAGGAAAATAAAAGCTAATTTCTATTTCCCTGAAGATGCAAATTGTAGCATTATTATTTTGATTATTACACTCGTAAACTAAGAAACGGTGATGCAATTGATAGAAAATGGTTGGTTTAAAGAGCTCGATAAAGTTTTTTGTTTTTGTTGCAAGTTATTTTAAACTGCTCGGTCTAGGAGTAATTTGGCAAGTGAGGGGATAAAAGATTGGAGACATCTAAGTGAAACCTTACACCAACATGAACATAGTTTTGAGCATATGATTAATTAAGAACTTGGAATGAAAAACGAGTCAGACTTGATACAAATAAAATCATTGATAAAGAATAACAAGAAAGTATTTAAAAGGATACCGAACATTAGAAACATGTTATGGTAAGAATTATTGTTGTTGTCAAATGTTTATCACAATATAATTTGCCTATCGTGGAATAAATTAAAAAATTTACGAGAATTCAAATGGTAACTTTTTAAGGGTTTGATCCTATAATGAAACAACATTTTTGGCTTATTCAAGATAAAATAGCCATAATGAGTATCTTAACCATAAAATTCAGAATGAGTTAATTGAAATGCTTGCATCCAAAGTATATGCAATCATTAAGAAAATCAAAGAAGCAAAATGTTTTTCTGTAATTCTTGATTGTACTTCGGATATAAGCCATGAAGAACAAATTACTTTGATCATAAGATGTATTGATATGGTAAGTAGTCCAATCAAATTAGAAGAGTTTTTTCTTGAGTTTTTAGTTGTAAAATATACATCTGATTTAGGCCTTTTTAATGTCTTAGAAGGTGCTTTAAAAGAACATAAATTAGATATAAATTGTGTGTGTGGCCAAGGGTATGAAAATGGATCTAATATGAAAGGGAAACACCAAGTTGTACAAAAAAGATTGCTTGATAGAAACCCCAAAGCCATTTATATTCCATGTGGGTGTCATAGTGTTAATTTAGTTTTATGTGACATGGAAAATTCTTCTCACAAAGCAAAAATATTTTTTGGTACATGTCAAACATTATATAATGTGTTTTCTAGTTCTACAGAAAGATGGAGTTTGTTACTTGAACATATAGATGAATTAACATCAAAATCATTGTCTGCTACTGAAAGTCACAAGATGTGATAAAGATGAGTAATCTTTGTTGATTTCTTGTATGAACTTTGATGAATATGTATATGAAAGTTCAAGAACAACCAAGAACAATATGAGATGTGTATTTGAACTCTTTACACAAGATGAGAGAAGTTTTTCTCCTAGAGATTACAATGTGTAGGCAAAGGTTAACCTAGTCTAGCTAGGTTACAAGGTTTATATACCCATAGGCACATGGTCCTAAAGCCTCACGGGCTTCCATGTTGGACTAAAAACTATACCAACATGGACTAACTAACTCAATCAACATGGGCTCATCTATTCTATGGATATAGACTAGACATTTAATTCCTAAAGGGCTAAGTCCTTACACAAGATGAACTATACAACAATAACAATATAATTAAGATAGTTACACAAGGACTACAAACATAATTAAATCTTAACAATATCCACCTTTTGTAGCCTTGTGCGTGTTCATCTGTCTCGATGGGTTTTGTTAGATCTTTACCAATCTCCCATTTTGATTATGCAGATATTCTTTTTCTTTTTGCATTCTTGTGACGCTTTATGGGATTAAAACGTGATGTCTTTAGAATTTCTTCTCATATTGATGTATCTAAAAATTGTTGATGAGAGCTTGATTTTACAAGTACACAATGACATGTTGGTAAATCTCCTTAATTTTGCACCCGTAACCTAAAGGTAAGAAACCTTTGGTTGTATGAACGGTTTTGCATATAGTGATTTTCAACATTCCTTTAAACATGAGTATATCAAAATTATGTGACAATTAATGCATACTTTGTAACATCGAGATCTCATCGTTTTCCCGTTAACATGTCAGTTTAAATAAACTAAGTGACCTACGTTCAGTGTTGGCTTGATGTTGGCACTGGTAGGATTTCCATATGTCACCGTAAATATCGTATGATATTACTCAAGATGTTCCGGCATTGTTATACAACAAACAATAGATTCCATACGTGTCATAGAATAAAATAATGTTGCAATTGGTTCTAGACACGATAAGTGCACGAAATAAGTCAGAGACCGAAGCAGTTGTCCTCCTATTTTTAATATTAACAATCTCAAAGTGAAATGTCAATAGTGTATGCGATAAATCTTCATGTGAAGTTGAAACAATTATCTTTGAAGAAAAATTTGAGTAGCTGAAGAGGTAAGTGCTTATGATGTCTATTTCAATACCAGTATAAATTAGTAGTAGATGTGGCTACCCAGATTGATACTGTTTAGTGAGGATCATTCTTTTCTTTTGATCATTTCTCTCACCCTCAGCTCTCTAAAACTTTTTCAACTTCTCTATCAATCTCTATTTCCAAAATGATATTTATGTATCGTGTGTTAGATACATTTGGATACTTGTGATTAGTGGTACGTGCAATTATCGTAATCTTCGACAAGAATGATTTTCAGTAAAGAATTTGTTGAATGTGATTGTCAAGACCAATTTGATTAATCAAAGAATGAAAAATCATGAATTTGTGTAACACAAGATTATCAAAATGATTTGACTATCAGAAAGCTCAAAATTATATGTTGATCATGTGCACCCCCATCTCCTGTTCCATTCCCCTCTTTTTCATTTTCACTCTACACATCAATCAGTATCCAAAGTAACTGATTGTACTCACTTCAATGAACTAGTAGGTAGCCCTCACTATCTCTTTCTAGTATATGGTGAGCTCCTGGGGCAGGTTCTTCCAGTTCTGGATTGACCATATAAGTATAAAATGCCTACAGTCCCTCACTTATAATGATTTTAATCTTTTTGTAAGTATGAGACGAGATACAGGAAATGAAAGATGATCAGCTGAAAGATCAACAAGAAAGCAAGAAACGTATTAGAATGAAGCAAAAATTGAATACCTTCTTGAATTGGAAAACAAGATTTGAAAAATAAAAAATAGTTTTGAATTTTGAACATTTGTAATGTTTTTGGATTTTTGATTTTTCAAAGTTTTTTATTTTAATTTAGTTGACTAACGATAGAACATGACAAATTTTAAAAACAAACATCCCCTCGAACATAGCATTTCGAGTGATAGATAAAAATTATATTATAATTTTGTTTGATTTTCTCCCCCTACACGAATGCATATTAATGTATTCGTGTACACTTGCGAACTAACAAAATTAAAACAAACTCCCCCTCAAACAATGCGAATTGCATTAATGCGAGTGAGACAGAGGGTTGTCTGATTTTCTCCCCCTAAAGGCGAGCATCGCTATTCCTTCACATGTAACACAACCAAGCGTAATATCGTTTGACGGAATGCGGAAATAATAGCTGAAAGATTAAAGAAAGTTAAGTGTTGAATTACATTTTCAGATTCCGCATTCCTAACTTAGACACCAAGTAGTTGAACTGAGATTCATCTAACGGTTTGGTAAATATGTCATCAAGCTGAATATCATTGTGAAAATATTGTAATTCAATTAATCCTTTTTCTACATTGTCATTCAAAAAATGATACCTAATGTCGACATGCTTGGTTTTTGAATGATGCACCGGATTGCACGAGATGGCAATTGCACTCTAGGAGTCACACAACAAGGGAATCTTGGAATATTTCAAACCAAAATCTCTGAGTTGATTTCTTATCCACAGACTTTGTGAGCAACAACTAGCAGTAGCTACGATCTCAGCTTCTGCAATAGAGGTGGACACACAATTCTGTTTCTTTGAACTCCAGTAGACAATGGTGGAAATCAAAGGCAAAGAACACGATATTTAAACCAAAGATTCTTCTATTTCTGTAATGAAAATCGGCACACAAATCCTTTACATTTGACACATATATATACTAGTGGTAATGGTGGTTTCCCGATGGTTATTTGGCGGTTCTCCGTCAAGTGATGGCGGAAGTTAGAGGTGATGGCGGCGGATGGCTTATGGCAGTTACTCCGGCCGGTGGTGACACTTTTCCTAACTTAAAATACATAATTACATAATAAAAATAATAATCCTAATGTATGTTTAATTTAATATTTAACACTCCCCCTTAAACTAAAATAGTTTAAGTGAGACCTTTTTATTCTTCAGAACTTGTCCATAGCAGTGTTGGTTTGTCGTCTTTACTTTGAGTCAAGTTAACCTTTTCATACTTCTTTGTGCATTCGTAGTTGAAGTGTCCATACTTGTTGCACTTGAAGCATTTAGTGTGACTCTTGTCTTGTTGGTTAACATTTTTTGTTCCTCTATGCTTTCCAAGTTCTACCTTGTCCTCTCCTTTTGATATCTTGAACTGACTTCTTACGTCCGCAACATTCACAATTGTGCTCCTAGTCTTTATCTTTCCGGTCTGTTTTGGCGTATAGAAGTCCATTTTTCATATATTCTTCTTTGCTTGAATTTTTAATCCGTTCTTTATAGGATTACAATCTTCCAACTGCTTCTTGAAATGACATGGTGTTAAGATCGGTAAATTGTTCAATTGCAACAACAATTTGAATGAAATTTGTTGGAACATATCCAAGAAGTTTTCAAACCAATCTTTTGTTCTCTATTGTAGATTCAAGATTGTTGGCTTGCGACACAAGTTGGCTTATCTTTCTTGTAAATTCATCAACTGATTTTGAGTTTTTCATCTTCAAAGATTCAAAATCTAATTCTAATGTTTGTAGTCTAGCCTCCTTGACTCTGTCTGCACCCAAAATTGTGCTTTCAAATCCTCCCATACGTCTGCTGCTTTCGTATGATGGGTAACTTGCAAAGTAAGTTGTCCTGGAAATGGTTGAAAGAGATAAGCGATAGCCATCGTGTTTTTCTGTGCATCCACGTATCCTTTTGGTTCGAGTGCTTCCCATAATCCATACACATTAAAAAGTGCTTTCATTTTTACTACCCAAATAGTATAATTCGTATAGTTAAAAATTGGGCACTGGAATGTCATCAACATCCCTCCTTCAGTCTTCTTTGATGTTTCTGAATACATCCCTCCTTTACTTTTTCCGGGTGATTCGGGTTTCTTTGACTGCTTCTTCTTCCTTCCAATTTTCTGCTTATTTTCCTGAAAAATAAACTAATTCTTTCTAGTTTGCGGGCGAATCAAACCAACTGTTCCTGACAGTCCCTGGTTCTTCTTTCACCATACAAACTTCTGACTTTCCCTATGAATCAAACCAACTACCTATGACAGTTCCCTGGTTCTTTTTCACTTTTCTTGTGAATGAAACCAATTGCTTGTGACTGTCCCCTGGTTCTTTTTTCACGGGTCAAACTATTTTCTGTTTTGCGGGTCAAATCAAACCAACTGTTTTCCCATTGTGGCACGTCATGTTTTTTTTTTACACTTTTGGCCAATAAACTTATTAAAACCGGTTGATATGACCATTTAGGTTATTTTGACCTGCTATAGCAGGTCACCTTTCTCCCTTTTCTTCTTCACCTTAAAATCGAAACTATAAACCTGAAATTCTTCATTTATACTTGATGAAAATTAATAATTCTTGAGTCTATGGAAAGGTAATCGAGTTGTCTATCAAGTAGTACAAAAAAAAATGAATAAAAACGAGTTTAAAATGTGTCAATTTATCGAAATACCGTAAGGGTGTCTAATAGGGTCATTATCGACTTTAATTAGCAATAACTTGGCCTACACTTAATGGTTTTTCATGAATTTAGTGTCCATTGAAAGGTAAAAAGATTATCTACGACAATCTATAAAAAGAATTATGTAAAATGATCAAGAATCAAGCTAAAAACACATCTTTTTTCCTGCCCTGTTTTCGAACCCATTAACACAAAAAAACAAAACTTTGAGTTCGAAATTCTCCCTCGATACTTGACGAAAATTCATGAATTTGGTATCATTTGAAAGGTATAATGATAAATTACAAGATTCTACAAAAAAAATTAACAAAACGATCAAAAATCGACCAAAAAATCGCAAAAAACGGGCTGAAAAGGTTGCAGGTCACGAAATGGCCATATCAACCGGTTTTGATAAGTTTACTGGCCAAATGTGTAAAAAAAAACATGACGTGCCACAATGGGAAAATGAGAAAAGTAGACCGTTATTTTATGGCTTTAACCCAAAAATTTACTAATAGAACTTTATAACTTTAATCAATCTTTATGATTACAATAACAAAGAAAATTTCAATAAAACAACTATGTATTTATTTTTAATACTAGACAAAAATTTAATTAATATAAAAAACAATAACGCAAAATCTTTAATTAAATATAAAAAATAATAAAATGAAACTTTAATTAATAATTAAAAAAATTTATTCAACTAAACAAAACGTCCTCCTTTTAAAAAAACTTTAATAATTTTTTCTTTTTTATAAATGAGTTTGTTGAGAGAATTGAAAGGTGGGTTTATTAGGAGATTAAAAGCAAAAAAAGCAGCCCTTTTTGGTCCTCTCTCTCTCTCTCTCTCTCTCTCTCTGTTGTCGACTCCTCTGTGCCTTCTCTCGACGGTGCTGAAAGAAAAGAGTGGTCCGATTTCTTGTCGTGGATGGCGGTGGTCGACGGTTGTTTTGTTTCCACAAGTCGAGTCGATTTCGACTTTACTTTGATCAGTAGTATTTTCCGACCGATCTTGTTCTCCGGTTGACGTCTCCGGTAAGGTATGTACCCTTTTCGGTTGTGGGTGCCGCGGTGGTAGATTTCCACTGGATTTCGGCCGCCGTAGGAATCCTCTCGTGATGAACAATCAAACCGTAAAATGATTTTGATTATATCCTATATACTTTTGTCTCCTCCCTCCTTGGCACCAATAGGACACCATTGCTCTATATATATTACAGCATGTTGAACATGCTAAGTACGCTGAATTTTCATCTGTTAAGAACTACACAAGAACTGAAACAGTCTTAGTTTTATAAGCAAGTTCGAAGCTGTTAATTAAGCAAGAACAAACTTTTAGAGTTAACATTATTTCGTGTAGAGCAAACTTGTTCATGTGTTGAATATCTTAAATATTAGTTGGTTAGGATTAGTTTTGTTTATGTGTTAGAAAGTTTGTTGCCACCTTTATTGAACTTGGATTTTTCGCATCCAGTTCATGTAATTTTTGATTAATTTCAATAAAAAACATATAAAGTATAATCACGTGTTCTTAAATCTTAAAAAACTAAAGTTTGTATATATATATGTGTGTGTGTGTGTGTGTGTTGGTCCTTAATGGATATTACAACAATCAATGTTTGTAGAAAGGTTGAATACAAACTTTAGTTTTTTAAGATTTAAGAACACATGATTATCACTAATCATCCCTCTTACACTTTGTACTTTAATTTACCTTTTATTTGATCTCATCCCTATATATATATATATATATATATATATATATATATATATATAGGGTTAGGATCAACTTAGTCCATATCTTATATATAGTCCTCAAAGTCCAAAAAATGACCATTAGATCTTTTGATGAATGGTTAGGATTAAATGATGAAAAATAAATTAAAAAACCATAATTTACTCTCATCTTAATTGCAAAAAGGGTAAAGATGTCAAAACCAAAATAAAGAAAATATAGTTTCCGTTAAAAATGCAACAAATACGGAAACCAAATCCCCACGTTCAAAAGAAACCCACCCGTCCCTTTCTTCGCATATCAATTTCGAAAACAGAACCCTCGTCTCTTTTCTTGTCGATCAGCAACAACGTCATCATCAAGAAATCACAAAGTAAGTTACTGATTCACATATTTTGATTTTGGAAAACAATTCTGATAGTTGTAATGACGTTTTTTATCATTCTCAGTGAAGAAGCCATTAAGAAGAAGTGGGAGATTGAGTTTCGTCTTTGGTAGAGCAAAGAAGACACACGGAAAAGTAATCGACATAGATGATGATGAAGAAAACGAAAGTGAAAATGCATTGCCCAAACAACTGTTAATCGAAAAAGAACCTTCATCTGGAACAAAGTGCATAACATGCACTGAAGCATCTGTTCAAAACCCAAATGATGTAGGCGATGAAATTGGGGAAGATGATGAAGGTAATATCTTGTTTTTATCATCTATTTATGAATCGATTATTACAGTTATACAAAATGAACATCATTCAATTTTTTTTTATCATTTTAGGGCTTTTTATCATTTCCGCACCACATGCTTTAACTGATATACATACTTGAAAATACTCTGTTTTTATCATTTTTAGGCATTTTAAGTTTGGCTATGCTTGAAATGATATACAGCCTGTAAGAATAGTATTTTAAGTAAATGTCTCTAAAGATTTGCAACTGTGGATTATTGAGATGATGAATTACAGAGTTTAAATGCTTATTCGACTGTGTAAATAATAAAAGATGAATATTATGATGAACATGATGAATTTCAGTGATTAAAATGACATTATTAGTGTAAAAATATGATAAAGATGAACAACATCTTGATTAAGGTCATGTTTATAATTGTTCCTCATTGTCATTATTTTGATTGAATTTTTTTTATTAAAGCCATTTTTATCATTTTTGAGTCATGCTTTAGTTTTTGTGTCAGATGGATCTTACATCAAACAGAAGCTACAAAGATGATTTTTTTGCAGTCCTTGTTCATCATTTTGCATTCCATTATAAAGTAATTAGTTGTATTCTATTGACATTTTATAACTAGTTATAACTTGTTGTATCCTTTAGACACTTAATATTATAAAAGTGTGACTTCATGATGCATTTTTAAAACCACTAAAAATGATGATCTTTCCTAACATAATGGAAATGATCAACTTTAAGAGTCTTGTTGTACCCTTATGTTCATACCAATTGTAAAACTCATCATTTTTTAATGAGTTTATTTTAACAAAACCATGATTATCACTTTTATTCAATAAACTTTAACAGTGTTGTTTACACAATTGGCATATACACATGAAAATCAATCCCCTTCCCTTGTTCATCCACGTCTCTGTAAATACATCATTTTCATACCTTAACAATGACTGTATAACCAGTGTTCTACTTTGATTATGATTGATTTAATATTTTTTTTATCATTTTTAGTGCAAAAATTGTCTTATATTCATCATTTTCATTCATTTTCATTATAAAATAATTAGTCGTATTCTATTGACATTTTATAACTAGTTATGACCTGTTGTATCCTTTAGGACACTGAATATGATAAAAGTGTGACTTCATGATGTATTTTTAAAACCACTAAAAATGATGATCTTGCCTAACATAATGAAAATGATCAACTTTAAGAGATTTGTTGTACCCTTATGTTCATACCAATTGTAAAACCCATCATTTTTGAATGAGATTTTTTAACAAAACCATGATTATCACTTTTATTCAATAAACTTTAAGAGTGTTGTTTACACAATTGGCATATACACATGAAAATCAATCCCCTTCCCTTGTTTATCTACGTCTCTGTAAATACATCATTTTCATACCTTAATAAATGACTGTATAACCAGTGTTTTACTTTGAATATGATTGATTTAATATTTTTTTTATCATTTTCGGTGCAAAATTTGTTTTATAGTCATCATTTTCATCATCTTAATTGTAACAGAACTACAATTAGCCATGTGAAACGTGATTTGATTTTGTAGGCCAGTCAACAGACGACTTTGTGAATCCACCATTACCATTGTCTAAAAAGAGGATCCGTCAAGAAGATGGTACAAAAACAGATAAAAAAACAAAAAGCGTGTCAAAAGTAGACATAAAAAATGCACCTTGCATTTCGTCAAGGCAGTCACCACACCAGTTTGTGAATATGTGCAAAGAACTAAGTAAATCAAGCAAGAAAGCTATAAAGGATCTGGGATTTGAGGGAGCTTTAAAATGTAGTATAGGGCTGATACCTGGAAGACTAAGATATTGGGTGGTAGACAACTTTGATACAAAAAATCTGGAAATGCGCATATGTGGGGAGACTTTCAAGCTGACTAGGGAAGCTGTACACGATGCCTTAGGATTCCCTATGGGGAAAGTCAAAGTAAATGCTGTCACAAGAGCTGGTGTAAGGGACACATTATTAGTACAGACATGGAGAAAGCAATATCTAGCAAGAAAGACAGGGGCACATAATATAACCGTAAAACATGTTATCGATAAGCTCTTGGAAGCCAAGGAACACGGAGATATGTTCAAACTGAATGCAGTAGTGTTGATAATGACTTTAATGGCAGAGGGTATAAAGTGTGGTACGGTGAATCAAAAAATCCTACCATGTATCACCAATGTTGATAAGATAGCTGATATGGACTGGTGCAGCTATGTCATAGATTGTGCTAAAAAATGTAAAAAGAAATGGAATGAAAACAACAACAAAAACTGGTTTACTGATCCATTGCTTCCCCTGGTGGTAAGTTTTAAAATGCATTATAACACAAAATATTTTATCTTAATTATGAATGTTTAATCAAACTTTTTACTCCATAGCTATGGTTTTCAACTACAATGCAGAGAATCGAGAGAGCAGAAGACATTCCATTCCCGGCAATACGTTATTGGACCAGTGAGAGGTTGAAAGAGATCGAAAAGAAGGCTTTGTCCGGGAATGTCAACACAAAAAGTGCAAGAAAGAAGTTGGAAGTTAGAATAAGAGGTAAATCTAAGAAATCTAATACTATATGTTTATGAAAATGCAAATAATCGAGTTGTCATGACATGCATAATGTGCAAATGTTACAGGTGTCAAAAGACTTAAAGAACGCTTATATGATGTTACAAAGCAAGAAAATGTACAAGAGATCTCACATGAAATGGAACAACCAAAGAAAAGGATAGGTAAAAAAAGGAATTACTACATATTAATAATGATTAACGAAGTATATTTTCTCAAAACTGATATAGCATTACTTAATCATATAGTATCGGGAAAGTTGAAGCTTGTAAGACGACCAAGAAATGAAGAGGTTGTCACATATGAGAAAAAAACCGAGATCAGACCGAAGTTGGTAGTAGAGAATGATGGAACAGAAAGTGTTTACCATAATGAGTTAATTGGTGGAAATGATGAAAAGGACAATGCCTCCACACCAGTTGCACCAGCTGCAGGAGCAATAATATTGCTGGGACAAGCCAATAACGCGAGCAATGGTATCTAAATGTATCTATCATTTTAGCGATTAGATCATTTTTATCATTTTCATTGTATGTATCTAAATGTACTTGATCTGTTTATCTTGTTAATCATTTTCATGGTATAAAATGTCGCTTAATATGATTATATTAATGTGAAACCACGTTGCGAATGAAAATGATGTTTTATACTGATGTCACAAATTGAAACTCGTGTTTTAACCAAAGTGACAACCATTTGAAATATACTTAAGTAATAACAATTGTGCAAGGTCATCTGATGAATGAAACAGAAGGAGAAGGAAAAGATACAGAGACAATAGTGGAAGAAGAGAAAAAAGCATTTACTGATTCAGAAGAAACAGATGATGAAAAAGAAACAGAAGACGCAGAAGAAGCTGAAGATGCAGAAGAAGTTAAAGATGATGATTATGGAAATGATGAAAACGAAACCACAACTTACAACATCGATGTAAGTAAAAGAAATGTCTAAAAAATATAAACTGAATTTCATATGAATTAACTTTTTTTTTTAATTTTGTTCAAAACACAGGAGTTCATGGCTCAGATAAGGACTTTATACAAAGAAGTAATAGATAAGAAACATGAACTTACAGATGTGATGTGGAGAGCTCAGTTCGAGTACCCCCTTTCAAATGAGATACATGATTTGCTTCATCACGTTAAAGACAACTTCGTTGAAGATTTAAATCTTAAAGAATTCAGTAACGTTCATATAAATGAACAGCTGCAAGAAATAATGGATGAGATAAGGGAGGATATTGTCAATGAGTTCACCAAAAATTACAAGCAGCATGATGTTGATGAAAATGCAGAAGGTTATGAAAATGCAGAAATCACTGGAGATGAAGCAGCAAAGAATATATCAGAACAAGATTTCCAAACTCCAGATGCAAAGATTGTAGAGGCAAAATCATCATCACGAACTATGACACAAATTCTGGAAAGTACACAATGTATTCAAATGGTTGATGCAGTTGTCGAGGAACACATCAAAAAAAGCTTTGAGAAAAAAAGGGATAACTTGAATGTGTGGTATGAGGAAAGTCCAGGTAAGAGAAGAAAGTTAAGTCATAATGCACCATCATTCAGCTTGGGTTTGACACAAACCCAAGAACCGGTAGTTACAGAAAAACAAAAATCTTCTGCTGCTAAAATGATAAAAGAAATGAGAAAAAAAGCAGCTGAGCCAATAGATATAATAGATGTGCTCAACAAACTAGAGAAAAATAGAGCAGAACTTGGTCTGCATACGAGATTAGGCCTCGGATTCAAAGACTTTGAACCGAGCAAGAATATATCTAAAGGCAATGAAGGTCAAGAACAAATGGAAAAGAAAGAGAAAAGGAAGATGAAGCCAACAGCACCTCTAAAGTCACCTTACAAAAACCGAGAGGTGAACATTCATATCTCAAATTCACCTTACCTGTTGACAAAAAAACTGAAAAGAAAATAGCATCATTTTCAAATAAGACTATACAAAGTGACATATAAACGACGACCAATAATAAACAAAACATGAAAATGATGATCAGTCAACATGTTCTAAAAACAAATTTCCTATAAATCTTATCATTTTCGTTCATCTCCAAACTGGCGATTGTGATCTGGAAGCAGGCATACATGATATATATCTATATCATCAAATGTATAACGTATAAATTTTGATAGATAAGATCAAACAAATACATAAAAAAAACAAAAATCAAGAACATTACCATCAAAATCAGCTTCGTTGGCAGCCATGTTATAAGAATACGACTGAGATGCCATCGATCGATAATAACAAACAAACGAATTTGATAAACAATTGAATCGATACTGATGAAATTGGACGCGAGCAAAATATTAGGAAACTGTTCCCTGTGCATAGTAACTGCCAGAATTAAAAAAATCAATTTACGATCATACCCTTAAGCCATCTAACGATATCAATGGCTTAGAATTGGACTACAGGGACTATATATGTATAAGGTATGGGACTAAATTGATCCTATATATATATATATATATATATATATATATATATATATATATATATATAATGAGCTATATATTATGAAACTTTTTTATCCACTCATTACGAACTTTATTTATAGATTTAGGAACTATACACAAAATTAAGAAGGACAAGCGATGGGGGGATCGATATTACAAGCGTCCACAACCTGGCTTATCAAAGGTTTGTGATCTTGGTAATAACAATAACAATCCGTATGATGCGTTAATTCATCACAACATTTGAAGGATGGCGGTGGGCCGCTGTTGTCAGGTGGACAATCCTTAATATCATCCATGCTGCACCATGGTTGTGGTTGTACTTCCGTTGTTAAAATGATCATGCCAAAAACAATAACATCAATAAACTTTATTAGTACGCAAAAAAGATATCTGTATAAATATATCCAAGTAGAAAGACGAGTGTATGCATAGTTATAATGTAGTATTTATAGACGGTTTACACATCAAATTAAAGATATTGATATCACAGAAAATGTTTTATTACACAACTTACCTCATTAAATAAGTATGATGAATAACACCATGATTCCTGTTTATGGCGTTTTTGCTTTAAAGCAATAATACAATAAATACGCAATAAGTTATGGATATTAATTGTTTTTAACAATTTTTATGATAGTTTTCTGTTAATAAATTTCATCTAAAAAACATAGTGCTGAATTTTTAATATTCAATCAAATGTGATTCAGTATATATACAATCAAATATGATTGTAAAAGCACTATATGTTAATTATGAAAATGCTACTCCACCCAAAATTTTAAAATTCAATCTAGACTATTGATGGGTCTGATCCAAAGGCTAAGATTAGTCCCTTAGGACTATAAAAAAAATATGTACTATATTGAACATTTCTCAGTTTTAAATATGAGAAGATTATTACCAAAATTAATATTTAGGTGTGAATAGAAGAATAAATCTTAGTCATTATTTAGATGTTAATCTATTCGATATAATCATTACTACAAAAGAAAGAAATGGTGACCGGTTATTATAGTCATGAAGACCAGTTTCAGAACATGTCTCTATTAAGGGTGGTCTCCATGAAAAAACACATGGAGACCTGTTGTTACACAAAAATCGGTCTCCATAAGAAGACAAGGAAACCGGTTTTTTATGTAAAAACCGGTCTCTATGTCTTAGTTTGACTAAAAACATTTATTTTATTATTAATTTAAATTGAATATCAAGACCATTTATTACTTAAAAACATGTTTCTATAATAATTTTATAGGTACTACTAGTTTTTATGAAGGAACAGGTCTTTATGTATTTTTAATTAATTTTTCATTTTATTTTTAAACTAAATTATATATTTTCTTTCATTTTTATATGTACCGGAGTATTATCACTACACAAATAAAATCAATAAATTTTACAAAGACCATGAAATTTAACCAAAATTCTAAAACAATAAGTAATATATATGAATCATATATTGTTATAAATAATAACGTAACTATACATAACCTAGATAATATTTCGTCATAATTGGGCTAAATACAAAATGGAGTTAAATAATGTTATAAGAATACAAAAAAAAACCTCTAACTTTTGCCACCCAAAAGCTTTGGAATGCATGTCTTATCACAATCATTTGTTTAGTTGTTAGCAGTCAATCAACATAATGCTTCCCGCCCAAAAGCTTTGGAATGTTTTGGAATACATGTCTAAACCCTAAACCCTAAACCCTAAATTAAATTATCAAAAAAAAAAAAACATCTAACTTTTGCCACCCAAAAGCTTTGGAATGCATGTCTTATCACAATCATTTGTTTAGTTGTTAGCAACCAATCAACATAATGCTTCCCGCCACGGATATTGTGTTCAAGTATGCAATCTAAAAAGACCACAAGATATCAAAAGACACATATTAATCAACATGAACACACATTTTTTCATGTCCATACTGCATGTACGTAGTACAAAGAGTTGTGATTGCATCAGATGGAGAAGGTAATTCCAACACTTCATGGTTCACGAATTATCTTTGGTATATCCATATTTCTAACTTTTCATAAATGTTATCATTCAACTCTTAACAACATACTTTCTTCATGTCTGGCATTAACATGTTTTTTGTCTTGATCTTTGTATATCTTTATATAGATAATGCTGATGTTAATGTCAATCCCAAACGATGAGTAGAATTT
Source organism: Pulicaria dysenterica (assembly GCA_947179395.2). Taxonomy (NCBI): domain Eukaryota; kingdom Viridiplantae; phylum Streptophyta; class Magnoliopsida; order Asterales; family Asteraceae; genus Pulicaria; species Pulicaria dysenterica. Next base: position 6,163,819 of record OX359289.1, on the reverse strand, counting down.
CATTCCATCTTGTAATATATACCCGGTTTTGAAATAGAAAGTTATAATATTGTGCGTCAAGATTTTATATATACTTATGTAATTAGCATTCTAAGGGTTAAATTAATTAAAGACTAGACTCATTATTGGGTATTTTTATAATTGTAAGTAAGATATTTATATTAAGATAATTTATTCAAGATTGCTTTCTTAGTTGGTTGTTTAAAGTGGGCTTGGGTTATTTATTAGGATTATAAGCTATTGGACCTATATATATATATATATATATATATATATATATATATATATATATATATATATATATATATATATATATATATATATATAAAGAGATAATCTAGCCGTAAAATTATATTACTTTAAGTGATTTAACCAAAATTAGATTAATTAAATAAAAAAATAAAAATTCAGTAGCTTTAGTGAGCCTTCACGAGCTTTGTATAACATTTCACGAGCCGAGCTCGCGCAACAAAGTACGAGCTAGAGCCTGAGCTTTTGTAATTTTAAATGTTCGTGTATCGATTTGTGTAACATACGATTTGATTCGTTTATATCCCTACTCATTAATGGGGAATATTTTAGGAAAATCAATTCATCCACCTAGCTAGACGCAATTTAGAGTTAGTTAAACATACAAACGATCAAAATACCCTTATTAATAAGTCATTAATTATAACTAATAGTGGTTATACATGATACTCACAATAAAAATGTCTCAAATTAATCTCATTACATTTGATTGATTGGATTAAATTAATCATATTATTTATTTTCTTTTAATAAAAAATGGGCATAATGGTAAAACACAATATTTACAAGTTTTTAATTATTAATATTGTGTTCACTAGTAAAACACAATCAAAATTATGTTACGAAGACTCTTTAAAAGCCAAAAATGAAATGTATAATCTCGAGTTCACTCTCCAATTCAACATTTAACATGCACACATTATATCATGGTTTTTATGCGTTTTTAACTATTCATTAATGAATAACTAACATACATTTCAAAATTTTACTCTTTACTTAGAGAAATAATAATTTTTACGTGTACACTAATAAACATGTAAAAACCACAAAGTCTTAGTCGTAAGCAGTGGCGGACGCATGATTTGAAACTAATGGTGGCATCATTTTTCAATAAAAATATAAATAAATATTAGTACTGGAAAAACGATCGGATTCGGGTCAAAACGGGTCGGGTTAGAACGGGTTCGGGTCAATACTGGCCAAATAAAGCAGAATTAGTATGTTATTGTTAGAACAGAGCTCTATCCAGCGACCTTGGCTGCTTCTTTTCTCGATTGAGGCAGTCACACAAAGAATGGGAAATAAGATGATGGCCTGGCCAAAGGCCGAAGGCCTCATAAGTAGCCCATTTTCATTTTTAAGTTCAATCCATTCTACTTTTCTAATTAACTATGCAGCCCGATACGACAAATTGTGATATTAAAATATTTTAAAGGTATAAATTCAAATACAACAAGACTACAAATGATTAAACTTATATATTTTCTTAGTTTTTATTAGGTTATGATGTCATTTAAAAATGACTGGTAGCACCCCGAAAATTTAATGGTTGCACCGTCTAAAAAAAACTCGAAATTAACACTACGGAGACAAAGTTGAATGGTGTCATGTGACCCCGGTATCCATAGAGGGGGTCCGCCACTCGTAAGTTTAACTCTCTTAAATTAAAAAAACAATAACTTCTATATATATTCATGATGAACATATTCCAAATAAAAAAGATTATAAATTTTATTTGCGTTCCTCTTGTTCTTGACCCTTATTAATTAAACGTTTAAAGAACCTATATCTCCTTGTTGCTGTACGTAGTGAACAAAAATAAGTGGTGAACAAAAATTAAAAGAAATCAAAATCTAATTCATATTAAACGAACCGTAAAAAAGACGAAACGTAAAAAAAAAAAACTTAAATAAACATACTGATCAAATGATCTATATATACAAAAACCCTCAGCTTTATTATAAACAAATATCATCAGATCGGGAAGGTGATCTTCGATGGTCTGTGATGATGGTGGAAGTAGAAGGGCACGGTGGCGGCGGTGGCCTGTGATGATGGTGACCAACTAACAGGGGTCGACCTCATGATGTGGTTGTCTCTGAGTTAAAAAAAACATGGTGGTCATCAAGACTGACGTCAAAGGTGGTGGGTGATCATCACCGGTGACCAAAGGGTGGTGAAGGAACTCTAATGGATGGCGATGTATGTATGTCTACTCAAAGATACTTAATAATATTGTACTTATGATAGATCTACTGGCCTGCATGTATGGGAGGACCGTACTATTTAGCACCGGTAATCTTTTAATTTTTTGCTTATAAGTTTAATTTTGTCAAGATATTTTTGTTTTAACAATATATTTGTCCGATATATAAATAATATTTGTAAGTCTACATCGATCGCAATCACATTAGCACAATAACACTCTAATGATGTAAGGGATTCCTTACTTAAATACAAGAGGAATCTGCAGGTTCCTATATATATTAATCCCACACATATATATATATATATATATATATATATATATATATATATATATATATATATATATATATATATATATTGTTTTTTATTGGGAAAATAAATTTACAGCAAAAATTAAAAATAGTGTAAAGTTGGAGAAGGATATATCATTGATATAGTAATAAAAAGGGAAAAAGCAAGGATAGCATAAGCTATCTATATATATACATAGATTCTTTTTACATTCTTCCTTTGTAAAGATATATATCCCATGCTTCACTTCGTTTCAGTCCATTAAGAATTGAACAAAGAAAAAGAAAAGTAATTAAAGAAGATTGTAGATGATGAATTTGCTAGTCGTAAGCTTATTAATTGTTTCTCAATTGGTTTCCACTGCCTCATCAACGATTGATGGAGAAAGAAAGGTTAATTAATTATTACATATTTATGCATTTATTAATTGTTCTACATTTAATAATTTATGTATGCTGCATGTAGTAGTAATACTGCACTCATGCACACAGCACACACACATCGTTCAATCAGTAATATTTATCTTTGATTTCTATGTCCATCTCATAAATATAAATAAAATATATTCTTTAGAAAAGTTTACAATGATATCCCGTTTTTAATTAAATCTCAAGCACAATATCCATTTTGTAGCTTTGTATTGCTTACATGGGATCTATCCCTGAAGGAAAATATTTACCTACATTACATCACAAAGAAATAGTAAACCAAGTTGTTGATCCAAGGTACGTACATTTTCCAAGCTAATTTACTACAGTTTGAGATTTGTTACTATATAAATTAACTGAGTACTTCTTAACATATATATAAACCAGTTTTGCAAGCCAAGCATTGATAAGGAGTTACCAAAAAAGTTTTAACGGCTTTGCAGCATATCTCACTGATGAAGAACAAAGGAAACTTGCTAGTAAGTTACTTACTTGATCATATATATATATATATATATATATATATATATATATATATATATATATATATATACTAGCATCGTAATTCTGCAACAGTAATCAGTTTTGTTTTATAAATTATCACTTTTAAGAATAGTATTAGCATTGTACCCGCGCAATGCGGCGGTGGCAAACAGTTTGTGTTCGATAACGTGTCGATTTCAAGAATGTAAATGTATGATATATACTTACACAATGCGATGTGAGCAAATATTTTTTAATCAACAACATATCCATTTTATTTTAACTTTTCTATTATCTTTATTTCTTCTTTTCCCATAAACTCTTTTATTAATTTTTTAAATAATTTTTGAAGAAAAATAAAATAAGAAAAAGAATAGAAAAATAACTACATAGAAAAATATTCTATTTTTAAAACTTTTGTTGGTGTCTTTTTTGATTAGTTGTTAATAGTAATTACCATTAGTTAGTTGAGCTATTTAAGGAGATAGTTGATTGGGTTATTGCTTTGAAAGTTTGTACTATTTGCATAAAAATATGTACTACTTAAAATTAAGTAGTCTTAAAATTTTTAAAAGAGAGAATGTTAAATGTTTTATAATATAGTATAGATATATACTAATATATATGTATTTATGTCTGATGTACTTGATCATATATATATACTAATATATATTGGTTTAACACTTGAACGTACGTATGACAGGTCTTGATGCTGTTGTCTCGGTATTCCCGAGTCCAAATCTACGACCCCATACAACAAGATCGTGGGACTTCATGGGGTTTCCTAGAACAACCGAAAGACGTCCTGCTGTCGAGAGTGACATAATAATCGGAGTGATTGATTCCGGAATATGGCCGGAGTCCACTACAAAAAAAAACACCATTTGCGGCGACATTTGTCGCCGCTAAAAGCCAAAATAACGCCGCTAAACATATTTTGCGGCGACATGTCGCCGCAAAAAGGTCGCCGCAAATACTTCGTCCCAAATAACATTTCGCGACGTCAATTTTTACTTTTTGCGACGACACTCAACGGGACCACCTTCCGCCACGTGGATACTTTTTTGCGGCGACATATATTTTTTTGCGGCGACATATATAATTTAAAAATAAATTAAAATAAAATCTTTTTGCGGCGACACATTTGTTTTTTGCGGCGACGTATAATTTTAATTATTAAATATATAATTTCTTTTTTAAGGACGTTTTGCGGCGACATGTGTCGCCGCAAAAAGGCAAAAATAAAATCAGCAGCTTTTGCTGCATTTTGCGTTTTCCACCCGTTTTTAACCGGGCAATATTCAGAAAACCTGCTGTTCAGAACTCAACAACAAGTATAACAATACGATTTAACAAACAAGTATCTAATCGTAATAACAAACGAAGTAGAACACACGATAGTTTGAAAGTTAACAAAAACGTTTTTAAACAATCACAAGTACTCGCCTAACAAACATATAATCTAATCCTCATCACTAGACTCTTCAATATCAGCCAAGTCGGTGGTTGGTTGACGTCCGGATCTTGAGGAAATATTAGTATTTATACCTGCCGCCTGTAATATATCATAGAGATCGGATGTACGTTGAGATTGAGACTGTAGCTGCTGCAGTTGTTCGCTTTGAGACTGTAGCTGCTGCCGGACATCCCCTAACATGTTATCTACCTCGGCCTGTGAATATAATCTCTCCGTAGGCTGGGATTGAGCGGTAGATTGTGCAGCAGATACGGATGAAGAACTTAATGTTCTTCCAACCCCACGAACGTGTCCTCGACGTTCACCCAACACCGCCCTCAAAATATCTTCTTCGCTCATAGGGTTCTCACTCCCGACTTGATTGTCTCTCATGAAAACCATACGGCGCTGTGTATAAATAAGATAAAATCAGATTTTATAAATAATTTTAATGAAGTATAAATAATTACTTACATGATTTTCTTCAACATCCGAGGATGTAAAGACACCATTGCGTGAATGGTTTGTCATATATTGTTCGATCAAGCTTGGGGGTTGTTGTGTTTCCGGGTCACGCTATAAACAAATGAAACGGGTCAATAATTATATACTTAATAACGATTAATATATCACACAAACGGGTCGGGTCAATCATTATATCAATCAAACGGCTCGACCATTATATACTAAATAAATATTAATATATCACACAAACAGGTCGGGTCAATCATTATATCAATCAAAATTAAGAATTAGAGATAAATAGACTTACGTTCTCGAAGCGATACTGACAGTATGATCTCCGACCATGCAAGCTTTGATGTACTTGCTGCGCCCTAACTTGCGTGTTCGCAATAGAGCGTTGAACGGTTTTATCCCCAATATAATAGTCGACGTACAAATCCCAATCCCTTTGATCCATGTTGGGAGGAGGATCTCGACGCAGTTGGTGTGCCTGCGAGACCCCCCCTCTTTTCTCAAACCATTTTTTTTTGAACTTGATAACTTTCATGTGCCTCAGCTTTGCTAAAAAGTCTAGCGAAGACATCCAGTCACAACCAGGGTATAGCTCCGTGCCGGCTAACTTAAATAATTCACCAAGTTCGTCATTTGTATCACTTGGGCCTTCATGTGGATCATCACTTGGACCTTCAACTGGCTCATCACTTTCCGTGTTGTGTTCGTTGACAGTATTCTCCTGGCGAACGTCATTGAGGTAATCATGCAACTCGTTATTCGTTTGACCAAGACCGTCGCGTGGTGCTCGAGGAACAAATGGTTCTCCGTGAAAGATCCAATTCATGTAGCCCTCGCTAAACCCATTTTCATATATGTGAATCCTAAGTGCCCTAAGCGGGAGAAAACAGCTATTATCACAATGATCACACGGGCAACGAATATTACCATAGCTATTTACGTAGTCTTTACACCTATCTAGAAATGCTTCAAGACCAGTACGAAATTCAGGACAATTACGGTTTGCTAAAGTAGTCCAACTCTTATCAATCGTCATAGCTGCGTTCAAAGCATATCATAATTATTAAGAACACAATTCATGTATTAAATTTTTATACTAAGAAATTGTGAGTGGTTTATAGCAGGGTGGCCGTCCTAACCCACTTTTTGAATACCTTACCTCATATGTGAATACATATTACATGATCGGTTGTTTAAGAAAAATTCGGCAGCATTTACCCTTAGCTCCCAAGTATATAAAGAAATATATACCCGGGAAGCATAGAGTAAATGACAACCAAATCTTTCTTAAACACACAACCATGTAACAAGCATTCACATCCTAAATGAGATAAGGTATTCAAATAGCAGTCCCAATATGGGACAACCCGAAATTAATTTCTAAATCAATTTCGAGCGGGCATTCTAAGCTAAATGATTACCACCATTATTATTATACTAAGATTAAAGATTAACTCTAACATTGAATATTAACACTAATTAAAGATTAACAATTGATAACAATAAGCTAACATCATTAACAATAAATAATAATCTAACATTGATCTAATTTCTAACATTATTAGTGTACTAACAATGATTAAAGATTAAAAGTAATTAGCACTAATCTATCATTATTGACAATAGATAATAATCAAACATTATCAAATAAACTATAACATCATCATCATATAAACTATTTAACACATTATTAGTATACTAACAATACTTAAACATTAACACTAATTAACAATAATCTAAAATTATAACACTAAATATAATCTAACATAATGAATTTAAATTAACAACTAGATTAATCAATTATTTAACACATTATTAGTATACTAACAATACTTAAACATTAATACTAATTAACAATAATATAAAATTATAACATAAAATATTATCTAACATAATGAATGTAAATTAATCTAACACTAATTAATCTAATATTAATTAACAATATTATCTAACACTAATTAATCTAACATTAATTAACAATAGCCTTAGATTAATAAATTAATACCACTAATTAACAATTAAATAATTTAAATTACTAACAAAAAATAATAATAATCAAAACACAAACTAATAATAACCTAAACTAATTAACATTAATATATAACATTAATATATAAATAAAAAAAAATACCTCAATGGGGAGGAGGAGGTCGACGGAGGCGGTGGAAAGATTCTGACCGGCGGCGGCGGCGGCAGAAGGTGGTCGACGGCGGCGGCTAATAGAGGAGGAGGAGATAACTTGTAACAAACAAAACACAAACATATAAGAATCTAAAAACAAAAACCCAAGATTTATAAACAAAAAAAGGGGATTTTTACCTCAAATACGAGTCGCCGGCGCCGGAGGAGGAGGCCGAACAGCGGAGGAAGAAGGGTGGTGAGAGGCGGCGGCGATTTCGACGGTGAGAGGGAGCGGGGGCGAGAGGCGTTCGACGAGAGTGAGAGAGAGCTCCGGGCTCGGCGGTTTCCACGGCTGAGAGAGGCTCCGGCCGGCGGTGGTTTCGAGAGAGAGAGAGCTTCGGGAGAGAGAGAGACGGGAGCAAGTAAATGGCAGAAAGAAAGCTGAAAAACCCTATATCTCGTAAAATTTTTTGCGGCGACGCCTTTAGCGGCGACATGTGGCCTTTAGCGGCGACATATATATTTTATTAATAAAGAAAATCGAAATTCGTTTTAATTAAATAAATAAAATAAGAAAATCCTTTTGCGGCGACGTATTTGCGGCGACGATGCACTTTTTGCGGCGACGATGAATATTTTAGGGGGGAACTAATCCCGCCATGGTTTTCGGTGGGAAAAAAAAGAGGGAAAGCCTTTTAGCGGCGCTACGTGTCGCCGCTAAAACCTTTTTGCGGCGACATCTTTAAAACAGATGGTAGTGGGCCCAAATTTTGTCGTTTAGCGGGTTTTTAGCGGCGACATATGTCGCCGCAAAAAGTTCACGTGGCAAAAACGTATTTTTCTTGTAGTGGTCAGAGAGCTTCAACGATGAAGGCTTGGGCTCTATACCGAAAAAGTGGAAAGGAGAGTGTGCGGGCGGCTCCAATTTCGCTTGTAACAAGTAAGTTTAACGATGTAAACTATGGCCTTATCAGTTATTTGATTTAGAAACTAATTAAGACAACTTTTAATTCTCATATATAAACCAACCTGCAGGAAGATAATTGGAGCTCGAGTCTACGGCGCTGTAAATATGAATGTTTCTGCTAGAGATGAAAGCGGGCATGGAACTCATGTGGCGTCAATTGCTGCAGGAATCGAAGTAAAGAACGCGAACTATTACGGTTTTGCAAATGGAATTGCTCGAGGAGGTGTCCCTTCTGCAAGACTTGCGGTTTACAAAGTCTGCGACAGTTCTTGTTCCGGCATGAATGTACTGTCAGCATTCGATGATGCAATTGCAGACGGGGTTGACATCATATCTATATCGCTGGGGGTAAAAGCCCCGTTGGAACTGACAGATGACCCGATTGCAATTGGTGCCTTTCATGCAATGGAGAAAGGCATACTAACAGTCGCTTCTGCTGGGAATTCACGTAAATTGTACTCCGTAGCAGGTTATGCGCCATGGATCTTTTCTGTGGCTGCAAGTTATACAGACAGAAGAATTATTGATAAAGTTCTTCTAGGAGACGGTACAATTTTACAGGTGAGCTCGAGTGTAAATGTAATCATTAATTAGCTCTCTCTCTATATATATGTGTATATCTTCAAGTAAATTAATGGAACTAACTAATATATATATATTGTGCAATAGGGTGATTCGATTAATGCTTTCTCATCGAGTGTGGGAGATTTGCCTCTTTTGTATGGGAAAGAAGTTACTAGCACGTGCTCAGATATTGTCAAGGTACGTGATTAATGTTGTTGGGTTAACCGTTTATTTACCGGGTCATGGTTCAGTAGCTTGATTACGGGTCACAGGTCGGTTTTGTTTTAGTGTGTTTTCCTGTATTATTGGGAGAAAGATCGAGTAGAGTATAGGAGTATTGCATGCATGAATTTAGGAGATCGAGAAAGAAGTGGTGTGCATTTGCGATCCACGTTATTAATGTTTAGCTTTTTATTTTCAATATTTAAAGTATTGTATTCCTTTTGCATTTTAGTGGCAATACATAAAATCATCCCACTATCATAAGAGATATATTGGAATTTTTTTATACTTGTTTCTGAATAAGGTCGCCATATATAGTAATTCTATATTTGTTAAAGGTAATTAGAAGGTGTTTCAATTCCTAAGAGATGGTTCAATTCATTTGTTTTAGGAGACTAATATATAAATATGTAATGTTATTATAGCCGGATGTAACAGCCCCTGGAGTTGAAATTTTAGCAGCATATTCACCCATGGCTTCCCCATCTGAAGTACCTTATGATAAGAGGTCCGTAAATTACAATATATTATCCGGTACATCAATGGCTTGCCCACATGTTACTGCTGCTGCTTCTTTTAACTGGTCTCCTTCCGCAATCAAATCCGCTTTAATGACTACAGGTAACTTAATTTTAGTCTTTAACTCATGTTTATAGTGTTAATGAGTACGTACCATTAATGAATGATAAGCAAATTAAATATTAATTTCCGGATCTAATTAATAAACGTCAAGTTTTAAGTATACACAGATTGTAACTTATAATATATATTTACATGGGAATATTATATATGAAGAGTGTCACGTTTTATAAAACATACAATTAATGTCCCATGAACCACTTGTGAAAGCAAAATTACAAGATCCACTTAAAGAGTTAATTAAGTGCTTAATTGGAACTCTTTGAATATTGAAAAAAACAAACCACCCTCTATATAGGGCATCTTTCACAGCTCAACCAATTATATAACTTCAAATAAGGTTGAAAAAAGCTAACACGTACTATATATTTTAATTAATTAAAGACTGTATATAGGGTGATCTCATTCAATTCCTTCTTGTTTGATTCTTCTCATATAATGTAGCATGGGAAATGAATACTGCCCTAGACACTGATGCTGAGTTTGCATATGGATCCGGCCACATTGATCCTGTAAAGGCTACTGATCCAGGACTCGTCTATGAGACTTTTAAAGATGACTACCTCAAGCTATGGTGCAGCATGTCAAAAAGAGTTGGAAGTTCTTCATTCATCAATGCTACATGTCCAACAAAAGAGTTGACACCTAGAGATCTTAACTATCCCTCCATGGCAGTTCAAGTTGACACAAAATCATCTTTTGTGGTTAATTTTCCAAGAACTGTTACAAATGTAGGTCGAGCAAATTCGACCTATGTTGCATCGGTAACACAGGGATCAAAGTTGAAAATCTCAGTGGAACCAAACAGTCTACAATTCACTTCTCTAAACCAGAAGTTATCTTTTGTGGTGATCGTTAGGGGAAGAATCAAGTCGCCCCTAAAGATAGAGCATGAGTCCTTGGTGTGGGCCGACGGTATCCATAAAGTCCGTAGTCCGATTGTGGTATATACAGGGAATGTAAAATCTAAGGGAGGAGCAACTACACCACCACCGATGTTTATTATAATCTGTACTTTGATTATATTGTATTGACCATCACTCTGGATCAAGTGACCAAAAGAAAGGGGCTTTTGCCAAAAAAAAGACATGTTAGACATACATAAGCCAAAAGGAGCAACACAGTCATAAATTTACAGATTTGAGCAAAATAATGGCGAACTAGATCACTGATAATGAATTGAAACTAAAATACTTTTAGTATGAAGGAAGTTCTATATTGTGTTTTTCTTTCGTAAATACAAAAAAATAATTTATTTAAATAAATAGATATAAAATAATAATTTCATAGATATATTTCTATTTTTTTCATATTTCATGAAAACGTGTGTAAAGAGACAAAAATTTGACACTAATATACATATTGGTTAAAAAAGAGTTACGAAAACTTCACATCTATAAATATCTAGAATTTATTTTTATAGTTTATATTTTATATAAACCGGAAAAGGTTCACGCTATGTGTAATATTTTATAAAACGAAGATGCGTCTGCCATTTTTGTATTTCAAAAGTGTGAAAATGATGTTAACATTACGAATGATTTTTCCATAAATATAATACATTAACTATAATTTTTAATCTTTTTAGTAGTGTCCAAACATTTGTAAGAATATAACTAAAAAATACAAAAAGTGAAAGAATGTGTTGTATTGTAATATCAACTCCTTTAAACCATAAAGTAAAACTTGGTTAGAGTTTATACCTAATACCTAAAGTTAAACAACTATGAACAAATACTTACATTGCATAGAACTAATTAAAGTGATGTATTAAAATGAGCAAAGTTTTTTCCTTAAGATAGAACAAAGTTTTATTAAAACGCATCAAAGTACTCCTTTTACAAGAGTTATACTCGATCCCATAAACAAAATACTTAGACATTAAGCTCACAAATGTCATTGAACTCTATATTACAAGCATCGGTAACATCACCAAATTCAAAAAACGCTTTTTGGTAAAAACAAAAACAACTTCTATGTTGTTTAAGTTCATTACAACATATTGAGGTTGGCGGTTCATTAGGGGGACCGAGTGCCAGAGCACAATCTGCAATAGAAAGAATGGTACAACGAGTTTCTTGTGGATATACTTCAACCGCTAGAGATGTTGGCATCAACATAACAATACTAAAAATACCAAACAACTTCATTTTAATACAAAGGCAGGAAGATCGATCAATGTATAATAAGAGTCTAGTTAAACAATTAGATATTAGATATATAATATATGAGGGAATATGATAGAATCTCCTTCATATTTATAGATGAAACAACATTGAATGAATTAATTGTACCAATTGAATAATTAATTAATGACATAAGTTTTTTTTTCTTTAGGTAGAAATAAATTATTCAAACGGAAAATTATGAAATTAATTCATTAATTAGGGCAATTAAGTTTTCATCACGAGCCGTTTAACAAAATGTCTTGCAACGTTTTTGGCAATTCTATCTTTGTTAAGAATTTGATGTCTCGTCACACTAAAAGGATCCCGTCTTTCAAATACACCGCTATACGACATAAACAAACAAAAAATTATATTGTATTCTTTCTAAATATTCTTATTTTATCCTCCTGCTCATTAAATAATTATATATGAAATCCACTAATTCTCTTTCTTTATATTTTCCTTTAATTTTAACATTTATCTTAATCTTGCAAGAAATGATAAGTAAAAATATAAAATAAAAGAATATAAAATCTCTTATAAACAAAGTCATAGATTCGGTTAATATGTTTACATAACAATCAATCATGGATACATTATGTTGTAATACACAAAAAGTTATGGAATTGAATTATTGCCTCACAAAACTTTTACGTTTAACTTAATTAAGGTTTAAGCTTGAATCAAAATAGAGTATAAACTCTAAAGTTTAACCATTTTAACACGTTTTCATATTAGTAAAACAGATCGAGCAGTATTCTAATTAGAATACAAAAACTGAATATAAATAGAAGACTTTTGGAGAATAAATAAAGGTAATCCAAGTCATGTAAGTCTTTGTCCTCAAAGTTTCTAAGTTCATATGCAAGTAACAATTTCGAGCGTCATCTTGTGTGTGTTTGTAGTGTGCGTTTAACTCTATAAGTCTTGGTTGTGCTCTTGATATTTCTCCGTACACATATTGAATCTTAATTTGTAGGGATGACAAAAAACCCCGTACCCGGTGGGGTACCCATTCTCCGACCCCGATTTGACCGGGGATGGAGATGGGGACGGGGACGGGGAATCCCCGAATTTAGAAACGGGGATGGGGACACCCCTCGGTTCCCCGAACCCGACCCCGCACATATTATATGTGTGTGTGTGTGTGTCTATATATATATATATATATATATATATATATGGGAAGGTTCAAATGAGAATGAGAAATAAAATGAGAATGAGAGACTCAATCTCAGCCGTTCATTTTGCAAGTGGAATTCATGGATGGCAAGGGTGGGGGATCGAGTGTGGCAGAACGCATGTGAGGAATTCATGGGTGTACAATGACATTGAAGGAGGGGGGAATTGGACTGCTATGATTGTAATTTAAGGTTCTCATTTGAACCTCCCACTATATATATATATATATATATATATATATATAATTTTAAAGTCAAATTTCTCATATAAATATGCATGTGTATCTAATTTAACTTTCTTCAATTGATATGAATATCAATAAAATTGGTTTTTGGAACATACATGATCGTTTCTACTGATATACTTTTTATATAATCCGTCTATGAAAATAAGCGTCTATTTGATTGATAATGTTATGTGTATTATAGAACGATTTAGTAAGTATATTATTTCTTCTATTAAGAACATTATCTATCTTACGAAACTATTAAAATACCTGATTGATTATATTTTGATGTGACCTGGTTATAAGGGTTAATTTAGATTTGTAATTATAGGTTTATAAGAAAATTATCACGTGTATATATATATATATATATATATATATATATATAAAGCATTTTGCTTAAACTCTTAAATTTTAAGTACTTTGAAATTACTAGATTACCCTCATATAAACTAAATATAATAACCATTAGATAAAATTAATAATATTTTAATATTCCATTTTAATAGCTAAATTTTTTATATTTAAAAAATCAATAAAATTAAAAAAATAAAAATAAAAGGTCAAGTCAATACAAATTAACTTTATTATTAATATATATTTTCATAACCAAACTTTTCATTTTAAATATACTATCATGTAATAAAATTTTAAATTATTATTAGAATACGCGTAAAAGTAGAACTCATAAATCTTAATAACATATACCTAGCTCAAATAATTGAAATAAAACAAAATAATTACCCATTATTTTACTATATCACGGAAAAATAAATGAAGCGAAAAAAAGATAATGAAAATAAACATGTTACCAAATGAAAATTATTCGTTGCCACCTTATTATATGAATACCATGACCCTACGTCTTAAAACGGACTTGTTATATAGTATATAGTATAAATTATGCATTGCCACCGTATTACTCGGGTATCATGATAATATATAGGAATAAGTTTATTTGAGAATCATTCTTAATGCTAAAACCGCGATAACCATTCTTAGCCGTCCAATTCCTCCTCTTTCAATGTTATTATCCACCAATGAATTCCTTGCATTCACCCTACCACACTCTCCATGCATGAACTTCCAATATCCAAGGAGCGGCTGAGATTGGTTCTCGCACTAACAACGGTTCTCGAATGAACCATCCCCAAGATATATATATATATATATATATATATATATATGAGAGGGTTCAAACGAGAACTGTTTTTTTCATACGAGCCTATATATACGAAAAATAGTTCTCGTTTATTGAATCTTACGAAAAACAGTTCTCGTTTGAAATTTTACCTATATATATAATAAAAAACTTGTAAAAATCATAGTGTGCCACCCTTTATTGAACTCCTCATCATAGTGTGCCACCAAACCTCTAAAATTAGATTGTCATATCAACCATGAGCAAAGCTCAAACTTTGTTGCTGGAATAGCGATTCAAACGTCTCTTTAAAAGTTTTCTTCGGCAATATAAGAAGCTTTCAACTCGATTAAAGTTGCTTTTGAGATATTTAAAACTCCACTTTTACCGGAATACTTGTACTCGTTAAGAATTAAAGTACTAAAAAATACAATTATTTTTAAACATGGAACATATCGTACATTTGACAAAGGTCTAATAGCACGTACCATCATACATCTTGAACTAGATTTAACCAATTCAAACAATTTTATATGGCGAATTATCTCTCTATCAACATGGAGCTTTGTTTAGTCACCGTGAAGGATGCATTCTAGGAAAACAAACCATAAGGTCTTTTCCTACTCGTACATGGAAAATTAACTCTCCACTTAACCGGTTAATGTTGATCTGGTCGGCCCTATGCAGACTAAATCGTTGGGAGGTAATTCCTATTTTTTATTGTTAACTTATGATTACACACAGATGAGTTGGGCATAGTTTTTTGAACAAGAAATTAGAAATTAAGCCTAATTTTTTTTACAGAAGTTCAAGATAAAGGTGGAATAGAAAGTGGTTTTCCAGTCAAGACGTTAAGAACAGATCGAGGAGGAAAGTTTATTAGGAAGGTCTTTAACGAGTTTTGTGCAGAGCATGATATACATCAAGATCTAACAGCACCGTACACACCGGAGTAAAACTGGACCGCGGAAAGGAAAAATAGAACAGTGTTTGAGATGGCAAAGTGCAGGCTTCAATCTAAAGGGTTGTCAAACGAGTTTTAGGGTGAGGTCGTAGTTACATCAGTTTATCTCCTCTCGTTATAGCCAACTATTACATCAAGTTAGTTTTGACATTTAACTAACTTAATTTTAGTTACAGTACGTTAGCCACTTGTTATAGTTAGTTAGCTTAGTTGTTGTTCTCAAGTCTATAAATAGCTTGTATGTATGTACAGTTGATTCATTCAGATAATGAGAGATCACTTTTCCCTCTCTATTCTTTCTTCTTCATTTCACCATATCTCTCAAGTTTGATATGGTATCAGAGCATATTTCCACTGTGCTCATTTCTCTCTTTACTCAAATTTTCTAATTGATTTCTTCTGATTCGATTTCTCTTCCCATCGTTCTTCAATTCATTAGCGACTAATCAATTCGGAATCCAATCCACCAGATCTTAACAATCCTTACGCTCTACATCATTCTGATAGCCCTAGTTTGATTCTTGTTTCTCAACCACTCACTGGGGATAATTACAACTCGTGGAGTAGATCTATGCTCATTGCATTATCTGTCAAGAACAAAATCGGATTTATTGATGGATCTATCCCAAGACCTACTGCTACAGACATCAATAACTCATCTATTTGGAGTCGTAACAACAATATGGTAATTTCTTGGATTTTAAATTCTGTATCAAAAGAAATCTCTGCAAGTATCATCTTCGTTGATTCAGCTTTTGAAATTTGGAATGACTTGAAAATTCGCTTTCAGCAAAGCAATGGACCACGAGTTTTTCAGATCAGACGTGATTTGGTCAATTTGAATCAGAATCAAGACTCTATTAGTGTGTATTTTACCAAATTGAAAGCGCTATGGGAATAATTAGCAAATTTTAGACCTAATTGTACATGCAATCAATGTGTGTGTGGAGGTGTTAAAAATATTCACGATTATCTTCAATCTGAATATGCTATGGGTTTCTTAATGGGACTGAATGAATCGTATACTCAAATAAAAGGTCAAATCCTACTCATGGACCCTCTTCCACCTCTTAATCGCATTTTCTCTCTTCTCATTCAAGAAGAGAAACAAAGGTCTGTTGGAATTACTGCTGATCAATCTGTGGCTTTCAATGTTAACAAATCACAACAAACAAATACGAGTTTTAAAAAGGAGCGTCCATTCTGTACAAATTGTAAAAGACCAGGGCACACAATTGAGAAGTGTTACAAGCTCCATGGATATCCTCCAGGTTACAAGTTTACTCCTAAAATCAACAATGTTGTTGATGAATCAATGTCTGATGAACCTAATCTTGTTAAACCTACTTCAAATGTTGATGATGTAATTTGTTCTTTTACCAAAGAACAATGTCAGCAACTCAAGGCTGCTCTATCAAGTCACCTTGTCTCTGTGAATATAGCTACTGCAACTACTGCATCTACTGCTTCTGCTGCATCTGCTGCATCTAATTTCAATGAATATGCAGGTATATGTTGTTCCATTTCTAATTCCAATTCTTCTGTTCCTATTTGGATAATGGACACAGGAGCTTCTTGCCACGTTTGTTATGATGAATCTTTATTGATTAACAAACGGATTGCTTACACACACAAAGTAGCTTTACCTAATAACACTTTGATTAACGTTCAAGCTATTGGAGATGTTCATTTAGGAGGTGATTTGATTCTTAAAGATGTATTATGTGTTCCCGAATTTCGATTTAATCTCTTATCAATTGGGAATATTACTGCTGACAAACGGTTATTTGTGGCTTTTCATTCGGATGTTGCCATAATTCAGGAGGAATCACACAAGAGGATGATTAGCAAGGGTGACAAACGTGCAGATTTGTATGTCTTAGATACAAAGAGTTTACTTTCTAGTACTGTTTCTTACTCTGTTAATGCTGTGAATGTTGATGTTTGGCACAATAGATTTGGTCATCCATCTGATGCCAAATTATCTTGTATCAAGAAACAATTGGAGAGTAATAATAATGCCATTCTTCCTTCGAAAAATGTTCCATGCATTATTTGTCCTCAAGCTAAACAAAGGAGACTTTCTTTCAATTCTAAAAATCACCTGGCAGCAAACCCATTTGACTTAATTCACTGTGATATATGGGGACCATATCATGTTGAATCTTATCAAGGACACCGTTTCTTTGTCACCATTGTAGATGATTGTACAAGATTTACTTGGGTGTATATGATTAAGCATAAGTCTGAAGTACAATCTCTCATTCCCAAATTCTATAATTTGGTGCTTACTAAGTTTAATATCAAGATTAAGAAGTTTCGATCAGACAATGCTAAAGAGTTACAATTCAAGGATTTTTTTTATGACAAAGGCATCATTCATCAATTCTCATGTGTTGAAAGGCCTCAACAAAATTCAGTGGTGGAACGCAAACATCAACATCTTCTTAATGTAGCAAGGGCTTTATTCTTTCAATCCAAGGTCCCTGTTGAATTCTGGTCAGAATGTGTGTTAACTTCAACATTCTTGATTAATCGAACACCATCAAAGTTACTTCATCATAAATCACCCTATGAGAAGCTATATTCATCTGTACCTGATTATAGTTCTTTTCGGGTGTTTGGTTGTCTTGCTTTTGCATCCGCCAATGTTTCTCATCGCACTAAATTCGAATCCAGAGCTAAAGCATGTGTGTTCATTGGCTATCCTCTTGGTATGAAAGCTTACAAGTTATTGGATATTGAATCTCATCAAATCATCATCTCTCGTGATGTTGTTTTCCATGAAACAATCTTTCCTTTTCACAATTCAAATCCTTCTTTCTCTGTTGACAAGTTTCCTTTGGTGGTGATCCCTAATATTCTAGTTAATGAGCCAAATCTTACCTATCCAGCCACTGACACTTCTACTCAAAACGATCATCCATACGAAATATTTAGAAATATTTAGCTTATGCTCTTAAAAATATTTAGATGTATAGCTTATGCTCTTGTGCCTTCTCAAGTTCAAAAAAATTAGATGGTAAGTCCAAAAAATGCATTTCTGTTGGGTATTCACCTAATTTAAATTCTTATTCTGGTAGGAAATTATAACAAGTAGAGATGCCGTGTTTATTAACACGGAACATGGGATGATTCTATAAAAGGTGATGGTAGACAAGATGGGGTCAGTATGTTAAAGGAATTGTGTTTACCGATGAAGAAAACAATGAAGTTCCAAACCACCAAGCCCACTCTCCAAGTAGTAATAATTCAAATAATTCGAGCAGCTCTTCCTCAACAAGTCAAAGTGAAGGAGAGTAGGAGACACTAGCTAGTCATGGGGAAAACGACACAACTACATAAACAAGAACGAACTGGGGTGACATCTCTTTGAATTAAGAGGGGGTGTTGAGAATAATTCAAAGATTGTTAAATTAAGTTTTTTTAACGTGTTATTTGTTTGAATAAGTGGGTTTCAGGGTTTGTGGTCTTTAGGTGTTAGCCGTTTTTTATGTTAAAGTTATTAAAGTTATTGTACGTTTCCTTTCTTGTTTCAGTTGTAATCATCAGCTATATATATAGCAGTCTTATTAATGAATAATCCATCGTTAATTTTTTGATATCACAATTAATAACAAACGCAACGATGCAAAGTAGCCAAGCAAAACACAGGTTACATGTAAGCACTTAAACGATAACACAAAATAGGTTTAAATAACACAAAATAGGTTGATCATACCTGGTTTTGTACATATCCGATGAAACTGAAAACTTTCATCCTCTTATGAGATTTTTCATTACTGTTTACTTCAAATGACATAATAACCACAGCTAAAAGCCCGAGCTTGATCATTTGACAACTTCTAATTATATTAAGATGTAGCAACTTACATTAGCACATACATCTAAACTGATGTACTACATATATATGTTACATAGAACTAGAGCGTGTATTTAAATGAGCATAGATTCTTATATCATGCAATATCAAAGCCATTTAACAAGTCTTCCCTAAACAAAATACTTAGACGTTAAGTTCACAAATGTCTTTGAACTCTATATTACAAGCACGGGGAATATCATCAAAGTAAAAATACACACGTGAGTAGTAACAAAAACAATTTCTATGTTGTTTCAATTCATGACAACATAATGAGGTTGGTGGTTCAGGATTGGGCTCGAATGCCGATATACAATGTGAAATATCGGAAAAGGTGCAGTGAGTTTCTTGTGATTCTTGTGGATATACTTCAACTATTAAAGACGTTAACATCAACATGATGAAAATGGCAAAAACACTAAAGAACTTCATTCTGATACAACAAAAAGATCAATATTAGAGTCTAAATAATAGAGATGATCGAGGTTGTTGTAGAATCTCCTTCATATTTATATATGAAAGAACATTAAATGATATAATTAAATTCTACAATCGAGTAAAAGCATACGTTATTATCTTTGAGGTAGAAATTATAATTGAAACAAAAATTTGAAATAAATTCATTGATTTGGGTAATTAATTCTTTCGTCACCAGCCGTTAAAAAAATATCTTGCCTTATTTGATCTGGAAAGAAAGGAGCTTCTTGACATAAAACAGAAATCAAGACTCAAGTGGATGGTGAATGGGGATATAATGTAGGGTTTTACAGGGTACAAACATGCACAGTGGAATAAAATTTAAACTTGTAAATTCCGTTCCCAGGATCCCAACTGGATCAAGTGGGGAAAACAATACCAGAATCATACAATATATCATGTAATATTCACAGGTTTAAAACAACTTTATCTAAAAGATAAAAGTTATACCCTGAAACTGTTGAAGGGGGATACACAACTACTGCATCCTTTGTACAGGCTGTTAGACCGCCAAAAACTGAACAATCAATGTGTGTAAACAATACCCGACAAAAACCGGGCTCGGTTTTTGCCCTGGACCGCCGCCGCCGAGAGGAGCCGCCGCAAAGGGGCTCTCGGCCCTAGGGTTTCGCGCCGCCGAGATCGCAGATCACCACCGCCGTGCGCCGCCGCTACCTACCGCCGGTGTCCGCCGCCGGAGAAAACCCGAAACCACCTTCCGGTGGTGTTCGGCCGATCGCAGAGAGAGAGAGAAAGGGGGGGGAGGGAGAGGCTTGTGTGTTTTAGGATTAGATAACTTTTAATGATAATCAATTAGGGTTTAAACTAAAGTTTAAACCCCTTTTATAGATATTCTCTAGGCCTAAGCTCTTGGACCTTAAAGTCCGGTCCACAATCTATATCTTTAATCCTATTACAATACAAGCACTCCAAGTTCAGTTATTATTAATTAAACAACTGTTAATTAATAATTTTCCAAGTAAACTTTATTTATTAAATATTCAACTAATATTTAATATCCTTTCTCTTTATTAATAAATATTCATTTATTAATTCTCTCTTTCCTGATAATTAATCAACTATTAATTATCTATTTTATACACATTGATTTATTCCTGGTTCATGAGTTGGGTGTGCAGCTGTGTGACCCTTTAATGACTCATAGTGTCTATAAATGTGATGACACGTGTACATTATTCCTTCACATAATCCTTTCAAAAAATACTAAGTTTTTTCATAATTTTCTTAAGTATTATAGAAGGAAAAAAAAATACTATCACTGAGTTTACGATTAATGGTGATTGGTGTTCTGATCCATCCTCAATTAAATCGGCCGCTTTTAATTATTTTTCTGAAAAATTTTCCGAGCCGACCTCATGCAGAACCGCTTTCAAAGTACAAAATTTAGAAAGATCTCGGAAAGTCAGGAAGTCTTTTTTGGATGGTGCTTTCTCAACTGATGAAATAAAGATAGGATGTTTGAGGTTGTGGTGATGATAAGGCCTATAAGGCCCTTGGGCATGATGCCTTTTCTTGCGCGTTCACTAAGCATTTTTGGCACATCTTGGGTCCATCTTTCATTGATGTTGTCAAGTGTCAACCACTTTGGTATTCATGGATCTCTAGATAGTTGTGCAAACTTATCATTCGTTTCTCTAGTCCCCAAAATCCGAGACCCGGTTCATTTAACTCATTTCAGGCCCATTAGTCTAATTGGATCATTTTATAAGATTATTGCTAAGCTTATGACAAACAGGTTAAAAGGGGTTATTGATTTGATAGTCGGAAATAAGCAGACGACTTTTATAAAAAATCGTAGCATTTTAGATGGTGCTTTTATCGTCAATGAGGTGATTGACCGGATAAAAAAAGAAAAGAAGAAAACTATGATTTTAAAAGTGGACTTCGAAAAAGCGTTTGACTCTTTGAGTTGGGAATATCTCAACTCAATCATGGAACAAATGAATTTTGGATACACCTGGCGCACTCGGGTTACAGAATGTCTTAGTTCGTCTAGAATTTCAATTCTTATTAATGGCTCCTCATCTCCTCAATTTCAACCTTTTAGAGGAATTTGTCAGGGGGGTCATCTTGCCCTTTTTTTTAATAATAGCTTCGGAAGGTTTGAATGTGGCATTACACGAGGCAATTGATGGTGGTATTTTTCAAGGTATATCTCTCCCTCATGGTGGCCCTGTCATTTCGCATCTTCAATATGCGGATGACGTCATTTTCTTGGGTAATTAGTTTTCGTCTAATGCACAAATCTTAATACGCATCCTTAGATGCTTTTTCATGTCTTCGGGCCTTAAAGCTAACCTTGGGAAATCAAATCTGTTTGGGGGGTTAAGCAGACTGAAGTCGACTCAATTGCTGTTTTGTTAAATTGTTTAGCTGTTAAGCTACCCTTTAAGTTTTTGGGTCTTCAAGTTGGTGCCTCAATGTCTAGAGCTTCTTCGTGGCAGCCTATCATTAGTAAGTTTAAATCAAGGCTTGTTTCCTGTAAGGTCCCTTTATTATCAGCTGGGGTAGAATCACGTTATGTAAATCAGTACTTGGGGCCCTTGGTAATTACTACTTCTTGTTTTATAAAGTTTCTTTAATCGTGCTTCGTAAACTTGAAGGCTACAGATGCAAATTTTTCTGGGGTGGAGATTCTAATGAAACCAAAATTCAGTGGGTGGCTTGGGATAAGGTGATTGCAGCAAAAGAAAATGGGGGTTTCTGTTTAAATAGTTTGAGAGCTTTAAATATTGCTCTCTTAGCTAGATGGTGGTAGAGGTTAAAGACAGATTCAAATTCCATTTGGAAAAAAGTGATGATCTCATTGCATGTTTTTGAAAGGAATGCTTAAGCTGACCCATTTTTATTAAAAAATTCAAGAACTTGGAAATCCATTATCTCTATTAATTAAGATCTTTATGAGCACAATCTTGATTTAAACTTGATGTTTCAGCTGGATAATAACGGCTCATGGAGATGGGGTCTCAAGGAATCAAGAGTTTTTTTCCGTCTCTTCACTAAGGAAGGTAAATGATAATGTGACAAATCAAGATAGTACTCTACACCAATTTGTTTGGGTGAAAGTTGTTCGAAGAAAAATTAATATTTTCATGTGGAGATTGGTAGAGGAAAGGCTACTCGCTCGTTCAAATCTCTCCGAGAGAGGTATTATAATGATATCATACTTTTGCCCCTTATGCGATAATGCATTTTGAATCTGAAAATCATATTTTCCTCTAATGCCGAATCACCTCCCTATAGTTGGCTGACTTGTATATCTGGTGGAGAATTGAAATTTTTAGAGAAAACTCACTACAGGCTCTTCAATCTTGGGGTTCTTCTCTAGTCCTGAAAGGAAACAAGTTGATGGCCTTTAATACGGCTTTATTTTCCTTGTTTTGGTGTATCTGAGAAATTCGAAGGTTTTCCCAAGGTCGATTTATGGTCCAAAAGATGTTATAGGTGAATCAAAAAACTTAGCTTTCTTCTCGTTAAACTCGAAAGGAAAAATGAGAAGGAAACTTAATTGGGCAAATTGGACTACTTCCCCTTTAGATGACATTGTAACGCTATTTAGCTTATTTTGTTACTTTTGTAATCTAACATCTTGCTAGCTTTTTTAATAAAATGCTACCGTTCCAAAAGAAAAAAGAGAAGAAATTGAATAAGTTTGACTACGTAATTGTATTTCTCCTGTTACCATATTATACACACACACACGCGCGCGCGCACACACACACACACACATATATATATAGGGTAATGTTCAACATAGAACCTCTCTTAAACATAGAACCTATATAACTATTCTGGAGATGACACGTGACACATTGTTTAGGGGCAAAAATGGAAAATTAAAAAAACAACTCACACTACCCAGCCGACCTGCACATTTAAATAAAATCATCATTTACTTTAAATGATCATAATTCATTCGTTTTTAAGAATTTTAACAAAAAAATTATATCATTAGATTCAGTTTTTCGTCCTCTTTCAAACAAGACCGGACCGGGCTTGATATATTTCCGAAACTTTTTTTTTGAAATGCAAAGTTTGAATTTTGAGCTGGGTTCATTCAAACCCAAAATGCAAAATCCGTAGAACCTAAATGCAAAATCCATTGAACCTAAATGCAAAATGAAAAAAAACGGAAACGCAAAATATCAACATGCAGGTCATCTAGATGCTTCCAAAATGCAAAAATTATGAAATGCAAAATGCAAATCCAACATTATTCAAATGAAAATGCAGTCGAAAATGCAAAATTACACATTCAAATCCAAAATGCAAAATCTGTACAGAACACTACATGCTGCCCAAAATGTAAACAAAAATTTCACGTTAAAAAAAATTAGAAAAATATAGGAAGAGTGATTTTGTTTGAAAGAAGATTAAAAAACTAAAAGATTGGTATAAATTTTTTGTTCAAATTCACAAAACTTAAAAAGTTATAACAATTTAAAGTTTTTGGGTTTTTTTTAATCGTAGGTTGTTAGGAGGGATTTTCCATGTTTGCCATTTTCTTCCTATATTAATACATAATAATTACAATTTTGTCATCTTTAATCTCATCCATTGATTTTGATGATCCAATGGTTCAGATTAGCTCTTTAGGTTCTTTGTTTAACAAGGGTTATTTATTGATGCAATATATATATATATATATATATATATATATATATATATATATATATAGAGAGAGAGAGAGAGAGAGAGAGAGAGAGAGGTTGGATCAAATAAGAACATTTCTTATATTGAGAATGATGAGAACAATTATTAACCTTTAAATCAAACAAATCAATGAATAATATTTTTTCTTTGCTTTTTTATTTTCTTAAATTACAAATTACTCTTAAAAGGGTATTTTAGACACAAAGAAAAAAAACTCTCTCCCATATTTATGATTTGTACAATCCTTACCAAAATTATACCAAATCATTAGCCATTTTCTTTAAATAATAGCCTTCCACGTTTTCAATTAAATCAAGAGTTTGCAATGTTGAATCTAAAGGTTTTTCATATATATCTTTTTTATTGACTTTCACTAAATAATTTATACATAGGGAATTAAGTTCTAAAGCGTAAACTTTTTTAGAAGAAACTAATGAATGACTATTAATGGGTGTATATATGGATGGATAGTACAAATTATTTATTTTGATTAAATTTTTGGGGATGCATATGTTTTGCGGTTCTGCATCTTCATTTATATTTGTATACATCTTGGATGTTGATTTTGTATTTGATTTAACTATTAAGAGTTACTATTCACGTCCGCATCTATAAAAAGATTCAAGAACTATTTTCCTACATATGTTCTATGGTTTGAAAGTGGCCGGTTGCATCTATTTTATTTTCATTTTCTTACGTTTTATTTGGTAGTAACGTGAATCTTATTTGTATTTTTTTACGGATGCAAGAAGCAATTGTTTTATGGTTAGGAAACAAAATTGCATCTAAATATCTCCAAGTGAATCTATTGGGGTTGCATCTTATTTGCATACCGAAACATATCAAAACTAGTATCAAATTAAAAAGAATTTAAATACAAATTTAATGGTATAAGTATTTTTATTATATAATGAAATATGTGAAATATATATTGATTTTAAAACCAATGAGGTAAAGAAAATGTTATATGGAGAAAGTTCTTAGGTGAGAGAGAGAGAGAGAGAGGAGATTCAAAATTTTTATTTTATCATTTTTTATGATTGATTGATAAGTGTTCTTACCGTTTTTTAACTAAGGAGTGTTCTCACATGATCTCTCCCCTATATATATATATATATATATATATATATATATATATATATATATATATATATATATATATATATATATCAAAATTTCTATTTTATCATTTTTTATGATTGGTTGATAAGTGTTCTTACCGTTTTTCAACTAAAGAGTGTTCTCACATGATCTCTCCCCTATATATATATATATATATATACACACACACACACACACATATATATATATATATATAATTGAATGAGATGACTACGTAATTGTATTTCACCTGTTTCCACATTATATGTAAATATGTAAGACAAAAGTTCAAACAAGAACCGTTTTTCGTACAAGAATTGCGAGAACTATTTTTAACGTCATTAATGACTCATTAAGGGGTATTTTGGTAATATATATTAACTCAACAGTGAATTGAGTCAGGGTGAGCCGTCATTAATTTGCGATGCTTGATTTTTCCGAAATAACCCTCATTAATACGTGACTCCCAATATTCTAAGAATTTTGTTTTTTATTTGTAATATCGAATTATTCAAATAAAAATATAGGAATGAACTTAGTGTGTTGCAAACGGTTACAATACAAAAGAAATCTTAAATTTTAAGACAATATATGTATTTGTAAATACCTTACATTATGCTTGCCTTTTTAGTTGAATTTAATTTTATGGCATAGCTGAGATATGTATGTTAAAGTGATTGCAATTGTTGTTTCATAATGTTGTCACTTGTTGATAGTCCATTCCACAATTAAAGATAAGGACTAAATTTATATTTATTTATAGTTATCTATGTTGGTTCAAAATTAATTCAAGTATCACAATTAATTAAGATTCAATATATGTGTGGAGAACTATCGAAAATACAACCAAGACTTACAGAATTCAAC
This sequence comes from Pulicaria dysenterica, assembly GCA_947179395.2. NCBI lineage: Eukaryota > Viridiplantae > Streptophyta > Magnoliopsida > Asterales > Asteraceae > Pulicaria > Pulicaria dysenterica. The sequence goes on along the minus strand of OX359289.1, from coordinate 6,137,271 downwards.
ACACACTAGAAACATACATGCTCTCAAAATGGTTACTTTCATATGAACTTAGAAATTTCAAGGACAAAGACTTTAAGACTTGACACCTCTACTTATAATGGATGAATTACAAGACTAGTTTCTAAAAGTATTTTACTTATATTCACCCCCTATTATTCAATTAACAATAATGCTAAATATCTATTTTACTAATATCAAAAAGTGTTAAAATGGTTATACTTTAGAGCTTATACTATATTTTTATCAAGCTTAAAGTTTCTTTACATGATTTAATCTTAAAGTTAAACTTAAAAGTTCTGTGAGGTAATAATTTAATCGCATAACTTTTTGTCTATAACTTGTTTTTACAACATAAGTATCCATGCTTGACTGTTATGTAACTATAATAACTGAATTTTTGATTTTGTTTACTGAGAGATTATATATCTTTATACTTTAAATTTCTACTCATCATTCTATAAGATTAATATAAGTGATAAAATAAATAAATGATATATGTAAAAAAAATAAAGAAAGAAGATTTAGTAGGAATATATATTCCTAATTCTTAATTAAGATAGAATTGCCAAAAGGTTACAAGACATTTTTTTAAACCGCTTGTGAGGAGAGTTAATTGCCTTAATTAATGAATTAATTTCACAATTTGTTATTTGAATAATTAAATATTTCTACCTCAAGAAGAAAACGTATGCATGTCATTAACTAATTGCTCTTGTACAATTAATTCATTCAATTGTTCTTCCATCTATAAATATGAAGGAGATTCTATCATATCTTCCCTCATATATTATATATTATATATCTAATAATAATTTAGATTGTTATATATATTGATTTGCAGCTGCTTTTGGATTAGAATGAGGTTCTTAGGTGTTTCCGCTATTGTCGTCATGTTGATGCTAACGTCTCTATTAGTAGAAGTATATCCACAAGAATCACAAGAAACTCGTTGCATGCTTCCTTCTATTGTAGATTGTGGTCTAGCACTCGGTCCACCTAATGAACCACCAACCCCAGCATGTTGTAGGGAACTGAAAGAACATAGAAGTTGTCTTTGTTTTTACCAAAAAGTGTTTTTTCAATTAGGTGATGTTACCGATGCTTGTTATATAGAGTTCAATGACATTTGTGAACTTACTGTCTAAGCATTTTGTTTATGGGAGTACTCTTGTAAAAGTACTTTGATGAATAATAAAACTTTGGTCTATGTTTAAAAGATTAAATAAAAAACTTTGTTCATTCTAATACATCACTTTAATTAGTTCTATGCAATGCAATGTATGTAATTGGTCTCAGTTGTTTGTAGCTATAAACTCTTACATGTTTTACTTTATGGTTCGAAGGAGTTGTAATTACACTACAACACATTCTCACATTTTATATTATCTTCTTACAAATAATAAAACTTTGGTGCATAATAAAACTTTGGTCTATGTTTAAAAGATTAAATAAAAAACTTTGTTCATTCTAATACATCACTTTAATTAGTTCTATGCAATGCAATGTATGTAATTGGTCTCAGTTGTTTGTAGCTATAAACTCTTACATGTTTTACTTTATGGTTCGAAGGAGTTGTATTTACACTACAACACATTCTCACATTTTATATTATCTTCTTACAAATAAAAAAATGTGAGACAATATTTTAATACCAATTTGATTTTTTTTTAAATTATAATTAAAAAATCACATTTATTAGAATAAACAAATTTAATATAAATTTTCACACTTCTGTTACGAAAACACAAGACACGTCTCCATGTTATAAGATATTATGACGTGAACCTTTCCAGGTCTATGTAAAAATATGAACTTTTAAAAATCAATTCCACACATTAATAATAAATGTGAAGTTTTTGTTATACCTTCTTTTTAGCAAATTTTTTTATGTTATTCTTACACTTTTTTGGTGTCATAATTATTAGATTTAATTACATCAATTGTCCTTTAACTATCGCATAGTTGCAGGTTTAATTCTTTTTTTTTAAATTGCAAGGAAATTCCTTTAACTGTCCAAAAGTTGTACCAATGGTCCTTTCAAACGTTTTTTGTGAGGTCAGTTAAATCAAAGGTATTAAGATCTTTTTACCATTTTTTTTTAAAAAGATTTAATTACACAAATACCAATATACACCTCTATCTATTTCTCTTTCTTCCTGCACACACACACACACACAAATACACGCACTCTCTCTCTCTCTCTCTCTCTCTCTCTCTCTCTCTCTCTCTCTCTCTCTCTCTCTCTCTCTCTCTCTCTCTTCCTTCCCAAACACTTTCTTCATCATTCTAGGAGAAAAACAAACACCTACCACTGCCATCGCCCAACTCTGCCACTGCCATCACCGCAACACCTCCACTGCTACCATCACCACAGGAATTAAACACACACGAGCTCTGGTTCTCCGTTTGGTGGTGGAGATGGGCGATTAGGTCAATAGAATAGGCGGCGAATGAGAAACTTCATTATTGGAAATAATTGTCAAAATTATAGTTTATAGTATTATAGTGTTAGTATTATTATGTATTTAGGATGATGTGTACAAGCCACCGTCAAGCCACCACCGACGGTAACCGTCGACGGTCGTCCGACCGCTGTCGGCCACCGTTCGCCACCATCAACCGCCGGGAAAAGCGGCGATAACCGCCGGAAATAACCGCCTTTTAGGCCTATAAATATGTATCAAATTATATATATTCGAAGAAATAGTTTGGTATGTTTTTCATTTTATAAAGAAAGATTTACAAGTTTTTCAGTTTAGAGTTTATGAATTTTTGAGTTTTTTGAAGTTTTAATCCTATCAACTACCAGATCTACCACCATCACCAACGAAATCAACCCAAAAAAACCACCACCAACAACGATAACCACCATAAACCGTGAGATACAAGCTGGCTATGGGGTGCCCTTTGAAACGAGGATAGAGAGCTTGAGATTATGAAAACTAGAAACCCCAAGCCCCTATAATCCCCAATAATAGCTAGATACCAAACATACCCCTAGCATGATCCTGTTTATATAAAATGTGAATTGTTAATTCCAGAATAAATGTGAAGTTTCCGTTACCTTTTTTTACGAAAATGTATATTAATGTCAAAAAAAATTTGTCTATTTCCACATATTTTTCATGAAATACGAAGAAATAATATATATATATATATATATATATATATATATATATATATATATATATATACACACACACACACACACTATAGCAATTGCTACCCTTTTGTTAACATACTAGTTTAAATACTCATATAAACACACGAGTAATTATGACACTACAAAAAAAACCCCCATTTTGTGTCGGACACATCTATGGGAAATCCGTGGGAAAACGCTGTTTCCCACAGAGTTCCCATGGAACCGGTCGTGGATAAAAGCTTCGTGGGAAAACCATTTTCCCTCATATTTCACAGGGATTTCCCACGGATTCCGTGGGAAATCCATTGAAAATTTGTTTTCTGACTCAAATCCGTGGGAAATCCGTTGAAAACTTCCCTCGGAATTGGGTCTGTGGGAAATCCCTTTCTAATGCCAGATTTTCTAGTAGTGTGAATTTACACGGGTAATTAAGAAAGTAATATTTTATATTAGTTTTGGGTAATTATAAAAGTATTATTTTTATATTAGTTATTTAATTATTTAATTATATTGTATTGACAAAAGAAAAGCAAAATATGAGACTTTCTTGAAAAGTAAAAGAATTTAAGTCACCTCACATCGAAATATAAATAATAACAACTTTAGAAATAACGTAAAATTTAATTAAGACAATGATTTTTTTAGCCCCATAAACCCACTAACTATTTTTCTAAACAATATGTTCAAGTATATTGTGATCAAACATACATTTTTTGTTGCATATGAGAAAAAAAAATATGGTGTGTAAATAAGCTCCCTTGTATATTTATTTTTTAATTAATTTAATAGATAAAAAATTTAAATTAGATAAACATTCTAATACAAGTTAAAGCTTATTTATAATCAAAAATGAATTTAATATTAGAATTAAGTTTGAAAAATTAATTTATTATATAAACGTGAATTTATGTAAATATATTGGCTAAACATAAATATTAAGTTAATTTGAAATTAAATAATACTTTTTACTAACTATCTTTTCTCTTATTAGGATTGAATTTTAAAATTGAGTTTTTAATTTTGACTATTTAAAGTCAAAATTAGACTTTTTATTCTAATCAAATTAATGGTTAAGATTTCAATTTTGATTAACTGTATTGTCAAGATCTTTCAATTAAATAAGATGGTAATTTCTGGAAAAAGACATTGCAAATATTAGGTAGTTACATATGTATATGATTCTATTAATTAAGGCATGTAATTGGCTAGGTCAACCTAGTTGATTCCTTTTTAACCTTTTTTTTTTGTTATATTACCCGTCTATCTTATTAGCGATTTACTATAGCTTTTATGTTCTTTTTATGATGGACATAATGTATAAAACTATAGGAATTGCTAAAAGTTAAAATAAAAGAACGAATACTAATTTTTCCTATGAAAATAATTTTATACTGTGAGAAGCTCGGCAAACTAACTAAAGTAAGTACAAATATGTTACACTAATACACCATCGTAGTTGGAACGGGAGTTAGAGATTGGATACTTATAAAACTCTCTTGAAAGTCATACAATAGTGCTGATAGAAGTTCTTTTGTAAAAAAAGCTGCAATCTTTGAGACCATTTTTTCAACAAGGAGAGTATGGTAGGACCGAGAATTATGTTGATACCATATAATGTTTAGAAAAATTACCACACTTATGGTTGATCTTTTCTTAATTATTTATAATCCAAGGATACAACAAATGAGGGGGAAAATAACAACTAAGGAGGTGTTTTGTTCAAATGTTGTTTTTAGTGAGATTTTCATTTAAGATGAGATTTGCATTTGGTGAGATTTAAAATCCAATATTGTGTTTGTTTCAAATTATTTAGATAAGATTTCCACCACCACCTGCAAACTCCATTGCCACCAGTCCACCACCAACCACCACATCTACTGGAAACAGGGCGAAGGCAAACGTTTTCGGCAAAGAAGAAAGTCGATTGCAAGGGCAGCGGCGAACTAGGGTTTGTGAACGAAGGCGACAACGGTGAACTAGGGTTTGTGAAGGCGACAACGCCGAGCGGCGAAAGCGAAGATAAAATAGCGGCGAACTAGGGCTTGCGAAGGCGAAGGAAAACTAAGGTTTGCGAAGGCGACGGAGGAAGAGGCCCATGAAGAAACGGGTCGACGAAGAACTAGGGTTTCTAGAACAGAGGAAATGGTCGACGGCCACTATGATGGTTGCCGAAATATTAGCCAAAGTGTCGCCGGAAAGAATACCTCATTTGTCAAAATACTAGGGGGGGGGGGGGGGGGGGAGGGGGTTAGAAATCCCTCATCTATGGGATTTTATAAAGTCCTAGGAATTAAAATCTCATCCTATTTTGCCAAACCAAACACCGTATTTTGAGTCTCATTCCCATGAATCCCCCCAAATGACACCAACCAAACATCCCCTAAGTATGTGAACAGTGAAAGATATATAACAAACGATTCCCATAGTAACGGAGAAGATATATATCTAAGATATATTCTTAATACTTTCTAATAAAGTCTTTCAATTTTTATTTTTATTTTTAAAAACGGCCTTACTAAATTAGAATGTGCTAGCATATAATGTAGTAAAAGTTATTTAATTCATTATCAGTGAAATTAGTTCACCATTATTTTGCTCAAATCACTAAATGTGTGACCGTGTTGTTCCTTTTGGCTTATGTATTTCTAACATGTTTTTTTTTTTTTTTTTTTTTTTTGGCAAAACCCCCTTTCTTTGGTCACTCGATCCAGAGTGATGGTCAGTACAAAATAATCATTATTATTAAGAGAATCAAAGTACAGATTATACTAAACATTGGTGGTGGTGTAGTTGCTCCTCCCTTAGATTTTACATTCCCTGTATATACCACAATCGGACTACGGACTTTGTGGATACCGTCGGCCCACACCAAGGACTCGTGCTCTATTTTTAGTGGCGACTTAATTCTTCCCCTAACAGTCACCACAAATGAAATCTTCTGGTTTAGAGAGGTGAATTGTAGACTGTTTGGTTCCACAGAGATTTTCAACTTTGATCCCCCTGTTACAAATGCAACATAGGTCGAATTTGCTCTACCGACATTTGTAACAGTTCTTGAAAAATTAACCACAAATGATGATTTTGTGTCAACTAGCACTGCCATGGATGGATAGTTAAGATCTCTAGGTGTCAACTTTTGCATTGGACAACTAGAATTGATAAATGAAGAACTTCCAACTCCTTTTGATATGCTGCACCATAGCTTGAGGTAGTCATCTTTAAAAGTCTCGTAGACGAGTCCTGGATCAGTAGCCTTTACAGGATCAATGTGGCCGGATCCATATGCAAATTCAGCATCAGTGTCTAGGACATCATTCATTTCCCTTGCTACATATATATGAGACAATCAAACAAGAAGGAATTGAGTGAGATGACTACGTAATTGTATTTCTCCTGTTTCCATATATGCCTGTTTTATATTGTCTTTGAAACCTAATTAATAACGCCTTGCTAATTAACATATATGGTGTTTAATTAATTAAAAGATTTACGCGCGTGTTAGCTCTTTTTCAATCTTACTTTTAAAGAAGATTTATTTTATATATGCGAAGTTAATTAGTTGGCTGAGCTGTGGAAGATGCCTTATATAGAGGGTGGTTTGTTTTTCTCGATATGATATTCAAAGAGTTCCAATTAAGCACTTGATTAACTTTTTAAGTGGAACTTTGTAATTATGCCTTTTCAAGTGGAAAATGGAGAAATACATGAAATTAAATGTTTATTAATTAGATCCAGAAATGTTGCTTATTATATATATTAGTCGCACGTACTCATTCATGAACATGGTTCAGTAAGTATTATGGTAATGTATGCTTTAGGAACAACGAATGCATATATAAACATGATGTTAAGACTAAAATTAAGTAACCTGTAGTCATTAAAGCGGATTTGATTGCGGAAGGAGACCAGTTAGGGTGAAATGACTTGACAAAAGAGGCGGCGGCGGCAACATGTGGGCAAGCCATTGATGTCCCTGATAATATATTGTACTTTATAAGCCGCTTATCGTAAAATATTTCAGATGGGGAAGCCATGGGTGAATATGCTGCTAAGATTTCCACACCGGGAGCGGTTACATCCGGCTATAATAATATTACATATTTATATATTAGTCTCTTGAAACATATTAATTGAACATCTCCTGAAAACACCCTCCGATTATCCGCTTAAACAAATAAAGAATTGCAATATAGATGGGCAAATCCAAATAATTTCTAGGTTAGTGAGGATTCAAAGCACGGGTGGACCTCTAATTTTTATCCCTTGACAAAAAATATATAATCTATACTATCTATATAAATCATTTAACATTCTCTTTCCTCTTCCATTTTAAGAGTTCTTAAATTTCAATCAAGACTACATCTTGACCCTCCATTCTATCCAATTTAATCTCATTCACCCAATTTTTTAACCATTTCAATCTCTTTTCTAATTACTTTAACTTTTCATTTATTTAAAAATACTCTTCCATTAACACACTCTCTTAGACAACATTATTATTCACTATATCAACACAATTCTCAAGATCATATTAACTTTTCTTCTCTTTATTTCATAAATAGAAATCTCTTTTTTTATATTGATATTATTAAAAATTAATAAAAAGTTGATGGAAAGAAAAGAAATATAAGAAAACAGACTTGGTGCTAAACAAAAATTATTTAGTGACATTGAGTTGTGCGAATAACATACCATTTATATTATTAAAAACAATATGTTGCTAAACAGAAACTATATGCCGCCGCTGTATTACGCGGGTATGATGCTAGTCATAAAAATATAGTTCAGCAGATATTTAATTTTTAAAAAGTAATTTATATAGATAAAAGGAGTCGGGTAAAAAAACCATATTTTTTCTTGTAGTGAGTACCTTGACAATGTCTGGTATCCATTTGACCGGTCCTCTGGAAGAAAATGGAGCAACACGAGCCGCTGCTGGATTCTTAATTTCTTTGCTTTTGAAAATTCTAACCACAGGCTTACTGTTATACAATTTAACAATTAACATATCTATACATATGATTAAGAACTAAGATATATGATAAGTTTTACAGAAATTAAAATATCTGCACGTACTTTGTTGAGTTTTTGTAGGTTTTGACCAAGTTAATGTCATTTCCACTCAAGGCTGCAACAGGTGAATCTGTGACATCGGATGCATTATTTCCATTATTGGGAATGATATAACCAAATGCCTCAGGTTCTTTAGCTGCTAATTGGAAGTTTCGGGCGGAATCACACAGAACCACTCTTTGTTTCACCTTGCTACTTTCTAAGCACCGTAGCAAACAGTCCCTGTATATAAAACAACATTTTAATTAGTCTTCATTGTTCTAGGAGTTAATTGTATTTTTGGTCCATGTGGTTTACACAAAATCACAGATTTAGTCCTTGTGCTTCATTAATTACGGATTTAGTCCTTGTGCATTACCATTTGTTTCAATGTTGGTCCCTGGCCCACTTAAAAAGACTAAAATACCCCTCATCCCTTAATTTATTCTTTTCTTTTTAAGTTTTATTTATTTAAATAATAATTATTATTAAAAAGTGTAATTAATTCAAATAATAATTAAGTTAAAATAGGAAATATATAAACACTCTCTTACACACACTCACAACACATACTCTCTCTCTCTCTCTATCTCTCCTCCTCTCTGCTCCACCGCCATCACCACCATCCAACGCCACCGCCACCTACAGCCACCACGCACACACTTCCCCTCCTCTCTCTCTCTCTCTCTCTCGTCTCTCTATCTGTCCCCCTCCTCTCTCTCTCTCTCTCTCTTTATCTGCCACCAAACAAAACCCTGAAATCGAAGAAACCCTCTGTCGACACACAAATCGAACCAGGAAGATGAATCCCTCGAATCGAACCAAAACCGAACCAGGAAGACCATCGAAGAAACCCTGAAACCGAGGAACCCCTCGAATCGAACCAGGAAGATGAAAGGAAGAGCTGTTTTGAGTCTGACCTGCCATCGCCACCATTCTCGACCACCATCACCGGAGAAGAAACGTGAATCCCAGAGTGGCAGAGAGAAACCACCACCGTCTTCGAGGTCCCCACCGCCACCAAATGCGAAGAACACCATCAATGGCGGCGGCGGTGGTTCAGATCTATGGCGAGAGCAGAGAGAGAGACAAAAAATAAATACACCTAACTTCACTTTTCACCGGTAATCTCTCTCTCTCTCACCGTCTCACAATCCTCTCTCTCTTTTCCTCCTCACCGTCTCTCTCGCCGGTGAGCAGAGGCGGAGAGAACCACCACCCACCACCGCCTCGCATCGGAGTTCAGATCTTCGATCTCTGCCAGATGTCCTTCAAATTTAGGGTTTCCGACTTTCTTGAACTTGTTTGAAACTGGTGGTGGTCTTAATCGAACGATGTCCTTGTTGACGGGTTTTGTTGAAAACCTTGTTGATGTCCTTGTTGACGATGGTGGTTGTGCTGCACGGACGGTGGTGGTTGTGCTGCAGGGGACAGCGGTGGTGGTTATGCTGTAGAGGGACGGCGGTGGCGGTGGCGGTTAAGCTGTAGGGTGACGGTGGCGGTGGTTGTTGTACGTCAATGTACACAGAGAGAGAGAGAGAGAGACGGAGACATTTAAGTGTGGTTTGGTGGTTTAAACATAATTATTATTTGATTAATTACACTTTTTAAAAAATATTATTATTTAAATGAATAAAACTTAAAAATAAAAGAATAAATTAAGGGATGAGGGGTATTTTAGTCTTTTTAAGTGGACCAGGGACCAACATTGAAACAAATGATAATGCACAAGGACTAAATCCGTAATTAATGAAGCACAAGGACTAAATCTGTGATTTTGTGTAAACCACATGGACCAAAAATGTAATTAATTCTTGTTCTAGCTTCTTAATTAACTGGTGTATAGACAGGTGTGTGGACCCCACTAAGAGAACATATTTTTTTGTAACTATATATTTATAAAAATCTTGAACCACCCTAAAATTACAAAAAAGACCCCATAAAAATAATGAAGTTTCAATTTTTATCACATACTTTTTTATTTACAATCCTTTTGTATTTTAGTTTTTCATTATGTGTTTGAGACTCTCACGGTTTATTCATTTTAATTTATGTAAGTTACTTTCGTGTGTGAGTAATGCATAATGGATACCAGTATGTATGTTTGAATCCTAGATTCGGTCACTCTTATAGATAGATCATAGATAGATAAATAGATAGATAGCTTGGGAGAAAATATACCTTGCTTCTTTTTCTGAGCACGTGCTAGTCACTTCTTTCCCATACAAAAGAGGCAAATCTCCCACACTCGATGAGAAAGCATTGATAGAATCACCCTATAGCACAATATATACATTAGTTAGTTCCATTCAAGATATACATATATAAATAAATAGCTAGTTAATGATTACATTTACACTCGAGATCACCTGTAAAATTGTACCGTCTCCTAGAAGAACTTTATCAATAATTCTTCTGTCTGTATAACTTGCCGCCACAGAAAAGATCCATGGAGCATAACCTGCTACGGAGTACAATTTATGTGAGTTCCCAGCAGAAGCGACTGTTAGTATGCCTTTCTCCATTGCATGAAAGGCACCAATTGCAATCGGGTCATTTGTCAGTTCAATCGGGGCTTTTACCCCCAGCGATATAGATATGATGTCAACCCCGTCTGCAATTGCATCATCGAATGCTGATAGTACATTCATGCCGGAACAAAAACTGTCGCAGACTTTGTAAACCGCAAGTCTTGCAGAAGGAACACCTCCTCGAGCAATTCCATTTGCGAACCCATAATAGTTCGCGTTGTTTACTTCAACTCCTGCAGCAATTGACGCCACATGAGTTCCATGCCCGCTTTCATCTCTAGCAGAAACATTCATATTTACAGCGCCATAGACTCGAGCTCCAATTATCTTCCTGGTTGGTTTATATATGAGAATTAAAAGTTGTCTTAATTAGTTTTTAAATCAAATTATAAGAAGATAAACTTACTTGTTACAAGTGAAATTGGAGCCACCAGCACACTCTCCTTTCCACTTTTGCGGTATAGAGCCCAAGCCTTCATCGTTGAAGCTCTCTGACTCCGGCCATATTCCTGAATCAATCACTCCGATTATTATGTCACTCTCGACAGCAGGACGTCTTTCGGTTGTTCTGGGAAACCCCATGAAGTCCCACGATCTTGTTGTATGGGGTCGTAGATTTGGACTCGGGAATACCGAGACAACAGCATCAAGACCTGCCATACGTACGTTCAAGTGTTAAACCAATATATATTAGTATATATATATATATATATATATGATCAAGTAAGTAACTTACTAGCAAGTTTCCTTTGTTCTTTTTCAGTGAGATATGCTGCAAAGCCATTGAAACTTTTTTGGTAACTCCTTATCAATGCTTGGCTTGCAAAACTGGTTAATTATATATATGTTAACAAGTACTCAGTTATATATAGTAACAAATCTCAAACTGTAGTTAATTAACTTGGAAAATGTACGTACCTTGGATCAACAACTTGGTTAACTATTTCTTTGTGATCTAATGAAGGTAAATATTTTCCTTCAGGGATAGATCCCATGTAAGCAATACAAAGCTACAAAATGAATATTGTGCTTGTGATTTAATTAAAAACGGGATATCATTGTAAACTTATCTAAAGAATATATTTTATTTATATTTATGAGATGGACATAGGAATCAAAGATAAATATTACTGATTGAACGATGTATGTGTGCTGTGTGCATGAGTGCAGTATTACTACTACATGCAGAATACATAAATTATTAAATGTAGAACAACTAATTAATGCATAAATATGTAATAATTGATTAACCTTTCTTTCTTCATCAATCGTTGATAAGGCAGTGGAAACCAATTCAGAAACAATTAATAAGCATATGACTAGCAAATTCATCATCTTCAATCTTCTTTAGTTAATTTTCTTTTTCTTTGTTTAAGTTGATAGAAACATAACTAAGCAGGGGACTTATTTATCAAGGAAGAAGGTGGGAAAAGAATCTATGTATATATATAGATAGTTTATGCCATCTTGCTTTTTCCCCTTTTATTGCTATATCAATGATATATCCTTCTCCAACTTTACACTATTTTTAATTTTCTGTGTAATTTTTGCTTCCCAATAAAAAACAAAATTAATATAGGAACCTGCAGAGGGTTTGTTTTTAATAAAGCTGAGGGTACGTATATAGATCATTTGAGTATGTTTATTTAAGCTTTTTTTTACGGTTCGTTTGTTTTACGGTTCGTTTAATATGAATTAGATTTTGATTTCTTTTATTTTTTGTTCACTACGTACAATAACAAGGAGATATATGTTCTGTAAACGTTTAATTAATAAGATAAAAGAACAAGAGGAACGCAAATAAAATTTATAATCTTTTTTATTTGGAACATCTTCTTCATCATGAATAAAAATAAAAGTTATTATTTTTTAATTGAAGATAGTAAAACTCAATATTGGCGAACCTAGGTATAGTGGGGAGGGGTCACGGGACATCGGTCTTTTGACGGTTCGTAGTGTTAATTTTCGGTTTTTTGAGACTGTGCTACCGGTAAATTTTCGGGGTGATACCGGTGATGCCACCAAAATCAAAGAAAAAATAAAACTTTTTTAAAAAAATGATAAGAAATAGTTTAATCTTTCAAGTTATACCTTTGAAATACTTTAGTTTACCTTTAAAATAACATTTTAGTTAACATGCATAGCTTCATATAAATTATGTTTTGTTTTAAATTTTGGCCCTAAAATACCAGAACAAAAGCCAAAATCTCGTTAATCCGACCCGATTAACCGGAAACCTGTTTAAATTTTTGCCCTGAAACTTACGACTAAGACTTTGTGCTTTTTACATGTTTATTAGTGTATACGTAAAAATTATAATTTCTCCAAGTAAAGAGTAAAATTCTGAAATGTATGTTAGTTATTCATTAAATGAATAGTTAAAAACGCATAATTCCATGAAATAATGTGTGCATGTTAAAAGTTGAATTGGAGAATGAACTCGAGATTATTCATTTCATTTTTGGCTTTTAAATAGTCTCCGTAACATAATTCTGATTGTGTTTTACTAGTGAACACAATATTAATGATTAAAAACTTGTAAATCTTGGTTGCACACATGTTTGTACGTGGAATAAATTAATAGTAAACGATCATTAATTTATTTTACTGTATGCTATCCAATATAAATGAGAGAAAAACACGATAGAGAAATATATTTTAAAAAAATCTTTATTTTACTATTATGTCCTTTTTTATTAAAAGAAAATAAATAATATGATTAACTTAAGCCAATCAATCAAATTTAATGAGATTGATTTGAGAACCGCTTTTATTGCGTATTATATATAACCACCATTAATTATAATTAATGACATGTTAATAAGGATATTTTGATCGTTTATATGTTTAACTGACTCTTAATTGCGTCTAGGTGGATGAATTGATTTTCCTAAAATACTTCTCATTAATGAGTAGGGATATAAACGAATCAAGCCGTACTTTACACAAATCGATACACACACATTTAAAATTACAATAGTGCTGATAGAAGTTCTTTTGTAAAAAAATCTACAATCATTGAGACCATTAATGAGAAGTATTTTAGGAAAATCAATTAATGAGACCATTAATGAGAAGTATATAGCATTAACTGAAGAGGGGCAACATTAAGTGGCAGCATTAACATTTTGCAGCATCAATTCAGTCATGAAATATAACTGACAACATTAACTGGGGAGGGCAACATTAACTGGCAGCACTAACGGTGATGAGATCAACGGCTCAGATTTGGTCTCCCGTACTTTTTTTATTTCCTGGTCTCTATTAAACCTCCCAATATATATATATATATATATATATATATATATATATATATATATATATATGGGAGGGTTCATGCGAGAACCGTTGTTAGTGCGAGAACCGCGAGAACCAATCTCAGTCGTTCCTTGGATATGGGAAGTTAAACGGATGGAGAGCGTGGAGGGATAGAGTGTGGCAGGGTGCATGTGAGGAATTCATGGGTGGGCAATGACATTGAAGGAGGGGGAATTGGACGGCTCAGATTGGTTCTCGCACTAAGAATGGTTCTCGCATGAACTTTTTCCTATATATATATATATATATATATATATATATATATATAGTGTTTTACCCGCGCAATGCGGCGGGGTAAAATATGTTTTTTGGGATAATATGTATATATAGAGTGTCGTTATTGTAAAAGGTGTGAAAATGTAAAAAAGGGTAAAAGGCAATCTAACCGTCGGATTGCCATAAAAAGTCAATTCCCGTCTGTCATAATTGATGACATGGAAGGACGGTTTAATTGAGACGGGAGGGCAAAATTGGAATAAAATGATCAATTCAGTTACCCAAATACCGAGAAATATGCTACGTGGCCTCTAGCACTCACGATTGTTTGGAAAACGGAATTCATACGGTTAGTTAAATTAGAAAACTGTTTTATCAGAATGAAATGATTCATCGAAAAGAAAAGGTACGCGTACTTCATTTATGTTATTAATTTAATATACAATAATATTGAAAAATGCGGCACTTTATTTATGTTAAAAATTGATGACTATATATTAAATAATTGGTGAATTATCATATATTTCAAAAATTGAAGGATGTCCAACTTCATAATTTATTTCAAAAATTGACGATTGCGTAGTAAATAATTGATGGATTATCATATATTCAAAAATTGATAAATATATTATTTTGTTCGATTAAAATTATGAACACAGTACATATTCTTAAATCAATTTGTAAGTAGACATGAAACAGAATTAAACTAATATAAAGAAACTAGAGAGTGCTCATGAAACAAGCGGGAATACTTACCAACATAATATGGATTAGTTTGACTAATTAAATTTTTATAATGCATCATAAACGATATAAAAAGTCTAATTTACCTTTTATAGTTTTTGCCACATGTCATCTTGTGAATGTCTCTTACACATTTTATATTAATTCACTTTTTATTTGAACCAAATTCCATATGGGTTAAATCTGGGCTTGACCTATTTTAAATAAAATTGTATTTAAAATAGATTTAACTTAATTTTACCTCATAAGTTAATGAAAAAACAAGTCACCAAAAAACTCTCTTCCCCTCTCCCTGTTGGTTCGGCCGACCACAAAGGAGGAAGAAACCGGGTCGGTTTTTTTCTTGTTAGACGCACACACACGCATACAAACAAACAACATGTTTTGTTTGTGGTTGTTTGAGTAACTATGATATCATATTTTTCTTTTTTATAATTAGTTTTTGAGACTGCTAGATCCTAACCCTCTTTCGGATTTTTCTTTTAAAATTGTACAACTCAAATATCATTATTTACAATATGTTTAAGCAATAATCTTAAACACTTTAAATGCTTTACAAAAAACTCTCCTGAAGTTAATGACACTTTAAATGTTTTACAAAAAACTGTCAGAATTTAAATACACTTTAAATGTTTACAAAAAACTGTCCTGAATTTAATGACAGGAAAGACGAGAGGTCGGAGGGAGCCAGGGAGAGGGTACTTTAAAAAATTTTAAAAACACTTATATATTATATAATATATAATTCGGTTTATTCGGGTTTTTCGATGTGAAAATTCCTAAAATCGTAACCGAACCGAAAACCGTTTATGGTAATCGGTTTCGGTTTTTAAACCGAACCGAAAACCAAATTTGAAAACTGTTTCGGCTTTTTCGGTTACGGATCGGTTCGGATTACGGTTAAAACGGTTTATATCCGAATTTTGAACACCCCTATGTCGACAAATGAAACTATTTTACCCCGCCGCATCGTGCGGGTAAAATACTAGTATAAGAAGTCTATGAAGCAATTGTCCAAACAAAGGTTTTAAATAACATGAGGCACGGCATGCCAAGCCTCAAGTCTTGGAAGCCACGGTGAGATCACGCGGCGTTTCACAAGGCGTGACTTAAGGCGGCAATTTTGTATATAAATAATAATTATGTATATAAAATTATTCAAACGAATATAAAAACCCATAATTATAGGCTTATAACGTAGTTTATCAATCTTGTTCTTTGTTTTAGCCTTTTAGGTATATCCAACCATCCTTATAACTGAATAATTATATATATTCGACTTATATAGCTTAGTATCTCTAACACACCTAAAAAACGCGGTTATAAAAAATAAAAATAAAAAAAATATGTAGATAAAGGCATGTCAAGCTAGACATTAGCGTACGCCAAACCTTACGCCCAAGTCTTGGACCATGTCGAGGTGGCTTGGTCAAACCTCAAGCCATGACGAAACCATATATACATGTATATATACGGGTATTATAATCTAAGTTGAGGGCGGCATTCATTTACCATGCTAGAAATGATAAGACAATAATTTAGGCTGCGTTTAGCTAGAGAAAAATTTTCTGCTTTTCGTTTTCTGTTTTTCTGTGAAAATGCTGGAGTTTTCATTTTCTAAAAAAAAAATATAAGATATATTTAGATGAAGGGGTAGAGTTTACCTTTTTCAGAATAAAATGGAAAACATGTTTAGTTTGAGTGTTTTCTTGAAATGTTGTTTGAAAAAGTATGAAAGTTTGAAAAAATTGTGAAGTTTGGGAAAGTGAATGAGTTTTCTGTTTTCTTGGAAAACTGTGTAAGTGAACATGTTTTTTGATTTTCTGTTTTTTGTTTTCTTAGAAAAAATTTCGGGAAAAATGAAGGATTTTTCAGAAAGTGAACGCAGCCTTAAGGTTTCATTAATTTTGTCATATAGCGGGAGGGAAATCAAAAGTTTCACATAAATACTTTTCAAATCCTATATAATCACATGAAGTTAGAAATTAAGCACAAGTGCTTAAATTAGGTGTCGTTTGTTTATTAAGAGGTTCTGAGTTTGAATTTGAATACTATGTATGAATATTAAGAGGTGATCCTGACGTCTGAACGTTCATTCATATTTTGTTGTTTGCTTTTTGAAATATCTGAATGGTTGTTATGATCTGTTTTATAATATTTTTATATTCAAATGCTACATATATAACTAAATTTAAAACTTTTCAAATTATAAAGTAAAATATTTTAATAACAAATATCAAACCATAATAATATACAGAATTAAAATCAAAATATATGGAAAAAAGATGTGTGGCGGCTCGACGGCGACCGTGAAAGATGTCCATGTATGTAGAGAAATGCAAGAGTAGATGTTGACATGAATTAGTGAAGGAAGGAGTCTGGCTTTTATAGTATAATGAAACATAAATTCTTGAAGATGTTATAAGGGGTGAATCGGTGATTTTATGTCTGATTCATTAAGGGGTTTTAAGAGGTTTTCAGATCTTAATGAAAAGAAAAAACAAACAACTGTTACATCTTAATACCTCTTATTGATTTAGATTAAGATGTATTAAGACTTCTTTCAGAAAAACAAACGACCCCTTACTTTCTCAACATAGATTCAACAAGTCTAGACAACACTTAACGTGGATGATCATGATAGCTTAGACAACTAGATATACTGTAGAGTTAAAAAATAAGTCGCTTATAATTAGTGACACTAATTAACATGCTTAGTTAGGATGACCATCCTAACATGAATCAAGTAAAATCATAAATGTTGTAAAGAAATACCTCAGAGCAGATTTAATTGCAGAAGGAGACCAATTGGGGTGAAAAGACTTGACAAAGGCCGCAGCACCAGCAACATGTGGGCAAGCCATGGATGTCCCCGATATGATAATATACTTCACTGAACTCTTGTCCAGTTAAGCTTACAGATGTGAAGCAATTGGTGAAAACACCACCAGAATTTCGACACCAGGGGTGGTTATATCCGGCTGTAATCACATAGCATACTTCATTAATCTAATATTTTAATACTTCTTTCATTAATTCACCACAACACTACAAATTAATAAATAATATTACGAGCAATCTTTTTTGCATTGCTCAAGGTATGTATAAGATTGATATATGGGTATTCCAAGTGGTTTACAAATGGACCAAGCCACCCAAAGACCCATAGTATGATGATCATTCATGTTATGAGAATAACTCCTACTAAATTGAGAAAAACAGTACCTTTACAATATCAGATATAAATCTACTAGGTCCTCTAGAAGAAAATGAAGCAACGAGAGGAGCAGTTGGATTTTTAATAGCTTCAATATTCAGAATTTGGCCTCTAGGTTCACTGTTCAGATGACAAGTAATCGTTAGGTGTAGCATTAGATTTATACATAAAAAATTAATGTATAGAGGTTTAATAGAAAGTCGACTTCACGTGGTAGAGTTTTTGTATGATTTGACCAAATTAAAAACATTTCTAATTAGAATTATGACAGGATCGATATGGCAGCATCATAGAAGCATTTTTTGGTTCAGAAGTTGGGATGATAGTGCCAAGGGCTCCAGATGCTCTGATTGCATCTACATGTTCGTCACAAAGAACCACTTTTTGCTTTACCAAACTACTGTCTATGCATTGTGCAACACACTTCCTCTAAACAAAATCATTGTTAAGTTATACATATGCTCTCTATTTTCTACTTGTGTTTACACACACACACACACACACATATATATATATATATATATAACATAAAAGATAAGAATCTGTTTTCAGCTTAGAAAAATTAATAAAGAGAGTCGAATGTTACCTTGCATCAGTTTCAGAGTAGATACTCGTCACCTCTTTCCCGTAAACAAGATGCAAATTTCCAAGGAGTTTATCAACAATTCTTCTATCAATATCACTTGCTGCCACAGAAAAGGTCCATGGAGCATAACTTGTGATACAAGAAAGACTAGCAATCAGATCATAAGTAAGCTCAACGTGATGGTCTTGATTAATGGAAATTGATATTATGTATACACCATCTAAAGAAAAACAGAGAGGATACGTATATCTTGATTAAGATAATAACAGAATAGAAAAGAACTCTACACATATATCTTAAGAAAAGCTTGACTTGTTTTTGGTGTCCTTGTATGAAAAACTTCACAACAACAATTTTAAAGTCCATTTTGATTCATAAGACAAAACAAGCAAGGTTGGATCAAGTGGTTATCACCCTTGCCTCTGGAGACGGAGGTCAAGGGTTCGATCCTCACTCCTTGCAAGGCCGGAGGTCCTTTTCTACATTTAGTAGAACTGGAAGCATCCTCTCTACCATAGGTAGAGGTATGGGTGTCTACATCTCAACCTCCCCCATACACTGTGCGAACGGTATTGGGACCCATAACCCGTGGAAGACGGTATTGGGTGTTACTTTACTTTTTACTTTTTTTGATTCATAAGACGTTCTTGTAAGAAAAAAGTTAACAAACCAGATAAATACTCATTTGATACGTTAAACCTATATTTCTCGAATATCTACTACTACTACATATATTAGAGAATTAACTCTCCCTTAGGAATACAAGTAAGAACCATAAGAATAATGTGTAACCTTGAACTTAATGACATGTCACAAGTAAAACTTTCAAATATTTTTGAGAATTTTTCAATTACTCCCTTTCATTTTGAAAAGAGAAAAAGAATTAAATATGAAAACGTTAACATACTTCTTTAGCTATTATTGTTTTCTAAAATTATTCAATTAATCTAGCTTGATTTCAAACGTTACACCAACACAAGTTATTTAACCATATATTGATTATCGAGCATAATTACCTGTGGCAAGGGAAATCCACACCCCCGTGACAAACTCCTTTCCATTTAGCTGGAATAGGACCTAGGCCTTGATCCTTGAAACTCTCATACTCGGGCCATATTCCACTGTCGATGACTCCTATAATAACATCACTCTCCAAAGCGGGCGTCGTTCGACTGTTTGTGAAATACCCATGAAGTCCCATGACCGTGTTGTCTGCATGTAAAGGCAAAAGACACAAATTTGGTTTATATCATAGAATAAAGACTAAGTAAACAGTAAAACATATGTTTTGTTACTTCGTCAAGTTATTGTTTTTATGATGTTTTGCCCATGTTTAACACACTTGTATGAAATTAAACAGGATATTCATGTGCTTGTTCGGCCCATTAATATCCCCATGAGTCTTCAAGATATTCTAAAGGATCCCAAGCACATTTGTATTGAAGAAAACATCATCAAAAAGAGTAAATGCAGAACACACAAGGCCACCACAATATAAAACTCATATAATCTCCAACAACCAATTCTTCACCACTGTATATATATCCCCATAAAAATAATACCAAAGAGGCTCATGACTTTCTTTGACAAAATTGACTGGAATCAAACAAGATAACTTCTTGAAGACTAAAAGAATTAGAAGAGTACCAAGCCATGAATATATCAAGCAAATCACACCATAAATCATTTGGCCGTATAAGCAAATAACCATCGCCAAATCATCCCCCTCAAGGCCTCAAACCAGAAAACACCTTTGAATCCCACATTACCCTAAAATAAAAACCCAAGATTGCAACAAGTATAACCAGAAAATGAAAACAAAGTATATGGCCCTTATAGCTCCCAAGAGTGCAAAACGCAAACCTCCAGCGTTATACAGAAATATATCACGTCAGAGCGCCGGCGGCGATGACAGCGGCGACAACAGCGCGGAGGCAGGGTAGAGCACCGGCGGCGATGACAGCGTGGGCCCGAGTTTCTTGTAATTCTTGTGAATATACTTCAACTATTAGAAACATTAGCATGGTGGCAATAACAAAAGCACCAAAGAACTTCATTTTAATATAAAAGGAGATAAATATTTAAGAGTCTATATATATAATAGTGAGGGCATCGTAGAATCTCCAACATATTATAGATGATAGACCATTAAATGATATAATTATGTTTTACAGTAATGGCATACGTTATTTTTTTGAGGTAGAAATTAATTATTGAAACGACAAACTTTAAATTTATTTATAAATTAAATTTGGGCATTAATTCTTTCGTCACCAGCCGTTAAAAAAAGGTCTTGCAACTTTAATGACGATATTATCTTAACCAAGAATTTGATGTCTTATCGTGTGACATTTGATTTAGTAGTATGAACGGATATTTAATTATAATGCTAAAAAGGATTCATCTTTTTAGATAAGGATGAAAATTTATGCATAACAATTTTTTTACAATATACCACAAAAATTAGTTATTTAAATCATTTTATCCGTGAATTTAATTAAAAATAATAATAAATAATAGATTAGTAGAGACATAAATATTCTAACTATTATGTATGATAAAACATTAATATGTATAAATTATAATCCTCGGTTATAAATAAAATTAAACTAGGTTTTCATATCAATCAATTATAGATATATTAACATGTAAAAACTAGTTATAAACAAAACTTACATGATAAAATGATAAAACTACAAAGCATAAAACACACGAAAGAAACTCTAATTATTTCTAACTTTAAGGTAATATTACTACTCCTCTAAAGCTTTTATTTTTCTTTTTATGCTCCAGTGGCCCTGTGTTTTCCTTATACTACTACAATAATTTTTCTGATCGTCTTTTGTAAAAAGTGGTTGGTTCAAAAGACTAGCTGTCAAATTAATTAATTTTCTTTTTTTTAACCATGTGTTAGAAATTGCGATGTTTACCTACACATTTTAATATGTGAGTAAATACAACCGTGGCACCAGTAGGCCCCAAGATGGGGAGATTGCCAGCAACACCAATGCTTCCATGCCTCCTCCAGTAGGAGTTAGACCTAGTGTACCCATTACGCAAACAATACCTACTCTTTTAGCAGATCCTCAATTTGTGGTAGAAGAGGTACATGAAGAGAAGTCAGACCCGCAATAAAAGAGTTAGTGTCCGCAGAGTTAGGGAAGGCTTTGGAAAAAGTCATACCCTACATCATTAATCAAACCTTTAATCGAATAGCAGAAAGACTAGATGAGATGATAGAATATAAGGTAGACACAACTATCCAAACGATGGTAACCACTCTTTATGGAGTGATTCGAAATGAAGGCAGGGGTGATATAGAGAGAATAGAGGGATAACATATAATACATGAGCATGTGGAATGAGTGTATTTATATAGTCTCAAAAGGGAGGTCTTTGTTCAGTGGTTGGTTAGCTGGACCAGCCAGCCGTCTTGACAGACAGGTAGTTCCCTGACAGCTCTAAATGTACTGTTGTACTTTCTGCAGATAGTATTAATGTACTGTAGTACCTTTTGCAGATAGTGTTAAATGCACCGTCATACCTTCTACAGCTAGTACCTTCTTCCGGTGCTTCCTTCTCAAGTCTGGACCTACCCTCCGGTTCGAAGGTTGCCAGGTTGTTCAGGGTGCGTCATCAATTATATCCAAGGTCTTCTTCTGATGCCTCCTTCTCTAGTCTGGACATACCTCCAGTTCGGAGGTTGGTCAGGTACATAGTTATTTAGTTATGGTTATACAGACAAATATTATGTATGTTTACGTTTATGAGAATATAGCATGAATATAAGAAAAATATATAGTTATTTTCCTTTCAAGCAAATATATATTAATGAATAATCATATGTAACGTTGTAAGTAGATATTAGATTAAAGATAAGGAAATTTATACGAACATGATACTATAATAATATCTATATCTATACTTCTATACACTTTTATAATGCATTTAACATTTTCTCTCTTACAAATTTTAAGACTACTTAATTTTAAGTAGTACATATTTTTATGCAATTAATACAAACTCTTAAAGCAATAACTGAATCAATTAGATCCTTAATTTGCTCAACTAATTAATGGTAATTACTTTTAACAACTCATCAAACATGACATCAACAATTTATTAATCTAATTTTAGTTAAATCACTAACATTAACAAAAATTTTAAAACAATAGTATTTTTCTATCTAATTGTTAAACAATAATATATTTTCTCATATTTTATTGGTTTTTTTAATTAATAAAAGAGTTTATAGGAAAAAAGAGAATATAATAAAATAAAGTTGAAAGAAAAACATATATGATTTATCAAATTGACTTGTTATCGAACAAAAATTAATCACCGTTGCCACATTGCGCGGATACAATGCTAGTAGAAATATAACTATAAGTAAATAGATGAAATGCTAGTATGCATACATGTATTGATGTGGAGATAATAGGTATACAGATTCAGTATAACTTTAGAGATAAGTATACATGTGTATATGAGTTCATGCTATTGTTACATGTAAATAAATAGTACTTGAATAGATCAAATTATATATATAGAAATGGAATGATTATGAATATAAAATGTGCATATGTCTATTGATGGAAATGATATGGTGTTGTTATAGTTAAGTGTACTAAAAGAAGATAATCTAAAGATACACCACGGAGAAAGTATTATTCAAAGTTAAGAATGTGAATTGAATATTGTTAAAGTTCAATTACTCTATAAATCAAGTTAAGAATTAGGGCAAAATGCGCGAAAATACAACAAACTATATCGAAATTATCATTGTATACAACCAACTTCATTTTTTATCGATAAATACAACTTACTTTTGATTTTAGTTCATTGTATGCAATGTATTACCCACTCAACCGGTTACAGGTTAAAAGTTTTATTTTTTTAATTTCTTAATTAATATATTCATGTGTTCTTCCTAAGTTCTTCATAACTCCATCTTCTTCATCAAACAAATTAAGAACTATTAACAAGAAAGCTCACAGATCTGGAACTATGATGGACAAATCTGAAACTCACATGAAACAAATCTGGATAAACCCCATCTGGAACAAATCTGGAGAAATCTGAAACTCACATCGAAGGTTGTGATGAACAACGATTGCACCGCCTCCTTTACGCCGTCGCACCGACCTTCAACCTTGTGAAACCCAGATCTGCGACCTTCATAACCTAATCGCCGTCACCGACCTTCAGATCTGCGAAACCCAGACCTGCGAAACCCAGATCTGCTATGATGTGGCGAGAGGCGGAAGTGACGGGAGTCGTGGTGGTCTAGGAGGCGGCGAGGTGCCGGAAAAAATGGAGAGTAGGAGCAAGTGAGCAACGGTCAGAGAGAGAAGTTGTAAAGAGGGAAAAACCTTTTAGAACTTTAATTCTTTTGTAGCATATAAACCTTGATTAAGATAACCCACAAATTAAAAAAAATTAAAGAATTAGTCACCGGAATCTGGAAATAGCTGCCGGAATCTGGAAATAGTTGCCGGAAATCGGTTGGTATAGGGTGACCTCCAATAGCAGGTCATCTTGCATACAATGACTCAAAAGTTAAAGTTTGTCGTATTTTTTGATAAAAATTGAAGTTGGTTGTATACAACGGTAATTTTGATATAGTTTGTTGTATTTTCGCGCATTTTGCCCTAAAAATTATCTTATAGTATGAGAAAATAAAGTTAACAATAGATTGAAAACATTATTTATAGATACGATTACTCACTGAGCTTAATAGCACATATGAGTTGATTTATTCCAGATGTTTGAGAACGATGAAATAGTGGATGGACTCGTAAGATGTAACCACGTTTTAGTTTGCACTTATATCAATTATCGGCCAAGTATTAAGTGGATATATTTTAAAGTTGAATGACTTGTTAAGTAATATTTTCAAATACTTTAAATTTATTTATTTTGTTATTAAATGGATATGTTTTTATTACCGCTTTTGCCAAATTAATTTTAATCCACTATGGTGGCACATAAATTTTATCAAATATGATAAAATTTCTATACAAATAGTTTTCTGAAACCAGAGCGTTACATATTAACACTAAATAAACTTAAATTTCTAACTTGCAAGGAAAAATCTATTCTTAATCAAACTAATTACTCAACAACCCAAGAACACATGAAGAATTAAAGAGACTAACCTTATTCTCTTGCTTAACTGTTGTTGTGTTCATGTTAATCTTCAAGCATTTGCATAATATTCCCTTAATCCAGCTTGATCACTTGTTAACCATCCTTTCTCTCTCTAACTCTCTTTCTCTCTGAACACACACATACCGACCATATGTGCAAACACCTAAACTATGTATTTAGGTGTTAAATCCTTTATCTAACGTCTTTTATTGATGGGTATAACGTACTCCTTACCTACTTATAACTTGATAAATTTGTAAATAACTATTAGCTTTTCTATTAATAGTTCTATCTAGGGGAGATTTCTAAAGTTGGGGTATTACAAGTGATTATAAAAATATTTTAAAATGATGAAATTAAAACGCTATTTAAATATGATATTTGTAACTTGGGGAGAACAACTACGATATTTTAAAGCTTAGAAAAGATGTAGGTTCCAAAATAAGTATTAAACACAATATGAAGCAAACATAAGGCAAGATAATATCGTGCAATAAAGGTGTAGAAGATGAATATTGATGAACATATGTATAACACAGAGTACATCAATAACACATACTATATATTTTCAAAAGATTTTTATGCAAATATTTGGAATGCTTAGAGATTTTGTAACCTACAAAACCTGTATTATGCAAGGAGAATTACAAGAACTATTCTAAAGACCGGACATATAACAAAATGACCCTTGATCGACATATTACTATCTATTGGTATTTAGCTAAACTTAGTTATTAATAAAAATAATAAGCATAATGTATTTCAATACCACAAAATATATTCATAACAATCATCCCTTTTGTGTTCAAATGATAAAAACTACAACCGTGACCTTTTTGCATTGTGTTCCAAAGGGTTTATTAAGGAGTAAAAGCTTGGACAAGTCCTTTGGTGTTCAAGATCTTCAATGATCATCTTGTTTTCAAAGTTCGCAGTTGAAACATTGGGCTTTTTATCCTCTGGTTTCGTGATATAAAATTTTCAGATCATAGTTACAAACGCAAGAACTTAAACCCCAACAACAAAATCAGATCTTGAAGAACCCTAACAAAGAAGAAACATCTTCATCTTGAAGGAAGAACACACGAAACACCAAAAATCAAAACCCACGAAACAAGATCTGGACTCAAATTTAAAACACACGAAACAGATATTGAAGCAAAATCGAACCAAGACTAAGTCGAACAACCAACTTGAACTTACAGAAGCAAAATCGAACCAGTAAGCAAAATGGAAAACAAAATCAAACTTACAGAAGTCCAGATTTGGAACGGTTCAGTAGATGATGGTATTCTCGAAGTCCAAATTTGGAACAGTTCCGTCAATGATGGTGTTCTTGAAGTCCAGATCTGGAACGGTTCAGTCGATGATGGTGTCTCCGAAGTCCAAATCTAACGGTCGGAGCTGTTGAAGGCGGTGGTGAAGAAGCAGCTGGAGCTTTTGAAGGCGGTGGTTAAGGCATTCGGAGCGTTGAAGGCGGTGGTGAAGTCCAGATCTTGAACGGTGATGGAGTTTGAAGTCGATCGTGGTAGTTGTAACACCGTAATTTAAATTAACTTTAATACGTGTGCGGAAGCTAATTACATATATTTACATTAAGAACATAAGATATATACAATAATTTTCATGATTTAAGTTTACAAAATTCCACTACGGTGTTAATTACAAAACAGGCTCTATACAAAATATTTGACATCAGAGTAGTGGTCGGTCCATATTCCCAGTCCTATATCTCCAGAAACTCACCACGGAGTATCTGCAAAACAAACTAGTGGGGAATTAGCACAAAGCTAAGTGAGGGAATTAATATCTAAGCACATACAAGGCAAACAGTCCAAACACATAGCTCATAACTAAGGAGAACCGGCGCTGTTGCAACCACCTACAACCAAATGCCGGCCAAAGCATAGATTTACCGATAGCCCTGCTAACATGGACAACAGTACCAGCACCCTTGAGTACAACAAATGCATCTCAAGATCAGATACTGTAAATCCCCAAGCAAAAGTCTCAGCCGCCCAGCTAAAGCTGATCTCCAACCAAACATGTATACATATTATTCAAGAGCATAGTTACAATCAGGATATCATATCCAGCATATCCGAAGATATAGATCCACTCACCGAAGTCTTCACAATTCGGCTAACTCGGAAATCTAATCTACTGAGTCTTGTCTCCTCCTGAGAATACAACCACAAGTCAGTATTTGCTTAACCAATCCACAGTAAGCACAATACTACAATTATAACATATGTACATAAAATCAACAAGTACATATTATCAACATGTATATTCAAATTAATATACCACTTTCACAAATACCAACTCTTCAAGTATCTTGTGAATTCCTCCAACTCCTTAGTTTAGGCAATACATAATATACATCTATATGTCAAGGCTATATTTGATATACATGTTCATGTTTATCTTCAAATCATCAAGGAGTTCTCTCAATTCATCTTCATTCGGATTTACCATCAAAACCCCCAATTCCAAGCATGGCAAAGTGTAATTCCGAATATTGTTCAATTCCGACTAACTTGAATTCCGGTCACATCTTACTTGAATTCCGGTTAAACCTTAGTTCAATTCCAAGCAACGGTTAATTCCAAACAAAAGTCCAATTCCGAATAAGGGCAATATCAATTCCGAATAATTACCATTTCCGAGCAAAGGACACATTCCGAATAAGAGTTCAATTCCGAACATATGTTAAATCCGAATATTTATATTCCGTATGTTAGAAATATTAAAGTGAGGGGTGTAATATGTAATTATTCAAAGTTGGGGAAATGCTATATAAAGGCATTTCCCCCACATTTCTAAGGAAGCTTTGCATATTTCTCAACTCTTGTGTGTGTTTTCTCTCTTAGCTCTCGGCTCTCTTTCTCTCTACCGATTACACATACAAACACACACATTAACTCTCAAGCATTGCTTCATCCGTATAATACGGGACCATCAATTGGTATCAGAGCCAAACTTGTTTTTGGCTCTTGATTGTTCGAAAGAAGACAACCAAATCTCAAAGATTTCAAGCTTTCAAGTAGAAGAAGCTCAAGGGTTTACAAAGGTTCAAGAACTTCATCTTTCTTCAAGAAAAACTCAAGCTCAAACGATTCTTAAAGGTAGAACTCATTAAAGGTACAAACTACATCTTCTTTAGTTTTGCTTTGAGTTGTTTCGAGTGTCTTACAAGGTGTTCTAAACATTCTCTTTGAGGAAAAACACAAACCGTGGGTGTCGTTATATACATTAAGGCAAAAGGGTCATTAAATACTCACTTTTTCAATATTAAATTTTCTGGGTATTAAGGCATTTATGGTGTTCTTGGTCTGAAAGTACAACTTGAAGAAGAAGAAATCATATTTTGTAATTTATTTAATTATAAATTCTTGATAGTTTAATTGTTGTACAAGGAAAATCAAGTACTTGCCATACCAATCAAGTACAAGTGGGTAGACACTATACAGGGTATGGCAATCTGATTTGAAAAGGACACCTCAGACTCTATCAGCCGGATTTCTAATCGCACGCGATTGAGTGGTGCGGCTTATAGAACTGTTGATATTCTATCAGCCGGTTTGTTGAAGCAATCGCACGCGATTCATAATTGAACAACTCTATCAGCCGGTCAATCCTTTAATCGCATGCGATTGAAGCAAGATTAGTTGATTCACATGCGATTAACTCAAACTAAGAATCGCACTTGATTGAATCTTTTTATATCAGCTATCATACCACATTGTCTGATTTTCATGCGATTAGTTTGATTCGCATGCGATTAGGTTACCTTTTCTTTTAGAAATCGCATTTGATTGTCAGAACTAACCGTTTAAATTCCAAGTGTTTGAAGCTACAGGTTTGAATCGCATTCGATTGGTTACCTATTCAATCAATACTAAGCTCACTGCTCATTTGCTTTAAAGGATTTCACTCATTCGCACACGATTGGACCAATCGCATTCGATTAGAAAACAGTGATTCCCAAGACTTGGACAAGTGATTGACTCTTTTGACTTGACCAAAAGAACTTGTAAATTTGAACTTAATCAAACAATATAATTCACAATTGAATTTAATTTAAATCAGATCTAATTCAAAGGTGAATTACATTACTTAAAGTCTATTTAGTTCAAAATTGAATTTAACCTTTACAAGATCTAATTCAAAGTTGAATTTCAAAAGACTTTGATCTTTCATCACTTTTGGGAAAGCTTTCGAACAATCAAACCATCTAACAAGCAAACGATCTTTTTCAACTAAAAGTCATTAAGCATGTCAAGTACAAACGAGATGATGTCTATAGGTACCGATACAAAACCTCCTGTTTTGTTTCGAGGGGAGTACAATGTTTGTAAAGGAAGGTTCATGGACTTCCTAGAGCACAACAAAATTTGTTGAGACAAAATGATTGAATGCATCCACAAGGGAAACAAGAAATTCACAAGGATCGTTGAAGCTGACCAGACCAACAATCCCCCCATTCTCCGACATGAACGCGAGAAAACAAATGATGAACTGACTGCTGAAGAGAAGGAGATCAAGAAAGCTGAAAGGCTTGCAAAATACTACCTCAAACAAGGTCTCTTATCGGAAATCTATCTCAAGATAGACAGCCTGGGAACTGCCAAGGAGATATGGGATGAGATCAAGAGACAGCTGCAAGGGACAGCACAAGGAGAGTACATCAAAAGAACTCAACTGGTGAATAGCTACCATGAGTTCAAAGCTCGTGAGAATGAACTCCTGTCCGAAACATATGGGAGATTCTGCAAGCTGCAAAACGAGATGAGATCCAACCAAATAGTTCGAACTGACCTTGATTTGAACTGTGTTTTTCTAAATTCCCTAGGTACAGAGTGGAAGGGCTATGGCAGACTATACAAACAGATCAACAAAGATCTCACTTCTGTCACCTTCCACAACATCTTTGAAGATCTCAATCAGTACCAGGATGAGATACTACAGTCCACTCCAAAACAGCCTGCTGCAGATCCTCTTGCTTTATTGGTGGCTGAAAGAACCCCTAGGGAAAGCACATCAAGACCAATGAAACTCAAACAGGTGGTCATCAGTGATTCTGACCAAGATGATGATGAGGACGATTCGATAGAAACAGTTTTTCAGGCTCTTACAACAGCGAGCAAAAATTTCAAGAGCCGCTTCAGCAAGACTAACAATCGACAGCGGTTCACATCCGGATCAAGAAGATCTGAAAGAGCAGCTCCAGTAGACAAACCCAGATATCAAAGAGATGAGAGGAAGGAAGAAAAGAAGGTTGAGTCTAAATGTTACAACTGTGGAAGGTCGGGCCACATGATCAAAAACTGCCCGATGAAAAAGGTAAAAGATGCAGAATACTATCGGCAGAAGTACCGCCTGTCTAAACAAAAACAGGCTGGGAACGTGCTGTTAGTTGAGGAGGATCAGTTTCTTGATGACACAGGCTCAGACAGTGATCTAGATGGTGAAGATCACGCACAGTTTTGTCTGATGGCTCACAACAGTGAAGGAGGCAGACAGGATGATGACGGAGATGAGCTCTCCGAGTCAGATGAGGAAAGCCTGGAAAATGGAAAGGTATCTTCTAGCTCTAACTTTAATATGAGTCATAAACATGAACACATTCAGATCATATTAAATCGCATAAAAGAGTTAGAATGTCAGGCACTAGACTTAACCAAAAGAAATCAAGTTCTAGAAGATAGTTCACACACTCAAAAATTGGAGGCACAAACAAAAATTAAGAAGTTAGATAACAACTTAATCAGCCTTCGGAACCAATTAGCTGCTAAAGAAACTGAGCTCTTAGAGTTAACCAGGAGGACTAATAACACTATATTAGACCTTAAAGCAGAATGTGCATGTGCAGAAAAAGATTCTGAGATTCTCAAACATGAACTTAGAGATGAACTAAGTACCCTTTACTCTAGAATCTATGAACTTGAATATCTTCTGTTAAAACGGGATCAAAGTGACAAAATCATATCCCGGTACAAAGAAAAGGAACGTCCTTTTTCAAAATGGAAACATGATGGGCTTGGCTTTAAACATCCAAAGTCACTGAGCAAGGTCACATCCAAACAACTGTACAATGCTGATCTATTTGGCGAAGGGCTTACCCAACGAATGGTCTTTGTTGGGCAAAAGGAGGAACAAATTGAAGAAGAAATCAAACGTACTCTTAACCACTTAAGAGAAATTCCATTTGATTACTCTGATTTAAATGACTCATACCTCTCCAGCCTCACCTCATCATCAGATACTGATGTTTCATCTTCTGTCTATTCTGATGAAGAACTCTACTCTCCTGTTTCACCAAAGCCCACTGTTGAATACATTCCCCACAACGAATTACAGCAAAGGTTTCAAACCTTACAGAAGTTTTGCTTCACTCATCTAGTTCAAGATGACCTTACCAAAACCTTCCAATCAGAAACCACATCTGAACCCTCTCCACTAGTTCAAGAAAACGCCATCCTCCACAAGCGTCTCCAAACAGTATTCAATCTTGATGGCAAGATCATTGACGACTTGTGCAAAGAAAATTTTGAATTGCTTGAACGAATCAAAGAGGTCGAAACTGCACTGGAACCACCCACTCCATTTACCTTCTCACCACAGGGAACCATATTAGATGAACGAATTGAAGGTTCCAAACATGTGTCTACATCTTCTCAAAATGTCAAACTAGTAAAATCTGTTAATCATACTGCGGTAACAACTCTTAAACTTAAACAGATTTACAAACCAAAGCAACTGTCCACTTCTAATCACAGTTCTCGTGTGCACTTAGACGTATCTGAATCATCACGAGCTGCAGCCAGTCGACCATGACTTCATTCTAATCTTTTACCCTCTGTTGCAGATGTGAAGAAGACTGGAAACAAGAAGTGTGAAATAAATACATCATGGAAAAGTGCTATTCCTAGGTCCACTAGGAGGTGTTCAAATTTGAAACCTGTCTGTGAAAACATTTTGATGTTTGATTTTGTTTGTAATCATTCCTGTTCACAAGACAATACTGCTTCTACCATGTTTTGTATGAGTGATGGCTGTACTCATGGACACTGTGAATTTAATTGTTGTTACGATCAATTGAGAAAGTCTTTAGGTATTAAACCATGTGCTGACTGGACTGATTTTTATGCTAATCTAGTCTGTATTCCATTTGTAAATTCCAAAAGTTACATCATTAATCAATGGATCAACACTCGTCAATCACATGCACTTAAATGTCTAAACAAATCCAAACGATTGCTCACGATCAAGGAACTAGATGTCTACCGACGGCAGGGCTATGAAGCATTTAAAAGGGCTTGGATTGCACAGGAAAAACACTTGCATTCTCAAAAGCGTTCTCGCAATTCCCCTTCCAAAATCTCCAAACCTTCAAAACCCAAGCCATCATCCATTCAACGAGTAGCAAAACCTACTAATCGCAGTACTCCAGTTCAGCAAAAGCAAGTTGATGCACCGAGGTCACAGAGAATTCTTAAGAATTCCTCGCAACCATGGATTCGCAAACATAACGCTTCCGCAACTCTACCGAATCCAAAACCTCCAATTCCATCAATTGTCAAACCAACAGTGGTAAATAAACTTTCTTCACCACCAATTTCTTCCAAATCTATTCCTTCACGCCAAAAGCTTAAGTCCATTTGGGTACCAAAGAATAGATCATTAGAAGTTTCATCATCATCAGAACCCACAGTTGTTACTCAACTCAACTTAGAGACTAACAATCAAGGACCCATTTCTATATGGGGACCTAAACGTGATTTATTCTCTTTTTGCAGGTGCCTCACTTGTGGTACCTTGACTCCGGCTGTACCAAACATATGACCGGCAACAAAAGTCTTCTCAAAAATTACGTTCCTAAGTACTCCGGGACCGTACATTTTGGGAATGACCAAGTTGCACCAATAATGGGGTACGGAGACATTGAAAGGAAACATATCAAAATCAAGAAAATCTCCTACGTAGAAGGTTTCGATCATAATCTATTCAGCATCGGTCAATTCTGTGACAAGGACTTGGTAGTTGTGTTCAAGAAGAACAAATGCTCTGTGATCACAGAAACCGGTGACGAGCTGCTTGCAGGTTCCAGGAACTCCAACCTGTATTCCATAGATCTGGAGAAGTATGACTCTCCTACATCTGTGTGTCTTCTGTCGGAAGCCTCCAATGATCTTACTTGGCTTTGGCACAGAAAACTCTCTCACCTGAATTTTCAAAATATAAACAAACTGGTCACCGGTGCCTTGGTGAGAGGAATACCCAAACTAAGATTCAACAAGGTTCATCTGTGTGCTGACTGCGAGAAAGGAAAAATGAAGAAGGCTTCGTATAAATCAAAGCAAGCATTCAGCACAACCAAGCCTTTGGATCTTCTACACATGGATCTCTGCGGTCCAATGAGAATTCAGTCCAAACATGGAAAGAAGTATATCCTAGTCATAGTGGATGACTATTCAAGGTATACTTGGGTCAAATTTCTGCGCTCTAAAGTTGAAGCTACTCCAACGATCATCACATTCATCAAACAGCAGCAGAACAAATATGGTCAAAGTGTTGTCTCCATTCGCACAGACAATGGAACTGAATTCAAGAACAGCACTCTGCAAGACTTCTGTGACCTAGTTGGGATCAACCATCAGTTCTCTGCAGCATACACACCTCAACAAAATGGTGTTGTTGAAAGAAGGAACAGAACCCTGGTCGAAGCCGCCCGAACAATGCTGTCTTATTCCGGGCTCCCACCTTCCTTTTGGGCTTAAGCAATCAACACTGCATGCTATACGCAGAATCGCTCTTTCATTAACAAACGTTTTAATAAAACTCCTTATGAACTGGCTAATGGCATTATACCTAATATCAAATACTTTCATGTATTTGGTAATAGGTGTTTTGTCTTAAATGAAAAGGATAATCTAGGAAAATTTGCTACGAAAGCTGATGAAGCTATTTTCTTAGGCTACTCCACAACATCTAAAGCATATAGAGTTTTGAACAGACGCACAAAGAGCATTATTGAGAGTATCAATGTAACATTTGATGATACATTGAATGTCTCAGACTTTCCACCAAAGTCTAACAAAGTTGCTTATGAACATACCTGTTCAGGACCAGTTCTTCACAATAAAGAATCAGACATTCCTTCCAGTTCAGATAATAATCTTGATTTCATGTTTGATTTCTTTAGATCTGACTCTTCCCCTGTTTTGACTGACAACAGGAATAACGCAGGTGCACAAACGAGCGAACCTATCACAGCTCCACCAGTCACTGAAACGAATCCATTTGCTGAGGATTCTACATCTGTCTCTGTCACACAGCCCCCTGTGATAGAACCAATAGTTGATCAGGAGAGCTCACCTGTGTTCGATTCAGACCCAAACTTCTCCGGAGAAGTGGAAGAAGAAGCACAACATATTCAAGATCTTATCCCTTCTTCATCTACCTCACATGAGCTAAAGTGGATCAGACATCACTCTGAGGAGAATATCATTGGAGATCCCTCGGTTGGCATTCAAAAAAGATCTGCCACAGCAAACGAGTGTCAATTTGTGGGTTTCTTAAGTATGATCGAACCTACCAAGACTTGTGAAGCATTAGATGATCCAGACTGGGTGCTCGCCATGCAAGAAGAATTGCACCAGTTTGATCGTCTCAAAGTCTGGAGATTAGTTCCTCTGCCCTACGGTAAATCTGTTGTAGGAACTAAGTGGGTGTTCAAAAACAAAAGGGATTCAGAAGGAGTGGTGGTTCGTAACAAAGCTCGGTTGGTAGCAAAATGCTATAATCAGCAAGAGGGGATCGACTATGATGAAACTTTTGCCCCTGTTGCTCGAATTGAAGCTATACGCTTATTTCTTGCATATGCAGCCTCCCGGAGTTTTCGAGTCTTCCAAATGGATGTACAAATAGCCTTTCTCAATGGGGTACTCAAAGAAGAAGTCTACGTTTCACAACCTGAGGGCTTCGTCAATTCTTCATACCCTAATCATGTTTACATTTTAGATAAGGCACTATACGGTTTAAAACAAGCTCCACGTGCATGGTACGATGTCTTATCTGAATATCTGATAGGGGAAGGATACTCCAAAGGAAAGACAGTCACCACTCTATTCACAAAGACAAAAGGTAGGGACAAAATCCTTGTCCAAATTTATGTGGATGACATCATCTT
Organism: Pulicaria dysenterica; assembly: GCA_947179395.2. Taxonomy (NCBI): domain Eukaryota; kingdom Viridiplantae; phylum Streptophyta; class Magnoliopsida; order Asterales; family Asteraceae; genus Pulicaria; species Pulicaria dysenterica. The sequence continues at coordinate 6,102,117 of OX359289.1, read as the reverse complement.
TGGATCTACAAATCCAAAGTACAGTGAAGAGTTTGCACAAACCATGTCAAACAGGTTCCAAATGAGTATGATGGGAGAGATGTCATTCTTTCTCAGTCTTCAGGTTAAACAGTTGAGTCATGGCACGTTCATTTGCCAATCTAAGTATATTAAAGATCTTCTCACGAAGTACGATATGCTCAACTGCAACCATATCTCAACTCCCATGGCGGCCAAATCACAACTATCGGCAGATCCTGATGGTTCTCCAGTGGATCTCAAGACATACCGTGGAATGATTGGATCATTACTATATCTCACTGCAAGTCGTCAAGACATCATGTTCTCTACTCGTCTCTGTGCAAGGTTTCAGGCAAATCCTAAGGAGTCACATCTGCTGGCTGTTAAGCGAATTTTCAGATATCTTAAAGGATCCATGGATCTAGGATTGTGGTATCCCAAGGACTCCAATCTGGACCTTCATGCTTATTCAGATGCTGACTATGCCGGTTGCAAGATTGACAGGAAAAGCACCTCTGGTAGTGCACACTTTCTGGGAGATCGTTTAGTCTGCTGGGCTTCAAAGAAACAAAATTGTGTATTAACTTCTACAGCAGAAGCTGAATATGTTGCTGCTGCAATGTGCTGTTCCCAAAACCTATGGATACGTACACAACTCTCAGACTTTGGACTCAGGTATGAAAAAATACCATTGTTATGCGACTCTCAATCTGCCATTGCCATCTCCTGCAATCCGGTACACCACTCTAAAACCAATAATTTCGACATTCGTTATCACTTCATAAAAGATAACGTTGAGAAAGGATTAATTGAGCTACAGTATGTTCCTACTGAAAATCAGCTTGCTGACTTGTTTACCAAACCCTTAGACGAAAGTCGGTTCACTGAGTTGGTATCCAAGTTAGGCATGCTCAATCTGCAAATCTAACATACTGTTCCCTCCGTTATTTTCTTTCCTTTTATTTTTAGAGTAGGTGTTACACTGTTTGTTCTCTGTGCAGATGTCTGATACACATACAAATGGGGAGCTATGGAGTTGTACACATGTGCAAATGTGTAGGGGAAGAAAATAAATACACATCGTGCACATGTGTAGGGGGAGAAATTCACATGTGACACACTTTCCAAAATCAAACTTTCCAAAATCAAAGGCAACAATCGAGGGGGAGTGTGTCAACATAAACAATTTCAAACAAATGATCTTGGAATATAAATTTTAAACTCAACATTCCAGATACTTTGAAGTTGATAAGAAAATTTTCAAGTGTTAAGGACTATTAAAGCCAATCAGATTCTATGCACCAATCGCATGGGATTAATTTTAGTCAAATCACTAATAATTTTCTAAGTCGAGGATCAATCGCATGGGAAAACAAAGTCTATTCCTCAATCGCATGCGATTACCAAAGAAAAATGAATACCCTTCCATCGCATACAAGTTAGGTGAATAGCATGATCAAACAAATGCGATTCAGGCTAAGAATAGTGTGAATCGCATGCGATTCGGATGCACATAATTTCAACACCCAACCTGAATCGCATGCGATTAACACACCAGAGTGTGAATCGCATGCGATTGAAAACACTTATCAGCCGCATCCACACTTCTATCAGCCGCATTTTTAACCGCTTTAACAACCAATCAGGGCTTGACACGTGTCTTTTTACACTACTACAAGTTACCCCAACCGTTACCATTCTTCATTCACGCGATTCAAATTTCACAAGTGTTCTCTCGATTTCTTGGTTACTTTAACATACAAATCATCTCGGAACTCTGCCAAAATTTGAAATTTTAGTGTTAAAATACTCGAAATCACAAAGGTAACAACTTGTATGGGTTACTTTTTGAAGTTTTTGAGTTAAAAGGATACTTTTTGGCCTTAGAACACTGTTTTGCGTATGAGGGTTTCGAGACTTTGAGTGGATTTTTGGTACACGAAACAAACTTGTTTGATGAAACAAAGTTTGCGATGGGTTGTTTCAACATATGAGGAACACTTTGGTGCAAAAATCTTTCAAAAATCTCAAAAAGTGTTCTTCGTGTTCTTGGGGAGTATAAACATACTCAAATGATTCGGTTTTTGGCCTAAAAGGAAGTGTTAGGGTGGTTTTTGGGGCATGCTTCAGTACTACAAATGTGTTTATCATTGTTCACTTAATGAAATAAGATATCAACAATAACTTTTCAACACATCAATTTGGTATCTTCACACTGAAGCCCTCCAGTGTTACATAATTTTTCTGTCTAATACTTCATACTTGAGATTTTTGGTTCAATACAAACTCCATTATATAAATCATACATTGGATCCAAATTCAAAATAAATGTTGTTCTCCAATCTTATCAATGTCACTATGCCTTAACGTTTCTTTCTATCTGTACAGATAAGATGGCACAGGAAATTCGTGACCCAGAGGAGATCATGCCTCAAGCTGAGTTCCTTAGTACCAGGACTCACCCGAATAACCACTACATAGACCTCACCAAATTCACTACCCCCACTCACCCCATCATTCCCGAAATCCTTAAAATCCACCCCCTTCATCACCTCCTAACCTACAACCCAGCAACAACCGGCACACATGTCCCTGAACTTTATGTCCAACAATTCTGGAAGACATGTGATGTTAGGATTAATGATAGAGGACAAGAGGTTATCCATGCTGAGGTGGATGAGTTTACTGTAGACATCCCTGTCCACCGCCTACGTTCAATTTTTAGGCTACCAAAAGCTAACAGTAGACTGCCAGCATCGGATTTTGAGGAAATCCCAGATGAGGAAGCGTGTCTTGCAGCCATAAAAAATATGGGCTATGCTGGGGAGCTCACCCACAAAGGTCAAATCAAACGCACCAGCTTGCATCCAAAGTATAACACTTTCATGACGGTACTTCAGAGGTGTCTCACTCCAAATCATTCTGGCTACGAATTCCCAACGGAATTTCAACTCAAAATCTTTGTAGCAGCTGCAACTCACATGCATGTGGATTATGCATTCCTTCTCTTCCAAGACATCAAAGCATCTATGCAAAGGAAGAATTCCCAAAAGAAGAAGGATGCTAACCTGCTGCCATACCATCGCTTCCTTCCGATGATAATACAATATGTGATAGACAGGAATGCTGACATTCCCCGCCGAGCAGGTCTACCCTCTATAACTCCTAAACTCTTTCAATACATTAAACCTGCCACTCCTGCCAACCTACCAGCTCCAAACCCTTTTCCTGAATCTCTTCTGGATCTATGTGAGCAGAATGATGTTGTGAGAACTTATAGGGAGAGTGTAGGAGCACCCTCCATGGTTGTGCCAGAACCGGCCATACCTACCCAAGGGGGAGTAGCACCAGGTGAGAATATAGAGGTTAGGACTCAGCTATCTATGGGAGATGCTGAGAGGGATGTGCAGAGGGAAAATATAGAGAGGGGTGATGAAGAGGGTGAAGGTGCTGAGAGTAGATAGGGAGAAGATACATATGATCCAGCAACCATTCAAGCCATTTTCAGTCTCTTTCTCAATCCACCCGCACCCAAGCTGTACTAAAAGAACTTGGTCTTGACATTTCTGAGTCATCCAGTTCTGAATCCTCTCTTCATGAGTCTGCTTCCCACCAAGGGGGTGCCCCTTCCTTTGAACTTGATATATCTCCCGAGGGCACCCCTGACCAACCAATCGAACAATCAGCAGAAAGCACACCCTCATTCATGAAACTTACTGACCCACATACTACCTCTCCCGACCAGACTCACCCCGTTCAAACTACTCAGGTCATTCCGCAACCTGGTGGTCTGGTCATTCCTTTGACTTCAACTGCCCAAGCAACCACCATTCCTATCATTCGCAGGGCCATAGTTGCCCCTGAACATGACATTCCAGTAACTTCGCCAAGTCATTATTTATCTGTTGAATCTGATTATGTCACCCCTGACTCTCTCATTCAACCTGATCAATATGCGGGGTATGGTGCTGTAAGCGGTGATGATGAAGATAGTTTTGTAGTTAGGAGTGCGAGTGATAGAGAGGAGGTGAGAATAGAAAAAATGAGTACTGAGGGTTCCCCAAACCCAGAAAGCCGGGAAGCCACATCTACTATGGGGCCTAGCACTGCTAAGCCTCATATTGAAGAAGTCGCGGTGATCCCACCCGTGCAAGTTTCTGCCCCACCAAGCCACTACGGTGTCTCTCAACAGACTCCGTCTTTATTGCACAGGGTTATAGCACAATTGGGTATTGGACCTATTGAACAAATAGGACCGTCTCCCTCGTCCTCGACTCCTTTTGATGCACGATTTGACATACCGCGGATTTCCGCATATCTTGATCAACACAGGGTAACAATCGATGCACTGAGCTTGTTGGCTCAACAAGTCTCCTCAACTTCCAGAGGTGGTACCTTTCAAGGTTCCATTCGAGGATTGGAAGGAAATCTTGCTGGAGCCAACATCCCTGCTGCTTCAGTAGGTAGTACTGCCTATGTGGCTGGTACTTCAACCGGAAGTCTTCGTGATTCCGGGTTTGTTACATGTGCAGAACTTCAACAACAAATTCAACAAGCCGTGTCACCAATCCACCAACAACTGCAGCTGACTAATCAAAAGTTGGATCGGATTGAGCAAGCCTCCAAGGCCCAAGCTGAGCAGCTAAACAGAATTGAAACACTCCTTGCTGCTCGTCCTCTAATTCCAGAGCCACAACCACAACTTGATCCTGCTTTTATGTCAGTGGATGCCTTAAAGAGCATGTTGTATGTTAGACTTCTTAAGCAAAGGCCAGAATCTACACATGATCAAGACCTTCTGACTACTCTTCGCAACGAACAACGTCCATTGGGAATCTCCATGGCTGACTTCCAAGAGTTTCATGAAGATGTAAACAACAAGATAGATGAGATCACTAGAGGTTTCTATACTTCACTATCAAAGGTTACTGAACGGCTGACTAGTCTCGAAACAACTTGTCAGGCTCAGGCTCAAGGGAGTAAGAGGAGACGGGATGATAGGGATCCGGATGATCAACCCGAGGGGGAGAAAAAGAGAAAATACATGTCTACTCCCTCAGTTATTGCTACTGTACCTATTCCTCAATTCAGTTCATACTTATCTGCAGGTACAAGTTCAACTGGGACCGGAAGTCAACAACAACAACAAATGGCCGATGAAGTTCATGAACGACAACAAAAGGAAGTTGCTGAAAAACAAATTGTACTTTATGTACCTCAGCAACAATCTGAACCGAGGCCAAGTGATCTTGAAGAAGGTGAAATACCTTACGAGCAGCCCCATGCTGAGATGTTTGACTGGTCTAGTGACTCAGAGGAACAATTGGAAGATTTATATGAGTCTATTCACACATCACCAGCAAGGCATGTGGGTGAAGGTAGTTCTGCTCAACCGGAGGAGGAGATTGAGGATTCTGAGATGGAAAGACTATTCAAAGGCATTGATGAATATGTCGAGTTTGCTGCACATCTAGATTCTCCTAGAATTGTCCACAAATTTGATGATATTCCCAGTGAAAAAGAACTTGCACTTAAAAGAAAAGAAAGGGAAGCAATTTCTAAAAGGGAAGCTAGGAGAAAGCCCAAACAAAAGAAACCTATCTTCGACGTGTCCAGGGTTCTCAGTGGGATTAATGTTGAAGTTCATGAAACTTTCCCTCCTCCTCCTGGTCGGTTTCAAGAATCAGCTGCCGATGTACTTGAAAGAAACAAACAAAGAGAGGCAGCTGAGAAAACAAGACAAGAATCTGAATAGCCCTTGCCAAGGAGCTTCATTGTGCCACCTGCTCCTCCAGTGTATCATGGGGATCTAGGACTTGATGCAGGCAACATGTTCACAAGAAGTGCTGCCCAACAACCTATATGGAAACCTTATTTTGTCAATGCTGCTAATCTTGAAGAAAGAATTCCAGACATATTCAGCAATGAGCTAATACAGGTTATTTCCCCTGAGTTGCGAAACATGGACGATAAACAGAGAAGAAGATATGAACACATCCTCTCTCAGTCCATGACAAAACCCGAAGAGAACAAATCAGAGTATCCAATAGTTGAACTTATCAATATCTATACTCAGACAACCTTCAGAATAAAGTATGCCATCTTTCATGTCAGAAGAGCAAACAACCTGTCATTCTTCCTCAACGAAGCAGGCGTAAGGTTTGTAAGTATTGAAGACATCAGCTTCATCTTTGACACCCTCTCTCAGAAAAGAGGAAAGTGGCCAGAAGAAGAGTTCGGAAGGGTTGCTCTGATGAAATACATGAGAAATTTAATGGAATACTTTGAGGAACATGATCTACAACTCGGAGCTGAAAACAACTATCTGAAAGTCAATCTCTTAAAGCCTAACCAAAGCCATCCAGATCTAGAAAAGCTTGAAGAATTGACAGTTATCTATGATGGGCATCCAAACTTCAAAGGTGATCGAGGGGTCGTCTCAAAGAATACAAAAGGCGAAAAGATCTTCATCATACTTGATGAACTCATGGCGTATTCAGACGGCACCTTGAAAATTCTCCATCATAAGATACATCAGAAAGTTTGGGAAAACCGGGCAGCCTATACTGATGAAGAACATGCTGAAGCCTATCGTGCTATAGAAAGGATGAGAACGACACTGGCAAGCAGAAGGCAAATTCGCAAGTGGCAAGTAGCATTCGGGATTCGCAACAAATCAGCCTATGAATAGATTAATGTATTTATTTGTTGTGAATGATTACACGCCTCACTTAGGGGGAGATTGTTAGAAATATTAAAGTGAGGGGTGTAATATGTAATTACTCAAAGTTGGGGAAATGCTATATAAAGGCATTTCCCCCACATTTCTAAGGAAGTTTTGCATATTTCTCAACTCTTGTGTGTGTTTTCTCTCTTAGCTCTCGGCTCTCTTTCTCTCTACCGATTACACATACAAACACACACATTAACTCTCAAGCATTGCTTCATCCGTATAATACGGGACCATCACCGTATATATTCAATTCCGAGTAAAGGGCAATTTACCAATTCCGAACATTACTAATTTTGAATAATCCATAACTTCAATCGTATGTTTTCCGTATAAAGAGTTAAGGTAAATCAGTTCATCTATTCGGAATTCATCCCCAATTCCGATCATATTGATCAGAATTCCTCATTTCCGATCCATTCCTCCCTTAATTCCGCATGATTCATAATAGGAAATTCCGAATACTTTAAGTTCATACATAACTTCAATTTAAACTTCAATCCTATTCTGATTTTAAGCATGCATTGAAATCTACTTTCCAGAAAGCATTCTAAGCAAGTTATAAACATAATGTAACTTCTTATTCTAACATGCAATCATCAAAGATCATAATTTCATCTTCACACACTTCATTCGGTTTTCACAATAATCAAGAATTCAAATTATAATTCATAATTTAAAGACATAGATGATCTAACCTTAGAATGTGGTGTTCTTAATTTATCAAAGTAACAAAACAAGATGGGTGAATCGATCTTCCTTTCTTTCTCCTTTTGTTCTTCTCGGCCGAACTCACAAGAACACACACACATTCATTTTTTTTAATTGCATGAAATGAGAAGGTGATGGCATGTGTAGGTGGTTAATTCAAAAGAGGGACACCTCATATGTCCACTAACTAATACTAACATATTATTATTAAAATTAATTAACATATGAATAATCATTAATCATTATTCATAAATAATATTAACCACATAATAAGAATAACAATTAATTCCACTTAATAAATTAAGTATCAATATTAATAAGATAAATTACCTCTTAATCCTAGGCCAGTAAGGAGGGTGTTACAGTAGTCCAGATGGTGGTAGTCCAGTTAAAGCTACAGTGTTACCCCAAATCTTCTCTTCTCGCCTCTTCACCATCGTCGAAGTGTGCTTTTGATGCACAGATGAATCAAGAATGAAGTTGTTCTCTAATCGTCAAAGTGTTCTCGAAGCCCTAATCTGGAACAATCTAATCGTCGATGGTGTTCTTTGCACAAATGATAGTCTTTCTTTTTTTAGTTATTATTATTATTATTATTATTATTATTATTATTATTATTATTATTATTATTATTATTATTCATGCTAAACAAATAAAGCCATGTCACCTGCCACATCACCAATAACCATGTCACGTCACCCACAACCTACTATTAAAGGTAATGATACATAAAACAGTATTTTTCGAAACTTAGATACACTAAATGGTAGTTTTGTAAGTTGGGTATACACAATAGCAAAAAGTGACAAATTCGATACACTTTTTGAAACTAAACCCGAAAAACTATTGTGTTCAACCGGATAAACACTATCTAGTTCATGACATGATGAGCACTTTTGTTTTATAAAAATAGTAACTTTAGTACTCTTAGAAATCGACTAACAAGAATAATCAAAGATGAGCATAAACGTTTTATAATAAAACATTTTGAAACCAGAAACCTAATATAGGTAAACCTAACATGCTTTTAAATAAACCTACAAGAAGGTTAGACAAATTACATTGGTTGCTAAAAAATAGTTCACTCGAGATAAAGCCTACAAGCTCTTTTTAACCGGACCTTGCAAACCCCGAACTCGGATTGTTAATTATTTACTTAACAGTAATGAAACGGGTTATATGTACCGAAATGTAATGACCTATACTCGGTTTAACATTGTATGTAACAAACTAAAATTTCTTCCCTAGAATACAATGAATTATTAAAAAAGTTACATTGTATGTAATGTTGACCTGCAAAGCAGGTAAATGCTAACGTGGAATCGTAATATGTTATTTTTATCTTTTCTTTTCTAAAATAATGCACAAGTGTTATTGTGTGTTAATATGATCGTTATTATTTTTATTATCATCATTGTGCGAGTACATTCTTAATTTAGTAAATAGTAACGATGTATTTCTTTTAAATTTTTTTAGAAAGTATTAAGAATATATCTTAGATATATATCTTTTCCATTATCATAGGAATCATTTGTTACATATCTTTGGATACTTAGTTATTGTTGTTATCTTACCCTTAATTTGTTATATCCTTGTTTATAAATTATTAAGTATAGAACAACACACCCTTTTTCAATATTAGCCAAAACAATCATTTTTTTTAACATTATAACTAGTACTTCTCATTCAACAAGATCTCAAATTGTTTACAAACTGACTTCTTTCATACTCACAATGGATACAACAACTTCACACAACACTCTCATCTATACTCACTCTCAACCCAACTTGAACCTTATAATGACACCATAAAACTGAGCTATTAGCAGCTCCAAAAACATCAATCTCACCCATAAAACCCATTTCAGCTTATACAAAGAACGCTCGACGAACAGCAGCATCGTAGAGAACAAACGCAGCATAGACATCTAAGATTCGCAGCAGCAGCAGCAGCAGTAGCGTAGTGGACAGACATCAGCAGCAACAGCCAGCAGATCATTGGCATATTATTGTCTACCCCACAGTACCAGCAAAGCCAAACCAGGAAGTTTAGAACAGTTCAAGCAGTTATAAAAGCGACCGGACAATAGAGCAAAGCACTTTGTCCAGCTTGTTTACCAGCTTCCATAATATACCATTGTACAGCAGCATGTTAGGGCCATCTCAAGTCGCAATCCAGAACTTTATGTGAACGTCATACACCTCACCAGCTGCACTTGAGCGCTTTATGGCTGCACACCTGCACCGTAAACAAGAAACAACGCACCACACAATAGCTTACACCTTCTACGAAAGATCGAGGGGTAGACGGTGACAGCTATTTTCAAAAGAACTCAGGGGCTCACCGGCCATGGAACCTAACTAGGGGAATTTTTAACAAAATTGAACTGACAACATGCAGTTCGATCCTCACTCACCCTCAATCACCACCGTACCATCATGAACTCCGGGCTTGGCGTCTAAAACAAAGAACTCTGAGTCTCTTAACAGTTTTATTGCAAGATGCATGGGGTACCCGAATATCCCAGCCTACCTCCACACCTCCCTACTTCCCGCCTCAAAAACCACCCATGATCCATAAACCAATGCCCCTCCAGCCAGCCCTGTGTGTCTCCGGCCACACGACATTTCAATCTACAAAAGTTGACCAACCAATAAACACGTACAGATTATCAGAGCCTATCCAAAACACACAACACCAGACCATTCAATGATAATTCCGAAAAAGTTACACAGACGCACATCGATATTTATACTACACATAGACTCTGACCCTATAAATTAACAGTGTACGTAAGCTCATATCTCCACCATGCGACAACTCTGCGTTCACACACTTACTAGACTGAATTCCCACACACATTGAGGAGGAAACGCGCAATAGGGACAAGCGTAATAAGGCTGGTCCGAGTGTGCATCATGTTGCTGGGTGTTCTGGGTCTAAGAACAAGCAGTCGTGGGTCCCGAATAAGGGAAAGAATCTTGGCCCTAACAAGCCTAGTTTCAAGAAACCGGCTAATCAGCAGAACAAGGCCAACTCCTCCAGCCAGCCGAAGAAATTTTTTGGACCGTGTCATGTCTGCGGAGAGACGGGGCACTATGCGCGAGACTGCAAGGATCGGAAGTCCAGACCTGCGGCTAATGCGGTTGAAGGTGGGGAACATTTTGTTGCTACTGTGGATTTAGGAGGGGTCTATATGATCTCCTATTTGACAAGAGTGGTTGCGGCTCGTGGTTGGTTTGTGGGCAGTGGGGCCACTATTCATGTTAGCGGACAAAGAACCGATTTCCACACCTACCGTCCTGCGCCTCCGGGGACGGTAGTGGTATGTGCAGATGGTCATCGTGTTGAGGTTCTTGGGTTCGGCGATGTAACTCTGAGTTTCAAGAGAGGTCGCACAGTCACCCTCAAGCTTGCACTCCATGTTCCTACTATCAGCAAGGCGCTGATTTCTGCTCATAAGTTTGATGAGGCTGGTTTCAAGATGGTGATTGAAGACAACCATATCGAGATCAGCAAAAGCGGCACCTACATTGGGAAGGCTGTGTCTTGTGGGGGCATGTATCATTTAGCTTTAGCTAGTGGTGGTGAAGTTAATAATGTAACTGTTTCTCATGTTGCTAGTAATGATGTACCTTCCAGTGTTGGAAGCAATGATGTACCTTTCCCTTTTGCTAATGAAATTGATTATTCTGGTTATTTTGTTTGTTCTATTTCTTTATGGCATAAACGTTTAGCACCTACAAATGTTAAAAATATTGAGAAAATGCAAAGTAAAGGTATGTTAAAATTTGACAAAGAGGAATTTGGTAAATGTGAAACTTGTGTTAAATCTAAATTTACAAAGAAACAATTTCCTTTTGTTAAAAGAAATACATCATTACTTGAGTTGATTCATTCTGATATATGTGAATTAAATGGAATGCTTACTCGAGGAGGTAGGAGGTATTTCGTCACATTTTGCGATGACTCTAGCCGTTATTTATATGTTTATTTGCTGAGATCAAAAGATGAGGCTTTTGATGCATTTAAAATATATAAGGTAGAGGTTGAGAATCAACTAGAGAAACGGATTAAAATTCTTCGTTCTGATAGAGGTGGAGAATACTTCACGAGAGAGTTTGATGCATTATGCGAAAAGAATGGCATTAAACATGAACGAACTTCACCCTTCACTCCCCAACAGAATGGTTTGGCTGAGAGAAAGAATAGAACCCTAGTTGAGATTGTCAACTGTATGTTGAACCAATCGGGTTTGCCAACCAATCTTTGGGGTGAGGCATTACTAACTGCATGTCATGTGCACAATTGGATCACTAGTCGTGTGATTCCTACGAGTCCATATGAGTTGTGGAAAGGGAGAAAACCAAAGATCGACTATATGAGAGTCTGGGGGTGTTTGGCTTACTACCGCATGCCTGATCCTAAGAGATCCAAACTGGGAGACCGAGCTATTAAGAGCATATTCGTTGGTTATGCGATTAATAGCAAAGCCTACAGACTTTTGGATAAAGAATCAGGTGTTATCGTAGAATCCAGAGATGTGGAATTCTTTGAAGATAAGTTTTCAAATGATGTTGAAAACTCAAACCCCACTGTAACTCCTAGTACTTCTCGAGATGTTCCCGAGCCTTCTCGAGTTATAGAAGAGCCAAGGAGAAGTACTAGAGTTAGAAAGGAAAGAAATCTTGGAGATGATTTCTTGTCTTATTTGGTTGAAGGGACTCAAAAGAAAGTGACGAGACAGGTCATTTTCACCATTAATTTGGATGATGACCCTAAAACCTTTGCTGAGGCCATGTCATCTAGAGATGCTCCTTTGTGGAAGGAAGTTGTGAATGATGAGATGGACTCAATCTTGGGTAATGGAACTTGGGAATTAGCTGATCTTCCTAAGGGAAAGAAACCCATTGGTTCCAAGTGGATATTTAAGAAGAAATACCACCCAAACGGATCCATATCTGCCTATAAAGCAAGGTTAGTTGCTAAGGGGTATAGGCAGAGAGAAGGCATTGATTATTTTGACACCTATGCTCCAGTTGCTAGGATTAGTTCTATTAGAACTCTCATAGCAATATCCGCTTTGAAAGGACTGTACATTCATCAAATGGATGTGAAGACAGCTTTTTTTAATGGATACTTAAATGAGGAGATTTATTTGGAGCAACCCGAAGGGTTTGTGATATCCGGACAGGAAAACAAAGTGTGTAGACTTATTAAATCCTTGTACGGGCTTAAGCAAGCGCCTAAGCAGTGGCATGAGAGATTTGATACCACTGTGACTGCTTTCGGGTTTCGGCACAACGGTGCTGATAGGTGTATTTATACTAAATGCACTTCTGATTACACAGTAATCATTTACCTGTATGTTGACGATATGTTGATCGTTAGCAATCACCTAGAAGGTATTTCTGAGACGAAGAAATATCTCTCCTCGAACTTTAAGATGAAAGATCTTGGAGAAGTTGATACCATTCTTGGTATTAAGGTGAAACGAGTAGGCAACCAGATTTCTCTAAGTCAGTCTCACTACATAGAGAAAATTCTGGCAAAGTTTCAGCATTTGGATTTAAAGGAATTTAATACTCCCTTTGACTCAAGTGTGAAACTTAGTGTGAACTCTAGTCGAGCAGTGGCTCAACTAGAGTATGCTAGTGCAATTGGTAGCATGATGTATGCTACACATTGCACTCGACCTGACATTGCTTTTGCTGTAAGCAAACTGAGTCAGTATACTGTTAACCCTGGTGTAGAGCACTGGAAAGCAGTAAGCAGAGTATTGGAGTACCTAAAAAGGACCATTACTCTTGAATTGACATACGCGTCATCTCCCGGTATACTAGAAGGGTATTCCGATGCTAGCTGGATAGATAAAACCAGTGATTCAAAATCCACAAGTGGTTGGATTTTTACTTTAGCTGGAGGTGCTATTTCTTAGGCGAGCAAGAAACAAACGTGTATAGCTCACTCGACTATGGAAGCCGAGTTGATTTCCCTAGCTGCGGCGGGCAAAGAGGCAAAGTGGATTAGAGATCTACTCTTGGACATTCGTCTGTGGGATGTTCCTATGCCTTCGATTCCCATGTATTGTGACAGTGAGGCCACACTGTCTAGAGTATACAATGCAGTGTATAATGGGAAGTCGAGACATGTTGGTCTTCGGATTGATTTTGTGAGACAACTTATTGAGAACGGTACCATCAAAGTTGTATTTGTCAAGTCGAGTAAGAACTTGGCAGATCCACTTACCAAACCTCTGACGAGAGATTTGGTTGGAACTACCACAAGAGACATGGGTCTAAAACCACAGTAGAATCGGTTAGTGATGGAAACCCAACTTGAATTTAGTGCTCCTATCTCTCAAGTTTAAAGGGTAACAACTAGTCACTTAATCGATAGAAGGCACTATCAAATCTAATAGATCCATGTGTGGTAATGATAGTGCGTCGTTGCCGAGAATTAGGTTGAGATAATTCTCTTAACAAAGTTTTGGAGGCATCTAAGCAACGAAGATGATGTAAAACTTTGCCTATATGATCTAGAGGTGGTGCCGCCTTGAATGAAGATTTGTGGTTTATCTTCTAGAGGGTCATGAAAAGGATTTATAGCGCATGGCCATATACGCGCTCAGTGAAAACTGGAAGATATTATGTGATATGTGTAGGTGAGCCGGAGAGGTCACTAGGTTCTTGGTTTAAATCCATAGGATACCATTGAATCGATTTCTCTTTGTTCACTTGAATCAAACAAGGTTTAATCTTCGTGACACCTATGTGATATCTCATATCTGAATGTCAGAAAACATGCCAACATGGTGGGGGATTGTTAGGATTTTATAAGTAAAATACAAACTTGAATGTTGTCAAGTTTTTTGTGTCCCACATAGAAGGGGAGAACAAGTTTTGGTGGGTATATATGGGATTTCCCTCCCTTAGTATTCAAACCAAATGGTGGGGGTCTAGTAGGGGTATCCCCACACGCGCGCCGAGCCGTGAGCCGCGTGCCCGCGATAGGCGCGTGTAGGCGCAATTTGCACTTCACACGTACGCATCGTCGCTAGGAGCTAAGGAACTAAGAAGCTTTTCTTTTTCGGAAAAGTGAGTCGGGCTCGGGTTTTCGGTTCGAGCAGCTGACGGGTCGAGTAGGACCCGGTTGTTGAGCAGTTGAGTGGAGGAGAGAGTCAGCCCACGAAATGCGGAACTGACCCCGTATTTCGGAACAGGTGGGGGTGGTGGTTCGGCTATAAAATCCCGACTCCAGCAGCCCTCTCTCCTCACTTCCGAAAATCAGCAACCTGCTCTCTCTCTACTTCTGCGAAAACTGCTTCCTCCATACCTGCGTTTTTTTTTTTAGTTTTCTGCCATCACTCTTCCAGAAGACGATTTCCATTGCTGTTGGTAATCGTTTGTGAGGCTGCATCAAATCCTGAGTCGTTACGTTTGAGGCTTACAGCAAATTGAGCAACGTAAACACCTTTAAGGACAGGAGATAATCCGTGCGGTTCTTCGGCGTTTGCTACTTTCAATCAACGATTTCAGGTTGGTTTTACATTTGTGTACTGTGTTTTTAATAGTCTGATAACCGGACACTCTCCTTCTACCTTTCTTTCTGATTGATCGAGTAGGATCATCAGGGTTGGCAATAACTCGGTAATTTTAATTAATAATTCGGATTATTATTGCTTGTTAATGTGATAAGAACAATCAAGTTTCTCTCTTGGTATATATACTTTGATTGTTCATATCGTTTGGGAACATTGTTTAATTAATCTCTTTTAGTTAATCTGAAACCTATTTACAACACTCCCATTCATGCTTTAGTATTTTAACTAGGTTTCAAGCCCGCATTAATGCGGGCTTATATTTAAGTTTTATTTGATAAGTGTAAATTATAATAAAGTTGGTTTACCATTTATAAATTAGATGTAGAAAACCCAAACTTTGAAATATCAATTTTTCAGCAATTAAAAATCTTATGTCAACGTCATAAACATTATTCGCTTTCAGGACCATTAACACTTCCAGCATCAGGTGATGCATAGGTTGATCCCTATGTTAACACAAACCTAACACACTTTATGCAACTTTTTATGCACCCAATCTTTGTATAAACGTTACCTATTTGACCCGTTTAAAGATAAAATCCATATATTTTAAGATAAGTGGCCAGAAATTACACCTCTAATTGACATACAAGTGGTAAACAATACTTAGATGCATAACACGAAATAATAATAATAAAACCACCAAACAAAATAAGTAACGACTATATATACATTTTCATTTACATGATCCTCCTTCAATTCGGTACATATAACACATTATATTTTTTTTCTACATCTTCAATTTCCACCTTATGGTCTAAATCATAAAACGAAACCAACATAATGTACATGACCTTGCAGTTTTGAGTCTTCTTTTTCAATAACCAAGGATTAACATGCATTCGAGTATCTAGGGAACAAAAATGAAAACAATATCATGTATCATAAGTGGTCAATTTTCCACAAACAGTAGTGAGTTGAGGTCCATTAATGTAAATTATTGATTTAAGTTATATAGATCACGAGAATCTAAGTAGATAAAGAAACGAAATTCTTTAATAACACATGAAGAATTTGAAGTTTGAACATCTTATGAGCCTCATGTTTAAGGTTACTTTAGATTGGGGTGATAGAATATGAGTGTTTGGCATTGCATTTTCAATAGACATATAATTAGTTTCAGGGTTTGGGTACTGTGAATCTTATTTGGCAATTTGGTTACTTAGAGATCAAATGGTCAGTTTAGAGTAGCTGTAATAAAACTGGTTATGACTAACTATGTGAAATCATTTTACATGTAAATTGTTTAATTCTCCTTGGAATTTGTCAAATACTCTTTCAATTGGTTATTTAATCATCATTATTACAGAATATCTCATGCAGCATGTTTTGCCATAGCTAATTATAATTCTTACTATTTCAAGATTTGAGCACGGGCTCCTTGTGTTTTGATGAACCACATGTCATGTAGTTCCTTGTGTTTTGATGCTTTATAGATAACACAAAATTAAGGTTTTAATTTATTCTAACTAATTTTGAACAAAACAGGCATGTTCATCATGTTATTACGAACTTGTCATAGCAAAAAATCAACCTTTAAAGTAATATTATGCTGCTTAATTCAAATGATGCCCAGATATGATTGAAACAACGTGTTTAATTTCACTGATTAAATTTAGTCTACTATATAAAAGCAAAAAAAGTTTAATTAATCAAGGCAGTAAAATAACAAACCTGAGAACCCCATCCAATAACTCCAATCTAGTTGATACCTTTGAAGGCATCAGGCAACAATAAAAATGCTACTTACCAAGAAATTGTGATAAAGAAATGCTTTAGGCTCCCAAGATAAAATCTCAGTCCACTGATCTCCTCTTTTTCCAATGCCATTATCATCACCACTGCATCCCAGAATCAAGTTCAGCTATATTGTATAACTGGGAAGATAATAGTCCAAAACAATGACAACACTACAGATTTATCTGCTTCTTAAAGTAATGAGGCAAGGGTACATCTTTAAGATGATCATAAAATACGGTTGTTTACAGCGCTGTCTATATTCACATATCACAATGAGATGCAAACATGGTATAAAATAAACCTATCTACCATTAATCATCCAGGTATGATGCATTTTTAAATTCTTAATTTTTTTTGCATATGTCTCGGCCTCGCATAGGATACAGTTGTAATTCTGTACTAACTACTTAATCATACCAATCATAATAGTTTTAAAGAATGATTGCCCTTGAGAATGGGAACCCCAATATTTTCTACTTCCCTGCAGTGGGTTTGTCTACTCGGAGAGTACGGGAAACATATTTAAACAACCTATATCCGATACTCAAATGCATACATTTCACCTATTTTGGACTATCCACCACGGCACCTCTATGTGATCATTGCAATCTTGAAACCGCTAAATTTTGTCTTTTTATGTTATAATGTAGACTATATACACCCCTTGTTCTATAGAAGACATGCACCTTGAACTTCAAAGTCAAACATAGCACATACCAAAGTTTAAAGCTTTAACAACTATGCACATACTACAAATCATTTACAGGTTTCTACTATGATTCGAGCCTATGCCTGGGAAAACAATCCTTTACAAAGTTAACGAAGTATAATCTTGGTTCCAAGATCATAACAAATCACCTAAAATTAGAGAAGTTGAGATTAAGTAAATACCATTACCGTTTCTTCCCTTAAAACTCTCTATCGAAATTGTAGGTGGATTCGGAAGATGATATGCATGATGCGAACGATGTTGATTCTTATGAAGAGGATTATTATATCAACGATGCAATGTACATCGACGATGATGATGATGCTGGGTATGAGTTCTTGGATAACGATTCTGATGATCCTGATGACGTATTAGTTAGCTGACCAAATGCACATTATTAAATGTGTCGATTCAAAATTAGCATGAACTTAACCATTTATCAAATGCCAAAGAAATCCTTATACAAAAAATAAATAAAAATCTTGCCTGGCCATTCATTACCAGATGGTAGAATGGCAAGAGCCAGTGCATTGCTTTCCTCAATAGCTGACCCATTGGGCGCATCATAGTTTAATCCCTAAAAACAAAATATTTTAGTAAAATCATAGAAAAATATATATTTGACAAAGAGGTTTTAAATATAAAAAGAGTTAGCAATATACAAGTAAATCATCAGGGTCCTTGCTATTAAAGGTTGGTGGGGGAATTGAATGTGTGGGCTCAATAACATCATTTGAAGATATCAAGTCATGAGTAGGCAGTGCCTTTGGTTCATCAACAGGTGAATCGGTGTCTTCTTCGTGAGGCGATGTATCTTCTTCTGGTTTATATGTCAGCATAAGGCTTTCTGGATATTCCTGAAACATAAATCACCAAATATCTTATAATCATGAATTGATTTTGTAAGGCTCGAGGGTCCTATTTATACATCGAGTCATCATCAAGAGAAACAAAACCGATTTGTACTCGCTAAACCGTCCACGAGAGCAACTCAATCGTTGCCTTCATTGAATTACGGGAAGCCACCAGCCCTAGGTAGAAGGAAAACGTAAGAAAGAGCCGTATGCGATAACGGCGAACTTCAAACCGCCGGATGGGAGATCAACAATCCGCTTCATAGTGCATACGTTAAGAATAAATGGTCTCATTTAATTGAACCTGGCCCACTGGTTTGCAATTGATATAGCCCATTTACGATTCCTAAATAAGCCCAAATAAATGATTGGATGCCACATCAGATTAATGTCACATCTAATTAACTTGGATTTCTAATTTTTTGATCAATCCTACATGCCACATAGGATTCATTAGATTCTAAATTATATAAGATATAGATTGATTCCAGGGAACCGACAGTCATAATCTCAAATTAGATAACTATACTCCAGCATAAAAGAATTGAAATATATGTATAAAATATAATATTGTTAATAAGTAAAAAATATAGGGATAATTTCGTTTATATCCTTGCAAACTTCGCTTATTACGTATATTCTTGTAAACTTTGAAACTGCGTATATATCCTTACAAAACCTACACAATTACATATATACCCAAACACTTAAATTTAATATAATTAATCTTTTTAAAAACTAAAAATCATTATTTTAAATTGATTTATTTATATTACAAAAATAATAAATGCATTTATTACAAAATTACCCCTTTGTTAAATCAAAACACAATACACAACATTCGTTCTTTAATTCACCATCGTGTACAGAGCTTCAGCCTTCACCATCATGACTCTTCACCATCGACTGCCTTCAGCCTTCACCATCGTGAGCCTTCACCATCGTTTGCCTTCACCACGAACGATTCATTGCTTCAAGGATTCACTCGATCGATTAGAGGATTTGGGTCGATTAAGTGATAGATCGAACAGAGCTTCATTCTTTGCTTCAAGTTTGAATATAGCACTCGATTGATTACAGGAACAACAGAAGTCGATCAATGACAAGGTTAGTTTCAGGAATTCATTTAATTTTGAAAAGGTTGAGAACCCTAATTTCGAACATATGATGGCCGATTGCAATCTGTGCGATTCGAATGGGTATGATGTCTTACATGGTTTGATTTGGATTTGGTTATGGTGTAATTGCAAATCATGTCTGGATTTATATGGTTCCATTGAAATGTAGAAACCTGCTGATTTAGAGGGCAATTGCCCCTTTTACAGTGATGAAGCTCCATGCCCCTATGGATTGGCTTGTAGATATTTAGGCACACATAGAAATGATGGTACTACTGCAACTCCAAATGCCGTTAAGAACTCTCAAGTAAATGGGTTGAAGAAAGAAGTCCAAAATCTATTGTGGAAAAACAAAATGAAATTCCCCAAGGCAGTCAAAGCTCTTGGTCTAATGGTATGAGTTAATAACACTTTCATATAATCTAAATTGCAAACCTTATAATTAATAGATGTTGGTTATTATTAGATCAAGTAACATGCTTTAATTCAAATGACAACTCTTCTACTACTCTCTTGTCATAGTTTGTTAGTTTCAAAGCTAGTTTGGGGAATTCTTTGGTCAAGCAAGTAAGCAACACGTTGCAATTATATGATCAAGTAACCTGCTGGAAATCAAGTAACATGCTGCACTTATTTCTTCCATGCGATATACGAAGAGGAAGGAGGCAGTTCTCGATAACCCCTTGAATCAAGGAAGGAGATCAGGTATCTTGATTTAAGAGAGGGAAATTAAATGGGTATTTTAGTAATTTAGTAACAAATCAAATTAAGATAATGATTTTTAGTTTTTAAAAAGATTAATTATATTAAATTTAAGTGTTTGGGTATATATGTAATTGTGTAAGTTTTGTAATGATATATACGTAGTTTCAAAGTTTACAAGGTTATATACGTAATAAGGGAAGTTTGCAAGGATATAAACGAAATTATCCCAAAAATATAATTTGACAAGCAATAACTAATAATTCACAATGATGGTTATAAAGTTCGGGTTTTCTCATGAATCCATATTGATTGATGTTTCATTAATTGAAACTGAGTTTTATTATGATAAGTATTTTAATTTTAAGTTGATACTTGTACGATTATCTATTACGCTTAATGATAAATCTATAAATGTTTTACAATATCAGGTTATGAAACCATGACAAATCAATCATCATTAATATAATATAGTGGAGTGCATCAACTATTTAACATATATACACCTTATTTCATTATAAATCTTATGTTCTTTTATAAACTTTATCTTAATATGACAAAATAAAATGTCCATGAATTACCTACTTACTTCTATTGATGGATAACAACGTTTGAAATACATGCTAATTTTTTTTAAATGTCATATTATGATAAATTTTATAGCAAAACATAGAAAAGAATGAGACGATTACAAATAATACAATTTTTTCTCTAAACAAAATATATCACACGTTATTAAACCTAATTGTAAACAACTTATAATTAATTACATTAAAATACCATTTATGTAAAAGAATCTCTCATAATTTTCATCCAACCTTCTCCTAATATATAAAAATTTTGAATTTAATATTATCGTTCTTCACTTTCTACCAATCATTGTCTACTATTTCTCCATGTCACATTTACAACGTTGTCATTTTTTTTGCCACATAAGCATTGTCTTTTGATACTTTTATTTGTATAAATATATTCGAAAGAATATATATATATATATATATATATATATATATATATATATATATATATATATATATTTAATTTTATATTTTTATTTGCAAGAGTATAACTAAAAAAATGAAAGAATGTGTTGTAATGGAATTTCAACTCCTTCGAACCATAAAGTAAAACTTGGTTAGAGTTTATAGCGAAAAACAACTGCGATTAAATACATACATTGAATTGTATAGAACTAAAAGTGATAGTATCAAATGAATAGAGTTTTTATTTTAGCATAGAACAGAGTTTTATTATGCATCAAAGTATTCCTTAATTTTACAAGAGTTATACTCGATCCCATAAACAAAATGCTTAGACAATAAGTTCACAAATGTCATTGAATTCTATATTACAAGCATCGGTAACATCACCTAATTGAAAAAACGCTTTTTGGTAAAAACATAAACAACTTCTATGTTCTTTCAGTTCCCTACAACATGCTGGGGTTGGTGGTTCATTATGAAGACCGTGTGCCGGACCACAGTCTACAAATTTCGATTTTTTTGAGGCGGTGTTTCCATTTTGTAGTGTAAATTTCGATTTTTTTAAGCTAGTGCTACCACTCATTTCACCGGTGCCACCGCTCATTTGAAATCCTGGGTCCGCCACTGTCTACAATAGAGGGAAGCATGCAGCGAGTTTCTTGTGATTCTTGTGGATATACTTCAACTATTAGAGACGTTAGCATCAACATGACGACAGTAGCAAAAATACCTAAGAACCTCATTCTAATACAAAAGCAGGGAGATCAACGTATATAACAATCTAAATTATTATTACATTTAGATATTATAATATATGAGGGAAGATATGATATAATGTCCTGCGTATTTATAGATGAAATTAAGAACAATTGAATGAATTAATTGTGCAATCGAGTAATTAATTAATGACATACGTTTTTTTTTCTCGAGGTAGAAATATTTAATTATTTAAACGACAAATTGTGAAATTAATTCATTAATTACTTAATTAGGGCAATTAAGTTTCCTCACAAGACGTTTAAAAAAATGTCTTGCAACCTTGGTGGCAATTCTATCTTAATGAAGAATTTGATGTCTTATCTTCTTTCTAGATGCACCGATATAAGCTATAAATAAAAAGGAAAATTATATATATTCGTACTAAGTCTTATTTCTTTATTCTTCTACTTATTAAATGATAACATGTGAAATCCACTAGTTTTTTTTACATCGTTCGTTAATTCTAACACTTATATTGATTTTGTAGAATGATGATAGTTACATAACAAAATCAAAGATTCAGTTATTATAGTTACATAACAAACAGACATAGATAAATTATGTTGTAAAAACAAGTTATAGACAAAAAAGTTATGGGATTAAATTATTATACCTCGATCACAAAACTTTTAAGTTTAACTTTAAGATTTAAATCGTGTAAAAGAAAGTTGAAGCTTGAATAAAAATATAGTATAAGCTCTATAAAGTATAACCGTTTTAACACCTTTTGATATTAGTAAAATAGATATTTAGCATTATTGTAAATTGAATTAAAGGGGGGTGAATATAAATTGACACTTTTAGAGACTTGTCTTGTAATTCATGCAGTCCTTGTCTTGAAATTTCTAAGTTCATATGCAAGTAACCATTTTGAGATCGAGCATGTGTGTTTCTAGTGTGTGTTAAACTCTATAAGTCTTGGTTGTGTTTTTGATATATCTCCACACATATATTGAATCTTAATTCATTGTGATACTTGAATTTTTGAACCAACATAGGTAACTGTAAACAATATAAGTCCTTATCTTTAATTGTGGAATGAACTCTTCCACAGGTAACAACCTTATGAAAGAGGAATTGCAATCACTTTAATATACATATCTCAACTATGCAATAAATTTAAATTCAACTAAAAAGGCAAGCATGATGTAAGGTATTTACAAATACATATGTTATCTTAAATTTAAGATTTCTTTTGCATTGTAACCGTTTGTAACACACTAGGTTCATACCTATATTTTTATTTAATAAATTGATATTACAATTTACAAACAAAAACAAAATTCTCAACATATTAATTGGGAGTCGCTTCTGTAAATAGATAATGAAAAAAGTACATTTATAACAAAGAATAAGGATCAAAATAGAACTTTGCTTATATGTTATTTTATTTTATTTTTGACAAGTTGTCCTAAATAATATATGACTATATCCCAAACCCATTATTAAAATGTTAACTTACCCATGTTCATTATTAAACTGTATAAACATGATAAATCAAATCAAATACCATATCACAAGGTTTAAAATCGATAATCTAATAAAAACGAATGGTATGTACCCAACCATTTAGCTACGCACTCTACCAAAGAGTTTATAACTCAGTGATATAAAAATTTTACAGATTCAAATACCGCTATAAACAAAAATATGTAGATTTGAAAGTAGCATAGTATATATATGTTTTATTGTTCAGAAAGAAAAAAAGCTACGCATCCTAATTATTTAATTAATTAATAATCAATTATTCATTTACTTCTCCCAGATGGTAACATATATATTTGTTTAAACATTTATTTGATACCATAACCGACGTAGATAATTTCCATTTAATACATGTAAATTTATAGCATATATATATATATATATATATATATATATATATATATATATATATATATATATATATATATATATATAAATACCAAACATATCTTTACAGAAATTCATGTCTCGACTTTGATATTGATCCCACTTCTACGTATAAACATGAACATGAAGATTATTAGAATTGTAGTTATTGTCACGTTCATGGTGTGTTTGCTAATGAGCAAAGTATATTCACAAGCAAAGGAATGCTCTCTTCATGATATCAAGCATTGCGCACCGGCATTCGAGGATTCCCTGCAACCAGCCCCTCTCTGTTGTAGGGAACTAGCACAACACAAAGAGTGTCTCTGTTACTACTCGAAACGCATTGTTAAGTTAGGTTATGTCATCCGAGCATGTAAATTCGACACTCATGTTTACTGTCTCGATTAGTCTAAATAACACAAAATTTCTTCGTATTCATTATAATTAATAGCTTAGCTTAGCTTGCTTCTTAATTTTTTTTAAGGTTTGTTTTAGCGTGTCTTTTATGAAAAGAGATGTAGTTATTGATGGTTATTTGAAGTAGAGGTGAACAAATTCAGCCCTTGACTCTTCCACGGCTGGTCTGGACCGGATCACGTGTAAGACCATTCGGTTTTTAGGTAGTCTGGTTTTTTTCCGGACCGGTCCGACTTTGGTTCAGACTCATCCGCTTTTCGTTCCGATATTTTTCAGTTCGATTTAGACATTTCCGGTTTTGTATTTCAAGTTTTGGTTGAAATATTTCCAATCTTTGGTTCGCTTTTCGTTATAAAATTTGACATAATTATAAAATATCAAGTTATATTTGTATAATTGTTGGGAAGATATGCTCATCTTTCAATATGTGCACTGGTACGAAACCATTCGTAATTTATCAAACTTATAATCAAAATTTGAAAAACAATAGAGAGAGTATGTAGAATGAAACGTGGTGTAAAGAAAAATTGAAGAGGTACAGAGATATTTATAAAGAATTTGAGAAAAGAAGTCGTCGGGACTTGTCGGACCGGCTTGGACCTATCTGGACGGTGTAGTTCGCCGACTTTTGAACCGTTTCGAATAGATTCGTGACAGTCCTCTCCTCCGGACCGATTTAGACCAGGACCATCACGGCCACCTTAAACCGGTTCAGGACTGGTCCGGTCTTGGTAATCTTTGTAGGACCGGTCGGGCTAGGTCCCTTTATGCGAATCTTGTGAACAACAATATCGGGTTGGCGCTGAGACCCCTCATGGGCCCGCCCATTTATGCAACTTCAGGATTTTCAAGTCTACGATCAAGCAAGAATCAACAGAAAGAAGACAACAATCAGATAAATAAAGTAGGTTTTGAAAACATATCATCCCAAAATATTTACAAGAACCTTAAACATAAAGAGATGTTGCTGAGGATGCATTTTTATTTACATCACAACTTCCACCATTATCATGAAGGAAAAAGCTTCACATTCAGCACACATCTCATGTGGTTCAGTACCCACAACTTCAAGCCCGTGTTTCGGGTTGACAAACCATATTTACAGTTCAACAAATGTTCATGTACAGAGAATCCATCTTTCTTCACTCGGGCCGAAACGTTACCAGATCCGGGAGGTGAGATTCATGGAGCTTCTTTATATCATTTGCAGTCACCTTAGTTGATTCCAAGCTGAGTGATTTCAAGTTCTTGAGACTCGTTAGATGCTGCAATCCTGCACTCGTTACCCGTGAGCCCGAAACATTTAAAGACAACAACTGTGTCAATTCTGCAAGATTCAAACCAGCCCAACCGATAGTTTATATGTATGCACATTTTTCACTGGTCAACAATATAAATTAGTGCAAATCTGATTGAAGAAATACCAGAAATCGATTCTAGAGATTTATCTGTGAGGTGGTTGTTTTGAGACAGATTCAACAGCATCAGAGATTGAAGATCCTTGATGTTTTTCACACCTGCATCGGTTAATCCACCACCACAGATCTCTAGGGACCGTAACTTTTTAAAATCTAAAAGAAAATCGAAGTCATAGATTAATATAAATCACTTTAATCATCTCAAAAAAAAGTATCAGAGTTAAAAGTGAAGCGTACTGCGAAAATAGTTCGTTCCAGCATCAGTTATTTTTGCACAGAACAGATCCAAATGAGTCAACTCAGTCAGACCTGCATAAAAATACCAATTAGAATATCTAAACCAATTGGTCCACTCAATTGTTTGGTTTTAAGATCTTCAAATGGGTCACATCTACATGGCAATTTGACACGTTTATCAGCAAAAGGGTCGATTTATGTTCCATTTTCACAGGTCAAATGGGTCAAATGACATAAAGAAGAAATGGTTTGACAGTCATCAAAAGTGTATTAAAATGTACGAGTTGTGTTCAATAAAGTCCATCATATAAAAAACAGTCTTAAATTTTAATATTCAAATGATTCAGTATACAATTACATGTGATTTGTAAAAGCATCACATGTAATTACGAAAATGCTACTCCGCCCAAAATTTTATAATGCAGTCTGAACCATTGATCTAATTGATCCAAAGGCTGAAATTTGTCCATCAGGACTATGAATCAAATATGGACTATATTGAACATTCTTCTAAAATGTATATAAAAAGTTCCTGAAAATAGAGTTGTCTTCTAACCAGTCAAAGCTACTAAATGTTTGCGTGTGGACCCAACCCGGCCTGTTTTTGCCCAACCCACTTTGACCCATGACCCAACCAGCCCATTGTGCCATCTCTGGGTCAAGGTATACATACTTGTAAGAGCTGCAAGTCCAGCGTCCGTGATTTGTCGAACATCCAAATTAAGTGATCTAAGAGATGTCAGCTTAGCCAAGTTTCTTAAACCTCCATCAGTAATAACAGTGAATGAAAGATTCAAACTTTCTAAGTTCACTAAACCTGCAAAACATGACAAGTAAAATTCAAATAAGATTAAAGAAGATCATCACGTAGGTCCAGAAAATTGGTTACAAGAAAATGTCTTAACCAGAAAGATGACGAAGACCGTTGTTTCCAACTTCTGTATCAGACAACTCCAAACATTTCAATCGACAAAGGCCTGAAAATCACATAGAGAAAAGCACACAAACAAATCAATACAAGAAAGCAATGGTTTATTCAATGTTGAGAAAATTAGTGATTTTGAATAATCATAAGATATATAATCACGTCTGTAAACACTCTTGAACAAGAAGAATCACCTGCTAAATGCACCAATCCTTCATCCCCAATTCTACACGAGTCCAGATTCAAGCTCTCCAAATTAACCAAAACTGCATTAAAAACATGAAAAAATTATATTTAGAAAAAATAAAAGAAAACTCATATGCTAGGTCGTAACATGTACATTTAGAAAGTTCATAATTTCACCTTTCAGATATTTGAGCACAGCATCTGAGATATCATTGAATCCCAAGTTCAACACTTTTAAAGACTTGAGCTCTGTGTGAACATAGCAAGATTAAAATTAAAAAAACACCACATTTGTTTAAAACATCTATATGAAGTATTGAAATTCAAGATTTTGTAAAAAAAAACAAAACTTTTTTAACAGCACGATGCATCTACAACAATAAGAAGGCTTACTTGAAAGCTTGTCACAACCATCATCGGTGAAATTAGATCTGCTTACATTCAAATAAAGTAGAGCAACAAGATCTGCATCGAAAAAATAAAAAAAGGGAAGGAAAGAAAATCGAGTTAAATCAGAAACAGAAACATCCATAGTGTACAACAAGATAATGAACGAAAGCACATAATTTAAGTTTATATCAACCTGAAAGTGAATTCAAGCATACTGCAGTTACAGGGCAGCGTTCCATATTCAGCAATGTGAGCTTGTGTAAACCTGAAATATAGAAAACAGATAATAATTTATATTCATAAACATGACAAAAAAAAAGTGTGGCAAGAAAATCACACTCAAGAGACCTTTTAAGAACATGACGCCGTTATCTGTGACCTTGCTGCATGAAATTTGTAATTCTTTTAAGTTTGTTAGGTCTGAAACATTAAAAAAGGATGAACTGTTAGCATAATAACTGATATTTGAATTCTTCTGAAGTTCATGATACTATATAAGTATATCATTTAGAATGAATAGTCGAACAACTACCTGCAAGAGGCTTCATATCCGCATCAGTAATGCAATTACAACAGTTGATGTTAAGTGCCTCGAGCTTCTTTAGACCTGCAAAATGTTGAAATAATTATTTAATTATTGAGGGGGTCAAATAATCAGTTCATTACTAGCTGCAACGAAACGAATCACCAAAGGGTAGAGTCAAATTACTTGTAGACCTTTTTTATAACCTTTGTACGATAGATTAGCTAATTTTGACTATAATCACATACAACGTAACACCTTCAAATTGTGCTTGACAGATAAAGAAAAGAAAAAATGGAAAAAAAAAAAGAAAACAGAAAAGGACCTCTTAGATGAACAAGACCACCATGGATCCCTGGGCATCTTTCAAGGTCCAAATTTAACAAATTGTCTAAGCCTGAAAGCAAGCTCATCCCTCTAGCAGTAATGTTGTTGTTCCTCTTGAGACTTAATGTTGTCAAGTTTGAGAAACCTGTAAAAGTAAGCCAAAACCGCAGGTATCACATTGACCAAAAGCTGATATTCATATGGAATTTTTGAAGTATTCAACCAGCAGATTATCTGTTTAGTATAATTTTAAACAGCAACCTCAAACCCAAACATAATTTCCTACATCCTGATTTATTGCAGCTGATTATCCTACCCCATTAATATAAAATCGCAGTCTCAACATATTATACGAAAACAACAAAACCAGCATCCTTAAAATTGCCATCATAGATAAATCATTGAGATTATTAAAAATTTTAGAAAAAAGTTTACCATTTACACAGCCAAGCCCAACATCTGAGATCTTTTCACAAAAGTTCAAGTTTAACGCCTCAATATTCTTGCAATCTTTTAAATGAAATAAACCGGAATCTGTAATTTCTGAACCAGAAAGATCTGCAGAAAGTAAAGATAATCCCTGAGAGGAGATAACATCCATCCATGCATCATCGACACCTGGATATTCACCTAAATTTATATCCTGCCAATGAACAAAAACAAGCAAAATTGTAACAAAATTTTAAAATTCCAGACCCTAAAATGTGCTACAAGTTATTAACTTTATACCTGCAAAGCACAATCTTGAAATGCTTCAAGACAAGCCTCGTTAAGGCGTTGAGAATAGACCAATTCATTGAAAATTTGCTGACTAATATCTCTTGGAAGCATGGAGAAGGTACCATACTGATTAACTTCCTGTTAAAAACCAAAAAAGGACAAGTCTTCGTTACAGCTGATTATCTGATTCTGATCAATTAGGCGATTAATTAAGAAAGTAAAAACGTACTTCAGAAATTTTAGAAATGCATAGTTCCATAAGAGACGGGCACATCACTATCCCTTCTTTATTATCTACACATGCTCGGGAGAATGATGTTCCTAGCCATTTAGAGCTTCCACTTTTCGAATACCTTCTTGAAACTCTACATTGTACATTCTCTTCGCTCGTTTGTGGGTCCCGTTTCCTAGAACAAGCTCCCCCCATCGAAATTAAACCTTAAAAGCTGCTAAGAAAATGTAATTTATTCAATACTACAAGTTGACTTGATAACCATAAATATTTGTAATAAATAAGCATACAACTAAGGTAGCTTCAAAATTTTGAAACTAGGCAAGTATCAAGATTGCAACTTTAGTTTAACAAGTGACAAAATACATGTAAACCAAATTGATGATCAATGAAAATGCCCAAAATGCAGAACAACTTAGATTTTTATGACTTCAATAATCATAACAGAGTAATCACATAAACGGGTAACTTAAGTTAGGGATAATTGGATAGTTTTACATCAGTTACAATGAATCAAAGAACAAAAGGTTGTATGCAGAAAATTTACATCCAATAAGTATCAAGATTGCAACTTTTTTAACAAGTTCAAACAAAAAGAAATTAAAAACATTCAGGGGACCTTTTATATTCATCTTTTTGAAAAAATTGAACTTAAAGAAAACAGGCTATAAATCAAATATAAAGAACAAAATCTAAAAACGAAAGAATAAGAACAAGAAACATAAAGTGTTAAACACCCATGTTAAAACTATGAGCAAGAACCCTAACCCAGTTATAGTATCAGTCAAGCACCATGATCATACGACAGAAAATATTATCACCAAGAAATTTTAAATGATAAAGGAGTATGCTTTCCGTAAGTCGATGAATTTATTTCCTTTATTAACAACCAAAAGCAATTATTAAGCAAAGAATCAAGAAAGGTAGTGGTAAAAGCCAAAAACAACACTGAAATTGAAAGAAAAACAGAAAGGGGAAACGATAAACGAACCAGAAGAAGAAGAAGAAGAAGGGTCGATGATTGGTGTTCAAGGAAGGTGATAGAAAGGCATGGCGATCATGATAGCGATTGAATTGGGTGAGAAAGAGAAGGGAGAAGGGAGAAGGGTAAAGCGTGTAGGTGTTGGAGTGAGAAAGAGAGGGAGAGATAACGAGGCAATGATCGAACCGGCGGATGATGTAAACGTGGAGGCTCGGAGTTTGATGATTCTCTGATCAGGGGGGTTCGGATAAGAGTGAAGTTTGAAGAAACGATAGAGGTCCCACATAGATATTAATCCCGAAATTTTATATATCCATATAATTTAACGGGGAAAAATCTAATGAATTAAAATATTTTTAGTTATTTAAATATTTTAAGACTATATCGGTAGCGCCCCTCCGGGTTAGCTACGGTTTGCTTGTCGTTTTGGCCGAATACCCTTACGCCCTTAGAGGGTTTGGACCTTCGTGTTCCTCCACGGCTTCTTGAAACCACTACACCCTCTCACAATTCCCATTTTTTCTTTTCTTTTTTTTCTTTTTTACCATGATTCAAATTTAAAAAAATTAATTTAAAAGTCAATTGATTGAAATTGAAAACTGTAGCAACGAGGATAGTTTTTTAATTTTTCATAATTTTTTTACTGTTTACCACTGGTTACTTTCTTATTTTTCATAATTTTTTTCTATTTCACCCAATATAAACAATGAGAATAACTAGTTTTTTAGATGTTTTATTATTTTGTATTTAATATTTAATGTTATGTTATTTTTTTATTTTAATGTTGAGTAATGTTAGGATTTTTTTCTTATTATTTGTATTGTTTTAATTTTTAATCAATATAAGAATATTTTATTTTGTTATATTCTTAAATGTATCTAAAAAAAATTAAGAAAAAGTGGAAAAAAATGGGGTTAGATGGGGTGTGGTACTCCACTTAAGGGTAAGGAGAGGGTAGGAGAAAGAAAAGCTGATGTGGCACAAATGTGTCAGCAGGGTTCACTAGGTGTGCTACGGATGGTCTAATGATTTAAGTACTTGAGTGTTACTGTACCTAACTACCTAAGTACGGTTTAATGAACTATACATGTCATATCTCTTAATTATATTAGAGTATCATTGTATCCGCATAATTCTGTGATAATGCTAACAATTTGTATTTGATAACATGTTCGATTTTAATAATGTAGAGTATGACATTTGTGAAATACGATGTCAGAAAATAGAATATGTTCTACAACATATCCATATTTTTTTCTCCTATTTCTGTTTTTTTTTCAATCAATCTTTTTTTAGTTATTAAAATAGTTTTTGGAGAGTAATAAAATAAAAATATTATTATTAATCAATTAGAAAAATTAATTTAGTCTTAAAATTTGATTTGACGTAAATAATTTAACCAAAATTAGATCAATTAAATAGTTCTTGTCATGTCTATTAATTTATTAAAGCAACAATTGTCATAAATTACTTACGGTAATAGAATAAATTGTTGATTAGACTATTATTCTAAGTATTCATATCTTATGCATAAAAACATATACTAATTAAAATTATATAGTTTAAAAAAAAATTAAAAGAAAGGTTATATCTTTTTTTAACGTAGATAGATATACAAAAGCTTAATAGGCCTTTTACAAGCGATATCTAGGTTTAATACGATTTATAAGATCTTGAATTTAGTTAACGTAGTTTACATATCATCTAACATCTATCATACATTATGTATAAAACAATCATGTTCGGAGCTGAGACTTGAGAGTTGAGACTAGGCCACCAAAACAACCGTCCAAGACTTACAAAATGTGATGACCCATATTTTAAAATTATATCTCTCAATACATATGTAGGTTTGTGACAAAATAAGCCCATGAAAGAAATTAAAAACAGCCCAACAAATGCTTCTTGGTGCGGGTGGCAAAATAAGCCCATTAACGTAGTTATCATGATAACGAATTAACGATCATCTCTATTTGTATGCACTATATATAGATCAACTAGTTTTAGGTTTTGACTTCTATACTTCATATCAATTTTAAGGAAGATCAAGTTTTAATAAGTGATTTAGAAAGAGAGAATAAGTAAAAGTAGTTGTTATAATAATGAAAGCGTTTAGTATATGGCATGAGGCCCAAAGAATGACCGAGAGTTTTATGTTATGTGTGTGTTTAATAGGCTTAATATTTCATATGACGACGTAAAATCTTATAATGAAATTTCGAGTCGAGGCGCTCTTAATGTTTCGGTAGATAGTATTTAATGAACTAACTAGTTTATTGACCCGTACAC
Organism: Pulicaria dysenterica; assembly: GCA_947179395.2. Lineage (NCBI taxonomy): Eukaryota > Viridiplantae > Streptophyta > Magnoliopsida > Asterales > Asteraceae > Pulicaria > Pulicaria dysenterica. The sequence goes on along the minus strand of OX359289.1, from coordinate 6,069,707 downwards.
ATACGCGTATTTCAGAAGTGTATTTGAGATATTAAAATTTTTAAATAAAAATAATGCAGTAAATGAAATATCACCTTTGTGATGAGAATATACCAATTTCAAAAAAGTGTCATATTACAATAAAATTTATACCTAAACGTATGTAAAAATGAGACGGTCGTAAATATATAATTATTTTTTCTCTAAACAAAATATATCACAAGTTACTAAAAATAATTTATAAACAACTTATAATTAATTACATTAGTATACAATTTTTATAAAACTCCCTCACATTTTCTTAAAACCTCCTTATATGTTTTATAAAACCCCCTTAAAATATTCATCTTACCCCCTCCCAATATATTTAAAATTAATATTTCGAAATTGAAATTGAATAATTTGAAATTAAAACTTCTTATCCACGTTTTTAATTTTTCCAAAATTGTTTTGAGAAAGAAATAATTTTGAAATTGAAGGTTATGATTGGTTAATTAAGAATCAATTTATAATTATTTTTGAAAAATTTGCATGCCTTTTATATATATAGATAGATAATGAAATTATGAAACTAAGGATTATTCATCTAAAATGTTTTAATATTTTTGGGGTCCTTTTTATCTCTGCTCGGAGAATGGGGCCCTATTAGATTTGGACCAGCTTTAAAAATTCAACGTAGCTTATAAATCATCTCTCATATATTATGCATAAACTGGTTTACTAGCTTACTATATATTATATGAAAAATATATAAAATACTTTAATTCTTTATAGGATAATTTATATAAAAATATAATTAACTTTGCTTAAATTGCTATATACATTTAGCCTAGCAACTTTCTTTACACGAGCAATCAACTATTTTATCATAATTAAATTGTTTAATCACACTATGATGTTTATCTTCACTAGATATGCAAATCATGTTAATATGGGATATGATTGTTGATGACGGTGTATCTTGTTTAAGAAGAACAATGATACGTGTTCATTAACATTATATTATATTTTTTGAAAGCGTATTATATTATTTGAGAAAAAAGCATAATAAATTAACATTATTTCATACCATTCAATAGTATCTTACTGTTTAAAAACTTTTTCAAAAGTGTTCGATGTTACTATTTAATACTTAAAAAATTAACATAAGATTAAGTAAAAAATTTGTGTTTTTCGATTAGGATTTTGGTTCTAGTAGGATTTTCCACAATTGGATTAACACCAAACTTTTTCTAGACGTGATGGTGAAATCTAATCGGCATCCTGTTAGTCAAATTTGCCGGTTTATAGAATGCCGTGTTGTCGTTTTCTTTAAATATGGCAACGACGGCCGACATGAAACCGATCAGACTCCACCAACACCACTAAAAAGGAATCCGGTTAGGACATTAAGGTTTGATGCTGGTCCAAATGTGGGAGTAACCTAAAAATATTAAGTCCTTATTTACGTAACATGTCACGACACAGTATGTTACATATTTGGACAATAAAATAATAAATCATCTAGATCGACAAGTTTGGAAAAATATGATACTATTCAGTGACTTTAACCCTTACTAAAAAATAAAATATAAGATTAATATGAAAAGATATTAAATAATTCATAGTAATATAGAGGGTCAATGAAAACTTAAATATTATAATAGCATTTGAAAAATAATCAAAGATATATATTAAACCTTTAAACTTATCTTTTAATGTATTGAATTTACTAAGTTTACGTTTGGCATATGGCTGATGATATATTTTTATTCTTTAAAAGTAATTCAAAATGAAAATTGATGAGAAAAAAAATAGTTAGAAATAATAATATTTAAACTTATCTTTTAATCTACCGAACTTACTAAACTTACTATTTAATATATTGAATCTGGTATAGCAGATTACCAATTGACATAATACCGGTTAAACTAATAATGGCATTGATTTGGCGGTGACTTTTTTTTTTCTTCAAATGCTCATTACTTTTTTAGGCTCTTGTTCGATAAAGGTTTATAACGATTTGGGGTTCATATTATAGCCATCGATTTTGGGGTCATGTTAATGCCATTAGTCTCATCAATTTCGGCTTTCATCTTCATCAATCATATGTCCGTGTTCCGGATCTGGCTCTCATAAAATCAAGTATGTTCGTCATCAATGTTGTCTTCATTTATAGATTTGTTCGCAGATATGGTATAATACATCGAATGGGTTTTGAAACAATTCATTCATGTGACAAGTTAGATACATTTCAATAAACTAAACTCTTAATTTAACTTTACTAAGTTAGACAAAATACGTGATAATATATATAATGATGTAGATAACGTGTATATAGTCTAGCTTCCTTGAAACAGGCTTGAGCTTGACTAAGCCAAAAGAGAACGCATACACCCCCATATCCTCTAACTCGTTACTACTATGATTATTTTATCATAACCGAATCCAAGCCATAGTAAAACTTTAACCTAATTTCCAGAACAACATAAGATTTTTACTATTTTCTGGCTTATGAATTTCATTGTGTTTCAATCAACCAAGCATATAACAACTTATTATTAAATCAACTGTTACATAATGGACTTTTATGTAAGTGAACCAAAAATTATAATAAATTTGTCATAATCAACATCCCAAACAATATATGCATTCTTTAAATTATATCATTATCAACTTCCCAATTAGTCAAGAACAGATATGCAATTTAAAGAAATTTGCTACAAAGCCGAAAAAATTGAAGGAATTTCTTATGCTTACTTGATTTCTGGCAGCTTCCCTGATCTAAAAATGGCGAATTTTGAGACCTGTGAATAAGAAAACCTAATCCCATTTCGATTAAGCAAATCTTCAATCATCAATTTAGCTTCCTCAGGATGATTACTCTCACATTCAACTTCATAATTAACTCCAAAATCATACTCTGTTTCATCCAATTCCAGTTTCAATCCATTCCAATCATGAACAGATCTCACATTTCTAAACCCACCCAAACACACAATCTCACCGAAATCAACCCTGAATTCCTCTTTCACCCTTTTCAAGATTCTTGATTTTTGGATCGTAGAGAACCGCCACGGCTCGGCGGCGCAGAGGCGGGCGAGGGAGGGATCAAGGGGCTCTTCTTCCTCCTCTATGCGGCTGATTCCGGCGGATATGGTGGGTTTGGATTTGAGGGAGAGGATGGCTTGGGAGTCGAGGTCGTAGAAACGGAGGCGGAGGGCGGCGAGGTGGGTGGTGGCGAGGTATAGTGAAGGAGTGTCGAGGAAGAGGTTTTGTTGGAGGTGGGTTTTGGTGTGGTAAGGAGAGAGTACATCGGAAAGTTTCTGGTGAGCGGCGGAGTCCGGTAGCCGGAGCTTTACTTCGACTTCCATCGTGGTGGTTGGGATTTTGTGGGTGGTTCGTGATAATGATGATAATTTTGGAAGATAATTTTGGATCCAACGTGACATCTTCACATATTGCTCAAAGTATCGAATTTAAGTTTCATAATCATGTATCTAGGGAAATAATTTCTTTTGAAATAATAATAATAAATTAATAAGACATAAAATATTAAAAAATTATGCTGCGTATCTTTTAATAAAAGGTCATGCTACATTAATTGAAATAAATTAATAGTTTATTGTATTAATATCAATAAAATTTAAGTCATTACATATAATATTTAAACAGGAATACTTCATTACATTTTAGTATACATCACCCAAAGAAATACTATTAGGTTGAAGAAACACAGATGTCCAAAAAAATATATATATATATTAAGTTGTTCTCATAATCTCATACACACCCTTGTATGCATGCTCGACAGCCCTTGTTTGCTAGCTAGAGCTCAACAATGTAACTTTATTCCTATTAACGGTGTCTTTGAAAACTGGTGGTAGTGGAGCTCGAAGTTGTATTTTTTATCTGTATATGTGTTTATCAAAATAATTGGTAGTTGAAGCCGAATTAGTGTAAAATGTCAAAAAGGACAAATAATAAAAATAGGACGAATTATAAAACAATTAAAGAAGATATTTAGGTTATTTTATATATAAAAAGCTTATAGCTAGTTTTAAGTTACGTCAAAAAGGTTTTAATTTTGAAGTTTTTGGTAAAAAAACTTCTAATTTTTTCATCTTAACAAAACTTGTTCTAAAACAAAACGCTATCAGCTCCAAAAAAATTAAATCCCGGATCACACACCAAGATTAGATGACTAAAATTTTCTATACAAAAAGCCAAATTATATACCAAACCAAAAATTCACATTTACAGGGGACTTGTTGACTTTCAAATATTAAGTAACAACTGCTATGATGACAATTGTATAAAGTATCAATAGTAATTAAAGTAATTAAATTATAATCTTAATGCGATATAGTATGAGATAGTACACCAAGAACACATACTTTTAGAGTAATTGAAATGCTAATGAATTAGGGAAAATTAGATTGGCAATATACATATTAGGTATTTTTACATTCTACCTTATACTTATAGAAAATACAACTAGAAGCAAACTTTACTAAAATGATATAATGAACATAACTTGAGTCTAAAATAATCACAATTAAAAATATATTACAACTATATCTATACTAAAATTTAGACCCCATTAACTAGCCTTTTCGATTTAACCAAAGTTTGTTTTACTGCTTAATTAAGTTGATCACGATCCACTCTTGCCACGTCCCAACTCTCTTCCTGTTTCTCATCGATATTATAAAAAGGGTTTAGGGTGTCGGTATGGAGCTTTTTAGAGCTTATTGAAGCTGGTAGCTTTTTGTTTTAAAATTAAAAACTTTAAGTAATGTTCGGATACAAAAGCTGGAAGCTTTTTTTAAAACAAAAAAACTCTAAAATAAAAAGCTTTTTGAAGTAGCTTTTAAAACAAGCTGGAAGCTTTTTTTATACCAAATTACCTAAATACCCTCTTTAATTATTTTATAATTCCTCTTCTTTTTATAATTTGTTTTTTTTTGTCATTTTACACTATTAAGCTCCAGCTATCAGCTAATTTGCCGAACACATATATAAATAAAATAAACAGCTTTCAGCTCCAGCTACCAGCTTTCAGCTTCCAGCTATCAGCTAACAGCTTCCAACTGCAACTATCAGCTATTTCCGCCAAAAATTCTATTGTGTGTAATGAACTTTAAAATTGTATGTATTGTATGTATTTTGATTACATAAAAAATCAAAAAAAGTATAAGTTTAGTACATACAAAAACACCAAATTTAAAAGTTCAATACATACAATAGAATTTTTGAAAGGTGGATACATACAATAATTTTTTTGTTATAGTTTAATATATTTTGAAAAATATAAAAATGACTAACGGAATCATAGGTCAAAAACACATATATCTGTTAGTTTGTCTCTAAACCAAAAACAAGAAATCACAAACTGAGGAATCTTGTGCAATTCTGAACATTCATTATTAGATATAGTTAAAGAGGGTTTCGTTCCTCAGTTAGGTCTGGGTGATACTTTTGATTTCTGGAATGACTGGTGGTGTGGAGGGTTTGAGTTAAAAACTAGGTTCCCTAGAATTTATGCCTTATCAGTAAAAAAAGAAGGCAAGGTGTGTAGTTTCAGGGAATGGAGGGGTTCGAGTTGGGTCTGGAAGATTGATCTGAGGAGAAAGGTGTTTGATTGGGAAGTCGATATTTTTATCGAGTTTATGGGAGTGTTGTATTCTCATTGTCCGCGTAGGCTTCGTAAGGATAGGGTATCGTGGAGGTTTGATAGTAGTGGTGAATTCTCTGTCGGAAGCCTGATTAATAGAGCCTGCAAGGAAGATAACAAGTATGGAGTTGCAGCCATTTGGGAGTACTGGGGCCCTCCGAAAGCCAGGCTTTTTGTGTGGCAAGCGGCTTGGAATAGTATCTCCTCTAGGTCGGAGCTAGTTAGGAGAGGGGTGTTGAGGCAAAATGAGGATGTCTGTCCTTTCTGCCACAACTCTAGGGAGTCCACATTACATTTGTTGCTACATTGTAGTTTGTCCTGGGAGGTTTGGTCTAAGGTATTTCGTGGGTTGGGCATATCTTGGGTAGTTCCTAGGAGCATTGTAGGTCTAGTGGAATCTTGGCCTAAGCTGTGTAATGGCAGGTGGATCCGGAAAGTGTGGATGTTGGTAATGTATGGGGTGTTATGGACTTTATGGTCAGAAAGGAACAATGTTGTCTTCAATAACAAACAAATATGCATCGAAAGAGCGGTCGATTTGGTTTGGTTGAGAGTCGGCCAATGGTGCTTTGCAAAGTGGCCGAAGGTGGCGGGCTCCTCATTAGATATGTGTATTAGACCAGTGGAGGTTTTGAGGGGCGATAACTTGATGTCGGGGTGTGTTGATGCTAAAATTGGGTCGGAGGTAAGTAGTTTAGCCATGTATGTGGATGGAGCTGTGAGTGGTGTTAGTGATAGAGCTGGTATTGGTGGGGTGTTCAAAGTGGGAAGCACTGGGTTAGTGATTGGTGCGTTTTCTAATCCCATTTCAAGGTGCTCTCCGTTAGTAGCGGAATTGGAAGCTATGTTCTTTGGGTTGTTAGCTGTTAGAAGCAATAAGGTGTTAGGTGTTGGTTCAATACAGGTCTTTACCGATTCTTATCTAGCAGCTAGTTTTGTAAATAATTTAGCGGACCCTCCTCTGGAGGTGTTAGATGTGTTAGGTAGAATTAAGTGTCTGTTTAAGGGTTTGAAGGTATGAAATGTCCAGCATGTTCCGAGGGATTTGAACAGTGAGGCAGACGATCTGGCTAGAAAGGGTGCTGGCAGAATGTCTCCGTGGATTGTTTGGGTTTAAGGGCTGGTTGTGTGGGTATCCTGAACACGATGGAAATTATACTAACTCGCGAAATTTAGCCTTGTTTGATTTGCAGGTTTCAAGGGCACGGTTTTTTGGTTGCCAGTGGGAGTGGTTCTGGGTGTATTTGTTCCTTCAAGCCTATGAGTTTCGTGGTTTTGGCTTGGTAAGCTGGTCACTGTCCATATTGTTCTGTTCGTGTGTGTGGTAGTCAGGTCCAAAGTGGTTTTCAGGGTCTATATTGAGGTCTCGGTGTGTGTGGTCTCTGTTTATAGTGTTTAGGGGTGTGTGGGCGTGATTTTGGTGTGAGTCTTTATTGTTACTCAGGAAAGGGTTTACTTGGGAGGTTTGGGCAGTTGGTATAAGGGTGGAGTTTGGTAGGTTAGTGGCTGTGGCCATTCTTCGATTGATGGTGCTTTGTGGTGGCACTATAGATTTCACACACAGATCACTTTGTTTCTCTTCGTTTCGTGGCCATGGTCATAGGCTAGTTTTGGGGGCATTATCTCTAGTGCTGGAGGTAGCACCTTTGTTTCCCTGGTGTGATAAGGGGGGCATTCGAACCCATTGATTTGCTTAGCCATTTTTGTTTTATGCTGATGCAAATCCTTCTTTCAAGCCTCAGAGTTTTGGGTGCGGTTGTAATTGGTATAATGGGTTGGATGGTTCTAATCTTTTATTTCTATTCTATTTAGGGTGGTTGGGGTTGGGTTGGTGTATTGTGGTGGTGTTGGTAGTGGTCTGGGGATGAGGGGAGGCCAGTCTAGGGTTTGGAGTTATAAGGGGTGTGTGATGGTGTGCTTATGGTAATTAGGAGGTTTGGAGGTGGGGTGTGTGTCTGGGTTCTACCTACCTCTGATTTACCCATTGAGCCTCTGAGTTCTTTCTTTGTCTAGTGCGGTTGACGGTTAAGTTGACATATGGGCTAGGTTTGAGTGGGGGTGTCTTTTATTGACTTCTTTTGTACTAGGCACCCTGTTGAGCCTCAAAGTTTTTTGTCAGATGTTGCTTATTCCCCTGTTTTTTTGAGAGCCTTAATATGCAACTATGACAGTAGCTGCGCCGATGTGTTGAGTGATTCTAGATTATGTCTGGCCGTGAGTGGTACTCCATTGGTTACTGGGGCGGTACGGTCAGGCCGCTTTGATGCCATTTTGTTGCCATTATGCTTTCGCCCTACCTATACTGTTTGATGCTGATGTTTGATGTCTTGTTCCTTGTTACGGTTGTACGAGTTTTATTTGATGTCGATGAGAGGTTTGAGTTCGAGTTTGACATTATACAGATGATGGGTGATTTTCTGTGATTTACTGATGCAGCTGGAGTTGATGTGTGCCGATTTATGTTGATGAGCAGGTTGTTGCGGTATTGAGTATATATTCTTCTCTTATTGTGCGTTGAGGTTGTTGAGCTATGGTGTGTTTTGCTTTGATTAGTGTGTGCGTTGAGGTTCTTTGAGTTTTGTTTTGATTAGTATGTACGATGATATCATATGTTTTGAACCTTTTGTGTTAATTGAAATCGTTGGCTGTTCAAAAAAAAAAAAAAAAAAAAAAAACAAACTGAGGAATCATTAGTCATGGGAAAACTTACTGACAATCAAATAAATATATAGCTCATTGGTTATGATGATTTTACGAAGATACATTAACCATGTATTGAGGTTCATTTTTGAGCTGATGTCTAGTAATTGAAGAACCCTAAGGCCAAATTTCCATTTTCGAATAAAAGTAGAAGATCGATTTGATATCGGTTGGATAGGTAGTTCCGATGAAGGATGTTGAACAATCTGCACAAACCTGAACTTTGTAATTCCATTTTCGGATAGAAGTAGACGATTCGGGAGCATATATTTTGTAATTATAAACAACCCACATTTCAGTTTTATTCTTTTTAAAATTTTTATATTATTTTCTTATACTTTTATTTTCTATGTATTAAAAGTCTTTTGTGAAGCAGTTTCTCTACCTACAAATAGATATATAACTGTGCAAATCTTACCTCTTACATACCTTGTTTAGACGGAATTTGGTCCCCCCCCCCACACACACACATATATATATATACACACACACACCAAATATACATTTTTAATAAACCAAAAATAAATCATTTAATTATAATATTACAAAAATATGGTTACACAACCCCAACAAAATATATAGTCATTTTGGTAATTAAACTAATCTTAAAGGGAGGTGATTCGTACACAACAATATATGTCCATACACAACAAGTACAAGCATACTAAAGCATATGGTACAAGTAGATAATGCATAAATTATTGTGTATGGACAATTTCTATTGTGTACGAATAACCACCCAATCTTAAAATATATATAATTCAGATATGACTTTTAAGGGAGAATGAAAGAAACTCTTTAATGAAAGAGAAAATGATGTACCTCAGATTACACTTTGAATCACTTGATTTATATCATAATGTTGATGTTGATCATTATTTATTCATATCTATGCTATATAAGTTATCTATGGTTTAACAAAGTTGTTCTTCATCAGTATGCAACATGTAATATATGTATATATTTTGATTAGAATTGTTGCTGATTAATGTTAATTGGTCTGGTTAACTTCCAATTCTTATATCATTTGATTTTGTCATGAGACTATGTAATTGGCAACTTATAATCCTATGGCCTATAAGGAATGTATAGGAAAGTCAGAAATAAAGCTAAATAGAAATTGATATACGAATTTGCTTTATTGATCATATTATATCAAACACAAGTTATCTTAAAGATACAAAATTGATCATGTAAAGTATAATTTATTATTTATGGGGCCTTAAGAATTTCAGGTCTATACTATAAATTATGTATTGAAGGAGGGCTAGAGCCTCCATCATATATCATATATGTAAATTAGTAGTCAAGATACATTGACATATTCGAAATTCGACGAGCTACTCTAACCATATAAGATCTATATACTTGGTATATAGGTTTATAAATAATGTATATACAAAAAAGAAAAAAACTAAGTTGATTGAAAAGTGAGATGACGCCAACTACTCATATTATATATTTTACTTTAAATTTCGACCATCTTTGCTTATTTTATTAAGTAAAACTATAAATATATCCATATATTTTTATTAAAAACTACGTACATACCGTTAATTTATTAAATTACTGGTAACACAATTTTCTTAAACTATTAAATACACGTACACTTTCTAAACCTAAATCTAATTCTACACTATTTTGTCTATTACAAATTTTAAACCTACAATCTTATAAGATGACAAAAACCAAGATATATACCATATATAATATTATAAGTCTTTTAATAATTACCGCTAATAAATGTGGACTAGTAGATACTATAGATAGTGTTGGTAGCTAGATATGCAATCACTGAATTACAGCTGGAAATCATTATGCATGAGTAGTAGGCTGTCAAAATAATCTTCTTGTTTGGGTAATTGGTAAATAGTGAGTTTTATTAGTAGTGGTCAATTTTCATGTAGCATTTGAAAAACAAAACAAAATTGAGGGAGGTACAAAAGTAAATTAAATCCCGTGAATATGTGGAGTCCAGTGAGAGTACTCATTGTGAAAGAGTGCATTAATTTATTTGTAAGTGTAGAAAAAACAAGATAACCAAAAAACCTAAGTTTTTATATAGTTAAGGAAGGAATGTTTAAAAGTTTAATTTATCACTACAATAAGAAAACTATTTAATAATACATTAATTCTACCATATTATCTTTTGTGAGATAATCGCTCAAGTAAAATATATTTGTCTCGTTATTTATAAATGCTCTTTCTTTTTTTTCCCGGAAGCTTGAGCACCTTTTACCCAAAGAAAACACAATTGGAGGGTGGTGAAATTAATTGTATGTCCGTGAATATTATGTGTACACTAATATATCTTTTCATTCCGTTGTTATTTCTAGTAACTTTAAATATCTTTTACATAAAGTGAACACATTTAGTGGATTGAGGAATACCTAATTTAAGTATAAGTTGTGTTTGATGAAAATAGCTTATAGGTGTCGTTGTAAGCTGGTAGTTTGAGCTAGAAACTAATTATTTATCTGTATATGTGTTTCGTAAAATAGCCGATAATTGGAGTTAAATAGTGTAAGATGATAAAAAAAGGCAAATCATAAATATATGAGTAATTATAAAACAATTAAAGAAGATATTAAGGTAACTTTTTTATATAAAAACTTTCCAACTAGTTATAAAAGCCACTTCAAAAAGTAAAAAAAAAAACTTCTAATTAGTCAATTCAACAAGATATATAGTTTTTTTAATCAAACTACTAGATTCAAGATGATGCCAATTACCCATAATCCATATGCTATGAATACCCCCAACACTCCAATAATGTCTTTTTTGATCCCCATCGTTTTTTATTTCTTTTTTGGAAGTTTGAATAACCTTTACATAAAAAAAGAACTTCACATGGAGAAACACACCATTATATATAGACATATGCTATATCACCGGTTGAATAATAAATTCAAAATTGAAGTCATGATTGAACCGGTTGAATCCATAAGAAAGTAATCTCAACAAAAATTATGTTCTAAAAATATGGGTTTTACTAAAGACAATCCTTTAAAAAGTGAAGCAAATGCTCTTTTCGGACCTAGAAATACTAGTAATTTTTTTTCGTGATATATTATAAAATTAAAATCAAATCAAAATGTATGATTTTATTAAGAGGAAAGTACGTAAAAATAAAACAATATTTATCATCTAACCAACTTTAATTATACCTTTAAAACACAAAAAAAAATTCAGATTTTCTTTATTGTCATCATGTTCTTTAAGATGAATATGAAGATGTCTTTTTAATTAAAAATGGTTCTTTTCCAAATCATGTTCTTCCAAATGAATATAAAGATGCTACTGCATTATTTTGCCTTTTATATGTGTAGCTTCAAGCATCAAGGCCATGGTGGTTTTAAATTTATCTAATTATAAATTTGCTTTATTTTAAATATTCATTTAATTTGACAACATCACAACTTAATGGAAAGTTAGTTTCAATATATTAAAGGTGGCATTGGTATAAGAAAACAAAAAGATTATACTAAATATATAAATAGTTATACATGGCATTTTGCAAATTGTTTCTGTTCATCTACAGTATTCCTTTAAATTATATTTTTAAACTGGAAAATGTAGAAGATCTACAAATGTGGTCCAGCGGATAAAGCCCAACAAGTATTTCCTCCGTCACTCGCTTTCGATACCTGATTCCGTGTTTTTTTAAAAATACAAGACATCAAGAGTCAAGACCCTTTGCCGTGTAGTTTTGGGTATATGGATCTCTTCAACAGTTAAACTGATTCCATCTCCTCCGATTATATCTCCATTCTCACGCCAAATCGCGATATCAGTAAAACCACCGTCCTATTCTTCACAACTACACGCAACCTCCAAACATGCTTTCTCTGCTCTCTCCGCTTCCATACCTCAATAATTGTCATCGTTGTTCTCTATGCTGTAATCGGATCCTATCGACTTCGCCACAAGCTGTTTTCGTTCAAAGGTTATCATCTCCGCCACCGATCTTTGCGGTCTAGGGTTTTTCATCGCTATGATCATGGACGTTGCCTACACAGTTCTTCAAGCCCATCGTCTCTGTCACAGTTGTTTGCAATTTAAGGTAATCATCTCCGTCGCGTTCTAGGTTTTTGCACTCACACTTTCGTAAATAATAAAAGGGATACGAGGGTAAAGGAGTATATAGAAAAAGAATAGTCTACTTGACCTATTATGCCTTCATGATTTTTGATTAGTTTACTTGGTAAATAAATTTGCTCTAATGTTGTGTTTACGTGTTCTACTTCGCAGTTTGTCCTCATAACCATGAGCATTTCCAGGTTCGTTTCTTTCAATTTATGTGTTGATTCTTTACAAAATTTTCGAGATATAATTTTACAACAGTGACATGTGTGCATTTTTTTGGAGCTTTAAGCATTTGTTGAGTCACTCACTCTTCTGGAGTGATGTTTTCTTATTGTACTTTATTTTCACGTATTTGTCATACGACGAGGGAGATCCTTTTAGCTTAAGTTCAGTGAAAGGATTGTAATCACTTTACTAAAATCTCTCAATACGAATAAAGGACAATTAATCCATTGATTTGCATACAATGATGTTTTATTGTAGTTATTACTCCATTACATATAGCATGATGCTTTTATTGTATTATTTAAAATATACCAATATCTTATAGGTTTTGAGTAAGTCTGAAATTAGTCAAACTGAAGAAACAATGAGATTAGTCAAATTGAAGAAACAATTAATAAGTTGCTGCAAAAGCCTGATTATATTACTAGATGTACAGGTAGTTAATGTTTTTAAGACTGCCAAATCACAAGGCAATGTTCAAGATAGGTAATTATGTTTTTAAACTCCCTGTTGTAGGGGTTAATTAGCCAGGGAGTTTTGATTTTGAGGATATTATCAATTGTATTTTTAGATACTAAATTTTTGGCTTAATTGATGAATATTGTTAGGCGGTTGCAACAACACACATGGTTCTCTTGAAAGTACAATTAAACGAGAGTGTTAAGGTGACAATTGCTGACAACCCAAATCCAAAGCTCGCATCTAACATGTCAATTGTTTCTCTATTGAACTTCTATGGAGCTGTTGTTCTATATGACACCTTTGATTGTTTACACAGTGGTCATCACCTTTTTCTCAAGGTCTGTCTCCCCTTATCTATTTACCTATTATACGAACACATACCTCACACATATTCTTAAAGCTAATAGGATGATCTTTAGGTTAGTGTCTGATGTTGAAGAATTTGATTGTAACTTGCAGAGTTGCATGTAGCTATGGAATTTGCTACGGATTGTATAAAGTTAGGAATAAGGAGAAGACAACATGCAGGTATGGTGAAGAAAGTTAATTGCAATGTAATCATTAGCATATGAAGTTAGCATCAATGATTGTGTCATGATAATTAATAAAGACATGCCATTAATATGGGCTCCTAATGAAAAATTGGAGCTTGCAAATTCATTTCGTAAGATTAGTTTATTATATTTTTTTAACATGTCGGCAGTAAACCTATACAAACTAAGACCAACAGAACTTACGACATAATTGTTTAGTAAATGTAAATATACCCAATTTTATTAGACTTGCAAAAATCAGACTAGATACATATCATTTGGGAGAATTTGAGATATTTCATGAATGTATATGAGTTTTAAGCTTTCTATTCAAACACTTAGCAAGGTTAAGCATGCTATAAATAGGTTAGAAACATGCACAATTCCAGCCTTCCCGGTGTAATGGTTTCTATAAATTGTCATAACATAATCTATTCATTGGGGATAGAATTACCATATAAATCTAAATTGTTGATCAAAATTTTGAGATAAAAGAAGAATAGTTGTTTCAAATGAGCATTAAACAAGGGGAAATATTGTAGCAGATATGCCTTTATTAATGTAAGCAAGAACTTTAGCTTATAATGAGGTTCTATACGCTAGACATTCTTGAATGTTTAATATATTAACACATAAGTAATTTAAATACTAACATGTACATAGTAAATTTACAATGTTTAATTTATTGTTTGCCTTACTTTAGTGTGTTTAATGAGTACATACTCGAATTCCATGTAAGCTTACTTCACTAATCAACTATGTTTAACGAGTGTATTTTCAAATTCTAAATTATCATAATGAATAATCACCCCCTCTTGCTATTGTGGCATACACTGCAACCAGTGATGCTATTTCAGTTATATATTTAGAAGTAAATAGAAACATAGTTTATTTCTTCTTTTTCCGGTAATTGTAGAAGAAAAGTGTGTCCGTAGGTGGTTTGATAATATTCTTTTTTGTTATTTGTTGTTAAGAAAGAAATCTATATTAATATAAGATTAAGTATAGGACAATCAATGATCCTTGATTTAAACTATAACATCCTCTATTACCATTCTATTTTTCCTTACTATAGACTAATTAGAAATCTTAATTAGGCATCCAAACACTTAGAAGAAAAATAAACATGCAATAATACTACATAGGGAAACTTTTCCAGACCATAAAGAAAACATTTCAGTCTCTTTAATACTGACAACAAGATAGTTAATGTTAAAGCTTTCAGGCCCATAGCAATATTAAATTATTTCCTATATTCTTTCTAACAACAAGATATTTGAAATATTGCCAACTTCTCTTATTTTGGACAATAAATATGTGCAAAAGTGCAACATTTGCTCCTCTATTTTTGTGTTAGTTATGTATGTTAACTACAGGGGCGGACCTTTAGTGGTGCACCCGGTGGCACGGGCAACCCCTCAATATTTCCCGAGTAGTGTAAATTTTTTTTTTATTTTATTTTAATTACAAGTGCTACCCCTAAAGTATGAGGAAAAAAATCGTGCAACCCCTGACCAAAAGGTCGGGGTCCGCCACTGGTTAACTATGCAGTTTGCGACATAAGTTGTATTATAAATTAGCTTTTGCTAAAACTATTCTACTTTGATGTTAAGTTTCTTGAAATATATTTGAAGTTTGAAGCTATGTTGCTTAACAATTATTTAGTTTAAAAAATTTGTTTTAGTATTGTACGCATTCTTTTTATTTATTTATTGTCCGCCGCAACGCGCGGGCACGAAACCTTGTTATTATTATTTTTTATAAAATTATAGGACGTAATTAGACAATAGTAGAAGATGAAGGGCTTAATCAGCAGTTTGAGAAAGGAACAACAATGGTGGAGACCACTTAACTTTACTTCCCGGTGAAAAAACTTTTTAGTGTTCACCCATCTATCGTTTCCGTTTCTGATTACACTTTAAAATGTCTCAATCAGGGTCTATATATCTATATAAATCTGCTACTTCTCGACCTCGAAGCAACGACTTAAATTAAAATAAATTTGAAATAATAACCTCGATCGGAGCAGCTAGTTGGTGACGGCAGTCTTCACCGCCGGCACTAGTTAGTCGATCACCAACCACCGGACCACCTCGTCCTTGGTTATAACCGACACTTCACTCCCCATGTCTAAGGTGTTGTTTGTTAAAACAGAATGATCCCCATGTCTAAGGTGTTGTTTGTTAAAACAGAATGATTAAGTACTGAATGATTTTGTGGTCGGAATAATTCTAAGTTTCTGAATGAATCTGCCTCTGAATGTGATATGCTGTTTGATAAAGGTTCTGAATAAATAATCTGGATGATGAAAATTACCATTTTTACCTTAATAGTGATATGTTATATTATAAGATATGATATGATTGTTTAACAAGACAGCATGTGAAAAGAGGAGTATTAGGCTAAAATACTTAGTGCTTAATGATTCAGAATACACTTTAAGATAGAATAATTCAGCAACGTTCTTCTGATTCATTCAAGACAGTCTTCATTCAGAGACAGTAATCAAAAATGCTGAATGGTTCCATTAATCAGTAAACAAACAACACCTAACTCTCTAGGTTTGTACGTACCACTGGTAAGTTTTTTTAACCCGAACTTTTGTAAATCTTAAAGATGAATGGAATGAAATCTTGTTGTTATTAGTTGCTATTACGTACGTACATGCATAATGATACCTATATGAGGTTGTTAATTTGTGATTTTAAATAAACTTAATGTTTTCGTCTAATTACAATGAAGTAAGAAGAATATATATGTGGTTTTGTTTTATTTGATAAATTGGTGTCTGTGACGGAGTACATATATATTTTGCAAACTAACCACTTGACACTGTTCTTTTATCCACCTTAATATCTATACTTATGTTGAATATATTGAGTAATTCCTAAGCCGGTACGAGGCTATGTGTTATGGTTATCATTTTCTCTTCCCTTACCCACAACCATATTAACGTCACATCAACTTTCCTCTTCTTTCCCACTCTTTACCCCCAACTAGTGTTGTACCTACTCTTTTCCCTTTTCTCTTTCATTTTCATTTAAAAAAAAAATATAAAATGAATATGTGTTAAAATATGATTGGATGAATGTGGGGGTGGGGGGTGGCTTTTCCTTTCTCGGGTAAATAAACCCGCAACTTGTTTACCCCAAGCTTACCCTAACAAGGTGTAATGGTGTTCCTTTTCTACCCCAAGCTTTACCCGAGACCATAACGCATGGCCTGAGATTCCACTTTTGATCTCCACATAATTTATTAAAACTACAATCTTATAAGGATACCAAGAATCGAAATATGGTTGTGCTTTAAGCCTTTTGATTGTTACCGGTAATAAATGTGGACTAGTAGTTTTGGTAGATATGCATTTACAGCTGGGATTCATTATATATATGCATGAGTACGTACTAGGCTGTCAAAATGATGTTCTTGTTTGGTTTTTTTTTTTGTTTGAAAAACTGATACCTTAATTACCCATAAGGAAACATCCAAATACAAGCACATGGCATCTAAGCCAAGCCATACAGAACATGATAGCAACATCTGATGGTGTAAACCTCTACACCTACACAAAATAGAAAATCAAAATTAAAGCTATCCATGTTGACCAGTCTTCTTTTGCTAAACCCCTTTTACCCCGGATCCATTTGAACGACTTAATCCGCAGCTCATAAAATTTATCTTCAATATCTTCGATTCAGCTTTAAATACCACCATGTTCCTGTGAGACCAAATAAAGTACAAACCGATCCACTTGACAGCAGCGACCAAAGTTTCTGAACTTTCCGACATTTCCATAACGCGTGCTCCATATCTTCCATTTCTTCTTTGCATAGAGGGCAAAGCACCGAATGCAAATCCACCTGCATAAGATAGTAGAAGATGAAGGGCTTAATCAGAAGTTTGAGAAAGAAACAACAATGGCGAAGACCATTTTACTTCCCGCTGAAAGAACACGTTATTTCAAAGCAGTAAACTTTTCACTTTTCACCAATCTATCGTCCCCTTTCTAATTACACTTTTAAATGTCTCCATCACGGTTTATATATTTATGGAGGGGATAAATGTTCAATATATATAGTCCGTACTTAATTAATAGTCCTGAGGAATTAATTTTAGCCTCATCAAAGATCCAGATTAAATTTTAAAATTTTGGGCGGAGTGGTATTTTTGTAATTCACATGTGATGTTTTACAATCACATATGATTGTACATTGAATCACATGTGATTGAATATTAAATTTCAGCACTACGTTTTTTATATGTACTTTATTGAATACAACTCTTATGGAGGTTTTTTTTTTAAAGTGTTAATTTAGCACCACCCTAACTGAAATAACACGTTAACAACAGTTTTTTTCTAATTGACCTCTTGCTTCATGTGTATTTCCGGATCATGTTCTTTACTTCTTTAAGATAAATATAAAGATGTTTTTTTAATTAAACATGGTTCTTTTCCAAATCATGTTCTTCCAAATGAATATAAAGATGCTACTTCGTCATTTTGTCTTCTCATTTTGGGTGTAGTTCCAAGCATCTAGGTTATGGCGGTTTTAAATCTATCTAATTATAAATTTGCTTTATTTTAATAATTCATTTTATTAGAAAACCTCACAAACTTAATGGAAAGTTAGTTTCAATATATTAAAGGTGGCCTTTGTATAAATAAATATAAAAAGATTATAAATATAAATAGTTATACATGGCCGGCATTATTATTTCTTTTAAATCTTAGAGGATGTAATTAGACAATAGTAGAAGATGAAGGGCTTAATCAACAATAAAGGAGACCACTTAACTTTCCTTCCAGGATGAAAAAAACTTTTCAGTTTTCAGTTTTCACCAATCTACAGTTTCTGTTTCTGATTACACTTTAAAATGTCTCAATCAGACATTTATATATAAATCATGCTACTTTTCGACCTCGAAGCAACCACTCGAATGGAAAAAAATATTGAAATAATAACCTCGATCGGATCAGCTATAGTTGGCGACGGCAGCCTTCACCGCCGGCACCAGTCAGTCGATCACCAACCACCGGACCACCTCGTCCTTGGTTCTAACCGGTGCTTCACTCCCCATGTCTAACTCTCTAGGTTTGTACGAACCACTGGTAAGTTTTTTTAACCCAAACTTTTGTAAATCTTAAAGATGAATGGAATGAAATCTTGTTGTTATTAGTTACTATTACGTACGTACAGGCATAATGATAGAGATATGAGGTTGTTAATTTGTGATTTTAAACTAACTTAATATTTTTGTCTAATTACAGTGAAGTAACAAGAATATGTGGCTTTGATTTATAATTTTTTATAGTTCCTTTTGATTTGGTATGTGTCATTTTGTGAATATTAGTTTGATTTTGAAAATGAAAGTGGTTATTATTATTTTTAGCACAGCAATTTGTTTTATCTAAGGAAGTATGTTACTGTTTTCTTATTTAGTTCTTTTTCTCTCTTGAAAACAATGGAGGGGAGAAATTGAAAAAATTCTCGAAAATTTACTTGTAACATGTCGTTAAGTTCAAGGGTTAATTAACTAACTTGGTGTAACATTTGGAATCTTGATAGATTAATTAGTCTAAAATTATAGAACAATTACAAGCAATTGAAATGCAAAACCAAATATATAGCCTTTAATCCTTCCCAAACTGATTCAAACCACAAATGCCATGCCAAAATAACAGAACTTCACAGTCATAATATATACTAACACAAAAACACAATCTCTGTTGATCTTCTTTCATCAAGACGTACACATCGAGCTCACATCTGATCCAATCGCTATTGGTGCCTTTCACGCGATTGAGGGACACATTTTGACAGTCAATGCTGCAGGGAATCGGGGTCCTAGCCTTTCTTCTATCACAAGTTATGCTCCATGGATCTTTACTGTGGTAGCTAGTGATATTGATAGAAGAATTGTTGATAAACTTCTTCTTGGCAATGATGCATTGCTGGTGGTGAGTAATATTACTTTCTATCTCCTAGCATATATGTATTTGGCTTGATCTCATAGGTTGTGAATTGAATATAGGTTAATGCTATTAACGGTTATCCATCAAGTGATGGAAAGTTGCCTCTTGTTTATGGAAAAGAGGTGACAAGTAACTGCTTTAAAACCGATGCAAGGTATAAACTTACCATCTTTATCAATTTTTTTACGAAAGACTAAATATAATTTCTTTTATAGGAACTGTGTTGCACAGTGCATAGAGCGTAGTTTGGTAGAGCAAAAGGTGGTTCTTTGTGATGGCTGGAGCAACCATCGAGATGCAATTAAAACATCTGGAGACCTTGGTTGTATCATCCCAGCTTCTGAACAAAGAAACGTTTCTGTAGTCATGCCATATCCTGTCATAGCTCTAACTAGAAATGCCTTTAATTTGGTCAAATCATACAAAAACTCTACCACGTAACGTTGACTTTCTATTAAACCTCTGTACATTAATTTTTATGTCTAATTTTAATGCCCCACCTAACGATTACTTGTCATTTGAACAGAGAACCTAGAGTCCAAATTCTCAAAAGTGAAGCTATTAAAAATCCAACTGCTCCGCTCGTTGCTTCATTTTCTTCTAGAGGACCTAGTAGATTTATATCAGATATTGTTAAGGTGCTGTTTCTCTCAACTTATTAGGAGTTATTCTCATAAAATGAATCATGATCATCATACTATTGGTCTTTGGGTGACTTGGTCAATTTGTAAACTACTTGGAATACCCATATCTCAATCTAATACATACGTTGAACAATGCAAAAAGACCCCTAACAATGTTATATCTTAATTTGTAATGCTGTTATGATATTAATGAAATATTAGCTTAATGAAGTATGCTATGTTATTACAGCCGGATGTAACTGCCCCTGGTGTCGAAATTCTAGCGGCGTTTTCACCAATCGCCTCACCATCTGGTAGCTTAGTGGACAAGAGTTCAGTGAAGTATAGTATCATATCGGGGACATCCATGGCTTGCCCACATGTTGCTGGTGCTGCGGCCTTTGTCAAGTCTTTTCACCCCAATTGGTCTCCTTCTGCAATCAAATCTGCTCTAATGGTAATTTTCACTATGTTCGTACTGATATCTTTAAATTATGTTTATTTATTCTTTATTACCTCCATTGTTTCAGTTGATCTTTTATATCTAACCATATACATTCTCTATGGTTAAAGAACATTTTTCTCTATGATAATTAATTACAGGTTTACTTTCTCTGTAAGTGATAAATATTATATGTAATATAATATTTTTAAAGTTGTATCATTAAAAATCTATTTATTTATTTAATTTGTAAGTAAAATATGTAATAAAAATATTACATTCAAGACTAATATGTTTATTTTGTATTTTCAGCTCTAACTAACTAAATTGTATTGTGTTCAACTTTATTTGTTCTTACTTTGGAATTATGTTATATTTTATTTATATATTCTGTTAATTTTAATTAATTCAATCATTTGAATATTATTTCATAATTATTATAATAATGATTTTTACAACAAATTAATATTATAAATAATTAGTTCATAACTACCCATTTAACACAAGTCTTTCTAGCTAAGATATTAATATA
The DNA here is from genome assembly GCA_947179395.2 of Pulicaria dysenterica. Classification (NCBI taxonomy): domain Eukaryota; kingdom Viridiplantae; phylum Streptophyta; class Magnoliopsida; order Asterales; family Asteraceae; genus Pulicaria; species Pulicaria dysenterica. Next base: position 6,048,495 of record OX359289.1, on the reverse strand, counting down.
TGAATATCCATATACATATATAGGTTAATGTTATAAAGTGAGATTTCATGGTTACACACGGCTTTGGCATAATTGTTTTCTTAGTGTTTATATATATACGTATCAAGCATTGTAGTGACACACTCATAAACAAATTAAGTGGTAGAGATAATAAAGATAAGCTATATGTGATGAATTAATAATGATGTTTCTTAATTTGTCATGCATTTCTATATATGTGTTGGCACTCCAATTTACCTTAGTAGCTACTTCTTTCATAAAATAAACACAATTAAGTCTATATATACCCTTCATGGCACTCCAATACTTTCATAGTTTCATACTTACTCAATTCCTTCTTTGTCATTTCTCCTTTGACATATATTTTCACAAAGAGTGATAATTAATTGAAGAAGAAGCTAGAAAATAAAATGAAAATGATGAACGTTCTCACTATGTTTGTACTAATTTCTTTGGTTTATGTTGTCTCTGCAACTGATCATGACGATCGTAAGGTTAGTCTAGATACAGTAGTTTATTATTCTTTATTACGTCTATTAATTTTAATTAATCTTTTCTATTTTCAATAAAATTGTAGAGAAATTAAATGAGTTAAAATTGCATCATACATAGATATATATATTATCCATTAGTTGAACTTGGTTCTTGACCTAAGAATAAACCATGCATGTTTGAATGGTATCTATATTTTAATACCTGACTTATTTTTTATGGAGGCTAGCTCTAAATCTTAAACAGGAATTTACTTAGTCTAGGAGTATTTATTATTTAATACCTGATGCTGTTGATTTTTGCAGATTTTTGTTGCTTACATGGGATCTCTTCCTGTAGGCAAATACTCGCCATCATTACACCACTCAGAAATTATCAAACAAATTGTTGATCCAAGGTACATATATATACATCCTTTTGATTAATTAAAAGTTTCTGGTTAATTTGAAACCATAATTCATACAGATTGATATCTTAAAAAAATTAATAAACAGCTTTGCAAGCAAATCACTTATAAGAAGCTATAAAAGAAGCTTCAATGGGTTCGCTGCGTACCTATCCGATGAAAAACAAAAGAAATTGGCTGGTAAGTTACCTGATCATGCATGCTATGTTAAATGATATTGGTGGTGACGTTGTTGGTAGCAAAATTACGTGTTTAATGATTTTCTATCTCGGGAAAAATTCGTTTTTGTGTTAAACTCATTCAAACTCTAGTCCAAACTTAACCGATTATCTTAATATAGTTTGTTTATGTTCTTTAGTCAAGTAGCTAGTTGCTAATTAATAGTTGTGAGTCTCTCTCTCTCTCTCTCTCTCTCTCTCTCTCTCTCTTTCTCTGTCTCTCTCTCTCTCTGTTACAATGCAAGTCTATAAAGATATTTTTTCAATTGTTTAGACTATTAGTGATATCTTTCCTGTTTGGGATCCTTTTGAACATCTTGAAGACTCATGAGGATAAAAATTGTCATAGTTCTGCTCAAGATATATGTTCTTTTTCTTAGAGTTTATGAAAATAAGAATCCTGTGTTTAATGGGCCGAGCAAGCACATGAACATCCTGTTTAATTTCATACAAGTGTGTTGAACAAAATATCATAAAAACGATAACTTGACGAAGTAACAAAATATATGTTTTACTTTTACTTAGCATTTATTCTATGATAAAAACAAAATATGATGGTATCTGTTGAACAGGTTTTGATGGGGTCGTGTCAGTATTTCCATGTCAAGAGGTCCACATGCAGACAACACGGTCATGGGACTTCATGGGTATTTCACAAACAGTTGAATGACGCCCCGATGTTATTATAGGAGTTATCGACAGTGGAATATGACCCGAGTCTGAGAGTTTCAAGGATCAAGGCCTAGATCCTATTCCCGCTAAATGGAAGGGAGTTTGTCAAGGGGGTGCAGATTTTACGGTGTCTTTTATCAGAACTGTCACTAATGTTGTTGGTGCAAAGAATTCAACGTATGCATCTATATAATGAACCGGAGGCTGTCTTATGTGGTGACTATCAGGGGAAACAAAATGAAGCCGCTAAACATGGAGCGTGCATCACTGATGTGGACAAATGGTGTTCACAAAGTTCGCAGTCCTATCGTTGTCTACACGATGGGAACCACTTCCGGTGGAGAAATAGCATTAAAACCATCAATGTTTCAAATAACATTTTGTAACATATTAAGAACAGGAAATTTGACGGCTAGCTGCCCTATGAAGATAACTCCTAAAGAAATCAATTATCCATCTATGACAGTTCAGGTAGACTTGAAATATGCAATTACGGTGTCTTTTACCAGAACCGTCACTAATGTTGGTGCAAAGAATTCAACGTACTATGCATCTATAGAAGGAAAGCGCTCAAAGCTGCATATCATAGTCGAGCCTAGCATTCTACAATTTACTGCAATGAACTACCTCCGGTGGAGAAATAGCATTAAAACCATCAATGTTTCAGATAACATTTTGCAACATATCAAGAACAGGAAATTCGACGGCTAGCTGCCCTATAAAGATAACTCCTATGAAATCAATTACCCATCTATGGCAGTTCCGGTAGACGTGAAATATGCATTTACGATGTCTTTTACCAGAACCGTAACTAATGTTGGTGCAAAGAATTCAATGTACTATGCATTTATAGAAGGAGACCACTCAAAGCTGCATATCATAGTCGAGCCTAGTATTTTACTGCAATGAACCAAAGGCTGTCTTATGTGGTGACTATCAGGGGAAACAGAATGAAGCCGCTAAACATGGAACGTGTGTCACTGTTGTGGACAGATGGTGTTCACAAAGTTCGCAGTCCTATCGTTGTCTATATGTTGGGAACCACCTCCGGAGGAGAAATAACATTAAAACCATCAATGTTTCACATAACGTTTGTAATTATTTTTGATAGTGGTTCTTTTGTATTAAGGTTATCCTAATTGCTCTTTCATTGTATATATATAAATGGGATTTGTAATTGTATAGAAGTATATAACCTTCAATTAAATCCCGAGGAATTAACTATATGGAATGAAGGTATCTAACTAAATCTTGCATTTTATGTGTAAATACCAAATCAACGAGTGTATAACGTGTTGAAAAGGTGTAATGTAGGAACTCTGGAAAAAAATAAAATGAAACCTCTCACTCCATTTTCTTCAATCTCGTAATATAGGATGTAACACCCCGAATTCTATGATGGAACCCCGAGAATTACCCTTATGATTCAAAACAGAGCAAATACTAATCAATACCAATAATAATTCATTCCAAATGAAAAATATCCCAAGTTCTAAACAATTCAAAAATCCAATAATAATCCTAATGAAATCCAAAGAAAGAAATAAGTAAATAATTATTAATTAACTACTATTCTCTCTCAAATAGCTCCAAACTCTAGCCCTCGTTCACACGTCCCGTGTCTCCTTGATTACCTGCCGCAAAGAAAGAAAATGCGGCTGAGCTAAACGCGCAGTGCGTGCATAAACGGAAACAACAAATAATATAAATAAACAAGGATGCAAATAATCAATAAGATAGTATTACCGAGTCCTAGTCAACAAAGCATACGAATGATAACAAAGGAAACAGAGGGGTAGAGGGGTATGATACAAACCAAACTCCAAAATAGTGAACACTTGCTTAGTCAAAAGACAAGTGCGTCACCCACAAAATTTTGTACAAGTACAAGCGCACCCTGGTGAATGGGGTATTGGGCACTATGCCACCATCCACAAACATAAACCAAAACAAAAACTAGGGTTAACACATACGCCCCCTAAAAAAATAGCTCTCGGAGCCAAACTCTGAGGAGACGCTGACTGATCACACTGCTACGGAAGTGTCACGCCACCGGTGCCACAATGATGCGCCTATGGTACCCCATAGGTGGATAATATCAAAATAGCTCACATACCCAGAGTGTAATCAACAAAGGCCAAGATAACAAAGCACAAGGTTCACATGATAAACAATAACAAAGTGGCCAACAATAGGCAATAACTAAGCATAATCCAAAGGGTGATAGCAATCAGAAGGTCACAAGGGTCATTTACAATGTCAAAGATCGATAGCAACGGGTCAACACAAGGAAAAGAATTTTGACCCGTTAAGGGTATGGAATAAACGAAGTAGGAACAATAATAAATTTTAAACATGTATCACACAATAGGAATCTCTATTGAGAGATAGATATCCGTACCTTGATTCAAGATCAAAGTCCAACATGACTAATAGCTTCACGTTTAATTCTCTTTGCCTCCGTTTAAAATATATATAAATTGCCGTTAGTATTTTATCTATTTCCGTTATTTTCTTTTATTAATGATTTAAGTAGTTTTATGGTTTAAAATTGTTCTTCTTCCTAATTAGCTTAACCACTAGAATTATAATGATCACCCAATTAAGTTCAGACTAAGAAGTTTAAATAGTTAACCTTTACTATATGTTCTTATAAAGATACCTCCTATATATAGTAAACAAGTCAATTGTCACTAAAACTTAAAGTATTAAGGGGCCGTTTGGTTCGCCGGAATTGCCCGGAATTGTGCGGAATTAGAATTAGAGATTCCAAATCCCAACTTGTGTTTGGTTCAAGGAATTATAAGAATTGGAATTTGAATTCCTCCCAATTCCCATGTTTAAGGAATTGTAATTCCATCATTAAACCTATGGAATTTAAGACAATCCTCGGGAATTCGAATTATACGCTCACTATACGCTATTATGCTTCACGACTGCCGACACTTCCAAACGCCACCACCGTCACCACCGCCCGCCGACCACCAACCGCCGCCGCCACCACCGTCACCCCGTTGCCGACCATCACCAACCGCCACAACCACCGCCCCCGCCGCCGACCACCAACCGCCACCACCGCCGACCACCAACCGCCACCACTGCCAACGACCATCACCACCCGCCACCGCCACCGACCACCACCGCAGCACCGTCACCACTGCCGCCGACCACCGCCACCACCGCCGCAGACCATCACCACCCGCCACCGCCGCCGCCGACCACCACCAACCGCCACCACCGTCACCGACCATTACCAACTGCCACCGCCACCGCCGCCGACTACCAACCGCCACCGCCACCGTCGCCGACCACCACCAACCGCCGCGACCACCGCCGCGACCACCGCCGCCACCGCCGGCCGCCGCCGACCACCAACCACCACCACCGTCACCACCACCAACCGCCACCGCCACGACCGTGACCACCGCCGCCGACCACCACCAACCGCCACCGCCGCCGCCTGCCACCGTCGCCGACCACCACCAACCGCCAAACACACGAATTCCAATTCCAAAACTTGAATTTGGAATTTTATTCAATTCCGCGAACCAAACACACGAAGGAACGGATTCCGTTGGAATCCTTCCAATTCCAATTCCTTCCGATTCCAATTCCTTAACGAATTCCAATTCCGGTTAGTTCCATTCCGCGAACCAAACGCCTCCTAAGGCTTTCTATCAGCATCACTTTCTGTTAATTTATAGTTTATAAAACTCAGATTCTATAGTCTAATAATGACTGATTTATTAAAGATGTTGCTGAAGGTTTTATCAAAATTTATATAAGCCAAGCCCAAACTAAAGTTCAAGTATGCTACTTATAGTTCCATCGTGCTAATTAAAACATAATCTCGTTCGAAGATTATTTATCTTAAAACAGTTAACAAGACATAGTTTTAAGTAAGAAACGACTATGGGTACCTTAAGCTTCTTAATAACAATTCATTGGTAGTCTGTTTTAAAATCTTCTTTTTGACAGAAAACAGTTACTAACAGGTGTTCCGAGAGGTTTCATTTACGTGTCTAAAGGTTGGACTAATACATTCCTTAATTCAAGATTGGTGGTTATATCTTATAACATGGTAGCACTAATTTTACACAGGAAGTTGGCAGGACAGAGTTGAGAATAGGGGAATTAATTCAACAGAGCCAATTAGACACAATTTATGTACTGATATTATGAAAATACTCGGTGTACTATTAGTGTCCCAGGGGTTTAATTTAGTTTAACTTAGTCCTGAATATTAATCAAGAACCTTCTCCTTGTGTTCTACTTCATCATCGAAAAAGGTATAGAATGCAATCAACAGAAACGGAGAATAGAAACATGCTGATGACCTAAACATGTAATAAGTGGCAAACCACATGAACCATGAGTGAAATTTTCTCTAAAATATAGTAAGAAATTTGGGGAAAATTATTCAAAACTTACTTTTGCTACCAATGTCGTCACTATCAATATCGCTATAACTTACCAGCCAATTTCTTTTATTCTTCATAGGCCATGCGTAGCCGCCTCGGCTTCCCCTTCGGGTTGCCTTGGGCTCGCCGGCTTCTCAACCCAAATGGGGTACACCGTCAAGTCTCTCTCCTCCGGGTTCTTCAAACCGATAGATCGTAGCAGTTTTTATTTTTCTTTGACGAGAAGAGAGAAAAATATTTGGATTGATTTGGGTTAGGATTGTGGGGTACTTGAGTTTTGGCCTTTGGGTTGAGTTTGTGTTGGAAAAGAAAAATAAAAAAACTCATGTAACTGAGGTGGATTTGAGTTGATTTAAGTTGGGGTTTGGGATACTCTTAGCCTTATAGTGATTTGATTGAAAAGCTGTTTATTAATTTTTTAAAATATCAATCTATATGAATTATGGTTTAAAATTAATCAGAAACTTTTAATTAATCAAAAGAATGTATATATACGCACCTTGGATGAGTGGTTAAATAATTACTAATTATTATGGTGTAAATGAAGATTGACATATTGTTACACCAGTTTTCACGAGTTTAAAATAAGAGATAATCTAAACTTTTTAAGTATATTTACCAAAAGCGTGCAGCGGAATAAACCATCGATTACAAAAAGTAAGTATTATTAACCGACATGGCAATATAAGACACGACAAAACGACCAAGTCCAAAATCAACCGATGTTACCGTAACTACAACCGACCATTGGATCACAGTTAAACCACAAAGTAGTGTTCCTCAAAAACATATACAACGATCCACAAGCGACCCCAACTCGGCAGGCCGTCTAATCTTTACCTGCAAAAAGGGAACATGCAACGTTAGCTACAACTACCTAGTGAGCATATGTTGCACATAAGTATCAATAAGCATGCTATTCAACGACCCTAACTGTGGAATCAACCACGACCAACCGCACTGGTGGGGGAGCGAAAAGCAGTCCACCAGCGCGTTACAGAGCCGCTTGGATCCGGCCATAAGCCAAGACCTCAATTCACGTTAAGGAACGGCGGTCTTGAAAGATTATATGCAGAGATAATTAATGGGTACATTGTATCCAATGTTATAAGAGACTAAATGGGTCACACTGCTACACACCCAAACTAGAATAGTTGGAATTTACCATAATTCTGTGTGGAAATAATTAATCAGTTGGATTAATTATTAGAGAGAAAAGTAAATAATTAATCAGTCGAATTAATGATCAGAAAGGAAATAAATAATAAATAGTTATTAATTATTTAAAGAAAAATTAAATATTAAGTTTAATATTTAATGGACCAGTTAATTAATAGTTAATTAATTAACTAGTAAAGTCCAGGGGGTCAAAGTGAGAAGAATGAAACTTCAATTAAAGACACGAGCTTTAATTGAACGGACTTGAGTTTGAATAAGGTTCAAGTATTTAAACCTAGATAAGGCTCATTTAATCAAAAAGGCAATTCAAGAAAAGAACCCTAGCCACCCTACCTCTCTCTCTCACGTCGACCTCACTCTCTCTCTCGGCTCTCTCTTTACGTCGAACAAGAAAGAAAGGCAAAATCCTTTCGGCTTTTTGGTGATCGACGACCACACACACACACACACACTCAAGGTTTCGAGTGTTGAAGCTTGGGTGATTCCAGGAGCGGTCTAGCAGCCAGTTCATTTGGGGGTGCAGTAGTGGTGGACTACTTTTAGCAATCCCAAGTCAAAGCAGGTATTGTTATTCTAAACCTTTTTATCTGTTTTGTTGTTTAGAGACTGATATGATCATTAGATAGATCTTAACCCTTTTGGGGTTTAGAGGGTTGTGTTCAATCTGTTTTCGCTTTTAGGATTGAACTAGTAGGATCAAACCCAGGATTGACCAGTTTGTGTCTTAGGGTGGTTTGGTCATATCAAAACCCTTCAGTGGTATCAGAGCCTCGGCTCTATGATATTTTAGTTTCTAGTTTTATCTGTTTTTAGGATTAAGGTTTTGTTCTTGATCTCTTACTTTGTTCTTGGTATTTTTCGAAAATCAAGAAGGTAACAAAAACAGTTCGTTTTTTGTTATCAGGTTTAATCCTACTAATCAGAAAGTTTAAACAGTTAGTTTAAACGGTTAAAAGAATTATGATTTTTGGATAAGGACAAGTTTGAATTAAGATAGAATTAAACAGTTTGTTTTAATTAATATAACCTAGTTAATCCAGTATATTGATTCGTTTTAGATTGTATGATCTTCTACTTCATCTTGTTCTTCTACTCATGAAAATCGAAAACCTAAGGGTATAATAACAAGTTTCTGTTTTTATCCAGATAAATAAAATGATTGACTTTAAATCAGATAAGTTTAAACAAGTCTATGTTTAAACGGTTAAAAGATAACTTTTTATCTAAAACTTGATCTTAACTAGAAATTTAAACTGTTTTTGTTTAAAAGGTTAAAATCTGGTTTTATGGTTGTTAATTATTAATGAAACAGTTTTTTAGGTTACATTGATAATTAAAGTTTTGATTTTTGATCAAACCCAGTTTTTAATCAGGATATTAAACACAGGTTGGTTTTAATAGATTAAAAGGGTTTAGGATTTATTTTTAAATCTTTGTTCTAATCGGAAAACGGGAACCGAGACCACCACTGTAGCCGGCGGCAGCGGTGGCCCAAGTCGGTGATAGCCGCAGGCGGTGGCGGTCGACCAGCGGTTGCAGGGTGGCGAGTGATCAGGCGTCGTGGTAGGCGGCCTCGGCCCAGGTACGGTCACGGCCCAGGAAGGGCTACGGTCCAGGTGGTCCCCGACCTAGGGGTTTTCGGCCCAAAAGGTCTCGGCCCAGGAGGGCTTTGGCCCAAGGGGTCTCGGGGGCTCTCATCCCAGGTGGATCTCGGCCCAAGGGGCATTTGGCCTAAGGGGTTCCTTGGTCCAAGTGGATCTTGGCCCAGACAGTTCTTGGCCCAAATAGTTTTCGGATTAAATAAAACGAGTTATTAATTTTAAATATTAAAACTAATAAGTTTTTATATAAACTAGTATATTATATATATTTTAATTAACTTTAGTTAATATATATATATATATTTTTAGATGTTTGTTTATCATGTCTAGTTGAGGCTTATAAATAAACTCTAAAAAGAGGTAAGTTTATATATGGAGAAAAGAACAGGATGACATTATTTAACTATGACCAAATTTGTCGGTTTTAAGTTTTGGTAAAAACTAGTAAAAACCCGACAAAGGATTTCATTCAAGTTTTTGAATAAAGTCAAGTTTTTTCAAGGTTTGTTGAAAAATTATTTTGGTCAAGTAAATTATTTAAATGATACAGAAGATCATAATTCTCATTTTTGATTGATAGTTATTAATCAAAAGGTAAATGAGAATGATTAAACGAATCATGTTATGCTTTATCGCATAGTTTATTATATGTTCTTTTAACTACGTGGTTGATACATATATGTGTTGATTATATATGTTGCGTGGTTGTGATATATAGCTATAGTTTTGCCGACTTAGGACTCGCTTTTTTCTTTTCTTTTTGGTTTTTGGTTTTGGGAAGGCCTGTATGCCAATTACAATCCCTTTCTGAATGTAATTTTGTACTGGTTCGGGGAGGCCTACGTGCCACTTACAACCCCATTCATTATTGTAATTGTAATAGAATAGTTGTAGTTTTTGTCCCTTTTACCAAGATGGAGTTCAAGGAAATCTTGGAGATAATGGCCTACACAATGCTCGAAAACTTCGGAGGTGGTGTCAAGGCAAGTGGGAGCAATGCATCAAAAATTCGAATCCAAGTCCTTTATCCTTAGGATTGACCTTAGGATTAGTTGGCAAAACTAAAGGTTTTTATCTACTTATTATCTGCGTGGTTGTGATCCTTTTACACTTATCCATTTTGTATGTGATGTTTTGAAAAAGGTTTAATAATAGGTAATTATTAAACAGAGAAAAACCACGATTTATGACAAACTAGAATACGACTTCAGCTTGTTAGTCGTATTAGTTAATTTTTTATAAATTTAAAGTTTTGTCAAGATTATAAGTTTGGAACTTGTAAAGCCGTTTTGTGCACCTAGTATAGGTACACATGTAAATCGTATTTTTAAAACAGATGGTTTTAAAATGGTTTTTCAAAAAAACTGGAAAATTAAGTTTTTTTAAACTTAATTATAAAACCCAAGAAAATCTTAGATCAGTGTGCTACCCATCTAATGGTACACCTTTGCTGTTAAACGGTACTCGGATGTCAGAAGTGCCCAAACCTTGGGCATCCGGGTTCAAACCATTGCGGCAAAGGGTATGATAGATTCTGCGATAATCGGGAGTCCCGGCCAGAATTCATACTGTCTTAAGTGGTGCGATCTATTTTGGTGATAATCGGGAGTCCCGGCCCAAAAAGCACTAGAGTAGAGTTAAACATACTAGACTAGGTCTAAGTGCTCTACGAGGTTCTAGGAGTTGTATTAGCTAGGTACGATTGGTACAGGGTGTTACCTACCAGAAATAGCATGACTTGGTTGGAAGTGCCCAAACCTTGCGTCAAGTATGTGAAATATGGGTCCTAGGTCTGATATATATTATTTATGGGTTTGATAATATATGTTAGAAAAGTTTATTTGCAATTACTAATTAAACCGGGTTTTAATTTGTAGATGGCAGCCAACACTAACAACCTCTCTCTTCGCTCTATCCTAGAGAATGATAAGCTCACAGGACCAAACTTTCTCACTTGCGAGAGAAATCTCTGGATCGTGCTGAGGCACGAGAGAAAGTGGTACGTCCTAGAACAACCTCTGAGGAACCCTCCTGCCAACAACGCCAGGGCAGAAGTCAGGGAGGCTTTTCAGAAGCGCTCCAACGACGCCCTGGACGTGAGTTGCCTCATGCTTGCAACGATGAGTCCTGAGTTGCAGTCAAGCATGATGGAAACTCCTGCTTACGACATGATCAGCCAGCTGAGGGACATGTTCCAGGAGCAAACCCGCACGGAGCGTTATGATGCCACTAGGGCATTTAACTCGTGCAAGATGGTAAAGGGGACATCGGTCAGTAACCACGTCATGAAAATGAAAGGTTACATGGACCACCTGGAGAGGCTTGGGCACCCAGTACCGTTGCAGCTGGAAACGGATACGATACTCAACTCGTTGTCAGATGACTATAAGCCTTTTATAGTCAACTACAACATGAATAACATGGAGAAATCCGTGGCTGAGTTGCACTCCATGCTTAAGATGGCGGAGCAGAGTATCAGGACCAAGTCTAAGGACGTCCTCATGGTGGGCAATGGCGGTTACAAGAAGAGGAAGGGGCGCAACGGAAAGGAAAAGGGTAAGACCCAGCCCAGCCAGAATGCACCCATGGCTAGTGACAACAACAAGGGCAAGAAGCCAAAGCCAAACAAGGCAAGAACCGAGAACCGGTGCTTCAAGTGCGGCGAGGCTAGACATTGGAAAAGAGATTGTCCAAAGGCTCACGAGGCAGGAGGCAAGGCTGGCTCCTCAGGTATCGTGTGAATAGCTTCTTTATCACTTTCCACTTGTAAAGTTATTAAAAGTATTTTGACATCTTGTAATCGTTTATTGCAGGAGGTGATGGAAAGTGAAGTAGCCCAGCATTAGAGATTCCACGTGCAGCTCGGATAGTTAATAATTCTTTTTCCTAGTTTTGAACTTTCCTTTTTAAAGTTTTTTGGCATGATTGGTTTAAAAACTTTTAGGTTGATACTATGTTTTTAAATATTTGGAATTTGGAATTATTAGTTTATATCCGTGCACGTGTGTTTTTTATGAATCAGGTTAGTCCAGTTGAGACTAAAGGTACTAATAAGTCAAGTTCCGACTTAATAGATGGTTCATATTGATCTTATGCAATAATTGTTGTAGTTACTTAACTCTCACTATATAAATACTTGGATAAACAAGTCGTGTTTATGAGATTAGATAAGTTTTTTCTAATCTGCAAGTATTTAAGAACTTTATGAAAAACAAATGTTCAGGGCTTTGAACATAATCAAATAAGAAATAGTAGTTATTATTTCTAGATAAAAGTTTTTGACAAAACATGAAAGAAAGTATAAAGGTGATTGTAATGGTTATTATAATCAAGGTTGATTTATACTAAATGTTTTAGGCAAAGAAATTTAAAATATCTTTACAAGTGTTTTATACTTGTAGACGTGTTAGATTTAATGAAACCACATTCCGTAATAGGAAAGATGGATGTATGCAAAATCCAAGTTCTGGTTTCGTAAAACGTTTAAATTTCTCACAAAAACTGAGCAGGTGTTTAAAAACACAAGTTTTAGACGTGTTAGTCAAGGATTGACTAAGTCTAAAAAGGGGTGTTTTAAGGTAATACACTTTTTCATAAAAGATAGTGGGAGCAACTTGACTAGTATATTTATCAAGTTATCAAGGATTGAACTAACTAGTATGATAAATATAAGTATGAACTTTTAAAGTATATAATTGTCGGATGATTTTAGAAGTGATCTAAAATAAAAGTTCTTGAAAGAGAATTAATCCGAGTAATGCGTGACTTATTAAAAGGTTCTCAATAAGGAAGTCACTGCAATGTTTTAAGGTCAAGACATGACTTAAAAGAAAATTATATATAAAAATGTTCAAAAGGTCAAGATAATTAATGTTGGTGGTTGATTAATGTTAGAAATGATAAGATGGAATATTTTTCGGTATCCTTAGTAATGAAATTAGATAAGTGTTTCGTGTACACTGAGAATCTAATCTCAAGTTTACAAGTTTGTGTAAATGGTTTTATCATTTCAAAAGGAGGATATGAATATAGTAAGATTTATCACATCTACAAGTGTAATTATAGTTTTAATTACAAGGGGATTATTTTATAAACTCAGAAACTTTGGAGTTATTTTCCAGTTCTCCAAGTTTAAGGAATTTATAAAATAAGTAAGTCTAGAATTGGTTTTTGGGTTACGAAACCGGCTTCTAGCAAAACCAAGAAGGATACTTTAAAGTACTAATCTTGAGTTTTAGGTTTATACGCATATTATTTTCTCTGTAATCCGTGATAAGTTACAATGTAAAATAATAAAGTAATTCAGATAAACGCTGTGAATTGAGTCAATGAAATGGTAGAAATTATGCATCTTTATTCCAGGGTGGAATATGGAGGGTGCAGAAATTAGTCTCATTGTTCTTCACCATTTTGTATGTTTTAGATCATTCAGGAATAAACTTGGTTTATTCAAAACATTATCCGTGACTACTTATCTTGGTGGGAACCTTGATAGGGTTGTAAAGTCATCATAATTTTGGGGTAGATTCGAAGGTATATTGAATATAGCTGCGAAAGTCTTTTGCGGACCAAAATTTACGGATATTCATTAGGGTTACGAATATTGGATTGACCCACTATGAAAAATACTTCGTGGATTCGTGTCAAAAGTATTTATCACATAGGTTATCCTCAAACCTGAGGTATTTGGTTTGGGATGCGGTGACTATTGTCTCCTTAGTGCGTTCTAACGCCACGCCGTAACAGGGTGGTCATAAGGGGCGTATCTAGATTCAGTGGGAGCCGTATTGCCAAATGCAAATATGCAAGATGGTATTTGCACCTCCTTTTTAGGAGAGATATTTCTGGGCCCCTTGACTGATTAGAAAAAATGGTAAGTACACGGCTGTGCCCAAACGAACTGATCTGTTCTTTGTCGTTTATCACGCATTTTGAAATCAAGTATGTCATGAACATAATTCTTGAGATTTTGAGTTGACACTTGTAACGCCACCCCTAACGAGCTTATTCTTAGAGTTAATTTAAACTTTTTAAACATCGATTATCAAAAGTGTTGCAGCGGAATTAAACACCATTTACAAAAACAACCAGTTTGACTCGGCTAATTAATTACAACAAAAAGGTTAGCCAAGTTCAAAGCTACAAGCGTTACCAACTAGTTACCGACCATCGGATCCAAAAACAACAACGTGTTCCCCAAAAGATATATACAACAAAAGCTACCATCGGTACCCGCCTCACCAGGCCTCTAGCATCAACCTGCGAAAAAGGTAAATCTTGCACCGTTAGCTACAACTAGCTAGTGAGCACCAATTACACATAAGCAACAATAAGCAGGCTATCATGTATCAGAACAGCACACAAGGCTATCCTATCATATTGTGACGTGACAAACGTGTCAGCAGTAGTCGTATGTTGCAGGGGAGCTAACCCCGCTCAACAACCCAAAAGCATTCCACATAGTACGCCAATTATCTATCATGTTGGTTCCCATCTATCAAGGAACCTTACTCCTTAGAGGAACGGCGGCCTGCAGGACCATTACCCAAGCGTATACTACTTGAGTACCGTTAATGCCCGGGTACTAACTCCCGTCTACCCGAGAACCCAGCCAAGTATTGACACCCGTCTACCTGACTGACCTCCGTGTTCTCCAATTCAATGTCCGGACAAAACTTCATATACAACTAGTTGATCCAATAAGGATCCAGTTCATGCGCGCATATAATCACAACAATATCTTTCATATCAACAATAATAATACTAATACTAAGCATGCTTGTACAACTTTATCATAACATACCTCCATTTCCACGTATCAATACACCAATCATGTGTCAACATGTACTACAGATAACTTACCTACTGAGACTCATGGGAAACCGGTACTCACCTCGAAACTACAAGAGGCAGATATGAAATCGGGAATCCCAAGAGCACACAGAATCGTCCGAGTCACCTAACACCAATAAACATGGACAAACACCCCTTAGTACACACTACAACAGACAACACTAACAACTGTCTCAACAAAAGATCAACATGGCTTCTGACAGCCTCCTACGGCCGCAGGAACATGTTCCTACGCCCGCAGGGCACCCATCCAACACGTACTACGGCCGTAGTATATATACACTACGCCCGTAGGAGTTCTTGCCAAAAGAACCATGGCCTACGGCCGTAGTAACCATTTCCTACGCCCGTAGTCTTGTTTCCATCACCCGTAGGTGGCAATCCTCATAATATCAATCCTACGGCCGTAGCAACCATTTCCTACGACCGCAGTAACATAAACAACACCCTACGGCCGTAGTAACATCATACTACGCCCGTAGGAACCATATTTACAGCGTGTTCTTGCTCTGTTCGTAAACAGACGCTGTTTTACGGGTTTTTGACTCAAAATCCAACTTGAATCCATATTCAAGTGTTTATACAACATTTCTAACATATATACTAACTTACTAACATGATTTGGTCACAAAAACAACATTAAAACACTTCTAAATCTTCACTTTGACACCACACACACAAGAACATGAAGAACTAGGTTTTCGATCAAGAAAACTTACAAGATGATGATATAAAACAGATTCTAGACTTGGATTCAACTGAAATCAGCAACAAAAGATCTTCCCTCTTGATTTCTCTTTCAATTTCTTCAAGTGTGTGTGTGTAGGGTGTTCACGTACGTACGTATGTGTTTGTAGTGTGTGTATGTGTGTTTTAAGCTTATCCAATAAAGAAGAAAGAGTCTATAGGCCGACTTATGTGCCTAATACCCCGTCTCGGGTATTTCGTTCTCCTATTCAACTTAAAACTCAACTTAGGGTTATCCGTTTCAACTAACGGAGATATTTTTGGAACCATTATCCAAAACCGTTCAACTATTTGTCAACCTGGTCAACTTATGACACTTTTCATAATACTACATTTTTATCCACATTTAACACCAGTTAACACCATTTAACACCAATTAGCACCAATTCGCACCAATTCATGTTTAAAACACCAATTCACATTTAAGACACCATTTAGCAACATTTATACTACAGTTAGCAACAAAACACCAATTAAAGTCAACGTACAACTGTTAAAGCTACATGTACTACAGTTTACAACTAGGCCCCATTTTGGGGTGTTACAAATCTACCCCCCTTAAGAAGATTCCGTCCTCGGAATCTGATCGTCTACAAACAAGTGAGGGTATCTAGCTTTCATGTCATCTTCCGTTTCCCAAGTCATATTCGAACCCAGGTTATGCTTCCATTTGACTAACACCAGTTTAATCAACTTTCGACGCAACTTTTTGGTTTTAGAATCAAGTATCTCTACAGGTTCTTCAACTAGGCGCTTTGAAGCGTCAACCTTCAATTCTTGTAGAGGCAGAATCTGATTCTCCTCCACCTTACACTTACGCAGATAACACACGTTGAACGTGTTGTGAATTCCAGATAACTCTGGAGGCAACTCTAGCGTAACTGTCTGATCATTAACCACGCGAATGATCCGAAATGGACCAATGTAACGTGGACTCAACTTACCCTTTCTACCAAAACGAATCACGCCTTTCCAAGGAGAAACTTTCAAGAACACCCGATCGCCCTCCTGGAATACAACTGGTCTGCGCTTAGGATCAGCATATACTTTCTGTCTGTCACGGGCCGCTTTGAGCTTTTCCCGCGCAATCTTCACTTTATCTGCCGTAATCTGAACAATCTCAGGTCCGGCAAACTGCTTTTCACCGGGTTCTAACCAACATGTGGGAGTACGACAACGCCTCCCATACAACATTTCATAAGGTGGCATCCCAATACTGGAGTGGTACGAGTTATTATAAGCGAACTCGACCAACGGCAAGTGAGAATCCCACGCACCACCAAATTCGAGAATACATGCGCGAAGCATGTCCTCCAACGTCTGGATCGTTCTCTCTGACTGGCCATCTGTCTGCGGATGATACGCCGTGCTCAGATGAACACGTGTACCAAGTTCATGTTGCAAGCTCTGCCAAAAGTGTGAAGTAAATCTCGCATCACGATCCGACACAATCGAACATGGCAAACCATGTCGTGACACCACTTCATCTACATACAACTTTGCTAACTTTTCTAGCGGAGTAGACTCTTTGATAGCTAGAAAATGAGCGCTCTTGGTCAATCTATCGACAATGACCCAAATAGCATCATGACCCCTAAGGGTCTTCGGCAACTTAGTCACAAAATCCATCGTAATGTGATCCCACTTCCACTCAGGGATCTCTAGTTGCTGCAAACTGCCATAAGGCTTCTGATGTTCTGCCTTAACTTGCGCACAGATCTGACATTTTTCCACAAAAGAAGCAATATCTCGCTTCAAAGTAGGCCACCAGTACAATGCCTTTAAGTCATGATACATCTTTGTGCTGCCCGGATGAACCGACAGCCTAGACTTATGAGCTTCCTGCAGTATCAGCTCACGATTATCACCATGAAGAGGCACCCACACGCGAAACTGAAACGTCTTTAGTCCGCGAGTATCATCAACAAGTTGATCTTTCAGCTTTTTCATCGTTTCTGCTTTTAGGTTTTCATCTTGTAACGCTACTTGCTGCGCTTCCTTCAATCGAGCAATTATATCGGGAACCACAGTAAGTTTCATGAATCTAGCATCTACAGTAGAGCTCTTGCGACTTAATGCATCCGCCACCACATTGGCCTTACCAGGATGGTAGCGAATCTCACAATCGTAGTCTTTGATCAACTCGAGCCATCTACGTTGTCTCATGTTGAGCTCTTTCTGCGTGAATACATATTGCAGGCTCTTGTGATCCGTACAGACCACACACTTGGTACCATAGAGATAATGCCTCCACAATTTCAACGCGAACACCACTGCTGCCAACTCAAGATCATGAGTCGGATAGTTGCCTTCATGAGGTTTCAATTGCCTTGAGGCGTAGGCAATCACTTTATCTCGCTGCATCAACACACACCCCAATCCAGAATACGAGGCATCACAGTAAACAATGAAGTCTTCAGATCCCTCTGGCAAGGAAAGTATTGGAGCCTCGCACAATAGCCGTTTCAAATATTGAAACGCTTGTTCTTGAGCTTCCGCCCAAACGAATGCAACATCTTTGCGAGTTAATTTAGTTAAAGGACCCGCAAGCTTAGAAAAGTCGCGGATAAACCGCCGATAGTAACCAGCTAGGCCGAGAAAACTTCTAACTTCAGAAGGAGTTCGAGGAACTCCCCAATTCATAACCGCTTCGACTTTCGCCGGATCAACTTTCACGCCATCGCTGCAGATCACGTGACCGAGAAAATGAACTTCTCGTAGCCAGAACTCACACTTTGAGAATTTAGCGTAAAGCTTCTCCCGTTTAAGAGTTTCAAGAACCTCTCGCAAATGCAACTCGTGTTCAGCTTCAGTCTTTGAGTAGATGAGAATATCGTCAATAAACACAATCACCGATTTATCAAGAAATGGACGACAAACCCGATTCATCAGGTCCATGAAAACCGCAGGAGCATTGGTTAAACCGAAAGGCATCACCAAAAACTCGTAATGACCATAACGAGTACGGAAAGCCGTCTTTGGAACGTCTTCATTAGCAACTAACACTTGGTGATATCCAGACCGCAGATCAATCTTTGAGAAGCACGTCGCTCCCTGCAGTTGATCAAACAAATCATCTATCCGCGGCAAAGGATACTTGTTCTTTACCGTTCGCTTATTCAGCTCCCGATAATCAATGCACATTCTCATCGTCCCGTCTTTCTTTTTCACAAACAGTACCGGAGCACCCCAAGGAGAAGAACTCGGGCGAATAAAGCCTTTGTCTAGTAACTCCTGAATTTGCGTCATCATCTCGCGAACCTCGGAAGGAGCAAGACGATATGGAGCTTTAGCCACAGGGGTAGCCCCCCGGAACAAGATCAATTCTATACTCAACATCTCTGACTGGCGGTAACCCAGGCAACTCATCAGGAAATACCTCTGGATAATCGGTCACCACCGGAATATCACGAACAACACGTTTCTCCAGTTTAGCATCAATCACATGTGCTAAATAGCAATCGCAGCCTTTCGAAACCGACTTTCTTGCTTTCAATAGAGAAATGATAGGAATATCTAACTTTCGTCTCTCTCCACGAGCCACAGCATATGACCCGTCAGGTAAAGGAACTTTAATCAACTTCTTGGAACAGAAAATCTCAGCGTTCAACTTACTAAGCCAATCCATCCCAATCACAACATCGAATCCCGCAATCGGCATTAAAAGAAAAGAAACAGGAAAACTACTCCCGTCGATATCAATAACTGCTTGAGGGACACTATCTACTACAGAAACTACTTTACCACCAGCAGTCTCTACTCTTACAGGCTCAGACAACACAGATACAGGCATTTGCAGTTTATCACAGAAAGATACAGACGCAAATGAATATGTAGCTCCAGAATCAAACAATACACATGCTGGGGTAGAGTTAATAAGAAAAATACCCGTAATCACATCCCCAGCACCCTTCGCCTCCTCTTTCGTCATCTGAAACGCCCGCCCTTTAGCACGGGGAGCGTTGTCTTTCTTCTGCCCTGAGGCAGATCCTCCAGTTCCAGCGTCTGACTTTGACCGACAATCTGTAATCCGGTGCCCTGGCTTGTGGCACTTGTAACAGACGTTCTCCTTAAACTCGCACTCATTCACCGAGTGCCCTTTCTGACCACATCTAAAACAACGAGTAGTGGCCTTCGAACAATCACCGGCATGGTAGGTGCGACACAGAGAGCACCACGAACCCTCAAACTTAGCCTTCTTCGAAGAATCAGGCTTTTCCCCAGTCGACGACTGCCCTTTGGAAGTAACAGATTTTGAGAACTGCTGAAACTTCCTTTTCTGACCCTCAGCAGCATGATCCCCCTTTCCCTGGCGTCTATTCCCATCAATCTGTCGGGCTATCTCAAACGCCCGATCCAAAGTAGCCGCAGCTCTAACATGAGCGCGATAATCAAGTGGCAACATGTTCACAAACTTGCGCATCTTGGCTTTCTCGTCAGTCACCAAATGCGGTATGAATCTAACCTTATCCGTAAAAGCATGAATAAGGTCCTCAACAGGCTTGTCCCCCTTACGGAGACTACTGAACTCGTTCTCCAGTCGTTCCAGATCATAATCTGTACAATACTTTGCTTTCAATTTTTCAGAAAACTGCTCCCAAGTCAGAGCATCAATCACCTCCGGCCTCAACGTATCTTTAACTGTATCCCACCAATCCAAAGCTGGCCCTTTCAACCTCTGAACAACATATCTGACGCGAAGCTCACGTTCACATTCACAAGCTTCGAACACCTGATCCGTCTCACGTAACCAACGAATAGTCTCAGAGGGATTATCACTACCCTCATAAACCTTCGGCCCTCAAGACAAGAACTTCTTGTAAGAGCACTTCTTTGGCTTCTTCACTGCCAAAGCATTTTGCAACAACTCCCTCGTCAATCGGAGCTCTTCCTCTAACAGTCTAACATATGCCGCCTGCTCTTGATCATGTCTTGGCGGTTCCACATTATGCTGAGAAACCTCGTCCTCAGCTTCCCGTCGTTCACTTGAGGCCTCGTCCTCCATTCGTTTGAGAGCCTCTTCTGTCGTAGCTCTACGCTCGGCCATTTCTACTCAACTAACAATTTACACATAGACCACAGTTAGTACACCATTTATTCACCACGTACAGATACTACAGTTAATCTGTCACATAGGACAACCACATAACACTCAACTCAACTCCAATTACCCCGATAGGAACACTTAACGATGGTCGGGCCCGAGCTTGAGATTGAATACTTCTACGAGTACCCAATTCCTCAAACTTAGGCTCTGATACCTACTTGTAACGCCACCTCTAACGAGCTTATTCTTAGAGTTAATTTAAACTTTTTAAACATCGATTATCAAAAGTGTTGCAGCGGAATTAAACACCATTTACAAAAACAACCAGTTTGACTCGGCTAATTAATTACAACAAAAAGGTTAGCCAAGTTCAAAGCTACAAGCGTTACCAACTAGTTACCGACCATCGGATCCAAAAACAACAACGTGTTCCCCAAAAGATATATACAACAAAAGCTACCATCGGTACCCGCCTCACCAGGCCTCTAGCATCAACCTGCGAAAAAGGTAAATCTTGCACCGTTAGCTACAACTAGCTAGTGAGCACCAATTACACATAAGCAACAATAAGCAGGCTATCATGTATCAGAACAGCACACAAGGCTATCCTATCATATTGTGACGTGACAAACGTGTCAGCAGTAGTCGTATGTTGCAGGGGAGCTAACCCCGCTCAACAACCCAAAAGCATTCCACATAGTACGCCAATTATCTATCATGTTGGTTCCCATCTATCAAGGAACCTTACTCCTTAGAGGAACGGCGGCCTGCAGGACCATTACCCAAGCGTATACTACTTGAGTACCGTTAATGCCCGGGTACTAACTCCCGTCTACCCGAGAACCCAGCCAAGTATTGACACCCGTCTACCTGACTGACCTCCGTGTTCTCCAATTCAATGTCCGGACAAAACTTCATATACAACTAGTTGATCCAATAAGGATCCAGTTCATGCGCGCATATAATCACAACAATATCTTTCATATCAACAATAATAATACTAATACTAAGCATGCTTGTACAACTTTATCATAACATACCTCCATTTCCACGTATCAATACACCAATCATGTGTCAACATGTACTACAGATAACTTACCTACTGAGACTCATGGGAAACCGGTACTCACCTCGAAACTACAAGAGGCAGATATGAAATCGGGAATCCCAAGAGCACACAGAATCGTCCGAGTCACCTAACACCAATAAACATGGACAAACACCCCTTAGTACACACTACAACAGACAACACTAACAACTGTCTCAACAAAAGATCAACATGGCTTCTGACAGCCTCCTACGGCCGCAGGAACATGTTCCTACGCCCGCAGGGCACCCATCCAACACGTACTACGGCCGTAGTATATATACACTACGCCCGTAGGAGTTCTTGCCAAAAGAACCATGGCCTACGGCCGTAGTAACCATTTCCTACGCCCGTAGTCTTGTTTCCATCACCCGTAGGTGGCAATCCTCATAATATCAATCCTACGGCCGTAGCAACCATTTCCTACGACCGCAGTAACATAAACAACACCCTACGGCCGTAGTAACATCATACTACGCCCGTAGGAACCATATTTACAGCGTGTTCTTGCTCTGTTCGTAAACAGACGCTGTTTTACGGGTTTTTGACTCAAAATCCAACTTGAATCCATATTCAAGTGTTTATACAACATTTCTAACATATATACTAACTTACTAACATGATTTGGTCACAAAAACAACATTAAAACACTTCTAAATCTTCACTTTGACACCACACACACAAGAACATGAAGAACTAGGTTTTCGATCAAGAAAACTTACAAGATGATGATATAAAACAGATTCTAGACTTGGATTCAACTGAAATCAGCAACAAAAGATCTTCCCTCTTGATTTCTCTTTCAATTTCTTCAAGTGTGTGTGTGTAGGGTGTTCACGTACGTACGTATGTGTTTGTAGTGTGTGTATGTGTGTTTTAAGCTTATCCAATAAAGAAGAAAGAGTCTATAGGCCGACTTATGTGCCTAATACCCCGTCTCGGGTATTTCGTTCTCCTATTCAACTTAAAACTCAACTTAGGGTTATCCGTTTCAACTAACGGAGATATTTTTGGAACCATTATCCAAAACCGTTCAACTATTTGTCAACCTGGTCAACTTATGACACTTTTCATAATACTACATTTTTATCCACATTTAACACCAGTTAACACCATTTAACACCAATTAGCACCAATTCGCACCAATTCATGTTTAAAACACCAATTCACATTTAAGACACCATTTAGCAACATTTATACTACAGTTAGCAACAAAACACCAATTAAAGTCAACGTACAACTGTTAAAGCTACATGTACTACAGTTTACAACTAGGCCCCATTTTGGGGTGTTACAACACTCTCCATGCTCATGCTCAAAATTGAAATATCGCGTTGCAAAGGACAAACCTATAATAAACGTACCCATTCATAAACAGGTAGTTTATGATAGTTGTTTCATGAACAGTTAGTTCATGATAGCTTGCTCAAAAACAGCTGTTTTGTGAGAATTTATATTATCACAAGTTTTCTTTGGGGTATAAGAGTTCTTATGACCTGGTTATCATAAGTGTCTGGCTAGGGACCTCCTTAGACCAATAATGTACATTAACTATTACTTATCTTGTACAAGTGGGAGTCTGTTAGATTATATGCATAGATAATTAATGGGTACATTGTATCCAATGTTATAAGAGACTAAATGGGTCACACTGCTACACACCCAAACTAGAACAGTTGGAATTTACCATAATTCTGTGTGGAAATAATTAATCAGTTGGATTAATTATTAGAGAGAAAAGTAAATAATTAATCAGTCGAATTAATTATCAGAAAGGAAATAAATAATAAATAGTTATTTATTATTTAAAGAAAAATTAGATATTAAGTTTAATATTTAATGGACCAGTTAATTAATAGTTAATTAATTGACTAGTAAAGTCCAGGGGGTCAAAGTGAGAAGAATAAAACTTCAATTAAAGACATGAGCTTTAATTGAACGGGCTTGAGTTTGAATAAGGTTTAAGTATTTAAACCTAGATAAGGCTCATTTAATCAAAAAGGCAATTCAAGAAAAGAACCCTAGCCACCCTACCTCTCTCTCTCTCTCACGTCGACCTCACTCACTCTCTCTCGGCTCTCTCTTTACGTCGAACAAGAAAGAAAGGCAAAAGCCTTTCGGCTTTTTAGTGATCGACGACCACACACACACACACTCAAGGTTTCGAGTGTTGAAGCTTGGGTGATTCCAGGAGTGGTCTAGCAGCCAGTTTATTGGTGGTGCAGTAGTGGTGGACTACTTTTAGCAATCCCAAGTCAAAGCAGATATTGTTATTCTAAACCTTTTTATCTGGTTTGTTGTTTAGAGACTGATATGATCATTAGGTGATTCCAGGAGTGGTCTAGCAGCCAGTTCATTGGTGGTGCAGTAGTGGTGGACTACTTTTAGCAATCCCAAGTCAAAGCAGATATTGTTATTCTAAACCTTTTTATCTGGTTTGTTGTTTAGAGACTGATATGATCATTAGATAGATCCTAACCCTTTTGGGGTTTAGAGGGTTGTGTTCAATCTGTTTCCGCTTTTAGGATTGAACCAGTAGGATCAAACCCATGATTGACTAGTTTGTGTCTTAGGGTGTTTTGGTCAGATCAAAACCCTTCAGGTCTTGCATAACTGTAACATCCTCAAATGGGCCTAGTTGTCTATACCCTCGGTACGTTCCGAATCTCGAGTTTATTAATAAATATTAGAGTTATTATTAAAATAATTAAGAAATCATGATGTTAAATATTATGATGAAAAAATAGATAAATTTAATAAAATATTAAACGGTTTTGAATAAGGATTCCGGAAATATCCCCGTTAGTTGAAACGGGTAAACGGGTATTAAGTTGTAAGTTGAGAAGGGGAACAAAATACCCCATTTGGATAAGATTGGAGACCTTAAGTCGGCCTTCCCTTCTCAAATACACAGACACACGCATACACACCAACACATACTTCTCATTCATTGTTCTTGAATCTTGAAGCTAACTCACGGGAGAGATCATAAGGATTAATTCTAGCATCAATTCAAGCTTATAATCTGTTCATAGTTCGAGAATCATCAGCTCTTTCCTCTTTGTAAGTCCATCTTCTCCATCTTCTTCATTGTTCTTGAGTTAGGTCAAACTTAGTCAAACCCGAATTTGGAATCAAGAAATGATTCTAAGTATTCTAATCTGTTCCTATCTCAATTCTAAGTGATTAGAATCCAAGTTCATGAATTAAAATAGTGGTTTGAATCAAATTTCATGAAAAGCTTCAAATGGGCCAAAGTTGAAGATTTTGATCCTAAAGCTTCAATCCTTAGTTAGAACTTGTTATTTGTATGTTTCTAGACTCATTTTGATACCTTGTATGTTATACAAACACTGGAAATGGATTTGGAGTTGCTGGAATTGGGTTTGGATTGAAAATGGACTGAACAGGGGGCTGTTTCTCGCACACTGACTGTAAATTGGTTCCTATGGCCGTAGTAAGTTTTCCCTACGGCCGTAGGAGGGTGTTCTATAAAAATGGTCCTACGGCCGTAGGACATTTTTACTACGGCCGTAGGGACTGTCTGTTATGAACAGTGCACTGTTGTGCTGTTTTTCGACGTTTTGTCGTACGGGATGCTCGTTTAGGATTCTACTTAGTCTAATGGCATCATTAGGGGTATCATATTAGTTTTTTAGTTAATGTACTTGTGTGAAGTGACTAAACACGAGTATTATCTTATAGGTAAGCTGTACGATCCGGAAGAAGAGCGCGACGATCACGATTTCTGTTTGCTTTAGTCTCTAGCCTCACAGGTGAGTATAGGATAACATACTAATTAATATAATCGTATTACATGTTATTTGTATGTGCAAGTAATTCCATGAAATGTACTTAACACTGTTGTATGCTTGAAATGCGTACTGTATGCTATATTTATGCATGACATACGTAACCATTGAATCATGATCATAATATGATATGTGTGCGCGCTATGAGGCCCTGAATGGGTAAATTATGTGTTTGTGATCGGATCCGAGATATGGGAGCTATTTGTAGTCCTTGAACGAGGCCAGACTGCGGTCTGGGATGCCTTGAGGCCTGCGGGTCGATGATAGCGTCAACGGTACCTAGATAGGTATTTAGGGTTTAGCTAGCCCAATGTTCCTCGTGCGATGAGGGGGATCAGCTGATTGTTGTACCCCATGGAGTCTATGGCTCCATAACGCAACGGTGGACCGCTACCCGCTCACCCACCTGCGCGGTTGATGTGTCTGGTTTCCCCAGTTAGGAGTGTTGAGCCGGGTTCGCTACCCTGCAAGATTATGCTTCCTTCTGGCTGTGCCAGCTCATCGCGAGATGCTAGGATAGCACTGTTTGATATATTGATGATATGTGATATGTTTATATTACTAAATATGCTATCTTATGCTCACTAGCTTTAATTAGCTAACAGATACTCTCCCCATGACTGCAGGTGACACTTAGGCGCGTGAGCTTTGGGTACCTGATGGTTGTTAATTATCTTTTGGAGGAACACTTGTTTAGTTACTTTTAATTACTGTTTATGTTAGTATAAACTTGGTTAAGTGGTCGGTGAACAGTTTAGTAACACCAACTTATCTTTTGTATACTGTGGCTGATTTTTGGTTGTAATTATAGCCACTTTTATAATTCCGCTGCTGTTAATGAGTTTTGAAAAACAGGTTTGACATAAGTTCAGCGTACAAACGGATCCATGCAGTTTGGATTCTTGAATTTCTATTATTAAAATGAAAAATCTGGTTTTCAAAAGCGAGGTGTTACAAGTTGGTATCAGAGCCTAGGTTTGAGTGAATTGGGTACTTGTAAAAGTATTCAGTCTCAAACCCAGGCCCGACCATTGTTTAGTGTTCCTCTGGGGGTCATGGGGTGTGTGAAAGAGTGTTAAATTCTTGAAATGCTATTGTTTACTTGCTTGTTATGTAAAAAAAAAATGATAAAAAGTACTAAGTATGTTATCTATGTTTTGTTTGGTCAGGTTATTTACAAGAATAACATGGCTGAACATAGAGATAGAGAGGCTTACATAAGAGATTTAGAGGCTCGTTTGAAAGCTTCTGAGGAAAGAGTGTTGGTGCAACCAGTGGCAGAACCCAAGATGTCACCAGATCTTAAAATTTTTCTATCTTGCCAGCCACCTACCTTTGAAGGTAGCATGGATCCAAGTGTTACGGAGCGGTGGATCCGCGAGATGGATTTAGCTTTCGACAACAGCAGTTGTAAGGAATCCAACAAAGTGGGATTTGCTCGGAAGCAGTTAAGGGGAAATGCACAGACATGGTATGACACCGTGATCTCATCCACGCCAGCAGAGGTGAGAGCTACTTATACTTGGGCAGATTTTGTGGGAATCCTCCGAAGTAAGTATTGTTCAGATCAAGTGATGGATAGATTGGAGGAGGAGTTCATGGCATTGAAAAAGGGTGATAAACCGGTTGAAGACTTGATCGAGCGGTTTTCTGATAAGATGAGGTTTGTGAATCACTTACTGCCTGATGAGAAGTCAAAGATAAAACGGTTTGCAAAAACTCTTCCACCGGATCATCGACCTTCGGTTAGGAGTGCTCTGTCTTTGGATATCGCGTTTGAGATGGCGCGACAGTATGAAAGCGATCACGCACAGAAAAAGGAGCCTACTAGTGGGAACTTTAAGAGGAAGTTTGATCAGTCTTCAGGGTCGAGAAATTGGAGTGGTGGGTCTCGGCAGCAACAGGGGACTCAGAAGTATAACCCGTCTACTACTCCATGGTGTTCCCAATGTCGTACTTATCATACTGGCCATTGTACTCGGGACACAGTCCGTTGTTTCAAGTGTGGGCAGAAGGGGCATTCTACTGATGCGTGTCAATTTAAAGGAAATGTTTGTTATAAGTGCTTCAAACCGGGACATCGCTCGTCTGAATGCAGATCAAGTCAGGGACGGGGATCAGGAGGAGCTGGAGGATCATCGTCGGGGCCGAAAAAGGAGAATGCACCACGAGCAGCTGGCAGGGCTTTCCAGATGACGGCTGACGAGGCTAAGACAGCAGGTGATGTTATTACAGGCACATTTTTAATTAATTCAATGCCTGCATGTATTCTGTTTGATTCTGGTGCTACTTACTCTTTTATTTCTCCGAAATTCTGTGAAAGAATTCAACTTCCTAGTTCTCTTATGACAAGTCCTGTTGATGTGGAAGTTGCTAATGGTAAGTTAGTGCCCGTTACTTCATCAGTTCCACAAGCTTCGCTTGAAATTGACAGTCATAGTTTTCCGATATCTTTGTTGCTTTTACCTATCTCTGGTTTTGATGCGGTTGTCGGCATGGATTGGCTTGTTAATCAAAATGCTGAAATACTATGTTCTAAAAAGCTAATCAAAATTCCTCTACCAAATGGGTCATATGCTATGGCTCGTGGTGAACGGAGGAAATCTGAAATTCCTTTGATCTCAGCAATTAAAGCTCACAAATCAATAGCCAAAGGGTGTGAATTATATTTGGCTCGTGTGATTGATACGACAATGGAAAAGAAAGCTGTTAGTGACATAAGGGTGGTGTCGGAATACCCTGATGTCTTTCCTGATGAGTTACCTGGATTACCGCCGATACGAGATGTAGAATATCAAATTAATCTTGTTCCAGGTGTTACACCTGTGGCAAGAGCTCCTTATCGTCTTGCTCCATCTGAAATTCGCGAGATGATGACTCAAATTCAAGAACTCCTTGATAAAGGCTTTATTCGTCCTAGCTCTTCGCCTTGGGGAGCTCCAGTCTTGTTTGTTAAAAAGAAAGACGGGACGATGCGTATGTGCATAGACTACAGGGAGTTAAATAAAAGAACAATAAAGAATAAGTACCCTCTTCCTCGCATAGATGATTTGTTCGATCAGCTACAGGGTGCTACTTGTTTTTCTAAAATTGATCTTCGGTCTGGTTATCATCAAGTTCGGGTACGCGAGGAGGATATTCCTATAACAGCTTTTCGAACCAGATATGGGCATTACGAATTTCTGGTGATGCCTTTTGGTTTAACAAATGCTCCGGCTGTGTTTATGGACTTGATGAATCGTGTATGTCGCCCTTTTCTTGACAAGTTCGTGATAGTATTCATTGACGATATTCTCATATATTCTAAGTCTGAGGCAGAACATGAGACTCATCTTCGTATGGTTCTTGATACTCTTCTACGCGAGCATTTATATGCTAAATTTTCTAAGTGTGAGTTCTGGCTTGAAGAAATACATTTCCTTGGTCATGTTATATGCAAGGATGGTGTAATGGTTGACCCAGTCAAAATCGAGGCTGTGATGAATTGGGGAATTCCTAAAACCCCATCTGAAATCAAAAGCTTCTTAGGACTTGCCGGTTACTATCGGCGATTCATTCAGAATTTCTCCAAAATAGCAGGTCCTTTAACTAAACTCACGCGAAAGGATGTTGCTTATGATTGGTCTGTTGAACAAGATAAGGCCTTTCAAACTCTGAAGCAGTTGTTATGTCAAGCTCCAGTTCTGACCTTACCCAACGGGTCAGAAGACTTTATTGTTTATTGTGATGTTTCTTATGCAGGTTTGGGAAGTGTCCTAATGCAGAGGGACAAGGTTATTGCTTATGCTTCTCGCCAATTAAAGCCTCACGAGAAGAACTACCCAACACACGATCTTGAATTGGCTGCTGTAGTATTTGCTTTGAAACTATGGCGCCATTATCTTTATGGTACTAAGTGTGTGGTATACACAGATCATAAAAGCCTGCAGTATGTTTTCACTCAAAAGGAGCTTAATATGAGACAACGGAGATGGTTAGAGTTGATCAAAGACTATGACTGTGAAATCAAATATCACCCGGGAAAGGCGAACATTGTAGCAGATGCATTAAGCCGAAAAGGCTCTTCGGAGAGTGTCAGATTCATGAAACTTACTATTGTATCTGATATCATCACTCGGCTTAAGGAGGCGCAACAGGAGGCTTTGTTAGAGGCTAACTTGAAAGCAGAAACAATGACTAAACTGAAGGATCAACTGGAAGATGATAACCGTGGGCTAAAGACTTTTAAATCCCGAATCTGGGTGCCTAGCCTTGGAGGAAACCGTGATCTAATTCTCCAGGAGGCTCATAAATCAAAGTTGTCTATTCACCCTGGATGTACTAAAATGTATCATGATCTTAGGGTGCTTTACTGGTGGCCCACATTGAAGCGTGATATAGCTTCATATGTCGAGAAATGTCAAACATGTGCACAAGTTAAAGCGGAGCATCAAAAGCCTTATGGTAATTTGCAGCAATTACCGATTCCAGAATGGAAGTGGGATAATATTACCATGGATTTTGTCACTAAATTGCCCAGAACTTCAAAAGGGCATAATATGATCTGGGTAATAGTTGATCGTCTCACTAAGAGTGCACATTTTCTTGCAGTCTGCGAATCTTGGTCTATGACTCGCCTTGCTCAGTTATATATCAACGAGATTGTATCTCGCCACGGTATTCCTTTGTCAATTGTTTCTGATAGGGATACTCGTTTTGCATCAAACTTTTGGGCCAGTCTTCAACGAGAGCTTGGTACTCGTGTTCATTTGAGTACCGCATACCACCCCCAGACTGACGGACAGTCCGAAAGGACTATTCAAACTCTTGAAGATATGTTACGCGCGTGTGTACTTGAATATGGTGGTTCGTGGGATTCTCATCTACCTTTGATCGAATTTGCTTATAATAATTCGTATCATTCTAGCATTGGTATGCCACCGTATGAGATGCTTTATGGTAGGCGTTGTCGTACCCCTACTTGTTGGCTAGAACCGGGAGAGAAACAATATGCAGGACCTGATCTGGTTCAAATTACAGCCGATAAAGTAAAAGTTGCACGTGAAAAGTTAAAGGCGGCTCGTGATAGACAGAAGATGTATGCTGATTCGAAACGCAGACCTGTTACCTTTGAAATTGGTGACCGGGTATTCTTAAAGGTTTCTCCATGGAAGGGTGTAATTCGGTTTGGTAAGAAGGGCAAGCTAAGTCCGCGTTACATCGGTCCTTTCAAGATTCTTGCTAAAGTCAACGACCAGACTGTATCTTTGGAATTGCCTCCAGAATTGTCAGGTATTCACAGCACTTTCAACGTTTGTTATCTGCGAAAGTGTAAAGTAGAGGAAGATCAGATTTTGCCTCTACAAGACCTGAAGGTTGATTCTACCAAGCGATTGGTGGAAGAACCGATTGAAATATTAGACACTAAGGTCAAACGGTTGAGGAAGAAGAACATCCGATTGGTCTTGGTCAAATGGAAACACAACCTTGGGTCAAATTTGACGTGGGAGACTGAGGATGACATGAAGGCCCGATATCCCCACTTGTTTACTGAAGAGCAGATTCCGAGGACGGAATCTTCTTAAGGGGGGTAGATTTGTAACATCCTCAAATGGGCCTAGTTGTCTATACCCTCGGTACGTTCCGAATCTCGAGTTTATTAATAAATATTAGAGTTATTATTAAAATAATTAAGAAATCATGATGTTAAATATTATGATGAAAAAATAGATAAATTTAATAAAATATTAAACGGTTTTGAATAAGGATTCCGGAAATATCCCCGTTAGTTGAAACGGGTAAACGGGTATTAAGTTGTAAGTTGAGAAGGGGAACAAAATACCCCATTTGGATAAGATTGGAGACCTTAAGTCGGCCTTCCCTTCTCAAATACACAGACACACGCATACACACCAACACATACTTCTCATTCATTGTTCTTGAATCTTGAAGCTAACTCACGGGAGAGATCATAAGGATTAATTCTAGCATCAATTCAAGCTTATAATCTGTTCATAGTTCGAGAATCATCAGCTCCTTCCTCTTTGTAAGTCCATCTTCTCCATCTTCTTCATTGTTCTTGAGTTAGGTCAAACTTAGTCAAACCCGAATTTGGAATCAAGAAATGATTCTAAGTATTCTAATCTGTTCCTATCTCAATTCTAAGTGATTAGAATCCAAGTTCATGAATTAAAATAGTGGTTTGAATCAAATTTCATGAAAAGCTTCAAATGGGTCAAAGTTGAAGATTTTGATCCTAAAGCTTCAATCCTTAGTTAGAACTTGTTATTTGTATGTTTCTAGACTCATTTTGATACCTTGTATGTTATACAAACACTGGAAATGGATTTGGAGTTGCTGGAATTGGGTTTGGATTGAAAATGGACTGAACAGGGGGCTGTTTCTCGCACACTGACTGTAAATTGGTTCCTATGGCCGTAGTAAGTTTTCCCTACGGCCGTAGGAGGGTGTTCTATAAAAATGGTCCTACGGCCGTAGGACATTTTTACTACGGCCGTAGGGACTGTCTGTTATGAACAGTGCACTGTTGTGCTGTTTTTCGACGTTTTGTCGTACGGGATGCTCGTTTAGGATTCTACTTAGTCTAATGGCATCATTAGGGGTATCATATTAGTTTTTTAGTTAATGTACTTGTGTGAAGTGACTAAACACGAGTATTATCTTATAGGTAAGCTGTACGATCCGGAAGAAGAGCGCGACGATCATTATATTTGTTTGCTTTAGTCTCTCAGGTGAGTATAGGATAACATACGAATTAATATAATCGTATTACATGTTATTTGTATGTGCAAGTAATTCCATGAAATGTACTTAACACTGTTGTATGCTTGAAATGCGTACTGTATGCTATATTTATGCATGACATACGTAACCATTGAATCATGATCATAATATGATATGTGTGCGCGCTATGAGGCCCTGAATGGGTAAATTATGTGTTTGTGATCGGATCCGAGATATGGGAGCTATTTGTAGTCCTTGAACGAGGCCAGACTGCGGTCTGGGATGCCTTGAGGCCTGCGGGTCGATGATAGCGTCAACGGTACCTAGATAGGTATTTAGGGTTTAGCTAGCCCAATGTTCCTCGTGCGATGAGGGGGATCAGCTGATTGTTGTACCCCATGGAGTCTATGGCTCCATAACGCAACGGTGGACCGCTACCCGCTCACCCACCTGCGCGGTTGATGTGTCTGGTTTCCCCAGTTAGGAGTGTTGAGCCGGGTTCGCTACCCTGCAAGATTATGCTTCCTTCTGGCTGTGCCAGCTCATCGCGAGATGCTAGGATAGCACTGTTTGATATATTGATGATATGTGATATGTTTATATTACTAAATATGCTATCTTATGCTCACTAGCTTTAATTAGCTAACAGATACTCTCCCCATGACTGCAGGTGACACTTAGGCGCGTGAGCTTTGGGTACCTGATGGTTGTTAATTATCTTTTGGAGGAACACTTGTTTAGTTACTTTTAATTACTGTTTATGTTAGTATAAACTTGGTTAAGTGGTCGGTGAACAGTTTAGTAACACCAACTTATCTTTTGTATACTGTGGCTGATTTTTGGTTGTAATTATAGCCACTTTTATAATTCCGCTGCTGTTAATGAGTTTTGAAAAACAGGTTTGACATAAGTTCAGCGTACAAACGGATCCATGCAGTTTGGATTCTTGAATTTCTATTATTAAAATGAAAAATCTGGTTTTCAAAAGCGAGGTGTTACAATAACCCAACTCGGCGTGCTACCACCAAGTACCGTTGATCCCGAATTACCCATCTCAAGGGATCACCCCCCTAGCTGACCTCAACAAGCCTCAATTATTTGTCCAAACGAGTACAACATTTCACAAATGATCGACATCGGGTCCAACAGCATACATGCGTTTCATAATCAACATGTAATACAACATGGCATGGCATAACACATAGCATCATAGCATATCATACCTCGTGTACGCACGTGTGAAAACATCAATAGCATATTCCAACATACAATGGATAACCCTACTTACTGAGCCTCATAGGAAACCGGTACTCACTTTGATGTCATATAAGACAGATATAATGCCCTGAGTCCTCTGAGTCCTTTGAATTACCTAACACACATGTTTAGGTTCAAACAACATTTAACAGTTACAACTTCCTAGTCTATCGTAATTGTACGTCAACAGATAACCCATATGAGTTCTGGCCAACTGCTTGCGCCCGCAAGCAGTGATGCTTACACCAGCAAGGGCCTTGACCAACCCACCTTACGGCCACAAGCTATTTCCTTGCGCCCGCAAGGGTTCCTTCCAACCCACTAAAGCTTACGGCTGCAATGGTATCTCCTTGCGCCCGCAAACATGATTCTTTCGTTGCTTACGTCAGCAAGCTATGTGCTTGCACCTGTAAGCTTCTTTTTTTCGTCCGTAGACGGTAAACCATGACCCACACGCTTGCGCCCGCAAGACCATCTACTTACGGCCGCAAGTAGGGATGGCAATGGGGTCAGGATACCGGGGATTGCTCATCCCATCCCCGTTCCCGTTCCCGTTCCCGTTCCCCACCCCTATCCCCATCCCCGTCGGGGAATTGACTTTCATCCCCATCCCCGTCCCGTCGGGTATCGGGGATCCCCACGGGGAATCAGGGATTTTTCTTCATCTGCAAAATTGATTTTTCCAAATAGATCTATGTGATAATTTTCTTATAAACCTAGAACTACAAATCTAAATTAACCCTTATAACCGGTTCACATCAAAATATAACCAATCAGGTATTTTAATAGTTTCGTAAGATAGATAATGTTCTTAATAGAAGAAATAATATACTTACTAAATCATTCTATAATACACATAACATTATCAATCAAGTAGACGCTGATTTTCATAGACGATTCTCTAAAAAGTATATTAGTAGAAACGATCATGTATGTCCAAAAACCAATTTTATTGATATTCATATCAATTTAAGAAAGTTAAATTAGTACACATGCATATTTATATGAGAAATTTGACTTTAAACTTATATATATATATATATATATATATATATATATATATATATATATATATATATAGGGTAGGGATATAGTACAAATAATCTTATGGTACTAAAGGTAAGGAGAGATCTCAACCATTGGATCTCTCCCAAAGTCAACAAAAAAAGGTCAACAAAATTGATTAAATTCGGAATAAAATAAAAAGGAAAAGGGTAAAAGAGACATATCACAAAAACAATAAACCGGGAACAGTTGCAGCGTAGAGAAAATCTCGTTCAAATGAGTCACCTTCAACCCTTATTCATCGTCCCCCAAAAAATTCAAAATTCACACGCCAAAAATCCTAAAACTCCGTCAAATCAAAGCATAATACAGTAGAAAAGCAAGGTTTTTCGATCATCAGAACACAATTTGACTACAAATCGGCGGAGCATCATCGTGGAGAATGCATATCGACGGTAAGATTTTTTTTACAAAGACATTGCATCGACGGCGACGGTGCATCGACACGGCGGCGACGACAGTGCATCTACGCGGCGACAGAGACAGTGCATCGACATCGGCTAGGGGCAAGCGGCGACGGTGCATCTACGAACCAAAGATCGATTGTGCATCTCGAAACAATCATCGATTGTGCATCTGGGATGGGGGTGCATCACAGGGGGCGGCGGAGAATTAGGGTTCTTGTTACGGGGGTCAGCGACTTCGACTTCCCAGATGAATGTAGGCGACGGTCGACTTCGACGGGGACTGCAAATTAGGGTTTTCGTGAGGATGGGGCTGCTGCAGTAGAAGAGAATGTGGGTAGGGGATTAGGAGTGAGAAAAAAGTTTTTTTTTTAAAACTTCCCATCTTACCCCTTTATTAGTAATGACACATGTCAAGCCCTAATTTCTTCTTACCCTTTGTACCTTAATTTTTTTTTTACTTGAACCTAATTCTATATATATATATATATATATATATATATATATATATATATATATATATATGTATGTATGTATGTACATATATAATATGTGCGGGGTCGGGGTCGGGTACGGGTTCGGGGAACCGAGGGGTGTCCTCATCCCCGCCCCCATCCCCGTTTCTAAATTCGGGGATTCCCCGTCCCCGTCCCCGTCCCCGTCCCCATCCCCAGTCAACTCGGGGATTCCCCGGTCAAAACGGGATCGGAAAACGGGTACCCTACCGGGTACGGTTTTTTGCCATCCCTTGCCGCAAGGACACCACTGTGCTTGCTTGCGCCTGCAAGCACAATCGGTTCAGCAGACCCAATACACTATTTTTACAAACACAACAACTGTTCCTCATTCTTTCTTGCTTACAGCTAACTTAAGGCCAATTTCAACCATTAAAATACCTTCTTTTATGCTACTAAAAGTGTCTAACATGTGTTTTACATCATATCAACAATAGTCGTCCAATTCAAATTTTCAAATTAAAAACATAGCCCCTCATTTTGACTTTCATAATATCCTAGAGGGGTATTTTAGACCAATTGTTTAATAAGAGGGGACTTACCCCGCTCCCCACTTTCTTATAGATAAAATATCTACAAAACGCAACAATATTAAAATACGAAAATTATACCAAATTAATGAGGATATTATGCTCTTTAATACGACATGCATATTGCTATACCTTTTTCAAAAAAATTCCGTCTTTATTGGGTTTTTATCCAGCATAGCGTCGGTTATGTGCACCATATTATTGGGTTTTTGCTCTAGCATAGGTGCAAATGGTGCACATGCGCGCCACAAGTATAAGCGCATATGTGCATATTAATCTGTCTTTTGTTCCGGCACAATGCACCTAGATACACGTGTGCATATGCATATATACACCAAGAATTGCACCTAGATCATAACGAGAGCTTATATAAGAAAAATATTCCTACCCAAAAAAGTAAGAAAACTAGAATAAAGTCGTATAAAAATTCAAAAGATTCACGAACCAAATGGTGTTAATCACCAAACTATTCATAGAAAACTTTTGCATTTTCCAGAAATAATACAAAATCAAATCTCAAACAAAAGCATATTGAATAAAACAATAAAAAACATACAATGTGGAGAGAAGCACGGCAGAACCTACAACGATTTTACAATCATATGTTCATAAATTTATGCTTTTCAATGGCAACTAGCCATTGTAGCCAACTAGTTTCCTCATTTTTCTTTAGAACCATTTTTCAACCTAATATTTTACTAATATAGGTGAAGACGCACCTCTAGATCTTATTTAATTCAACACATAGCACTAATTTCTTTCTATTCAAGAAAATTCCCATAATTCCTTTATTTAAATGTGTGAGTTACTATGTCTGTATAGATCTGAAAAAAAAATGCACACCTAGATTAGGTGAGTGTGTATTAGTCATTTAAAATAAAAAAGAGTTAGATGAATAAAGTATTTAAATACATGATGAAATATTTTTTCTTTTAGCCGATTAAAAATAAAACATATATAAAAAGAGGAAAAGAGAAATTGGAGAGACAGAAAATAAGAAAAAATCAGTTTTAATTACCTCACAATTAAATTAAAAACACCTTTTTATGAAATAAAAATAATGCAGGCTCCAATTTTACAATATGCAATAAATTAAATATTTAATACATATTCCCTTTTTGACTTTGGCGGAATAAATTAAACTAGTTTAATACCCGTGCGGTGCCCGGGTGGGTTCCAAAAGCTTTTATAAGTAAACTTTGTTTTTCAATATATAGTCTTTTTAAAAAGTATATAAATAAAACTTGTTTGATAACACATAGCTACAAATAGAAGGAAAACAACCGAAAAATAGATAGAAAATTTTCGTCAAAATTTATTTTCGAACAACGTCATATTAAGATAACATCTGATATTTTATTTTAACCGCCTCAAACATCAATGATTCGAAAGTGACTCTGTTATTTCTGTTGCAATCAAAATGTTCACTGTAAATAAAATAAGAAAGTCAATTATAATGATACATTTTTATGCTATTGAACATGTATAAAAATAGAATAAGAAGTCAATTTCCAACTTACTTGAAAATAGATGAATAAGTGTTACCCGACCTGCATATATTATTTCTATTGCAATCAAAATATTCACAGTAAATAAAATAAGAAAGTCAATTAAAATGATACATTTTTATGCTGTTGAATATGTATAAAAAAAGAATAAGAAGTCAATTTCCAACTTATTTGAAAAGAGATGAATAAGTGTAACCCGACATGTAATCATGTATATATTATTGATTTATCTCTTATTGTAACAACAAATTCAGGATACATATACAATGCACTTGATTCGACCACCCCTATTAATAAGTGAAAAGTTAATAATTATAAAACATTAATTATAATAAAATTCATACAACTATCAAGCACATAACAATAAAATTTATATTTGATAAACATAACACAAGTTATAACATGAGTGTTAACTTAATTTCCATATTTTAAAAACCTAAAAAATATTTATAGTCTTAGACTATCACCTATTACTTTATTTAACGAATAATTGGGGTTTAAACTTGGATGATTTGTACATAACAACTTTTTACCTTAGACAACAATTAAAATCCAAGAGAACTTTTAATATTTCTTTTGTATTTTTTCTAGCATATTGCTAGTAATAATGAAATTTCTTTGCCGTCAAAAAAAATGTTCACCTTGCATTCCCAAGACGTCTAACGTAGTGATATTATGGCAATTTAAGTTTGATGTTGCTCATAAATATTAGTTAAAGAATTACTTTATGATTTTATATTTTAAAAAAATTTTAATTAACAGTTACTATTAATATAAAGTTAGTAGTGTAAAACATGTAGACATTATAGGTTTACATTTTTAAAGCGTATTTATATAAAAAAAATATTACAGTAAAGATTAATAAGAAATAGTTTTATGGATGCATCTTTAAACATGTCCATTTTTCCAAAAAACTATGTGTGTTTGTATTTTCGTATTGTATTTTTCAGTATTATAAAAAATACATATAATATATTATTAGTTAAAAAAATATATAAATTATATTGTTGTAAACCTTTTTATGGAAGGTGGGATTTTTGGTACGGTATCTTCCGTTTGAGCCCGGTTAGTCACATGGTTTTTGGCCCATGGTTTTGTAAAACCATTTTCATAACATAGTTTTTGGTACGGTATCATGAGTACATGAAAATCACCAATTAGTCACACTGATATCTCTCACTAAAACTCTTTGTATCTTCTCACCGCTCGGCTGTTCATGCCTCCCCTACGCTCAGCATCGCCATACAACCACCACAGCATACCTACCCCACCATCGTCTTCTTCCAATTTCTTGCTACTTGGCAAGACTCCGTCGACCTCCGACCTCCATCACTGTAGTCATTTCATCAAACGAAGCTTAATCTCAGTACACGTGTCACCGATCGCCCTCCACCATCGTAGATCCACTGATTCCAGCATCTCCTCTCCATACATCACTTCATTTTCTAAGACATGTGTAAAAGTAGGAATTATTAACCCTTAATTGACATATCCTCTCAAATAGTCAG
Organism: Pulicaria dysenterica; assembly: GCA_947179395.2. NCBI lineage: Eukaryota > Viridiplantae > Streptophyta > Magnoliopsida > Asterales > Asteraceae > Pulicaria > Pulicaria dysenterica. The sequence continues at coordinate 6,009,450 of OX359289.1, read as the reverse complement.
ATCTATGTTCTTTCTTCACAAATGTAATCACATCAGTTATTGTTTCTACAGACCGTTGCTTATGTCGAAGCATGAGTGTCGCTCTGTCTGCTAACCCTGTTCAGACGACACCCTATTCGTGCTTTCGATAAATCCGGGCTTCATATTTGGTATCTCTAATCCTATCTTATTGTATGTTGTGATTTCTATCAGATATATGATTTAGCTTGTCTAAAATCTTTTTTTCTTTGTAAATATAGGTCTTATGCAAAACCAGAAGAACAGAGGGAGGTTCGTTTGAGCCATAGAAATGTGGAAGCCGAAAATTAGTGCATGCAAACTCTCCTACACATTAGTATCTCTAAAATCTATGATTGGAGTCTTTACAAATTAGCAGGTTTGTTTTACCCTAAATCTATATAGGTTACTCAATCTGATTGCAAACTTGTGTTTTCAATTTATGTTACTTCAGGATATAGTTTGCACTTATGTTATTTTAAATTAAAAGAGAATATGGTATGACTATGATAATATCCCCGTAATAGTTAAACTTGAATTTTTGTTATGCTTTTTTAATCTATCTGAAGTAGTATGTGTAATCATGCATTTCAACTGTCCTTTATACGTGCTTGTGTTTTGAAATATCATTGAAATTTTTGTTACCTGTTATTCTGTAACATATTTAAAATTATGTGATGAGGATGAAAGATGCATTCAGTTTGAGTTAGCTTCATAAAAAAAAAGGAAACCTGCCAGATTTGGTGAACAAAATGATCCAGCTGTGACTAATTAATTTTAAGCTATTTTTGAGGACCAATAAAAATTGTAAAATCATTTTCTGTTAGATTTGATTTTTTAATTATTATGAGTAATCTTTTGATTATTCATGACTTGAAATTCTTAAAATTATACTGGAGTTAGAAAGTCTTGCAAATAATTAAAAAACAAAGTATATTAACACTGCAGTTTTTTAAAATTATATTTAGACTTGCTTGAAAAAGAACTACAACTTTTTAAATAAAAGTTTGCTCACAAAAAAAAAGGAAACTATTAAAGGTTGAGTTTTAATAAGAAACTACAATCATGAATTTCAAGTCATAAATTTCATTTGGTGTAATAGTTAATTATATTTTGTTTGTCACTAATAGGTAAACCCATAGCCTTTATTTTTTTTTCTTAATAGAATGATAGAACTCATGTATATGGTACTGACTCTTGATTTGTTTAATTTGTTATAGGAATAAGTACATTTTGATGAAATTGGAAGTCCGGAGGGATGCATAATTGCAGCTATTTGATGATACATACCTGATACCTTAGTTTCCTCGATCATTTAATCGATGACCTTGCCTTCATGGTTAATGTGATTGAAGATGCTACTATTATTTCTCTTTAGCAAAAGTTCATAGTGATTAGAAGAAATAAGGTACTGTAAAGGTAAGTTATTGTTTTGAAATAACATTGGAAACTAAAAGGATATGATGCACCAACCTTCTTCTCATCTTTTGTTATCTGCTTTGCAGGTAAGTTACTGAATCAGCATCTTTGAAGAATTTGAACTTATAAGGATTACATGAGGTTAACATTCTTAAATAATGGTAGAGAAACGTGGAATGATTAAATGGTAGTTTGACTTGCTCAATATGAAGAATGTAATCTAGCATACTAATAGCACTTCAGTTTTCGAATTTTACCAGCGTGAAATTCACTAAAACGTGGTTTTATTCTTAAAAAACGTGGGAATTGAAAGGAAATCTAGCATTGACCAAGTCATGTTGTACTTAATGTATTTAATGTGGCTGAGATTGATTTTCAATGGACGAGATTTGTTTATATATTACTCACCGTGTGTAATATATATATAATATTTAATACATATTCCCTTTTTGACTTTTGCGTCTTAAATAGGGATCGGAGCATGACACAGCGAAATAAACTTTTAATAGAAAATGATCGTATAAACAATATTTAAAAACCTGATTTTTAGTTGACCCGATATTCTGAACGGATCACGGGTCTACCGATTTGACCGGCGGGTTAACTTGATTTTCAAAATTTTCAAGTTATATATATATATACTAGTTTATTGACCCGTACACGTACGTGTATTTCGAAAGTGTATTTGAGATATTAAATATTTTAAATAAAAATAATAAAATAAATGAAATTTCACCAAAAACTACATATGTTAGAATTTTAAACAATAAAATGACTATATTTTTTGAAGCACTTCTTTGTAGACTAAATTTGTTATTTTGTTAGTAACATTACATTACCACTGTTGTCACAAATCAAAATTTTAACTCTTTAAAAGATATATAGAAGTTAAAAACCAAAATATAATTTACTAAACCCAAAACAACAATAATCTAATTAGAAAGAACATGTATTAACTAATGCCATTTTCAGTAAATTCATATGTTGAAGTTAATCAGATAATATTCTGAACTGAAAACCGCCTCATATAATTTTTCACCATCATAAGAGAGGATGCTACCAGATCTCTTTGTTAAACACTTTGATGGTTTATAGACTCTTGCATTCATGCGTATTAGTCTATTAGAGAAGTAAACTTAAAATGCATTATAAAAAAATAAAAAAAGCTTAATTACCGTACATATACAAAAAATTCCAAATACATACATAAGAAACCAAATTTTTTTTTTTGAAGTACTTTATACACAACTAACTCGAAAAATAACATAATTGAATATAAAACACGTTTAAAGTATGTAGATAACAACCAAACTATTAAAGACTAATACATAAAAAAAATAAAAGGTAGACATACAAATTGTTTAAAATATATATAAAACAACAAAACACATAAGAAGCTTAAGCATGCTCAAATCATAACATCGCACGTATCAGTCAATAGACAATCTAGAAATAAGAAAAAGAAGCGAATATACTCAAGACACAAATTCTTAAATCAAGCAAAAGCAACAATATTTTAATAAACAATCATTTTACTTGATCAACCTCATTATTGAGAAAGAATAAAATGATAGTCATTAAAAATTAATAAAATGATAGTCAGTATAGACTATCAAATATAAAGAACAACTAAAAGTTTTTCATATATAGAGAAAATGGAAATCCAGATTCACATAACTATTAAATAAATGATGATTTAAGTGCACATGTTTAAGAGAAATAAACTACACATACAAATTTGTACACATGAGCATTACATGAGTAAACCTGAAATACAACATAATCTAATATAGAATTGTTTGATAATTTAATGAATCAAGTTAGTTGATAAAGAGGTTCATCTACATGCTTAAATCCGCTACCTAGTGACCACATGTCTTACCTCTAAAACGGGCTCCATTGTATTTTCACTTCTAAAGCTGAATTTTTGTACACCTTGCAAATGAAAGAAAAAAATAACTCACGTGTTAATTATTAGAAAATAAAGAATTGTTTCTTGTTTTGTGTATAAAAAATTAGTATTTCTATTTTAATATTAAATTTGGTTAACTACCTACACTGTTAATATAATTTCAGGATCATCAAGAACAACTATCTTTATATCTCTAAATTTAGATTTTTAAACATATATAATATATCATCTTCTAATGATACATTTGATTTTTAAACCATATGTAATATAAGGTTTCATACATCTTTCTAGTAAAATTGAAAATGCTTTAAAATTAATAACTAAATACTTTGAATAACATATCCAAGTGACTGTTCAACTCATAAACATAATCTAAAAAAAACTCAGTTAGGTAAACAAAAAATTACCTACCCACTACTATTAATGGATAACAAAAAGTTAAGAATATACTAATTTTAAAAAAGTGTCATTTTACAATAAAATTTACACCGAAACGTAGATAAAAATGAGACGGTCGTAAATATATAATATATTTTTCTTTAAATAAAATATATCACAAGTTACTAAACATAATTTATAAACAACCCATAATTAATTACATTAATATACAACTTTTATAAAACCCCCTCATAGTTTCTTAAAATTCCCTCCCATGTTTCATAAATCCCCCTCACAATTTTCATTAAGCCCCCTCACAATTGATTTAAAATTGAATTGATCGATTAAATCTTGCCAAAATTGTTTTTGAGAATTGATTGATTTTGAAATTGAGAGTTCCTATTGGTTAATTGAACTTAATTTAAAAAGTGTCATTTTACAATAAAATTTACACCGAAACGTAGATAAAAATGAGACGGTCGTAAATATATAATTTATTTTTCTTTAAATAAAATATATCACAAGTTACTAAACATAATTTATAAACAACCCATAATTAATTACATTAATATACAACTTTTATAAAACCCCCTCATAGTTTCTTAAAATTCCCTCCCATGTTTCATAAATCCCCCTCACAATTTTCATTAAGCCCCCTCACAATTGATTTAAAATTGAATTGATCGATTGAATCTTGCCAAAATTGTTTTTGAGAATTGATTGATTTTGAAATTGAGAGTTCCTATTGGTTAAATGAACTTGATTTAAAAAGTGTAATTTTACAATAAAATTTACACCGAAACGTAGATAAAAATGAGACGGTCGTAAATATATAATTTATTTTTCTTTAAATAAAATATATCACAAGTTACTAAACATAATTTATAAACAACCAATAATTAATTACATTAATATACAACTTTTATAAAACGCCCTCATAGTTTCTTAAAATTCCCTCCCATGTTTCATAAATCCCCCTCACAATTTTCATTAAACCCCCTCACAATTGATTTAAAATTGAATTGATCTATTGAATCTTGCCAAAATTGTTTTTGAGAATTGATTGATTTTAAAATTGAGAGTTCCTATTGGTTAATTGAACTTGATTTAATGGCTATTTTTAGAAAATTGGTAAGCCTTTTATATATATATATATATAGATATGTGTGTGTGTGTAAACATATATGTATATATAAACTACAAAAAGTAAAAAAAAAATTATCTACAATAACAAAAAACAATAAACCTATAATATTATCAATTCAAACACATTAATCAATTTAACATAACATACAATACAATAAAAAAGAAAATTCAAACATCAAACAATAATTCTCATAGATTCACAATCAAACCAAATTAAAGATTTTGAGATAAGAAAGTCGGTTAGAAATTTAGGGATAAAAAACTTTTTTTAAATAAAAATTATACTAAACCGGATCAAACCGAGTCAACTTAGACCGTTGCGGTTCAACCGTTAACCCGTACGGTTCACTTCGGGCCATAAATGACAAAAATTGTTTTTTGTACGAGAACTATTTTTAAAATTTATATTTGGAGAAATTCAATCAAGAATTGTTTTTTGTACGAGAACTACTTTTAACATTAATATGACTCATTAATTAGGGTAGTTTGGTCTTTTACATATTTACCCAACCGTTAATTACGTCAGGATGAGTCATCATTAATTTGCGACATTTGCTTTTACCTTAATGTCCCTAATTTATCCGTCACAAATCCGTCGCTAAGTAGCAAGAAATTAGAGATGATTTTGTGCTTTGCTAATTTGCGACTTATTTGCGATGGATTCGGAAATCTGTGGCAAATGAGGGAGGGAAGAGCGAGGAATTGCCCTTGATATCTAAATAATTCAGTTCTATCGTAGATCCGCCACCAATCCGTCGCTAACTAGCGATGGTTTTCATTCGCCACTGATTTTCGTCGGAAATATCACATTTTCTAGTACTGTTAAGAACTCATTAAAGCCTCACTAATAACTCATTAAAGCCGAGTTATGAGCCATAAGAAAGTGCGTAGATTGGTTATGCAATTCTCGTACAAAATAAAATTATCATTAAAGTTTTTCCATATATATGCGTGTGGGGGTGGGGGTGGGGGTGGGGGTGGGGGTGGGGGTGGGGTTTGTGTGTGTTGTGTGAACGAACATTTTCTAATTAAACATGTAATCCATTATTATGAACGTTATGTAAAAGATTTAGGAAATAGATAGACAAACGACGGGGGTATTGATATTACAAGCTTTGACATCATCCTTTATCCAAGGTTTGTATTCTTGGTAATAACAAAAACAATCTGTATGTTTACTTAATTCATCGCAACATTTTGAGGATGGTTCGCTGTAGTCATTCGGACAATCTGCAATATCATTCAAGTCGCACCATGGTTGTGGGTGTACTCCGGTTGTTAGGCATGCCAAAATAAACATGGCAAATACTAAAGCACCAAAAAACTTCATTATAACGCAAAAGAAGATATCGGTACGTATAAAATTATATAACCAAGGAGGAAGAAGACGAGTGTGTGTGTATGGTTTTATATTGTAGTATTTATAGATGGTTTATTAATTAAATTAAAGATTCTGACGTTAGAGATAATTAAGGTCACATAACTTAACTCATTATATATATGAGCAATAACCTCAATTAACTGTTAATTGATGGTAAACCTTATCCCTCTCATAGCATTACCAAGAATATATATAGAGTACAAATACAAACCAACTTCCCTAAAATCATGGGAGGATAAACAAAAGAGATAACAAAGGATAAATACAAATTTGAATAAATCTATCCTATATATCGTGGTTAACAGCCCCTCTCAGTTGGAGCAGGAGGAGGACGAATGGTCAAACTGTCTCTGAAATCCAAGAAAAGTTGACGTGGTAGGCCCTTGGTAAAGATATCAGCATACTGGTAGGTAGAAGGAATATGAAGAACTCGCACGTGACCCATAGCTACTTTCTCACGAACAAAGTGAATATCCATCTCGATGTGTTTCGTTCGTTGATGCTGGACAGGATTACCCGAAAGGTAAACAGCAGAAACATTATCACAGAAAACAAGTGTGGATTTGCGAAGAGGAACCCTCAGTTCAACGAGCAAATTACGCAACCAACAGGACTCGGCAACCGCATTTGCAACTCCGCGATATTCTGCCTTGGCACTAGATCGCGAGAGAGTTGCCTGACGTTTTGCGGACCAAGAGATTAGATTATCACCCAGGAAGACACAATAGCCGGATGTGGATCTTCGGGTGTCGGGACAACCACCCTAGTCGGCATCTGTGTAAGCAATAAGCTGACTGGGTAAAGATGGCGATAAATGTAAGCCCATAGAAACAGTGCCTTTAATATACCGGATGATGCGTTTCAGAGCATTAAAGTGCGGTTCACGTGGGGCGTGCATGAATAAACACACCTGTTGGACAACATAAGCAATGTCTGGGCCTGTAAAAGTGAGGTATTGGAGGGCACCAACAAGACTTCTGTAAGTGGTGGGGTCTTGCATTGGCGAGCCGTCAGAAGCACTAAGCTTGGAATTTGTATCAACCGGAGTAACTGCAGGGTTGCAATTGTCCATATGTGCACGTTTAATAATATCCTCCGCATATTTCTGTTGAGATAAGAACATACCCTGTGGAGACCGAGTGACAGATATTCCCAAAAAATAAGATAGATCACCAAGGTCGGTCATTTCAAACTCATGCTTAAGAGAGGTGATGATCTCAATTTGCAGACGAGAAGAAGATGCAGTAAGTATGATGTCATCGACATACAGAAGCAAGTAATCAATGTCATTGTTCTTGTGGAAAACAAAAAGAGAAGTGTCACTTTTGCTGCATACAAAACCAAACTTTAGAAGATGTTGGGCAAACCGTTGATACCAAGTCCGTGGTGCTTGCTTTAAACCATATAAAGATTTACGAAGCTTGCAAACATAACCCGGATACATGGTGTTAGAGAACCCTGGTGGTTGGTGCATATAAACTGTCTCATGAAGATCACCGTGCAAAAAGGTATTTTTAACATCCAATTGGCGAATAGGCCATTGTTTCCCTAAGGCAAGAGAAATAACAGTACGTATTGTAGCCGGTTTAACCACTGGGCTAAAAGTCTCATCACAATCAACACCTATCTCTTGAGATTTCCCATTTACCACCAATCTTGCCTTGTAACCTTCAAGAGAGCCATCTGCATTAAATTTATGTCGAAAAATCCAATGACAACGAATAATATTGGCATCCGAAGGACACGGCACTAAATCCCAAGTATTTTGTTTAAGCAAAGCATTATATTCAGTAGTCATGGCAGCGGTCCAGTTCGGGTCTAGAATGGCTTGTTTGGGATTGGACGGGATGGGGGAGATAGTTTGAGAGTGAAGAGAATAGACAGGGTTTGGTTTAAAAATACCGCTTTTGCAGCTCAATTGGTGATATCACTCTGGAAGGAGTGGTATAAAAGGTCATGGGTTCTAACCATAGCAACAACCTACTCTGGTATGAGATCAGAGGGAAGGGTTGGGGTGTATTGGGCTGCAGACCTGACATGCCCGGTAGGTAGTAGCGCCGGTATGAGATCGGTAAGCACCTTGGCCGGGGGTGTTACACGTATCACAGAATTGGTGAAATTGAGAGTTGTTAAACTCGCGTCCGTTATCACATTGGAATGTTTTTATTCGCTTTTCAAATTGGGTTTGGATGTAGTTGTAGAAAGTAAGAAAGACAGAAAAAACTTTAGATTTAGATTTTAACGGGAAGGTCCAAATATAATGAGAAAAATCATCAAGCATAATAAGATAATATTTGTGACCAAGATTAGAGGTAATAGGAGATGTCCATAAGTCATCATGAATAATATCAAAAGGTTTATATGTAATAGAATTCGAAAGAGAAAAACTTAATCGACAATGTTTACCCAAAGAACAAGCATTACAAGAATTACTACTGTCTAATTTATTTGAAAAAGAAAAACTATTGCTAAGAAGTTTTAAAACGAACGCTCCAGGATGACCAAGGCGGTTGTGCCATGTAGAGGTAGAAGCGGTGTGAAGGGTGATTGATGGGCGACGAACACTGATAGCTGATGGAAAAGGATAGAGTTCACTATTGTTGTTGCATCTGGTGATGAGGTTCCCCGTGATAAGATCCTTCACAGAAAAACCGTACGGGTCAAATTCGAGAGAAACGTTATTGTCACGAGTAAAAGAACGAACGGAGATAAGATTTTTGATTAAGGTTGGAACATGAAAAATATTATTTAGAGAAAAAGTTTTATTTTGATGAGTGAGGGTGGTGGATCCTAGACCAAGAGCCGGGATTGCGTTACCATTGCCTACTAAAATAGAATGCGGTTTGCTTAAACGAAATAGTTGAGAAAAGTTACCTGCACCATTCGCAACGTGAGAGGTAGATCCGGTATCCATGTACCACGTATTATCCGGCTGTTGAAGGTGCATGGTATTGAAAGCAGCATCCAATTCAGTTGGTGTCATTGGTGTAGTAAAATAAGGTGCCCCTGCATAAAAGGACTGCGACTGCTGTGGTTGCTGTGTGGGCCGCGGGCCTGGACCAAGCAGGCCCATTTGATTGGGTGTTGTTGGATAAGAGCACGGAGGGATATGGCCCCAACCGGACTGCCATTGTGGAGCTCAAGCAAACGAAGGATGCTGATGCGCCTGTCTTCCTCCGCCCCGTCCGCCGCCGCGATTTCGACCGCGACCTCTGCCCCGGCCGCCGCTACCGCCGCCTTGATAATAGCTGCCGCCGCTACCGCCGCCTCGATAATAGCCGCCGCCGCCGCCACCACGACAGCCGCCACGATCAGAATGGGACGGCGGATCACGGTCACGAGGAGCCCACGAGTCAGCAGCGGATGTTGAATCTGATTTCTGGGTAACCAAAACTTGAGGCGATCGGGATTCTTGTTTGAGTTTTCTGGTTTCTTCAAGATAGAGTTGGGAGCGGGCTTTGTTGAAAGACGGGAGCGGGTCGGATTGTTGAATGAAGGTAGCGATGGTATCGTATTCCCCTTTCAGAAGACCAGCAACAAGTTGGAGCACTTTCTTTTCATCGGAAACTATTTGACCCACATTAGCAAGTTGATCGGCACTGTTCTTGATGCGTGAACAATATTCGTGAACGTTGGGAAAGTCATCCAAACGAATATTATTGAATTGTTCTTCAAGATAAACGGCTCGAGTGGCTTTGTTGTCCTGGAAAATTTCAGCTAGACTATTCCATAGTTGTTGAGCGGTGACTCCCGGTGTCACGACGGTTTGAAGCAAATCCGTAGAGATGGTGTCAAGAATCCACTGTTTTACAATAGCATCCAATCGGTTCCATGTAGGTTAATCAATACCGGCTGGTTTGGGAGCAGAAGGATTGATGTGATCGATAACATCATAGGCAGTGGTATGAATTTGAAACAATTCCACCCACGAGGCATAGTGGGAATCGGTTTGGTTAAGAACGAGAGGGATAGAGTTCTTGATATTATTAACACCAAAGGCGGGATGAAAAGAAGATTTGGGAGGGGTAGAACCTTGGTCGCCGGCAATTGTAGCAGAAAAGCGACGAAGGAGAGGGGTTTAGAGGGGGTTGCCGGCCGGAATTTTTTTAGAGAGAGAGAGAGAGCCTAATGTGGCTCTGATACCATGTTAATTGATGGTAAACCTTATCCCTCTCATAGCATTACTAAGAATATATATAGAGTACAAATACAAACCAACTTCCCTAAAATCATGGGAAGATAAACAAAAGAGATAACAAAGGATAAATACAAATTTGAATAAATCTATCCTATATATCGTGGTTAACAGTCATGACTCGTGATTATGGCTTTTTTGCTTTTAACAATTATTCAATAAATGTGTAATAAATTAGTTACGGTTATTAATTGCTTTGAACAATAATTCAAGAAATATATTCCTTTAATAACTTAAGGTAAAAGAAAGAAAAAATAACATGTGACGACGAAAATAAAGAAGAAAAGATGTGGAGACATGACAAGAACATATCCTCAAATTAAATGATTATAAAATCAGCAAAATTTGACCGAAACTCTTATTCAAAGCCGGCTATAACGCCATGAGTACCGGTTATTCCAAACATTTTGGGTAAGCTCATTGGTTTTCCAGGTTGGCCGCTATGCCCCCTTTGGGTTAGGAGGTTGGGTTCTCCAACCCAACCTCACCCGTCCTTTGTTTTTTGTGTGTGTGTAAGAGACAGTAAAGGGGAAAATATTGGGTTGTTTAGTTACTCTATACTTGGGCTTTGTGTAGGAGAGAGTAGGAAAAAATGATGCGTCGATATTCGGGTTAGAGAGAGGAGAAAGATGTTTGCTACTTATATTCTAAGTGACTGATAAGAGAAAACCCTTAAACCTTCGTCATAAAGCCAAAAAGCAAAACAAAACAAGCAAGAAACAAGAGATTTTGTAAGATCCTAATTGTATCAAGTATTGTTGTAATAGAAGTAAATCCAGAATTATTATATATGAACTTAGGTAATTATGTATGAGTATGTGAGAGCAAAACCGAGAACACACAATAGTATATGATTATATTGAAGTGCTTGAATGAATTGTGGCACAGTTACAAAGGGTTTATATCTATTAGGCATGCATGACACTATACATATGGATTTAGAATACTTGAATTGGCTTTATTGCATATTCTTGTTTGATTGTTGCGGTGGGGTAGACTCAAGGATTCGACTATCTGCACGATCTAGGTATGCATAGCACTATATTCATACCGCACCAGGCTAGTGATGGGGTGTGGCCTATACATGATGCTTTATATATTTGTATGATATTGTGATACATGGCCTAAGCCTGTGAATCGGGACTTCTTATGGTAATGTTAAGATCTGATGTGTATAGAGAGTTCGGAGTAATATATGTCCTATAATATTATGAGCACATGGTATATGTTGGAACTTAACGAAATCATTGGAAATCTTGTGAATCGAGTGAGGGGTACTTGTAGGATGTAGTACACTGTAGTATAGGAGTGCCTTAGTGTGTATAGGGCTACTTCGAATCTATGGAAAGGTGTATGAACGAGATAAGTGGATGTAAATGGTTTTATGTATAGTACAATGTGATAAAGCTACCTTATATCTTAGTGCATTATCTATACTTCCATAATGGAGACTACGAGGAGAAATCAAAACTAATTGATCGGGGGAAATGTTTATACGCCCCGGAATAGGGATACTACTAGCTTTACTACTGAAACTGGCCCCCCGACAACCTAGAATACGTGTGGGAAATGCCGAAACTGAGAATAACCAACAAGAGCATGTTTCCTCATAGCCGCGGTTGGGAAAGCTCTAGAGAAAATACTGTGAAATTTGTTCCAAGAGATGACCGAGAAGATTAAGGTCATGGAAGCTAATGATGTGAGTATGGTTATGGTTATTAGGGAGACTAATCGTCGACCCGAGAATTAAGTAATCGATCATGTGTCGTTAGAGGATGTACTTAGAGAGACTTTTCCGCATATAACCCACTTCTTTTCTAAGGTAAACCCGACCCACCGGCAAGCACACGATAGGTCTCCGAGGTAGAGACTACTTTTCGTACTTGTTACTGCCCAACCGACCCAGTGGCAAGCACACGATTGTGTTTTGTTTTAAATTTTGGCCCTAAAATACCAGAACAATTGCCCGAACCCTCGTTAATCCGACCTGATTAACCGGAAACTCGAGAAAAAAACTTGAACCACACCCTCCATTTTATTTAATTATATTTTCGCATTATATGGTGTTACCGGTCAAAAAAATTTCTGGGTCCGCCCCTGAATAAGATTAGCAAGAAACTTAACCAAAAAATCGAAGAAGGTATATATACACATTTTGATTCAAGAACTTAATCTAGATTATATAATACCCCGATACAAATAAATAGGTTTTATATATATATACATATATAAAAAGTAATAATAAAATTAATACATAATATACATAAATAAGACATGACAAGACTTGGGCCTAATGACTTAAACATTTGAGCTAGCAACTTTAAAGCATTGAAATTTATTTGATCAAATTCTCTAAGGGAACGTTTGGTTCAAGTATTGATTTTGGAAGGAAAGAGATTTATAGTAGGATTGGGATTTGGGGGATTTACATTTGGGGGGATTTACAATCTATTGTTATGTTTGGTTCATTTTCTTTAGGTGGGATTTCCACCACCACACAACCACCAGATCTGCCATCCAAGAGGAGCCACCACACCACCACCAACAAACCACCACCAACCACCGCACCACCAAACAGATATCCGACGGCGACGAAGGGTTACAGAGCGACGACGGGTTACAGAGCCACACACCACCACCAACAAACCACTACCAACCAGATCTGTGACGGAAAAGAAGGGTTACAGAGCGACGGCGACGAAGAATTACAGAACGACGGCGACGAAGGGTTACAGAGCGACGGAAACGAAGGGTTACAGAGAACACGACGACGAAGGGGTTACAAGTCTGCGAATGGTTGCAGCGGCTAGGGTTTCGACGAAGGGGATGACAGAGAACGCCGACTAGGGTTTTCCAAACGACGGCTAGGGTTATGGTTATGGGCGACGGCGACAGTGGAAGAGGGCTAGGGTTTTCAAAACGACGGCGACAGTGAAAGAGGGTTAGGGTTTCTGTGGGTTTTCAAGTGGAAGAGGTCGAAGGCGGCAGAGAACGAAGGCGGAGAAAGGGGTGACGGCGGCGGCGAAGGGGCGACGATGGCGGCAGTTTCTGTCGACTATGGTTCGCCGGTGCGTCGCCGGAGGAAATGCTTCACCGGTGGTATTTCAAAATACCATGGGGTAGAGGGAATGAAAAATCCTTCAGCTCAGAGATTTTAAGGATTCCTTGGATTTTGATTCCTCCCTCGTATTTGCAAACCAAACATGGTATTTGGGAGGATTTCAGATCTCATTCCCATGAAATCGCACGAAATACCACGAACCAAACGCCCCCTAAGCCTTAAATGGACCAACGTCCCCTCCGTCCGCCACCACATCTCCCCTTAATAGGCGATTCCCCGTGGCTCTCTAACGAACTCGTCTATATACGTATCCATATGCACAACTCTGTTCCTCAATCGTGAACCGCATACTTTGTTCACTGAAAAACGAGAGAAACGGCGAGAGTTAGTCGGCGATTAGCGAAGGGTGAGCGGCAGTGCAGCGTGGGGCGGAGTTTGATTGAGGACTGAAGCTACGATTAAGTTTGACTAGGAGTTGTGTTCAGTGTGCCGTTCGTATTCAGCAACAGAAATTAAATCAAGTTCTCATCTTTAGGATCTGCAATGAGTAATAATATATTCATTCTCGTGATTAAGTTGATTCTGTCATTTGATGCTTCTGATTTCACCCTCCTGTTCTTTAAACCTTGATTGAGTCGACTAAGAACAACCGGTTCATTTAATGGAAATGATGAAAATTATACTGTGTGTTTTAAAGGGGATTGAACTTGATTTCTAGTCTTCTAGACGAAGGGAAAAAGACCTAAACTTGAAGCTACTAGTAGTGTTGGACCTATTTGACCGTGAATACAATGTACGGATATCTATCTCTCTATAGAGATTCGTATTGTTCGGTTCATATTAATTGTGTGGATTTTTTTCTATCTTGATCCTTATTTGTTTGATTCATGCCTTAAAGGATCAAAGTTCCTTCTTACCATTTTGACCCACTTACTATGAACTTGTGACATAACTAGATCACTGATAACCATTATGATATATTAATCTCATTGCCTATTGATTATGCTTAGCTTATTGCTTGTTCTATTGGCCTCACATGCTATTGCTTACTTTGTATTCTGTATTGGCCTACTATTACTAAGGGTGTTCATCGGTTTGGTTTTCGGTTGTTTCGGTTTAAAAGGTTCGGTTTATTTGGTTTTTTTTTTGTTTTTTGGCTAAAACCCAAACCGAACCGAAACCGTTTAAATGAGTTTTATAACCAAACCAAAGACCAAATTTCAATTAGGTTTGGTTTTCGGTTATAACCGTTTAAACCGAATTTGAATAAAAGCCTATTTTTTGACATCCCATTTTGCTTCTTTTTAGCAACCTAACAACGTTGCATGATAGATGAACAATTTTAACAAGTAATAAACGTTACAACTTCCCAAATTTCCCACACAAAACAATGAAAGATTACAACTTACAAGCTTTTAAAGTTAGCATCCAAATGCCCAAAATCAAAAGGTAAAATGCCAAATAGCTATTAAATAGCCAATTGGCTATTGTTATTATTGTTATGCATTGTTTGACTTGAACTTGATATTGGACTAATCTTTGCTTGGATATTTGTATTCTTAATAAACATATATATACATTATTCCTTTGTATCTGTTTATCTGCGCACTGGGCGTTTGGCTTAACCACATTTTCTTTCTATGCGGCAGGTAATTAGCGAAATACGGGATGTGCGAATGAGAGCTAGTTGGGACCGGTTAGTGACTTGATTTATGAAGTACATTTTAGATGATAGATAATTTCTACCAATTTGACACAACTTCACCACATAAACTTTCCGGCAAGGGACGATCGGTTCTGCTAGCCGGGAGATCCGGTATTGTGCGTGTTTCCGGCAAGGCAGACGATGGTGGGGTTATCATCTCGAATGGCGGCTGTCGATGGTATTCAGGGTTTACAAGATTGTCTTTTACGAGAGTATAGGAGGGATAGGAGATTAAATTGTGAATTAACTAGGGTAAATATTATCTTAGGGGTGAATGTATGTTTTATCCTTTTAATTTAATATCATAATCCTTCAAACCCAAGGGTTTGTAGCAAGGGGTATTTGGTGGTTGTGGAGTAGTACCCTTTCTGACAGGTTGTGGGTTCAATTCTCGCTGTAGATAATGGAGTAGATTTATGAGTAGGTTTAATATGTGTGTGTAAGCTTATCGTTTAAAAAAATTTAATAATCCTTAAAGATACACTTTAATTACCAAAATGTCACACATCATTCTAGCCTTTAATTAAATGATCTAATGGGTGTGTAAATTAACTATGTATGTATTTTATATATATATGTATATGTATGTATTTATGTATGTATGTACGTATGTGTATGTATGTGGTTTATTTTGCACATAAATTAGGAAATGGTAGGTAATGAAAAAAATACTTACGTGGTTTGTTCGAAAACTCATGTGACAATGCCACAATGGCTATTTGCTAACACCAAATCCCTACAGACTTTTCCTTTTGTTATTGAATCCTCTAGACTTGATCAGAGAACCAGGTATAGATCTAATAAGATTAGCTAGAAACTTGACCAAAAAAAAAAAGAGAGAGGGAATACAAATTTTGATTCAAGAATTTAATCCAACACTTGTTGGAAGGCATGACGGGTTCTTGTGCCCTTCTCTTCAGAGTTTCCGTCTAAGGGTTTTTCCCCCTTCGCATTCCTTTGACAAGGAAGCTAAGGCTCCAACTTCAGGTGTGTGTGTCAAGCACAAGATGACAAAAACTGGTTCAAATCAAAATCCTGATGCCATCTCCTAATTTTGTGTGTAAGAGGTGTGTATTTGACAGACAGAATAACAATGAACTATAGACTACGAAGTGTCAATTTGTACGCCTGTACAGTAATTTCATACCTCTTTTATATGTTCACGTGTTTCTAAGTGTGTAAATCTAACTTGAAAAATAGTGCTGCTGCTCTCTGTGTGTGCCCGTGTATAAAGACGAAATGGGATAATCTTAATACAGAAGAATCACTATCATTATTAGTATTACAATTGTCATAAAAAACATTGATGGTTTTTGTGCTATTTCTCCATTGGACTTGGTTCCCATAGTGTAGACGACGATAGGACTGCGAACCTTGTGAACGCCATCTGTCCACAAGAGTGACACACGTTCCATGTTTAGCGGCTTGATTCTTTTTCCCCTGATAGTCACCACATAAGACAACCTCTGGTTCAATGAAGAAAACTGCAGAATGCTAGGCTCAACTTCGATGTGCAGATTGGAGTGGCCTCCTATAGATGCATAATATGTTGAATTACTTGGACCAACATTAGTAACAGTTCTAGTAAAAGACACTGTAAATGCATCTTTCACATCTACTTGAACTGCCATAGATGGGTAATTGATTTCTTTAGGAGTCAACTTCATAGGGCAGCTAGCATTCGTGGATGTCGAACTTCCAGTTCTTCTAGATATGTTGCACCATATCTGAAGGTACTCTTGTATAGAAGTTTCATACACAAGGCCTGGATTTATGACCCTTAGAGGATCAATGTGTCCAGATCCAAAAGCAAATTCAGCATCCAAGTTGAGGGCAGCATTCATTTCCCAAGCTATGAGACAATAAAACAAGAATTTAAGATTTCATTAATTTAGTGGGAGGAATCTCGAAACTTTCGCATAAATAATTTGCAAATCTCATATAGTTAAATTATTTCAGAAATTAAGTGCAAGTGCTTATTTACTTTCTCAAAGTAGATTCAACAGGTCTACGCAACACGTAAAGTGGATGATGTAGCTTTATGAGGTAAAAAACGTAATGATTAAATGATAGCTACTGATTCTATAATAGCTTAATAACATATCATGTAGTAGATCATGGATAGCTTGCAAAGTTGCAATTCAAACTTTTTGAAGCACAGGTAACATGATCATACACTAAGATACAAAAATCACAACAATTATAAATTCTTCAAATCCGTGATACTAATACAAATTAACCTGCTTATATTGACAACTTAAAACTAAATACACTTATTAAAAGTTGCTTATAATTAGTGACATTCATAGCTGAACATGCTGAGTTAGAATGATCGAACATTAATAAAGTAACATTAAAGAAGATTAAGATAAGAAATTACCAGTTGTCATTAGAGCAGATTTAATTGCAGAAGGAGACCAATCGGGGTGAAAAGACTTGACAAAGGCTGCAGCACCAGCAACATGTGGGCAAGCCATGGATGTCCCCGATAGGCCTGTAAACGAACCGAACGAACACGAACGAGGCATGTTCATGTTCGTTCGTTTAATTTTAAACGAACACGAACACGAACAGTTAACCGAACGAGAAATTCTGTTCGTGTTCGTTCGTTTAAGAAATGAGGTTGTTCGTGTTCGTTTGTGTTCGTTCGTTTAAATGTTAAACGAACATAAACGAACGTAAACGAACAAATGAACACAAACGAACACAAACGAACATAAACAAACATAAACAAACATAAACGAACATAAAGGTCTCAATACAATTCATCAACAAAACACATGTTCAAAAATTAAATTAAAATGCAAATCAACTTGCAGCTCCATCCAAGCTTGCTTCATTTTCCCATTTGTTTCCCAATCCAAGCTTCCATCCTAAAAGCTAACTTGCAGCTTGCATAATGCTTATAGAAGTTCAATATATATATAATCTTGATTTTCCTATAATAAATGAAAAAGGCTATTAGTACAATAACAAATATTAAAACTAATATTAAAGAATATTACCTTGGTTTTATTTCCCGCATTGTATTTATATGTTATTTGTCTACTTAAATGAATTGAATTCGTTGAGAGCAAAAATACCAGTGAGAACATTTATCATAATCATCATACAAACATAAAACTAATAGCTACAAAAAAAAGTTAATAATCATCATACAAAACATAAAAACTAAATTAATAATCATACAAAAGATAAATACATCCGTGAATTAGGTACACTTACAGTAGCTGGAAGAGCTGGCTCGACGGTGCCGATTGGAGACTGAAGGTCGGTGATCGACGAATGCAGATCGGAGTAAGGTGCAGACGGCTGGAGATCGAAGAAGAGAGAGGAGCTGGAGGTCACCGACGAGAGAGGAGCTGGAGGTCGGCGACGAAAGAGGAGCTGGAGGTCGATGACGACAGTCGACAGAGGAGCTGGAGGCACTTCGGCCTTTCGGTGGCTAGGCTGGAGGTCGACGACGAGAGAGCGAGAGAGGTAGACGACGAGAGAGCGAGAGAGATCCCTTGAATGAGATGGATGAAAAAGGGGGGCTAGGTTTTATTTGCTGTATAACAATCTCACTCTCACAGTTTTTATTTTTTATTTTAAGTATTTACTTATTTAGATATTTAGACTTTTTATATACATAAATAAATAAACGAACATAAATAAACAAACATAAACGAACATAAATAAACGAACGGATAATTGAACGTTCACGAACATAAATGAACGAACGAGGGCTCTGTTCGTGTTCGTTCGTTTAATTAAACGAACGAAAAATCTTGTTCATGTTCGTTCATTTATTAAACGAACGAACACGAACGAACTTCCCGCCGAACAATTTCACGAACGGTTCATGAACGTTTGGTTCATTTACAGCCCTAGTCCCCGACATGATACCATACTTCACGGAAGTCTTGTCTAGTAAACTTCCAGATGGTGAACCAATTGGTGAAAACGCCCCTAGAATTTCCACACCAGGGGCAGTTACATCCGGCTATAATCAGATAGTATATATACTTCATTAATCTAATATTTTAATACATATTCCATTAATATCATAACAACATTACATATTAAGATGATGATATTGCAAGGGTTCTTTTTGCATTGCTCAACATATAAGATTATATGGGTATTCCAAGTAGTTTACAAATCGACCAAGTGCACCCAAAGATCCATAGTATGATGATCGTTCAATAAGAGTAACTCCATATCAGTTGAGAAAAACAGTACCTTTACAATATCAGGTATAAATATGCTAGGTCCTCTAGAAGAGAATGAGGCAACAAGAGGAGCAGCTGGATTGTCAATAGTTTCACTCTTGAGAATTTGGACTCTAGGTTCTCTGTTCGATAGACAAGTAATCTTTAGGTGTAACTTTGAATTTAAACATAAATTTGCATACAAGTTTAATAGAAAGTCGACATTACATGGTAGAGTTTTTGTATGATTTGACCATATTGAGAGCATTTGTACTCAGAGCGATGACAGGATATGGCTTGATCGTAGAAACATTTTGTTCTACCAAAATTGGTATGATACAGCCAAGGGCTCCAGATGTTTTAACTACATCTATGTTGCCCCCGTCATCGCAAAGAACCACCTTTTGCTTTACCAAATTACTCTCTAAGCACCGTGCAAGACAGTTCCTATAAAAGAAATTATTGTTAACCACACATATGCCTTCCACTTTCTTCTTATGTTATACACACACACACGGACATAAGCTATAAAAATATAAATTATCATCATTTTCAAAAAAAAAAAAATGATAAACTGGATGAAATCATACCTTGCATCAGCTTCGGAGCAGATACTTGTTACCTCTTTGCCGTAAACAAGAGGTAATTTCCCATCACTTGATGGGAAAGCATTGATAGCATTACCCTATATTCAATTAACAGCTTATGAGAACCAAATACAAGCTAGGAGCCAGTATGTAATTAATATTACTCACCACTAGAGTTGCATCGTTCCCAAGAAGGAGTTTATCGACAAATCTTCTATTAATATCACCTGCCGCCACGGTAAAGATCCATGGAGCATAACTTGTGATAGAAGAAAGGCTAGGACCCTGATTCCCTGCAGCATTGACTGTTAGGATGCCTCCCTCCACCGCATGAAAGGCACCAATAGCAATTGGATCAGAAGTAAGCTCAAGGGGAAGGTATTGGTTGATTGAAACCGATATGATGTCTATGCCATCAGCTATAGCATCATCAAAGGCAGACAAAATATCTGTAAGGTAACAACCTTTATTACATACTTTATAATCTGCAAGTCGTGCAGCCTCCTCTGGTAGTTCCTTGCGCCAAACCGTAATAACTAGCATCTTTCACTTCACTGCCAGCTACGATTGATGCTACGTGTGTTCCATGCCCATTAACGTCTCTAGCTGAAAATTGTAGACTTTCATCAATGCTAAATCGGCCCTTGACTTTTTTCCATTTTTCGATATTTATCTTCGTTTTACTCCATCTTATCCTTTATCTTCGAATTTATGACCTGAAATCAAATATTAAGGATATAAATTATCTTTTTAATATATATTTCATATTTTTTTAATAAAAATAACCAAATAGCGCATTAAATATATATTTAAATACAGTGATATCAAAATACCCCACACTTAAACTTTGTTTGTCCCCAAGCAAATCACAACTTTATCCAGGCTAAGGTATTTCAATAAATAATATCATCCTTATAAACATTAAATGTTGCTGAATAATGTTAATATGTTTGATTTGAAACTAGTCATCAATTACACCTAAACTTATGCACATACCCGTGTTTCGATCTTCTCTTAACTTCTCACCATCCCAATACTTTCTCTCTTTCTAAATAACCAACCCTCAATTAATGAATTATCTTTATTCCCATGGTTAATTTACTCTTTAGGAATCCTCCAACCTTAAGACTTATTACAGATTTTCCCATTTAATTGACATGTGCTTTTATTATTTTCATACAAGTCTATGACTTTCGATGAAACCCATGTAGCGAACTTTCAACTCAAACGATCCCAAACCAGTTGGCTTTAGGTGATTAGGTGTAGAACACCCTAAGAGTTTCCTCGTTCGAGTTCCAAAGACCACATATTTGACTTATACTACTAGCCTTTTGTTTTATTCTTGCTTTTCCTGGCCTTTGGCCTTATTCTATTTTTTTCTTTTTCTATTTTATGATAAGCATATGATTAGTAAAAGAGGAAATTGATACTCAACCTATTTTTGTGAAGCTTAGACTTAAAAAGGGCTTAACCAATTTATTTCTTTTAATAATTTAAAAATTAAAAGTTGGTTACCATAAATCAAAATTTTTAAGGGATGGTGAAAAGCCACTAAATACTATACATAAATACCAAGTATAACCTCTGAACTTGTTCACAAATCAAACAAGTGACACATTCAACTAATACCTAACATTTACTCGAATTATATTAAAAATTTAAAAATTATAGCCCAAATACTATCATGATTTACTCAAGGACAAATAAAATTCAAGCGAAGAATCTTTTTCTAACCCTCTACCCCACACTTAGATTGTACAATGTCCTCATTATACATAAAGATAAAGTAAAATAAAAAATTTGAATAGAAAAAGATTAGAGAAAATTCCTTTTGAGTATTAGCACAACACATGGAGCCATAAAATATAAAGCTGAGCAAATGTCAGCATTAGCGCGTACTCCATAAAATCCACTTGCAATGAAAACACTCGGAGCAAAGATTAGAATAGATCAAGGCTAAAGAATCAAACAACATCTTGACCTTCCATTTTATTTAAATTAATCTAATCCACTCAATATTTAACCATTTCACACTCTCTTAATATACTTTAATTTTTTATTCTTTTAATATATACTCTTACACAAACACAATTTTAACTTATCTCTCCTTATTTCATTAATATAAATATTTTTACTTATTTTAGTGTGAATTAGAATTTTTTTTAAATTAATAAAATAGTTTATACAAGTAAAAGAAAATTTTTAAAAAAATGGACATGTTGCCAAAGAAAACTTTTTAGTCACATTCGCGAATAACATATCATTACTCATTCAAGAAAGTGACCATGTTGCAAACAAAAACTATTCGTTGTCGCAGCATTATGCGGGTACGATGCTGTATATATTCAACAAAGTGACGGTTCAAACGAGAACTGTTTTTCGTACAAGAACTGCGGGAACCAATCTTAGCCGTTGATTTGATAAAGTGAAATTCATAGATCATAGATGTGGAACATGGGGGGATCAAGGTGGGTGATGACATTGAAGGAGGGGAAATTGGACGTTCAGATTGGTTCTCGTGGTTCTCGTACAAAAATCAGTTCTCGTTTGAGCTTTTGCATATATATATATATATATATATATATATATATATATATATATATATATATATGTGTGTGTGTGTGTGTGTGTGTGTGTGTATGTATGTAATTGATAATTGACGTACATCCGTATACATAAAAGGACATCTTTAAAATAACAAAAATACACTACCTTAATATTTTTTATTCACGCGTTATAACGTGATAAGGGTAATTTTTCATTTATCCATTACGTAAATATTACTTTTATTAACAATAATAAACACAAGAAATATATTAATATTATACTAAAAACTTTTAGAAGTAAAATATAATTTTACATTTTATAAAAGAGTACTTATAAAAAGTATAAAATATAAAAAATTTATTTACGTACCCGAGCACCGCTCGTGTATAACACTAGTAATATATAGTGCTAAATATGTTTATACATACAAGCATACATGCATAGATACATACATACATATAATTATTGTGAAGATGGAACGAGCATTATCTAATTAAACATGTAATCGATTATTGTGAACATTATGTAACAGATTTAGGAAATATTAATTAGGACAAGGGACAGGGGTAGTGATATTACAAGCTTCCACATCATCGCTAATCCAAGGTTCGTAAATTTGGTAATAACAAAAACAATCTGTATGTCTACTTAATTCATCACAACATTTTGAGGATGGTTTGTCGCTGTAGTTATGGGGACAATCTGCAATATCACTCAAGTTGCACCATGGTTGTGGGTGTACTTCGGTTGTTAGGCATGCCAAAATGAACATGGCAAAAGTCAAAGCACCAAAAAACTTCATTATAACGTAAAAGAAGCTATCGGTATAGAATAATATAACCAAAAAGGAAGACGAGTGTGTGTATGGTTATATGAATGCAGACTTTATAGATGATTTACTAATTAAATTAAAGATTCTGACGTTAGAGATAATTAATAAGAGTTACATAACGTACCTCATTATCTTTTAATATATATAAAAGACTAATTTGCAAAAAATTATTATAAGATCTGAACCTTTCATTTAATAAAATATTTAATTTTAGTCGTTAATTCATTTAATTCTACAATTTTGATTTTGACTTTTTAGAGTCAAACTAATGTAAATTAGATAAAGATACAAGTGTATTTAAAATAATTATATTTTTATTATAATACATATATCTTGTAATATATATTAGATAATGTTTGGGTATTGTAAAATATTTGTTGCATACCAAATTCGGGAATTGCTCCTAATGTTATTAACTTGAAAAATTAATTTTTAAATATTAATGTAAAAGATAATAATAGGATAACCTTTAAATGGTGATGCAAATTATTATAATGCGTTATTTTAAATAGTAGTAATTTTGATTTAAAATAAATTTAATTTGTTTTAGAATTATTATCAACTTCAAATTTTTTATCTACCATATTAATTTAGTATAAATATTTAGAGAAATGTTCAATATAGTCCAAACTTAATGCTTAGTCCTAAGAGACTAATTTTAGCCTTTGGATCAGCCTCATCAATGGTCCAGATTGAATTTTAAAATTTTGGGCGGGGTGACATTTTCGTAATTAACATGTGATGCTTTTACAATCACATGTGATTATATACTGAATCACATGTGATTGAATATTAACATTTCAGGACTATGTTTTTTATATAGACTATATTGAAAACAACTCTAAATATTTAAGTTCTTGATCATCATCTACGGTTATTATACGATACAAACTTTATCATGATTAAATTTTATATTATTTTTAAAGTTGTCATCAATTACTTTTATATGTCAACTAACTTTAATATAAAATTATTTTAGTTTTCAAGACAGTCTCTTATTATGGTTTTTTCGTCTGTACAAAACAATTATATATTTAAAAAAACAAATATAAACTATAATTTTATGATCATCCGTGTGTTTACACGGGCATTAAAACTAGTATAAGTATATATGATCAATTGGGTCATGACTCTTGTGTATGTTGCTCTTAATATTTATTCAATAAATGTGTAATAAACTAGTTATGGTTATTAATTGCTTTAGATAATAATTCAAGAAAGAGAAATAATATATCTATCTACTTCTTGTTCATAATTCATCTTTCTATCTACTTAATGTTTCACATTTATAAGACATTAATTCTCTTTTTTTCATATTATTCCTTGATTGTGATGTTTTGATCAAGTAGAAAGATAAGTAGAAATAAGCCAATGGGATTTAGCCCATCTGGTAAGGCGCCCCCCTTTCTCGCAAGAGGTGGATGATCAAATCCTGCTACATGCAGTGAGTTGGGGGTTTTTTCCTTAGGGGTTTCCTCCATGGAGTGAATGTGTGGTGCTCGAAACTTGGTTAAAGTCAAATAACGAGTGGTGGTTAAAAACCTGCCACCAAGCAATTCGAACCCATACTGGAGAGGCAGGGAAATGTACCATTTGCCGGTAAAAAAAAAGTAGAAATAAAAAACAGAAAAATAAAAAAAAAATCTTCAATAAATATAATCCATTAATAACTTACTTATGACAGAAGAAAAAAAAGTAAAATAATGTATGATAGAAAAAATAAAGAAGAAAAGATGTTGAGACATGACAAGAACATAACTTCAAAATGATCATAAAATTAGCAAAATTTTGACCTAAAATCTTCTCCAAAGCCGGTTACAAGTGACTAACAAGTAAAAGAAAACCCTTAGACCTTCATTAGAGCCAAAAAAACCAATGAGAAATTATAGATTATGTAGGATGCTAATTGTATAATAGAAGTAAATTCACAATATATATATATATATATATCTATATATATATATATATATATATATATATATATATAGGGGAGAGTTAATGCGAGAACCAATCTCAGCCGTTCCTTGGATGTAGGAAGTTAAACGGATGGAAAGCGTGAAAGGATAGTGTGTGGCAGGGTGCATGTGAGGAATTCATGGGTGGGCAATGACATTGAAGGAAGGGAATTGGAAAACTTAGATTGGTTCTCGCGGTTCTCGCAGTAACAACGGTTCTCGCATGAACCATTCCATATATATATATATATATATATATATATATATATATATATATATATATATATATATATATATATATATATATATAGAGAGAGAGAGAGAGAGAGAGAGAGAGAGAGAGGGGGAAGTACCATCGAGAACAAAAAAAATGCGAGAACCGATCTAAACCCTAAAATATTTACCAAACGACAAAATATTAAATTATGAAAATTATATCAAATATGCTCTTTAACATGACATTCATATTGCTATATTTTTTTCAACAAAAAAAATTCGTTTTTGCCGGGTTTTTTTTGTATCACTATAAGGTATGTTACATATATGTAATCAGTACTTAACATATTTGTAATCCGTACTATAAGGTATGTTACATATATGTAACAAATTTTTTTTGTTGAAAAAAATATAGCAATATGGATGTCATATTAAAGAGCATATTTTTGTCGTTAATTTGGTATAATTTTCATAATTTAGTATCTTTCCGTTTGATAGATATTTTAGTTTAAAAAAAATGGGGATCAGTTCTCGCATTTTTTTGGTTCTCGATGGAACCCTCCCCTATATATATATATACAAAAGTTCAAACGAGAACTATTTTTCATACGAGAACTGCGAGAACCAATCTCAGCCGTCCAATACCCCCTCTTTTAATGTCATTGTCCACCCATGAATTCCTCACATGCACCCTGCCACACTTGATCCCTTCCACGCTCTTCATCCATGAACTTCCCATATCCAAGGAACGGCTGAAATTGGTTCTCGCAGTTCTTGTACGAAAAACAGTTCTCGTTTGAACCGTCCCATATATATATATATATATATATATATATATATATATAGGACGGTTCAAACGAGAACCGTTTTTCGTACGAGAACTGCGAGAACAATTACAGGCATTGATCAAAGAGATGGAGGACTGAGATTAAAGAGTTATTAATTGATAACCTTAAACTAATCAAACTTATCCTTAATTAATTAAGGGTAGTTTGTACATTTTTACATGGGTTTAGTATCCAAAAGTGTACTGAACTTGTCACTTTTTGCTATTGTGTGTATTAATCTTTCAAAACTAACATTTAGTATACCCAACTTATCAAAACTACCATTTTATGTATTGGAAAACCTTCTTATCAAGTTGCAGGTAAATTTTTTATTTTTGATTTATTTATAAACTCCACATCATATTAAATATTGTCATGTCATTAAAAAGTGCCAAATCATATTTTTTAAGAAAATGAACTTGATGATGAAGATGAACTAAATAAGAACATATGAACATCTGACAAACAGAAGAGAACAGATCTGATGAACACCATTTTACATACTAATATGTGATATCTATAAAAAAATTCAGAACATTAACAAGAAACATGATCAAAACCCATAAATATGATCGAGACCAGAAACATACCTTGAAGAAACCGGATCTACAAGAAACACCCTAAACATGATTGAAACCCAGAAACATACCTTGAAGTAGGGCCGTCAATGGATCGGATCATGATCTAGATCCGATCCGATCTACTCCATTTAAATGATCCAACGGTTCAAAAAATCCGATCCATTGATCCAATAAGAGATCCAATGGGCCGATCCATTTAAATAGATCACTACATGGATCGATCCAGGATCTGTCTGGGTCGATCCATTTAATATCAAAAAATCCGCCACCACCGTCACCACCACCGCCGACCACCACTGCCGCCGACCACCGCCGACCACCACCGCCGCCGACCACCACCACCACGGCCGCCGACCACCGCCGCCGACCACCGCCGACCACCACCGCCGCCACCGACCACCGCCGCCGCCACCACCGCCGCCGACCACCGCCACCGCCACCGCCGCCGCCGCCACCAACGCCGCCGACCACCGCCACCGCCACCAACGCCGCCGGGACCACCGCCGCCACCCTCGCCACCCCGCCGCCGACCACCGCCGCCACCGACCGCCGCCCGCCGCCGCCCGCCGACCACCGCCGCCGCCGACCACCGCCACTGCCACCAACGCCACGGCGACCACCGCCGCCGCCCACCGCCGCCGACCACCGCCACCACCGCCGCCGCCGACCGCCCACCGCCGCCGCCCCCGCCGCCCGCCGCCGACCACCGCCACCGCCGCCGCAGCCACCAACGCCGCCGACCACCGCCGCCGACTACCGCCGCCGACCACCGCCCCCACCGCCGCCGACCACCACCACCGTCGCCGCCGACCGCCGCCAACCATCACCGCCACCGCCACCGCCGCCGCCGCCGCCGCCGTCGCCACCGCCGAGCACCACCGCCGCCGACCGCCACCACCGCCTCCGACGGATAGGGTGGGGTCGGGTGGGGTGGGGTAGGGTGGGGTTAGGGTAGGGTGGGGTGGGGTGGTAGGGTAGGGTAGGGTAGGGTGGGTGGGGTTGGGTAAGGGTGGGTAGGGTGTGATGGGGTAGGGTGGGGTAGGGTAGGGTAGGGTGGGGTAGGGTGGGGTAGGGTGGGTGGGGTTGGGTAAGGGTGGGTGGGGTATGGTGGGGTAGGGTGGGGTAGGGTAGGGTGGGGTGGGGTGTGGTAGGGTAGGGTAGGGTAGGGGTGGGTAGGGGTTGGTTAAGGGTGGGTAGAGTGTAGTGGGGTAGGGTGGGGTGGGGTGGGGTGGGGTGGGGTAGGGAAGGGTATGGTGGGGTGGGGTGGGTGGGGGTGGGGTGGGGTGGGTGGGGGTGGGGTGGGGTGGGTGGGGGTGGGGGTGAGGTAGGGTGGGGTGGGGGTGGGTGGGTAGGGTGGGGTAGGGTAAGGTATGGTAGGGTGTGGTAGGGTGGGTAGGGGTGGGGTGGGCTAGGGTGGGGTGGGGTAAGGTGGGGTAGGGTAGGGTGGGTGGGGTGGGGTGGGGTAGGGGGGGTGGGGTAGGGTATGGTTGGGTGGGGGTGGAGTTGGGGTGGGGTAGGGTGGGGGTAGGGTGGGGTGGGGTAGGGTAGGGTGGGGTGGGGGTGGGGTGGGGGTAAGGTAGGGTGGGGTGGGGTTGGGTGGTGTGGGGTGGGGGTGGAAGAGTTATTTGATATATTTTTTATATAAATTAAATTAATAATATTAAATGGGTCGCTACGGGTCATGATCCATTAATTATTGATCCGATTCAAATCCGACTAATTGGATCTCATTCTTATTGGATCAGATCAAAATCCAATTAAATGGATAAGCGGGTCAGATCAGATTTTTAACCGATCCGATCCGATCTAACCAATTGACAGCCCTACCTTGAAGAAACCGGATCTACAAGAATCAAATACTACTAAAACCTAAAACCGAAATAAGTGATAAAACCCTAGAATCAAAACAGGAAGCAAAATCTTAGAATCAAAACCGAATGAAACCTAAAAAGAAAACCCTAGAATCAAAACAGGAAGTAAAATCGCAGATCTGGAAAATCGAAAACCAAATCGAGCTTACAGAAACCCTAAATCGAACAAAAACCCTAAACTTAACTTAGTCGAAGATGATGGTGTTCTTGAATGATTTAGTCGATGGTCCATGGAGTCGATCGATGAAGATAAAGATGAACATGAATCAGATCGATGGGGATAAAGATGAAGATGAACAGATCGATGAAGATGAAGGTGAATCAAACCAATGGTACAACTCCTTACTCAGATCTGAACACAATCGAGCATTTATGGGGCAAAATATAGGCTCAAGAACCTTAGATCCGACAGTCGATAACTTGGCGACAGTCAATTCCTTCCCTTCGAACGGTGGTGGTGGTCGCAGATCTTGATTCTGGGTTCGAACTCATAAACCCATAAAATCATTTGTTCTTGGTGGTGGTTGCAGATCTAGATTTAAAAGATTTTGTAGTTGAGGCATTTGTTCTTGATTCAATGAAGCTATCAATGAAGTCTGATGAGATCTGGTGGGTGTTCGATGAAGGCCTGAAGAATCTGTTTTAGTGTTTTTATTATTATTATTATTATTATTATTATTATTATTATTATTATTATTATTATTATTATTATTATTATTATTATTATTATTATTATATTATTATTATTATTATTATTATATTATTATTATTATTATTATTATTATTATTATTATTATTATTATTATTATTATTATTATTATTATTATTATTCATTTATTTTTAAACAAGAAAAATACATGTCATCACATAAGTAACATGCCACGTCAGCCATAACCGTGCCACATCATCGGTTACCTGCTATCAAAGGCCACAATACATTAAATGGTAGTTTTTAAAATTTGGGTACACTAAATGGTAGTTTTGATAGTTAGGTATACACAATAGCAAAAAGTGTCAAGTTCGATACACATTTTGAAACTAAACCCTTTTTACATTACCCCCGTATTTTTTAAACTAATATATATATCAAACGGAAAAGTGTTAAATTACGAAAATTATACCAAATTAACGAGAAAATTATGCGGTCTTGATATATTTTTTCAAAAAAAAATTGGTGTGTTTTATGGGGTTTTTTTTCAGTACAGCGACATGTGCACTAGTGCAAAATTTGCACAAGTGCAAAATTTTGCACATGTGCATATGCATAGGTTCTCATAGTTTTTTCAGTACATATGTAAATATGCACATGTACAAAATTTTGCACTAGTGCACATGTCGTTGTACTGAAAAAACCCAGCAAAACATGATTTTTTTTTCTTCCAAAAAAGATATATCAAGATCAGTCTTAAATTAAAGAGCATAATTTTCTCGTTAATTTGGTATATTTTTCATAATTTAACACCTTCTTTTTTTATAGATATATTAGTTTAAAAAAATGGGGGTATTGTCATAATGTCTATACTACCCTTTCCTATTTAAATTAAATATAAAAGAAATGAAATTAAATGATTGACCAGAAATGGTTTGTAGTTCTCGTACGAAAAGCAGTTCTCGTTTGAACTGCACCCTATATATATATACTAGTTGCTTCTATAGGATGTGCTACACACAGCCCACAATGCTTTATGTTGATTTTCGAAGCTTGAGTACGTGATTTTGTTAGAACAATTTGAAAAGCATGATGTTTATAGTTTAATATATAACCAATACTAAAGGAATGCACTTGAAGTCTAATTGCCATGTTTATAAGAGCGTAAACCCAAATATATAATACGACCAACCAAAGACTGGTTACTTTAAGCATTAGCTACTAATGTACATGCTTTACATACCGAAAGTGATGTTAAAAAGGTATTAAGTATGTAAGTGGTCAAGAGAAAACTTCATATGTTAGTTTAAAAAAGGAAATCAGCATGGTCTGGTTTCAAAAGGGGAATCTCTTTGTGCACACAAAGACTTGGTTGATGATAACTATAAAATACAAATAAAGAGCATTCATCTTTCATCTTCATCCTACTCGTTTTAACCGTCTGAAATGGTTTTCCCCTTGAACAAATTTACATTTGATTTTAGAAATTCAAGATGGGTTTCAAATATATACCAAGTCTTAAATGCATTTGATTTCAGAGATCAAAATGGGTTTCACTATATTGATTCTTGAAACAAATCTGGATCAACGTTTCATTGCAAGAAAACCTAGCGAAGAAACAGAAGTGAAAAACTAAAAGAAACACCAATCCCTAATCGATTGAAAGAGGAAGTAACCTGTAATCCTAATCGCCCAACCCAAATATGCAAATGGTGATAAAAAAAAATTAATTAATTACTAACTGTGTGCCGCATAATCGCTAATTGTGATAAAAAAAATTTAAAATGCTGTATCTTTATTAGAATAATTCATGAATTATATAATAAAGGTAATAAAACTAACATTAAAATGAAGGTACTTGAGGCAACTGGTTTTGCTCGATTTCTAATTCTTTTTGTTTATCATGTATACCAAAGAGGGGGCATGTCTTTTTCCTTGTATGTATCCCTAGAGAAATCTAATGGATTTATCCAGAAAATGAAAAGGAAAAGAAAAAATGATTAATAAATAAAGCAGCAAACAAACACACACAGCAAGCATCAACAACAAAAAGAAAAAAAAAACCTGTCCAGAAAGATCCATGGTGTATTTTCTCTGTAACCGGTTGACACGTAATGAAATTACTGATTCGTGAGTATCATCAGGTGAAATTGTCTTGGTCTAGTAAGGATGCACAGGGGGGTTGGTTTTAAGCGTTGAAGAAAGCATTTTACGGGCGCATCTGGCTTCATTAGAGAAACCATCAATCCTAAGCATAGATAATAACACAAGCTGATATACATCTTTTCTTAGCTTCTTGTTTTCTTTTCAACCTTTTCATCTATGCAATAACATGGTAACTACCGTTACCTGCAAGCCATCCATGTTAAATTAATCTTATACCGTTAACAATTCATTCACTTTTAACTAAATTAATAACAAGTTAGTGAGCAAAATCGAAGAGTTAAAAGATAACAATAGGCAATAGCATAGGTTTACCAAAGCAAATCATGTTGAGTCGTTGAGATGACAAATTCAAACCCAACCGAGGTGACAAATTAAAGTCAACATTACCGCTGACCTTGTATCAAACCCAACCACTTTTGAATTAGAACATATATACATTGATACACATCTAAAATAATAACTTAAAAAAACCCAAGTACACTATCTAAAAAGAACTTCATAATTCAGTTCGAGAAGAGAGTTTTTAATAACTACCAGGATATATGTGATGTTAAACCTTATGGTAACGTAAGTCTACAATTCCACAAACTTGCATCATCTTCATCAAATAAAAATAAATAAATAAAGTCCCCTATTCACATCATTTCTAAATAACCAATCTTTTGCCTCTTAAGGCAACCAGACTCTTGTAAATAATTAGAGAGAAAAAAATATGATGAAGGAACATGCTGATGAGAGTATGGGAAGACAATGATGTTAGGTTTAATCTTGATTAATTAGGTCTTTTTAGTAGTATTTTAGTATTTAGTTTTATTAATTTAGTAATTTAGTAGTTTAATTGTTTACGTATGTTAGTAATTAAAATAGTGGAGAGAGAGGGTCATGGGTGAATGGGTCATGGCTTTGACCGGATATTATGGGGTAGTAAGCATGCAACGTGGGTGAGTGCAGATTGCTTTAGAATTGGCTATAAAGGGCACCTAATTCTTTGAATGAAAGTAGTATCATTTTGTTTTCCTTTTACGCAGCATATTTTCCAGCTTTCTTTCCTTATTAATCACAAATATACAAACACTATATTTTGAGTAGGCCTGATAACCAACACTTGGTATCAGAGCCAAGGGGCTCATTTTGTGAGGGAGGTTCTTTGTGAACCAAACATGTAAAGAAGACAACTGAAGTACATCAAAGTTTCTGTGTGAAACAGATAAGAAGATCTGTGTGATCAAGGAGAAGATCTGTGTGAGCTGAGTTCATGTGAAGAAGACGATAGAGAGCTGTAAGTTTTCTGTGTGAAACCCAAAAGAAGTTGATCGAGAGAAGCAACCTGTGTGGTGAAGATATTGCGTGAAAAAAAAGAAAAGAAAAGGAGAAGACACAATGTCGAGTTCCGGTGGAGCAGGCCCGGTTGTAACCGCGAGTAACCAAGGTAGTAGCATACCATTGCAATGTCCAAAGTTAACATTGACAAACTATACGAGTTGGTCGATTATGGTGGAGTCGATCCTACAAGCATACGGTTTGTGGGAAGCCATTGATCCGGTAACGGGAGGAGCGGTCTCAACGAAGACGAATTTAATGGCAAGAGCATTTGTGTTTCAAACCTTACCCGAAGATGTGTTACTTCAAGTGACAAAGTATAAGAAAGCAAAAGACGCGTGGGAAGCGCTTCGTGTGCGGTTTTTGGGAGCCAATAGAGTTCAAAAGGCAAGGCTTCAAACTCTTAGAACCGATCTAGAGATGTTGAAGATGGATGAGGAGTCGATTGATGAGTTTTCGGGCAAACCTTAGTGGGATTGCTACAAAGTTTAAGAGCCTCGGGTCAAGTTTGGAAGACGAGATTTTGGTAAGAAAGTTACTTAACTCGGTGCCTAAGAAGTTTTTACAAATTGTAGCTTCCATTGAACAATACTCGGAGATAGAGAATATGTCACTCGAGTAAGCCGTGGGAAGGTTGAAGGCATATGAAGATAGGATCAAAGTTCTTGATGTGGAGGATGATTTTCAAAACAAGTTGTTGCTTTCAAAGGAGGATTGGGAAGAGAGAAGTAAGCGTGGTGAATTTGAGCAATTTGGGCAAGGACGAGGTCGTGGTCAAGGAAGAGGTCGCGGTTTTGGTAGAGGTCGAGGTGATCGGTTTCAATCAAATGAAGACCGAAGGGAACAAGGTGCGTATCGGGATAAAAGGTATATTAAGTGTTATAATTGTCAAGAATATGGACATTATGCGTATGAGTGTCCTAAGCAAGAACCGAAGAAAGAAGTGGCTAATTTGACTCGAGATGATGATGAGCCGACGTTGCTTTGATGAAGAAACAAATCAAGATTAAGGGGGTGATTGTTAGGTTTAATCTTGATTAATTGGGTCTTTTTAGTAGTATTTTAGTATTTAGTTTTATTTATTTAGTAATTTAGTAGTTTAATCGTTTACGTATGTTAGTAATTAAAATAGTGGAGAGAGAGGGTCATGGGTGAATGGGTCATGGCTTTGACCGGATATTATGGGGTAGTAAGCATGCAATGTGGGTGAGTGCAGATTGCTTTTGAATTGGCTATAAAGGCCACCTAATTCTTTGAATGAAAGTAGTAGCATTTTGTTTTCCTTTTACACAGAATATTTTCTAGCTTTCTTTCTTTATTAATCACAAATATACAAACACTATATTTTGAGTAGGCCTGATAACCAACAAATGACTCGTGTGTAGTTACTATGTACCTCTTTGTGTTCTTGTTTGAGATGAAAGATCTGATGATGAGATTAAGAAGTGGTAGTGGATTCAGTTTAGAGTAAATAATTTCTTAATCAGAGCAAGTTCTAATATAGAGATTTGTATGTGTGATTACAACAAACCTGCTATTTATCTACATTAACACTACAAGAACATAAAATCTATGGTTCATCTAAGCTATAACACATAAGGTTCTAAAAGATTTATAGAAATTCAACAACACCTCATTTGGGCATTTTGTCAAGCACCTTATGTGCAAATTATTTGACACTTGTTATGTAACAAACAAAACCATACTTAATAGCTTATCAACGCAAGAAAACCATCAAAATCATAAATGGATTAGCACACGGTCTATAATTAACATTTGATATGCAAAAATCTATTAACAAT
Source organism: Pulicaria dysenterica (assembly GCA_947179395.2). NCBI lineage: Eukaryota > Viridiplantae > Streptophyta > Magnoliopsida > Asterales > Asteraceae > Pulicaria > Pulicaria dysenterica. The sequence continues at coordinate 5,974,710 of OX359289.1, read as the reverse complement.
AGAATAAGCTTAGCGCACCATGTTTGATATATCCACAGCCGACTCGGAACGACAATGATATAAAAGAAGGGAGAAGACAGAAAATAATGGTAACTATAAGAAGAAAATAAACCTTTCATTGCCAGCAATACCCAAATTTGATCCTTGATGACCTTCTCATACACATATACGCTCCTGGGTTGTAAAACTTTACACTGGATCAATGATTTATGAACGTGTGTGAACTTCATTTCGGTAAGTACAAAGTAAGATACGACTTCAAGGGTATTTATTTCGAGTAAGAAAACATCAACTAATAATCTACACCTTCTCCTAATCAAGTAGACGTAAATTTGTTGAACCTAGCTTAATTTTCCTGCTGATTTTCGAGGTCTAAACTTGGGGTTTTGTGGGTCTCTACCAAGAGTAAGAACTTATTATACAAAGTTTTTTCTTTAAGAATTAAGTTATTTTATAGGGTGAAGAAATAAACTGTGCTTGGTTTGAATCACTTTAATCAAGTTTTAGATGTATTCAATTTTTAAGAAAATGGCATATGGAGGTTCTGCTAGTGTCCGATGAAGATGAATGAGTTACGTCCGACTTGTAAACCCCTTTGGGCCTGCTCTAACATAGGAACACCCTCCGACCTACGTGGCTACGCTTGATCCGACTTAAGAACTTAGGTGGCCCGACCCTGTATCCATGAGACATGTGATTAGGCCCGGTCCGACTTAAGAACAAGTTTCGAGGTATCCGACTTGTCAGGCACACACACAAACACACGTACGACTTAGAGTTATGGTCACCCGACTTGCACATGTGAGGGTTACGTTCGACTTATGTCTCCTGCATGAGTCCGACGTACCTAACTCCTAATACGTACCATCTATGCGACATGAGGTTTAGATGTGATCCGAGATCCGACTTTTAATTCCTATTCGATCCGACTTACATGGTACACTGGGCGACTTAGAAGCATGCAAGGCCCGTCTATTTAGGCCCAGATGCTAGGTGAGCCCATCTGATTTATAATGTGTAAGACCCTAGTCCATCTTGTATGAGTGATGCGTGTGGGGTAAGCCCCACTTTATGAAGTCCGGCCCTAGATGTGAGACTTTCGTACGAGATTAATTTACTCGAGACATGTTGTAGGTTCTCGCGACTAGACTAACTGTGATACGTTTCTGTGAGTTGTCGTTGTTGTGACCAAGTCTACGATCAGGTGAGTATTCTTACTTATATACCAAACATGTGCTAACTATGGATGTATGATTTCGACCGGCTCTTACGAGTTAGTTATGTTCGACCGTCTGCTTCGGCAACGGGCATGTTCGACCGTTTGCTTCGGCAACGGGTATGGTTCGACCAACTACGACGGTAGTGAGTATGAAAGGAATTTTTGAAAATTTGAAAATATAGTTTTATATGAGCTATTTCAAAATATCTGATAATATATTTCTATAACTTTGGTTAAATGTTATCCAGGTTTTTGAGTTTTACTTATATATATTTTTTGATAACTAAGTTAACATATATAAACATGATAGAATATTTAAAATCAAAGTTTGTTTATAAAAATATTTTTTATTAATTAAGTTACTTTGTATTGACTTAATATTTTTAAATATGAAATGTTTTTAAAATAAAATATAAGAATCTTATTAACTTTACTTAATGGTTATTTAATTTAATAGTTTTCATTTAGTTTATATGAGGGGTAATTTAGTAATTTTAAAATACATAAAATTTCATTATTTTAAAAGCTATAAATATTTTATAATATAGTATAGGTATATGGTTTATTTTGCACATAAAATAAAAAATGGAAGGTAATGGAAAAAGATACATATGTGGTTTATTCGAAAACTAATGTGACCATGGCTATTTGCTAACACCAAATCTCTACAGACTTTTTCTTTTGCTATTGAATCCTCGTGTCTTGAAGAATTAACTTACTTGATGAGAGAACCAGGTACAAATGTAATAAAATTAGCAAGAAACTTAACCCCCAAAAAAAAGAGAAGGTATATAATACACATTTTGATTCAAGAATTTAATCCAAAACTGATTAGAAGGCATGAAGGGTTCTTGTGCCCTTCTCTTCTGTTTGAGAGTTTCCGTCAACGGGGTTTCCCCCTCTTGTTGTCTTTGAGATGTTAGCAAGATTAGCTACATGCCAATTAACCGTCAGACCTGAGAAAGTCCTTCACTTTCAATTCCTTTGACTATGAGCTAAGGCTCCAGCTTCGGATGTGTGTGTCAAGCACAAGATTATAAAAACTGGTTCAAATCAAATGAGCCCATAATCAAAATCCTGATGCCATCTAATTGTATGTGTGTAAGAAGCGTGTATCTGACAGACAGAGAATAGTATGAACTATAGTCTACGAAGTGTCAATTTGACAATTTGTACTCCTGTACATTAAATTTCATTCCTCTTTTATATCTCTGTGTGCCCGTGTATAAAGACGATATGGGGATAATCTTAATACAAAAAAATCACTACCATAAGAATTACAATTGTTAACTGAAACATCGATGGTGTTTTTGCTATTTCTCCATCAGAGGTGGTTCCCATCGTGTAGACGACGATAGGACTGCGAACTTTGTGAACACCATCTGTCCACAAGAGTGACACACGTTCCATGTTTAGTGGTTTGATTATTTTTCCCCTGATACTCACCACATAAGACAGCCTCTGGTTGAATGCAGTAAATTGCAGGATGCTAGGCTTGACTTCCATGTGCAGCTTGGAGTGGCCTCCTAAAGATGCATAGTACGTTGAATTACTTGGACCAACATTAGTAACAGTTCTAGTAAAAGACACTGTAAATGCATCTTTCACATCTACTTGAACTGCCATAGATGGGTAGTTGATTTCTTTAGGAGTCAACTTCATAGGGCAGTTAGCATTTATGGCCATCGAACTTCCTGATCTTCTAGATATGTTGCACCATATCTGAAGGTACTCTTGTACAGAAGTTTCATACACAAGGCCTGGATTTATGGCCCTTAGAGGATCAATGTGTCCAGATCCGAAAGCAAATTCAGCATCCAAGTTGAGGGCAGCATTCATTTCCCAAGCTATGAGACAATAAAACAAGAATTTAAGGTTTCATTAACAGCGGGAGGAATCTCGAAACTTTCACATAAATAATTTGCAAATCTCATACAATTAAATGATTTTATTAATTAAGTGTCAAGTGCTTTATTTACTTTCTCAACATAGATTCAACAGGTCTACGCAACACTTAAAGTGGATGATGTAGCTTAATGATGTAAAAAACATAATGATAGCTACTGATTCTATAATAGCTTAATAATATATCATTGAGTAGATCATGGATAGCTTGAAAAGTTGCAATTCGGACTTTTTGAAGCACAGGTAACGTGATCATACACTTAGATACAGAAAACACAACAAACAAATTGACCTGCTTATACTCGCAACTTAAAACTAAATACACCAACTATAAGTTGCTTATTATTAGTGGCATTCATAGCTTAACCTGCTGAGTTAGAATGATCTAACATTAAAGAAGATTAAGATAAGAAACTACTGTTACTTGTGATACCAAAGAAGACCAGAAACTTGATACTTTATTGAATGATAAAGCTACTATATATATAGCAGCAAGTACAACGTACACAATAAAGAAAAAAATCAAAAAGAACTTTAACTACTTCACCATAAAAATAGGCACTCTCCTGTAAACTAGGAACACTTATTCAAATTAAAAAAACGTGCACCAAACAACTTTTGAATTATTCTCAACACCCCCTCTTAATTCAAAATGTTGTCAATCCAAGTCTTCCCCTTAAGTACATAAACTGCTCAGTACTAAGGGGCTTAGTAAGTATATCTGCAACTTGTTCCTGTGATGTACAAGACTGCAGCTCAATTTGTCTCCCTTCAACCAGATTACGAATGAAATGAAATTTGGTATCAATATGCTTGCTGCGTCCGTGATGACCTTGATTTTTGGAGAGAAAAACTGCCGACATATTATCACAAAAAATAGGAGTTGCCTCCTGTTGTTCATGACCCAGCTCAATTAAGACTTTCCTCATCCATGTAGCCTGGCATGCAGCTGCAGTTGCTGCAATATATTCGGCCTCCGTAGTTGATAACGCCACAATCTCTTGTTTCTTAGAGCTCCATGTAACTGCAGCCGACCCGATCGAAAAAACGTTTGCTGATGTACTCTTTCTATCTTCTAAAGAACTCGCCCAATCACTATCAGTATATCCAATCAGCATTACTTGATCAGTTTTCTCGTACCACAAACCCAAGTTTACTGTTCCTGCAATGTATCTTAAAATTCGTTTAGCAGCTCCCATATGATACACTGATGGTTTGTGCATGTATCTTGACACCACCCCTACAGCAAACGTGATATCAGGACGAGAATGTGTAAGATAAATCAACCCGCCAACCAAGCTTCGAAACAAATATTCATCGGCAGCCGCTCCTCCATCTTCAGCTTGTAATTTATCGTTCGTGTTCATCGGAGTTGACACCGGGTTGCAATGCTCCATACCAAACCTTCGTAGCAAATCCCGTGCATACTTCTGCTGTGACAAGAAAATTCCTTTTGATTGCTGAATTACTTCCAATCCAAGGAAGTAATTCAACCTTCCAATATCAGTCATTTCAAATTCATTAATCATTTTTTGCTTAAACTCAGCCAACAATTTATTTGATGAGCTTGTGTACACTATATCATCAACATATAAGCATACTACGATAATTTCACCAATGCCACCCTTTTTCGTGTATAATGTAGGCTCACTTTGACTTCTTCGGTAACCATGCTGAACTAGATAACCATCAATTCTGCTGTACCAAGCTCGAGGAGCTTGCTTCAGCCCGTACAAGGCTTTATGTAGCTTGAACACCATTTCTTCTTGTCCCGGTTTTTCGAAACCAGGGGGTTGCGTCACATACACTTCCTCGTTAAGTACTCCATTTAAAAAAGCAGATTTAACATCAAATTGGTATGCTGTCCACCCTTTTTGGGCAGCAAGAGAAAGCACCATTCTTATCGTCTCGAATCTAGCAACGGGAGAAAATGTTTCTTCATAGTCTACTCCACTTTGTTGAGAATACCCTTTGGCAACAAGACGGGCCTTGTGTCTTTGCACACTACCATCTGCATGGAACTTTACTTTAAATACCCATTTAAGTCCAATTGCTTTCTTATCAGGTGGAAGATGAGTCATGGTCCAGGTTTTATGATGCTCCAACGCAGCTATCTCTTCTTTCATAGCATTCTTCCACTCAACTATCTTAATAGCTTCTTGATAAGAAGTTGGTTCAGCAGCTGAAAGTGCTAACTGGCATGCCTCATAATCAGGAATGGGTGTAGTAGAATTATAAATCTGAATAAGGTCGCGTACCCGGTGGGCTGAGTCACTTGAGTCGGTACCACCCGAATTTGATTCTCCATTGGACCTAAGACCAACTTCATCTTCACTTGCATTTACTGAGGATGGACCACTTTGTTCACCATCATCACTTGATGTCGTTGAGCTAGAGGGTTGAGACTGGTTAGTACTTGAGCTGCCACTTGTACTGGTGCTTGGAGTACCACCATTAGGATTGCAAGAGGTCCCAGCAACTTCTTCATCTGGAAACACCATCCCCTTTACAAAAGTAATATCCTCTTTATTCTTGTCATTCTTCATGTCCTCACTCCATGTACCCTGCTCACAAAAAACTACATCTCTGCTTGTTATAATTTCCTGTTTAACTGGATCAAACAAACGATACGCCTTGGAGTTTGGTGAGTACCCAACAAAGATGCATTTTTTTGACTTAGCATCCAGTTTCTTTCGAACTTGAGAAGGAACAAGAGCATAAGCTATGCAACCAAAAACTTTTAAATGACTTACAGATGGTTTATTTCCGTACCACATCTCGTATGGTGTTTTCCCAACAATTGCTGTAGTAGGAGATAATGAGGTGAGATAAACTGCTGTCGAGACTGCCTCACCCCAAAAATGATTTGACAAACTTTTAGCCTGAAGCATACACCTCGCCATTTCCACAATCGTTCGATTTTTCCTTTCAGCGATCCCGTTTTGCTCCGGGGTGTATGGAGCAGTTAAATCACGGTGTATTCCGTTCTCTGCACAAAATTCATTAAACAACCTCCCAATGAACTCACCTCCACGATCGGTACGCAAGACCTTTATTGAATACCCACTTTCTTTCTCCACTTTTATCTTGAATTTTTTGAACATTTCAAGACTTTCAGATTTCTTGTTTAAAAAGTACACCCAGCTCATACGAGTGTAGTCATCAGTTAATAGAAAAAAATAATAATTACCTCCCAAAGATCTCGTTTGCATGGGACCAACAAGATCAGCATGAATCAATTGGAGAGGATAGCTGGTGCGCCAAGTACGAGTGGGAAATGATCTTCTTGTTTGCTTTCCAAAAATACACCCTTCACACTGATTGACACTACTGATTGGTGGGAGACCAGTCACCATATTGCTTTTACTAAGTTGCTGCAGAGCTTGTTCATGTAAATGGCCATATCGATAATGCCATAATGATGAGTCACTTCCATCCATCACTAAAGCTGTGTCAACCTGTTTATCAAGATAAAGTGGAAAAGTATTGTTAGGTGCCATAGGTACCATACACACCACCTTTCCTGTTGACTTGTGGGTAATAGTACAAGCATCATCATCAAATAAAATCCTATGCCCATTCTTCATTAGCTGGCCCACACTCAAAAGGTTGTACCCTAAGTCAGGAGCATATTGAACATCATGCAAGACTTTAGAGTGCTCATTACCCATCAGAAACTTTACTACTCCTTTTCCTTCTACTTGAATTCTTTTCCCATTACCCATTTTGACGTCCACCTTCTTCTTATCATCTATATGCTTGAAAATAGTTTTATGCCCTGTCATATGATTCGAGCATCCGCTATCTATAAACCACACCGTAGAACTTCCATCTCCACTACTCGTTCCCATGAAGGACTTCTCAGAATCTTCTGTTTTGGTATCACAATGCGTCATGAACAGTCTACTTTCATCGTCATCGTCTTCTTGATCAACAGCGGCACTAGCTTGAGGTTCAAACCAGCAATCTGATCTCATGTGGCCAAATCGGTTACAGTTGTAACACTGTATGCTATTTCTTCCACGACCACCTAATCTCCCTCGTCCTCTACCGCGACCACCACGTGCAAAAGATCTTCCTCTACCTCTACCAAAGGAGTTATCTCCTTCTCTGGCCTGAAACGCACGTTCTTCGTCAACATGCTCCATGCTCCGATTGACTCTTGCTTCATGAGACTGAAGAGAACCCATCAACTGATCGAAGGTAAGTGTTGACAGATCCTTCGATTCTTCTATCGCTGTGACAACATGATCCCATTTGATAGGTAAACTACGTAACACTTTTTCCACCACCTGTTGGTCTGAAACTTTATCTCCGTAAGCCCTTTTTTGATTCACTATTCGCATAACTTTTAACAGAAAATCAGCAATGGCTTCACCGTCCTTCATCTGAAGAGTCTCGAATTCTCTTCGTAGCCCTTGCAATTTCACAGTCTTCACTCTGGAGTCACCTTGATACTCCGTCTACAAAACATCCCATGCATTCTTCGCGGTAGTTGCAGCAGCAATACGAGAAAACACGCTGTCATGAACAGCTTGTTGAATGATTGACAACGCCCGTGCATCTTTCTTTTGGTTTTCTTGTAGCCTAGCCTCATTAGTGTCCTCTTCTATAAATCCTCTGGAAACGAGATCCCAAAGGTCATGTGACCGCAGAACTGTCTTGATTCTTATGCTCCAGAACTCGTATCCCTCCCCTTTGAACACCGGAAGGGTTGGCTGGGCATTAGTACTTGCAGACGCCATTTCTCACACTCACTTTCTCTTATTTTATGTATTCTCTCACTGATCTCGAACCTGGCTCTGATACCACAATGTTACTTGTGATACCAAAGAAGACCAGAAACTTGATACTTTATTGAATGATAAAGCTACTATATATATAGCAGCAAGTACAACGTACACAATAAAGAAAAAAATCAAAAAGAACTTTAACTACTTCAGCATAAAAATAGGCACTCTCCTGTAAACTAGGAACACTTATTCAAATTCAAAAAACGTGCACCAAACAACTTTTGAATTATTCTCAACAACTACCAGTTGTCATTAGAGCAGATTTGATTGCAGAAGGAGACCAATCGGGGTGAAAAGACTTGACAAAGGCTGCAGCACCAGCAACATGTGGGCAAGCCATGGATGTCCCCGACATGATACTATACTTCACTGAAATCTTGTCCAATAAACTTCCAGATGGTGAACCAATTGGTGAAAACGCCCCTAGAATTTCTACACCAGGGGCAGTTACATCCGGCTATAATCACATAGCATACTTCATTAATCTAATATTTTAATAAATATTTCATAACAACATTACATATTAAGATATGATATTGCAAGGGTTCTTTTTGCATTGCTCAACATATAAGATGATATGGGTATTCCAAGTAGTTTACAAACCGACCAAGGGCACCCGAAGATTCATAGTATAATCATCGTTCATATTATAAGAGTAACTCCTAATAAGTTGAGAGTACCTTTACAATATCAGCTATAAATCTGCTAGGCCCTCTAGAAGAAAATGAAGCAACAAGAGGAGCAGCTGGATTGTCAATAGTTTCACTCTTGAGAATTTGGACTCGAGGTTCTCTGTTCGATAGACAAGTAATCGTTAGGTGTAACTTTGAATTTAAACATATATATGAATAGAAATTTGATAAAAATTTGACATTACATGGTAGAGTTTTTGTATGATTTGACCATATTGAGAGCATTTGTAGTCAGAGCGACGACAGGATATGGCTTGATCGTAGAAACATTTTGTTCTACCAAAATTGGGATGATACAGCCAAGGGCTCCAGATGTTTTAACTACATCTACGTTGCCCCCGTCATCGCAAAGAACCACCTTTTGCTTTACCAAATTACTCTCCAAGCACCGTGCAAGACAGTTCCTATGAAAGAAATTATTGTTAGCCACACATATGCCTTCCACTTTCTTCTTATGTTATACACACACACATGGACATAAGCTAAAAATATAAATTATCATCATTTAAAAATTTTGATAAACTGGATGAAATCATACCTTGCATCAGCTTCGGAGCAGATACTTGTTACCTCTTTGCCGTAAACAAGAGGTAATTTCGCATCGCTTGATGGGAAAGCATTGATAGCATTACCCTATATTCAATTAACAGCTTATGAGAACCAAATACAAGCTAGGAGCCAGGATGTAATTAATATTACTCACCACTAGAGTTGCATCGTTCCCAAGAAGGAGTTTATCAACAAATCTTCTATCGATATCACTTGCTGCCACAGTGAAGAGCCATGGAGCATAACTTGCAATAGAAGACAGACTAGGACCTTTATTCCCTGCAGCATTGACTGTCAGTACGCCTCCCTCCACCGCATGAAAGGCACCAATAGCAATTGGATCAGAAGTAAGCTCAGTGGGAAGGTATTGGTTGATTGAAACTGATATGATGTCTACGCCATCAGCTATAGCATCATCAAAAGCAGACAAAATATCTGTAAGGTAACAACCTCCGTTACATACTTTATAAACTGCAAGTCGTGCAGAGGGAACCCCTCCTCTGGCAGTTCCTTGCGCCAAACCATAGTAACTAGCACCTTTTACTTCACTGCCAGCTACGATCGACGCTACATGTGTCCCATGCCCATTAATGTCTCTAGCTGAAAATTGCAGACTTTCATCAATGCTATACGAGCGAGCACCGATTATCTTTCTACAGATTGACAACATTTAAAAATATTTAGTTTCCAAGTTATACTAGAAGACCATGATAAAGTGAATATATTAGCTATGCAATGGTACTAGAGCTGATATTTCTGTGTTGAGTCTTTTGGGTAAGGGATGGTGTTTTACAACTGATCAAAATATGGATGTAAAAGAATGGTGGAAGTATAAAGGAAAAGAAAAAAAATGATAAACATCGTAGTGTCCCAACAGGATGTTCAATCTTATTTGTTAATCACATCCATATTTTAAGTGCTATATGAACGAGCTACTATTGTCTTCCTACATATTTTAAATAAAACTATATACCCTTTGATCCTCTACAAGAATTGTCTTATTAGTTGAGGAGAATTCCATTAAAAGAAAAGTTTATGAATGAGAATTACTTCTTTTTATACATAATTCTTATTACACATAATCATACTGATTAGTAATGGCACCTAAAACAAAGTTATTGCCCAAAAGAATAAAGAGAGAACCTGGCCAGATTCAACACATATATCTTGATTAGATAATAGCAGAACAGGAAAGAACTCTACACATATCTTAAAGAATAGAATATTGTCACATAATAGTAGATCCTTTAAAATAAAAGTTGGTTCTGTTGGATTTTCACAGCAGGTTGTTTCACTAAAAATTATGCAACCCTTAATTCATGACAACCTTTCATGGTTGTCGGTTAATATAATAACTAAACATATACATAACTGTCATAAAGCTACCAGTGAACTACAACTCTAGATTACTAAAGTTAAACAGGCTTGCTGTTCATGAAAAGCTTGACTATTTTTTAGTGTCCTTTGTATGAAAAGCTTGACAACAATAATCTTAAAGTCAAATTAGATTCATAGGACATTCTTGTAAGAAAAAAGTTAACAAACCAGATGAATACTCATTCGATACGTTAAATCTATAATTCCCTAATATCTACTACTACATTATTTTAGAGAATTAATTCTCCCTTAGAAATGCAAGTAAGAACCATAAGAATAATGTGACCCTCTTCCATATTCCAGTTGTTTCTATAATTTTAGACTAATCTATCAAGATTCCAAATGTTACACCAAGTTAGTTAATTAATCCTTGAACTTAATGACATGTTGCAAGCAAATTTTCGAGAATTATTTCAATTTCTCCCCTCCATTGTTTTCAAGAGAGAAAAAGAACTAAATAGAAAACAGTAACGTACTTCCTGTTGGTTCAAAGCTTTCAGATTAAACTCAAACTCACCAGTATAAATTTAAATATAAAGAAAGAAGAAGACTAGAAAACTTGTTAACAACTTTGTGCTCATTCTCTGCATACTTTCTGCTCATAAATAAAACACATCCTACACTATTTATAGACTAAACAATTAACCTACACATCCCTACTACTATGCCACGTAAACTACCCATGACTCAGACTTCCTAATTAATAGGTATAGCCCCAACTACCCATGAAATAGTAAAACCCAACTTGCAAAGCACCTGGTCTTTTGCCATGCATATGTATAGGAACCATGTGCTCCATATATCAACTCTTAAACTTAAAAATTAAACCATGCTATTAACTATCCACCCGTAAATAAACTGACCCGCACCATGACCCATCAAGATTATCCAACATTCACCCCCATAATCTTGATGTCTATCAAGGTCTCGGCTCCTTCAAATATACTCACGAATGCGGTCTCTTTCTCGGTCACGATCTTGGTCTTTCTTGAGGTTTCGGTCTAGACAACCCTCCGGTCACGGTTGTCTCTTTCGGTCTTCGATCTAGATGATGCCCGGTCTTTTGCAGTCTTCTTAGTCTTTCCGGTCTCACGCTGGACTGTTTCGGTCTCACCGGCATCGGTCTTTTCCGGTCTTATGCGGATCGTCGGTCTTCTTTCTTTCTTTCTTTCTTTCTTTCTTTCTTTCTTGTTACTTGCTTGTATCTCTTGCTTGCTACTTGCTGGATTCTTGCTTATGCTCTTGCTACATGCTGTTTTTTCTTGCTACTTGCTTTGAGTTCTTACTGCAGATCAATCGAAAACTGGTCTGCTCTCTTGCTTCTTTCTTCTGATCACCATACATGATCATGTTTGCTACTTGCTTCTTCCTCTTGACTTCATTGCTTACGGTTGCAATCAGCTATCTCTCTTCCTTACTTCATACCGGACATGGTGGCTTCTTCTATCACAACTCACAGCCCCAACAGCCAACTGGGGCTGCTACCCTCTTCTTCGACTCTCAAAACCGTCACCAGAATCTTCACTGCTCTGATACCAAATGTTGGTTCAAAGCTTTCAGATTAAACTCAAACTCACCAGTATAAATTTAAATATAAAGAAAGAAGAAGACTAGAAAACTTGTTAACAACTTTGTGCTCATTCTCTGCATACTTTCTGCTCATAAATAAAACACATCCTACACTATTTATAGACTAAACAATTAACCTACACATCCCTACTACTATGCCACGTAAACTACCCATGACTCAGACTTCCTAATTAATAGGTATAGCCCCAACTACCCATGAAATAGTAAAACCCAACGTGCAAAGCACCTGGTCTTTTGCCATGCATATGTATAGGAACCATGTGCTCCATATATCAACTCTTAAACTTAAAAATTAAACCATGCTATTAACTATCCACCCGTAAATAAACTGACCCGCACCATGACCCATCAAGATTATCCAACACTTCCTTAGATATAATTGGTTTTAAATAATATGTGGTTAATATAGCTCGGTTTCAAACGTTACGCCAACATGAGTTATTTAACCATATATTGAGTATTGAGCATAATTACCTATTGCAAGCGAAATCTGCACCCCCTTGACAAACTCCCTTCCATTTAGCGGGAATAGGACCTAGGCCTTGATCCTTGAAACTCTCAGACTCGGGCCATATTCCACTGTCGATAACTCCTATTATAACATCGCTCTCCAAAGCGGGGCGTCGTTCAACTGTTCGTGAAATACCCATGAAGTCCCATGACCGTGTTGTCTGCATGTGGACCTCTTTACATGGAAATACTGACAGGACCCCATCAAAACCTGTTCAACAGATACCATCAATATTAATTACAATGTGAAGTAAATGCAAAAGACTCATATTGTGTTTTTGTTTTTATCATAAAATAAATGCTAAGTAAACAGTAAAACATATCTTTTGTTACTTCGTCAAGTTATCGTTTTTATGATATTTTGCTCATGTTCAACACACTTGTATGAAATCAAACAGGATGTTCATGTGCTTGCTCGTCCCATTAAACACAAGATTCTTATTTTCATAAACTCTAAGAAAAAAAAAACATATATCTTGAACAGAACTATGACAATTTTATACTCATGAGTCTTCAAGATGTTCAAAAGGATCCCAAACAGGAAAGACATCACTAATAGTCTAAACAATTGAAAAAATATCTTTATAGGGTTGCATTGTGACAGAGAGAGAGAGAGAGAGAGAGAGAGAGAGAGAGAGAGAGAGAGAGAGAGAGAGAGAGAGAGAGAGAGAGAGAGAGAGAGAGAGAGAGAGAGAGACCCACAACTATTAATTAGCAACTAGCTACTTGACTTAAAGTATATAAACGAACTACATTAAGAAAATTGGTTAAGTTTGGACTAGAGTTTGAATGAGTTTAACATAATGTAAACGAATTTTTGCCGAGATAGAAAATCTTTAAACACGTAATTTTGCTACCAACAACGTCACCACCAATATCATTTAAAATAGCATGCATGATTGAGGTAACTTACCAGCCAATTTCTTTTGTTCTTCATCGGATAGGTACGCAGCGAACCCATTGAAGCTTCTTTTGTAGCTTCTTATAAGTGATTTGCTTGCAAAGCTGTTTATTTATTTTTTAAGATATCAATCTATTTATAGTTTCAAGTTAACCACAAACTTTTAATTAATCAAAAGGATGTATATATATGTACCTTGGGTCAACAATTTGTTTGATAATTTCTGAGTGGTGTAATGATGGCGAGTATTTGCCTACAGGGAGAGATCCCATGTAAGTAATAAAGATCTGCAAAAATCAGCAGCATCAGGCATTAAATAATAAATACTCCTAGACTAAGTAAATTCCTGTTTAAGATTTAGAGTTAGCCTCCATAAAAAATAAGTCAGGTATTAAAATATAGATACCATTCAAACATGCATGGTTAATTCTTAGGTCAAGAACCAAGTTCAATTAATGGATAATATATATATCTATATATGCAAATTTAACTCATTTAATTTCTCTACAATTTGAAAATAGAAAAGATTAACTGAAATTAATATTAATAGACGTAATAAAGAATAAATAAAAAACTATATCTAGACTAACCTTACGATCGTCATGATTAGTTGTGGAGACAGCATAAACCAAAGAAATTAGTACAAACATAGCGAGAACGTTCATCATTTTCATTTTATTTTCTAGCTTCTTCTTCAATTAATTATCACTCTTTGTAAAAATATATGTCAATGGAGAAATGACAAAGAAGGAATTGACTATTGAGTAAGTATGAAAGTATTGGAGTGCCATGAAGGGTATATATAGACTTATTGTGTTTATATTATGAAAGAAGTAGCTACTAAGGTCAAATGGACTGCCAACACATATATAGAAATGCTTGACAAATTAAGAAACATCATTATTAATTAATCACATATAGCTTATCTTTATTATCTCTACCACTTAATTTGTTTGTGAGTGTGTCACTACAATATTTGATACGTATATATATAAACACTAAAAAAACAACTATGCCAAAGCCGTGTGTAACCATGAAATCTCACTTTATAACGTTAACCTATATATGGATATTCATATATTCATATCTTAGCTAGAAAGACTTGTATTAAATGGGTAGTTATGAGTTAATTATTTATAATATTAGTTTGTTGTATATGTTAACTTTGTGTTTGAAAGATGAAATAATATTCAAATGATTGAATTAATTAAAATTAACAGAATATATAACATAATATATAACATAATTCCAAAATAAAAATAAATAAAGTTGAACACAATACAATTTAGTTAATTAGAACAGAAAATACAAAATAAACAAATTAGTCTTGAATGTAATATTTTTATTGCATATTTTACTTACAAATTAAATAAATAAATAGATTTTTAATGATACAACTTTAAAAAAACTATATTACATATAATATTTATCGCTTACAGAGAAAGTAAACCTGTAAGTAATTATCATATAGAAAAATGTTCTTTCACCATAGAGAATGTATATGGTTAGATATAGAAGATCAATTAAAATAATGGAGGTAATAAAGAATAAATAAACACAAATCAAAGAAATCAGTACAAACATAGCGAAAATTACTTTCATCATCTTCATTATATTTTCTAGCTTCTTAATTATTCAATTATTTATCACTCTTTGTGAACATGTATGTCAATAGCACTGCTTGAAATGCCAAAGAAGGAATTGTGTAAGCATGAATAATTGAAGTGGCCAACAATGGTATTGATAGACTATTGCATGTATGCATGTATCATGTATGCATGTATGTGTGAAAGTATATATGAAGATCGATTAATGGAAATGCCAACAAATATGGAAATGATAAATAAAGAAAGAACTTTATTACTTCAACCTATTCATAGATCTCTATATATCTTTAACACTTAATTTTTATGTGTCATTACAATGTTGAATATGTGTATAAACACTAACAAGAACAATTCTCCTAAAGCCGTGTGTAGCCATGAAATCTCATAATGTACACGAATATTCATAGATTAATATCTTAACCAAGACTTATGTTAATTGGGTAGTTATGAGTTAATTGTTTATAATATTAATTTGTTGTATATGATAACTTTGTGTTTAAAAGATAAAAACATTATTTTAGTAATTTAAGAAATTGTATTCAAATGATTAAATTAATTAAAAGTAACAGAATATATTGAGAAAAAAATTAAAATAACTCCAAAATAAAAATAAATAAAGCTGAACACAATACAATTTAATTTCCGAAAATGTATCGAACTTATCACTTTTCGCTATTGTATAATACCCAACTCTCAAAACTATCATTTAGTGTACTGAACTCTTTATAACTGTCAAATGATGTATCATGTTACCTATACAACAGGTAACAGGTCAGGGGGTGTTTGTTTTAGCTTATTATGGGCTTATTTTCAGGGCTTATTTTTCATAAGCTCGTTATTTTCGGCTTATTTTTCACTAGTCCGGCTTTTTTTCTTATTATAACTTATAATAAGCTCAAAAGTTAGAAAATAAGCTGGAAAAAACTAGCTTATAAAAAATAAGCTAAAACAAATACCCCCTAAAACTTTTTTTTTATTTCTTAAAATTCCACTTGGATGTCATGTCATTTTTATTTTATTTCTTAAAATTCCATGAAGAACATAAAAACACTATGAAGAACACCATGAAGATCATGAAGAACAAATCTGAACCAAGAACATACATATAATCGATTAACTCTAGATTTTTGAAGAACACATATCAAAACACAAATCTCGTAAGAACAAGAAGCGTCGAAAAATAACAAAAAACACAGATGAAATCTAGAGTCAATCGACATTTTTATGTGTATGTTGAAGAACATACACATAATCGTATGAACATACACATAAAACAGCTCTGTACCAAGAACAAGAAGCATATGAAACAGATGAAACAGATCTCGTATAAACACAGATGAAACCAACAACAAATCGAAAGAAACCCAAACAACAAATAACATAGATGAAATCTGAAACCAATAACATCAAACAAGATCTGAAACCAAGAACATCGAACAAGATCTATCGAAACCCTAGATCTGTCGAAAGAAACCCAAATCGCCAAAACCCTAGCCCGAACCTAATCGCCCAAACCCAAATCGAAAGAAACTCTAACACGAACTTACCTCCGGTGATGGTGACCTTCAAATCACAGTCGATGGTGCCCATGGTGGCGATGGTGACCTTCAAATCGCAGTCCCAAAATCGAAGATGAAGATGCAGGCGATGGCGATGGTGATGGTGATGGTGATGGTGATGGTGATGGTCGATTGTGGCGATGGCGATGGTGGTTGCCATGGTGGCGATGGCGGTGCAGACGATTCAAATGGTGGTGATGGTTCTCGATGAAGCCCCTTCAAACGATGATGAAACTGATATTATTATTATTATTACTAGCTAATTAAGCGACCCGTGTATCAATACGGGGATGATATAAGTGAATTTAAATTTATATAGTTTTAAATCTAACTAACTTGTAATCTTGTTCCGTTGCAAAGGCCTTTAGACTATTCAAGATTACGAAGCATCATTACAGTCACACAAACCTTTAAAGTTAACTTGTGGTCTGGAAAACCAGATACTCTTATTGAATTTAGAAGTTCAGATGACTGTAATATGATACCTCCTCACCATCAATCTTTGAAACCATGAAGTCATTAATACACTCGACATCTTCATTTGTGGGAGCCAAATTTGCTCTTTCCTCGAAAAAAATATATCATAAAGATTGCCGTTGATGGATGGATATATGGAGTTAATTATTGATTCAACATGATCACCGTTTGATTTAATAAAAAAATTATCAGGAAATTCAATATCAACCTCTCCATCGTTTGAAGTTTGAACCACCAAGATTTCCTTCTCCAATATGCAATATACAATCCGTAAAATCTTTGATGCTTTCAATGTCATCTGTATCAGTTCCAGATTTCAATCGCATGTTTTCCGTCAACTCAAGGACTAAACAATATTGTCATATATTTAAGGAATTCAACGACGCATTAATAATATCTTGTCTTCATCCTTTATTGATGGCTGGAAGTATCTGTCTAAATTCTCCTCCCAAAACAACCATCTTCCCTCCAAATGGCTTACTACTACTTTGAGGATCAACAATGTCTCTCAAAGTTCTTTCAAAAGCTTCAAATCAATGTCTATGCAACATTGGAGCTTCATTCCAAATAATTAAATATAATTGAAAACACAAGATACCATTGAATATCAAATATCCATGTAATAACTTTTATTTTATGTATCAAGTTATTAGTTAAAAAATAACAAAACTTAGACAGTTAAATTTTTTATATAAAATTCCAAGTTGTATGTGTAGGTTCAAAACCCATTAACATGATAGCTGTTTCACTACCCAGTATGTCGCCGTTAAACGTTTTTTCCCTCCCTCAAAAACCATGGCGGGATTTATTCCCTCCTAAAATATTCAGGGTCGCCGCAAAAGGCTACAAGTCGCCGCAAAAGGTTTTTTAATATTCTGTATTTAATTTTCAATTTTATTTATTAATTAAATGTATCGTCGCCGCAAAAGGCTTTATGTCGCCGCAAAACACTTTACGAGATATAGGGTTTAACCCTTCACTTTTCAGCCATTTCTCCCTCAAACCGCCGCCCTTCTCCGAACGCTCTCTCTCGCCGTGTCGCATTGTTGTCGCCGTCATCGATCGCCGCTGCCTCCGTCGCCCTCCATCGTTATCCACCTCGCACGCTCTCTCTCGTTATCCATCTCGAACACACCGAACCGCCGCCGCTGTCTCCGTCGCCCTCCGCCGTTCGCTGTCTTCTCCATCGCCGGCGAGCTTGGGTTTAAGGTAAAACACTATATTCTTGTTTATAAATCTAAGGTTTTAATCTTAGTTTCTTATTTTTTTTGTTTTTTGTTTGTTACAAGCACTATCTCTTCCTCCTACCACCTCCTTCCGCCGCCGACCACCTCCTTCCGCCGCTGCCGCCGCCGCCTGTCGGAAATCACCTCCGTTTTTCTCTAAGGTATTTTTTTTATTATTTGTATATTAAGATTATATATTAATGTTGATTAGTTTAGGTTTAATGTTATATTAATATTATTAATGTTATATTAATATTATATATTAATTAGTTTAGGTTAATTATTATTAGTTTGTGTTAGATTATTATTATTTTTTGTTAGTAATTTAAATTATTTAATTGTTAATTAGTGGTAATAATTGATTAATCTAAGGCTATTGTTAATTAGTGTTTGATTGTTAATTAGTGTTAGAATAGTGTTAGTTATTGATTAATCTAGTTGTTAATTTAAATTTAGAATGTTAGATTATATTTAGTGTTATAATGTTTAAGTATTGTTAAATAGTGTTAATGTTTAAGTATTGTTAGTATAGTAATAATGTGTTAATTAATAGTTTATATGTTGATGTTATATAGTTTATATGATGATGTTAAATAGTTTATTTGATAATGTTTGATTATTATCTATTGTCAATAATGATAGATTAGCGCTAATTACTTTTAATTTTTAATTATTGTTAATACACTAATAATGTTAGAAATTAGATCAATGTTAGATTATTATTTATTGTTAATGATGTTAGCTTATTGTTATCAATTGTTAATCTTTAATTAGTGTTAATATTCAAATGTTAGTGTTAATTTTTAATCTTAGTATAATAATAATGGTAGTAATCATTTAGCTTAGAATGCCCGCTCGAAATTGATTTAGAAATTAATTTCAGATTGTTCCCATGTTGGGACTGCTATTTGAATACTTTATCTCATTTAGGATGTGAATGTTTGTTACATGGTTGTGTGTTTAAGAAAGATTCGGTTGTCATTTACTCTATGCTTCCCGGGTATATATTTCTTTATATACTTGGGAGCAAAGGGTAAATGCTGCCGAATTTTTCTTAAACAACCGATCATGTAATATGTATTCACGTATGAGGTAAAGTATTCAAAAAGTGGGTTAGGACGGCCACCTTGCTAAAAACCACTCACAATTTATTAGTATAAAAATTTAATACATGATTTATATTCTTAATTAGTATGATATGCTTTGAACGCAGTTATGACGATTGATAAGAGTTGGACTACTTTAGCAAACCGTAAATGTCCTGAATTTCGTAATGGTCTTGAGGCATTTCTGGATAGGTGTAAAGACTATGTAAATAGCTATGGTAATATTCGTTGCCCGTGTGATAATTGTGATAACTCCCGTTATTACCCGCTTAGGGCACTTAGTTCACATATATCAAAATGGGTTTAGCAAGGGATACACGAATTGGATCTTTCACGGAGAACCATTTGTTCCTCAAGCACCACGTGGCGGTCTTGGTCAAACGAATAATGAGTTGCATGATTACCTCAATGACGTTCGCCAGGAGAATACTGTCAACGAACACAACACGGAAAGTGATGAGCCAGCTGAAGGCCCAAGTGATGATCCACATGAAGGCCCAAGTGATACAAATGACGAACTTGGTGAATTATTTAAGTTAGCTGGCACGGAGCTATACCCTGGTTGTGACTGGATGTCTTCGCTTGACTTTTTAGCAAAGCTGAGACACATGAAAGTTATCAATAAATGGACCGATACTTCATTTGACCAATTGTTAGAATTGCTTAAGTTTGCATATCCGACATCTAAGATCCCGTCATCACACTACGAAGCTAGGAAGATAATGAGAACGGTCGGGTTAGGATACGTACCTATCCATGCTTGTATCAACGACTGTTGTTTATTTTGGGATGAATACAAAGATTTGCAAAGTTGTCTGATATGTTCTGAGAGTAGATGGAAAGACAAAAACACCAAGGGAAAGAAAGTTGCTAACAAGATACTGCGTTACTTTCCTTTGACACCTAGGCTAAAGCGTATTTATAGCTCAAGACATACTGCAAAGTCTATGACTTGGCATGCTACCGGTCAGTGTAGTGAAGATGGTAAGATGCGTCACCCGGTGGATGGTACTGCATGGAAACATTTCGATGCACAATATCCTGATTTTGCTGCAGAACCTAGAAATGTCAGATTAGGGTTGGCTGCTGATGGTTTCAATCCGTTTGGCAACATGAGTACTTCTTACAGCATGTGGCCGGTCATATTGACAACATACAACATGCCTCCATGGTTATGTATGAAAGAGTCTTCATTCATGCTTACCTTGTTAATTCCTGGCCCTAAATCACCTGGTAAGGATATTGATGTTTTCCTGAGGCCGTTGGTTGATGAATTGAAGAGTCTATGGTCTAACGGAGTCCGAACGAAAGATGCAGATACAGGCAATTGGTTCACAATGCGCGCGATGCTTTTATGGACCATCAATGATTTTCCTGCTCGTAGTAGTTTGTCAGGTTGGAGCGGTCAAGGCTACTTAGCGTGCCCTACATGTAATGTCGACACTCCATCCATTCATGTTCAAGGTAAAACCGTTTATGTTGGTCATAGAAGATTTTTAGCTCCAAAACATCATTGGAGGAAGAACAAGTCATTTAATGGTAAAGACGAGACTAGACTTGCTCCTAGAAAATTAACGAAGAGTATTATACTAAGTCAACTCAATAAGTTGACGCCCCGTATTCCCGGGAAACATGCTCTTTTTGGGGGCATGAAGAGAAAACGTGATACAACGGTTGACTTGAATTGGAGTAAACTACCTGATGGATTTGGCTCAAATTTCAAAAAGAAAGTCTCCGACAATGATAGCAACATAACCGGGTTAAAGTCTCATGATCATCATATAATGATACAACGGTTGTTGCCACTTGGAGTGAAAGCGTACTTAGACCCAACTATTTCAACACCAATAATTGAGCTATGTTTTTTCTTCAAACAACTTTGTGCTCGAAACTTGATGACGCAAGATATGAAAAAAGCTGAAAAGCAATTGATCAATATTTTGTGTAGTTTTGAGCAAATATTCCCACCGGCATTTTTTGACATAATGATTCATTTGGTTATGCATTTACCCGAAGAGGCTATTCAAGGTGGCCCTGTTTACATGAGCTGGATGTATCCATTTGAAAGATACATGAAAAAGCTAAAAAATTATATTAGAAATAAAACAAGGCCGGAGGGATCTATAGCGGAGGGGTATGTTGCAGACGAAGCCTTGACTTTCTGTTCAAGGTATCTCGAGGGTGTATCGACGAGATTTAATCGTCCGGATAGAAATGAGGATGCTCCAATTCCAACACGTGAGTTGTGTGTGTTCCAATCCATTTGTACACCAATTAGTAAAGGTGTAGATATAAAATTGGATCACATACTTCAGACGAAAGTAGATTGGTTTGTACTCAACAATAGTCCCGAGATCGACACCTACAAAACGTAAGTGTTTCTTTCGCTTTGTATTTTCATAAGTTCTATTTTCAATAATTCTACTAATATTAAGAACATTTATAGTCAATTTGTTGCTGACATGCCGATCAGAAGTAATTTACAAACAAAGTTTTCACGTTGGTTTAAGAGCAAGGTAAGCTCATTGTATATCAAGTTGAATAAATAACAATTATTACTCAATCACATATAATTTTTTGTTTTTCATAGATCAATTCTGTACGAACTGCGGATAAATCTCAATGTAGTGATGAGTTATTTGCTCTTGCAAACGGACCGTTGAGTGCAAACACATACACCGCGTGCATTGTAAATGGTGTGAGGTTTGTGGTTAATAGTCGAGATTTAGGCCGTACAACTCAAAATAGTGGTGTTTCAACAACCGGACCAGATGGAACAAAGTATTATGGTCTGCTGGAAGAAATTCTGGAGCTAACATATATTAGTGATTACAGGGTTGTGCTGTTTCGATGTAAATGGTTTAAAACTGATAATCAACAACATTGTGTCACTAAGAATAACATAACCAGCATTTCTACTCGGACTGAATGGTTTGTAGAAGACCAATTCATTCTTGCAACACAAGCAAATCAAGTCTTTTACCTTGATGATCCGTCAAAAGGCCGTCAAAGAGGTGAATCAAGCCAACATTATTGGAAGGTGGTTCATGAGGTAAATCATAGGAAGATCTGGGACCGAGATATCATTGCTGAAGACGACGGAGATGTTATATATGACAGCAATTCATCAGATCTATCATTGTGTGCTGATTTGGATAATTTGACTTATACGAGTTTGAGTATAGGTCAACCAACAGAAGTTGAACATGTTCATTTACCAGAACATACTAATAATGCTGATTATAGTGATGATGACATTGATGACTATGATAATGAAGATTCCGATTCTGAACATGACTGTGAACCACATAATTGTAGTAGTGACGAATCAGATTTATCTAAAATTGTAATTGTTATTTGTAAAAATATACTACTTTGAATCGTTATTTTTACCGGGTTGTTTGATTTATATCATTATTCTTTGTAAACTAACATTAATGCTAGTTTTATTGGCTTGTTCGTATATTTGTTTTTTTTTCAGATGGCCGCTGTAGCTCGTGGCCACGGTGGAGATTGTGGTGGTGATCCACCACATAATAATTGGCAACCATCATCTGGTGCTTGTGGCGGTGATGGTATTATATAACTTTGAAATGTTTTTTATAGGTTAATTTAGTTACGTCTATTCTTAACTTATTCTTTAAATTGTAGGCGGGAAAAAAGGGCGTGGGGAAGCCCGAAACATCGATATGCGAAGGGCATGGAAGAGGAATGGTAAAAGACCATTGCCAATCGAGTTTGATGACGTAAGATTTAACAAAACGTGGAGACCGATTGGTATTAATGCCGAATATTTCACCAGTTACTTGGGGACTTTGGTGAGAGATCACGTCCCATATTACTTCCAGTCATGGGAAAAAGTCTTCATAGAACTGAAATCACCGATCATACCGGCTCTTCAGGTTATACTTAAGTTTTTTTATATATAGTATATTTGTAAAAATTATACAATAAACTAACTTTATCTTATCATTTACAGACGTACTTTGACATGACGAGCCATCGTGATAATCCAAACATATTGGAAGGACTTGATAAAATGTGTGCGGGGATGTACAGAGACCAAAAATACAAGTTCAAAGATAAATGGTTTGTAAAAAGAGGGGGGGTCTCGCAGGCTCACCGACTGCGTCGACAACCTCCTCCCAACATGGAACAAAGTGAGTAGGATATATATGTGGACTATTATTGTGGGGAGAAGACCATTAAACGGTCTATTGCGAACAAGCAAGTTAGGGCACAACAAGTAAACCAAAGCTTGCATGGTCGGAAAGCATATTGTCAGTATCGCTTCGAGAACGTAAGTATATTTATCTCTAATTCTTAAATTTGATTGATAAAATGATTTACCCGACCCATTTGTGTGATATATTAATATTTATTAAGTATAAAATGGTTGACCCGACCCGTTTGTGTATATATTAATTGTTATTAAGTATAAAATGGTTGACCCGACCCGTTTGTGTATATATTAATTGTTATTAAGTATAAAATGGTTGACCCGACCCGTTTGTGTATATATTAATTGTTATTAAGTATAAAATGGTTGACCCGACCCGTTTGTGTATATATTAATTGTTATTAAGTATAAAATGGTTGACCCGACCCGTTTGTGTATATATTAATTGTTATTAAGTATAAAATGGTTGACCCGACCCGTTTGTGTATATATTAATTGTTATTAAGTATAAAATGGTTGACCCGACCCGTTTGTGTATATATTAATTGTTATTAAGTATATATAATGATTGATCCGTTTCATTTGTTTATAGCGTGACCCAGAAACGCAACAACCCCCAAGCTTAATTGATCAATACATGTCACACCATTCACGCAATGGTGTCTTTACATCCCCGGATCTTGAAGAAAATCATGTAAGTAATTATTTAGACTTCATTAAAATTATTTATTAAATCTGATTTTAATTAGTTATATCTTATTCATACATAGCGCCGTATGGTTTTCATGAGAGATGGTCAAGTCGGAAGCCAGAACCCGATGAGCGAAGAAGATATCTTGAAGGCGGTGTTGGGTGAACGCCGAGGACACGTTCGTAGAGTAGGAAGAACAATAAGTTCTTCATCTGTATCTGCTGCACGATCTACCGCACAATCCCAGCCTACGGAAAGATTATATACACAGGCCGAGTTAGAGAGCTACTTTGCGTCTCAACGTGCTGAAGTCCGGCAGGAGCTCCGGCAGGAGATCATGGAGGAGGTCCAGCAGGAGGTCCGGCAGTCAACATCGGCAATCTATGATAACTTAACGGCGGCAGGTATAAATACTAATATTTCTTCAATATCCGGACGTCAACGAACCACCGACTTGTCTGCTCGTGATGAAGAGTCTAGTGGTGAGGATTAGAATATTAGTTTGTTAGGCGAGTATATTTTTGATTGTCTAGAAACGTTTATGTTAACTTTCAAACTATCGGGTTGTTATGATTGTTTTAATTATATCGTTAAAAATGCCGTATTATTATATTTGGTGCTGAGTTCTAGAAAACAGGTTTTTTGTATATTGCCCGGTTAAATCCGGGTGGAAAACGCAAAATGCAGCGAAATGCTGCCGGAATTTTTATAGGGTTTTTGCGGCGACATGTCGTCGCAAAAAGCCCCAATGTCGTCGCAAGAAGCACTCTATCGTCGCAAAAGAATTTGATTTAATTTACATTTAAATTATTCGTGTCGCCGCAAAAGGGTTATATATCGCCGCAAATAGTTTTTTATTTAATATTTATTTAATTTACACGTGTCGTCGCAAATACGTTATTTGTCACCACAAAAGGTGTCCACGTGGCAGAACGAGGTCCCGTTGTGTGTCGTCGCAAATAGTAGAAAATTGCGTCGCAAAAACCTTTTGGGTACGGACTTATTGCGGCGACCCTTTTGCGACGATATGTTGCCGCTAAATGTTTGTTGCGGCGAAATGTTAGCTTTTAGCGACGCCTTTTGTCGCCGCAAAAAGACGTTTCTTTTGTAGTGTATTAATTCATCACATATAACTTATCTTTATTATCTCTACCACTTAATTTGTTTGTGAGTGTGTCACTACAATGTTTGATACGTATATATATAAACACTAAAAAAACAACTATGCCAAAGCCGTATGTAACCATGAAATCTCACTTTATAACATTAACCTATATATGGATATTCATATATTCATATCTTAGCTAGAAAGACTTGTATTAAATGGGTAGTTATGAGTTAATTATTTATAATATTAGTTTGTTGTATATGTTAACTTTGTGTTTGAAAGATGAAATAATATTCAAATGATTGAATTAATTAAAATTAACAAAATATATAAATAATATATAACATAATTCCAAAATAAAAATAAATAAAGTTGAACACAATACAATTTAGTTAATTAGAACAGAAAATATAAAATAAACAAATTAGTCTTGAATGTAATATTTTTATTGCATATTTTACTTACAAAATAAATAAATAAATAGATTTTTAATGATACAACTTTAAAAAAACTATATTACATATAAATATTATCGCTTACAGAGAAAGTAAACCTGTAAGTAATTATCATATAGAAAAATGTTCTTTCACCATAGAGAATGTATATGGTTAGATATAGAAGGTCAATTAAAATAATGGAGGTAATAAAGAATAAATAAACACAAATCAAAGAAATCAGTACAAACATAGCGAAAATTACTTTCATCATCTTCATTATATTTTCTAGCTTCTTAATTATTCAATTATTTATCACTCTTTGTGAACATGTATGTCAATAGCACTGCTTGAAATGCCAAAGAAGGAATTGTGTAAGCATGAATAATTGAAGTGGCCAACAATGGTATTGATAGACTATTGCATGTATGCATGTATCATGTATGCATGTATGTGTGAAAGTATATATGAAGATCGATTAATGGAAATGCCAACAAATATGGAAATGATAAATAAAGAAAGAACTTTATTACTTCAACCTATTCATAGATCTCTATATATCTTTAACACTTAATTTTTATGTGTCATTACAATGTTGAATATGTGTATAAACACTAACAAGAACAATTCTCCTAAAGCCGTGTGTAGCCATGAAATCTCATAATGTACACGAATATTCATAGATTAATATCTTAACCAAGACTTATGTTAATTGGGTAGTTATGAGTTAATTGTTTATAATATTAATTTGTTGTATATGATAACTTTGTGTTTAAAAGATAAAAACATTATTTTAGTAATTTAAGAAATTGTATTCAAATGATTAAATTAATTAAAAGTAACAGAATATATTGAGAAAAAAATTAAAATAACTCCAAAATAAAAATAAATAAAGCTGAACACAATACAATTTAATTTCCGAAAATGTATCGAACTTATCACTTTTCGCTATTGTATAATACCCAACTCTCAAAACTATCATTTAGTGTACTGAACTCTTTATAACTGTCAAATGATGTATCATGTTACCTATACAACAGGTAACAGGTCAGGGGGTGTTTGTTTTAGCTTATTATGGGCTTATTTTCAGGGCTTATTTTTCATAAGCTCGTTATTTTCGGCTTATTTTTCACTAGTCCGGCTTTTTTTCTTATTATAACTTATAATAAGCTCAAAAGTTAGAAAATAAGCTGGAAAAAACTAGCTTATAAAAAATAAGCTAAAACAAATACCCCCTAAAACTTTTTTTTTTATTTCTTAAAATTCCACTTGTATGCCATGTCATTTTTATTTTATTTCTTAAAATTCCATGAAGAACATAAAAACACTATGAAGAACACCATGAAGATCATGAAGAACAAATCTGAACCAAGAACATACATATAATCGATTAACTCTAGATTTTTGAAGAACACATATCAAAACACAAATCTCGTAAGAACAAGAAGCGTCGAAAAATAACAAAAAACACAGATGAAATCTAGAGTCAATCGACATTTTTATGTGTATGTTGAAGAACATACACATAATCGTATGAACATACACATAAAACAGCTCTGTACCAAGAACAAGAAGCATATGAAACAGATGAAACAGATCTCGTATAAACACAGATGAAACCAACAACAAATCGAAAGAAACCCAAACAACAAATAACATAGATGAAATCTGAAACCAATAACATCAAACAAGATCTGAAACCAAGAACATCGAACAAGATCTATCGAAACCCTAGATCTGTCGAAAGAAACCCAAATCGCCAAAACCCTAGCCCGAACCTAATCGCCCAAACCCAAATCGAAAGAAACTCTAACACGAACTTACCTCCGGTGATGGTGACCTTCAAATCACAGTCGATGGTGCCCATGGTGGCGATGGTGACCTTCAAATCGCAGTCCCAAAATCGAAGATGAAGATGCAGGCGATGGCGATGGTGATGGTGATGGTGATGGTGATGGTGATGGTGATGGTGATGGTCGATTGTGGCGATGGCGATGGTGGTTGCCATGGTGGCGATGGCGGTGCAGACGATTCAAATGGTGGTGATGGTTCTCGATGAAGCCCCTTCAAACGATGATGAAACTGATATTATTATTATTATTACTAGCTAATTAAGCGACCCGTGTATCAATACGGGGATGATATAAGTGAATTTAAATTTATATAGTTTTAAATCTAACTAACTTGTAATCTTGTTCCGTTGCAAAGGCCTTTAGACTATTCAAGATTACGAAGCATCATTACAGTCACACAAACCTTTAAAGTTAACTTGTGGTCTGGAAAACCAGATACTCTTATTGAATTTAGAAGTTCAGATGACTGTAATATGATACCTCCTCACCATCAATCTTTGAAACCATGAAGTCATTAATACACTCGACATCTTCATTTGTGGGAGCCAAATTTGCTCTTTCCTCGAAAAAAATATATCATAAAGATTGCCGTTGATGGATGGATATATGGAGTTAATTATTGATTCAACATGATCACCGTTTGATTTAATAAAAAAATTATCAGGAAATTCAATATCAACCTCTCCATCGTTTGAAGTTTGAACCACCAAGATTTCCTTCTCCAATATGCAATATACAATCCGTAAAATCTTTGATGCTTTCAATGTCATCTGTATCAGTTCCAGATTTCAATCGCATGTTTTCCGTCAACTCAAGGACTAAACAATATTGTCATATATTTAAGGAATTCAACGACGCATTAATAATATCTTGTCTTCATCCTTTATTGATGGCTGGAAGTATCTGTCTAAATTCTCCTCCCAAAACAACCATCTTCCCTCCAAATGGCTTACTACTACTTTGAGGATCAACAATGTCTCTCAAAGTTCTTTCAAAAGCTTCAAATCAATGTCTATGCAACATTGGAGCTTCATTCCAAATAATTAAATATAATTGAAAACACAAGATACCATTGAATATCAAATATCCATGTAATAACTTTTATTTTATGTATCAAGTTATTAGTTAAAAAATAACAAAACTTAGACAGTTAAATTTTTTATATAAAATTCCAAGTTGTATGTGTAGTTGCAAAACCCATTAACATGATAGTTGTTTCACTGCCTAGTAATTATGTAGAATTATTGTTTCTGTAGGGTTATTTAATTACAACTAACAATCAATTTTAAAAAGCTTTAAGTGGTTGTGGTACTTTTATTAACAATTTTATGTCACTAACCGTTGATATGGACTTGGAGGGCTGGGTCAACTGGGATTTGGTCTCTTTGGATAGGGAAATCCATTGGGTCAACTGGTAGGAAAATCCATTGGGGGGGGGGGGGGGGGGGGGGACACTACTGGTAGAAAAATCCATTGGGTCAACTGGGATTTGGTCTCTTCGGATAGGGACTTGGGGGGTCTGGGTAACTTAAACGTGTTCAATCTTAGCTTATTGTTAAAGTGGTGGTGGTGGTGGTGGCGGTTTCGTAACGAATCGGATGCGTTTTGGGTTAAAATCATAAAAAGTATACATAGGTGGGATGGTGGGTTGGAGAGTCTTAATGGAGTAAAAAAGAAGGGTATGTGGGGATCCATAATCAAAATTGGGGAGGGGGTGGGGAACTTAAAAAGAAAGGGGTTAACTATGAAGATTTATTTAAAGTAGTTATTGGCAATGGCAATAAGATCAGGTTTTGGAGAGACAGGTGAAATGGCAATCGGATTCTGGCAGAAGCTTTTCCAAGAGTTCATCACAAATTGGGGAATGATGGTAAACTGGTGAGTGATCTAGGCAACTAGATTGACGACCAGTGGGAATGGCTCATCGCAAACGGAAGTAGGATGGTAGGTCGTGTGGCTGAAGAATTCAATGACTTGGGTAAGCTACTCTCTACGGTTACACTACAGAAGCACAAGACGGATCGTTGGGTCATGGTGGCTGCTATCAACGATGATTTCTCAGTCACAAGATGCGTAAATTTCTGGAATTCAAACTCTACTCAGGCCCCAATGTCGGGCAGAAAACGTATTGGTCAAAAATAGTTCCAAAGAAGGTAAGTATCTTTACGTGGAGACTAAATCTGGGAAGAATACCGGTTCGGACGAAATTAGCTGCAAAGGGTATTGATGTACCTTCGGTTCTATGTCCAAGATGTTCGTGGAGGTCGAGTCCGTTCCTCACGCAATATTCAACTGCAAAATGGCTAAGAGGGTGTGGGAGTCGATCTATCGTTGGTGGAATATACCGTTTTCACTACCTCGGTCACTTGTAGATTGCGATGGGGCGGCAGCCGGAATATTACCTACATGGAATCGATCGTTGTGGGAAGCAATTACAAGGGTAGCATCGTACTGTATATGGAAGGAAAGAAATGATACGCTGTTCAAAAACGTTAATTGCGCGGGTGATCCATTCTTCAAAATACCGTTGTTGTTGGGGTTCCAATGGTTTAAAGCAAAAATGAAGAATGTGGCAAACTTTAGTTGGGAGGTGTGGTTAAGCCTTCCGGAGCTGTTACGTAATACATAGTGGCACAGAAGTTTAAGTCTAATTTGTGGTTAGTTGTTATTAATAGGATAAATGTCAACTTAATGACATTTAATTTATTAACAGTGTTTGTACTCCTATCATGCATTTGATGGGGGGATATTATGTAAACTGTAAATTGTAAGGTGTAATCCTATAGATATATATAAAATGTTTGCTTTTAAAAAAAAATGAGCCTTTGAAATAAAATGACATTATATAGATTAAATATTACTCGTCAATTTTTTAATGACCATAAAAGTGAATTATATTATTTTGTCCAAGTCGAAATTAATTTCCTTGAAAGGAAACAACTTCTAAGGCCAATAGTTTATGTTAAAGCTTTATTAATGTTGACTCACACTTATACATACATATATACATAAAAACAATGAACTTCGTACTACAATGCATAAGTGCTATTATATCATCTAATAATCCCATTCACACGGTATACCAATATTACCTCTAAACTTTTACATGTATTTTCTTATATGCTCGTCATTATTACTATATTATTAGAAATAATAATTGATATCATCACTTTATTACTTGTATTAGGATAGTCCAACTGTTATAATATCACTTTATTACTTGTATTAGGATAGTCCAACTGTTATATATAATATACAATCGATCATCAGTAGTTTTTTTTCTATGAATTATCTCTATTGACTCTAATTTGCTAACTATTTGCTGCTAGCTATTTGCTACCTCAATATATTTGCCTATTTGGTATGTATGATAGATGCGTGCTTAAAATAGCTTCCATGGACCACCTTCTTCAAGACTATTAAATAATTTTCTTTCATTCCCAGTACTCAATAACTTAAGTGCTAGCTATTCGAGAAAACTCACTTAAAGTGTCTACTTTTTTTTTCTTCAAAAATTTATTTGTGAATGTGAAGAGTAAGGATAACGATTATGTTAAGGCCTTTTGATTTATATATATATATATATATATATATATATATATATATATATATAGCACATAAATTGTGAATTATTTTATCTTAGTTTGTTTGCTATTGAGTTGAAACTCTACAAACCTAAATGAAACTAGCTAGGTTGCCAAATTTAGAGTATTAATTGATTTGATGGGTTTTGTTAATTACTTTAACCTTCTTTGAGTTAAGACATCAATAATTATCAATTGTCATAATATACCAACATAAAGATATAGCACTTACTTCTAGAGGTGCACAAAAAATCTGAATATCCAATTTTGTGCAAAAACTATCCGAACCGATTTTTTATAAAACCGGATTTTTTTCAAACCGGTGAGGATTTAACCGGTTTTATCCGATCCGAAACCGGTTAAGCCGGTTACACTTTCGTCCGAGATAATCCAGTTTTAATCCGTACGAAACCAGTTACACCTCTGTCTGAGAAAATCCGGTTACAATCCGAAAATCCGGTCCCAAAAAAACCGAAAAAATCCGGTCCGGATTTTATCCGATCCGGATCAGATTAAAATCCGAAGATGTGCACCTCTACTTACTTCTATCACATAGAATTTCTAAAATTTACTTTTATGTATCTAGTTGTGATTAAATTGTCCACGCACCTATCATATATATTATTTATTAATACATTAAAGTCGTTCACAAAAATATATAGATTAAGACATTTTAATTTATACACATATTTTTATCATCAGATATTTTTATTAAGAAAACCTAGCAAGAAATTAGAAATTAATTATAAAATGCACAAAAAGAAAAATACATACAATCCAAACAATTAATTACCAAGCTACTAAACCACACACAACTACACAAGAAACATTTGTAGATAGATAGGCAACACCTTACAGAGCTCCTAACAATTTTTTATTTTTACAAAGCTTCTCACAATTTTTATTTTCAAACTATTTTTTACAAGTATAAGCATGATAACGCTTAAAATTTTTACACGCTTTTTTTAAAGCATGAATAATTATCTTTGGTTTATTCATTTATTTTTGTAATTAGGAGTTTGTAAGCCAATTGTGTCAACCTTTGAGACACTTTTATTTAAAAAAAACAGTTTGTTTTTCAGAAAGAAAAAAAAAGATTAGGAAAGACAGACTACAATGAGCTTCAGAATTTAGTAACTAATAAAGTAATAAGTAATAATTACCTTCGCTGTTCTATTTATAACAAGTTTAAACAAGATTAAGAAATCCCAAATTCATATTTCGAAGAGATGAGATTCGGATTGATACATTGAGACATTATACGACAGTTGTTTAAGTCGTCTCTTATTAAGTTTTTCTTTTTACTGCTAAAACTATGTAAAACTATGCAGAAATGATAGTTGTCACCCCATCTTGTATCCACTAAATTTTGCAGCATACCTACGTCAAATATGCAGATGTTACGGGGTGTCAATAGCACCAGATGAGAATCGATATTTGGGTTTTAAAATTAAACCACATGCTGTACAACTTCAATATCAACATTTTCTATTTGCAAAGAAATAAAAATGAATGAAGTGTTACCTAGCTTGAAGTTATAAATTGCTTGGTTATGTTGCCAGAATCCTAGAGTTCAGCACCTTATGGAACCTTTGTACTTGGCGCGAATAACCAATTGAAAGGTCGGCAGGTTAATGTGATGGATCCCTTTGACTGTTGACCTTTCTTCGGCCCTTACGTACCATAGAGTCTTCTGTATCTAAAACATAGAATATCTGCCACACATACGCACAGATTAAAAAGATAAATGTTTTTCAGAGTTCAGGCCTACCGTATGGCATTTTGGCTCACCTTCGGTTGAGCTTCGAGCTCCTCGGGTGAGCCATGAGCACCCATAAGCCCCCTTAAGTTCACGCAATCAGGTAAGCATTTCAAGTTGGGGAACCTGAAAGGGAAGCCATACGGATGGTCTAAGATCGTTAAGGTAACATTATGTTCAAAAAGGATACTAGTCTGTTAAACTTCTTGAACAAACAAAACGAAACATGAACTAATTTTACACTTCTTAAAAGTAAGCGCAATATAGAAACCAACTTCCAAATTATTACTGCTTTAAAATAACTAACAGCATTTAATTGATTTAATTGCACACTTTTCCCAAATAATTATAACTATATCTATCAAAAATGTTGGAGTTGATGTTGGTGGTAGGTTAATGCTGTTGGTTGAAGTTACTACTGATGAAGACAAAGTTAATGTTGGTGCCACGAGTTACAGTTTCTACCGCCTGTTCGAGATAATAAGGATGAAGTCCTTTATTTTAGGGATGATTGTTATGGATAGAATTGATCACGTATATCTCTCCATAATTAGATGATTATGTTAGCATAGAAAGTGGATTTGGTTTGTAACTAAATACTATAAATATTCGCATGTAACATTAGGGTTAAGTGTGTGTGTGAGTGTCTTTGTAATTCTCAGGTAAAGGTTTTAGCCTCAAGGTCATTTGAATTAGTAAATTGGGGATTTGGTTGTTAAACAATATATGCTGAATCAATGGATTACTACTTAATTCTTGTTCTATCAAAGTGTTATTCCGCAAACTTCTTTGATAAATTCTTGGGTTGTGTTTATTGTTCTTGTTTAAGTATTCATTTGATCCTGACAAAATATAAATGGCACATTGTGTGTTGCTCTCTTTTATGCCAGAGGTCTTTCAGAAGCACTCTCTACTCTTGAGCATAGAGATAGGATTGTCTACATCTTCACTCCCTCATAGTCATAGGGGTCAGCAAATTGACCGAATTTCCTGACCTAAACCTATACCGGTTCTTGTATTTCGGTTCGGTAAGAAATTAAGAAATTTGGTTTTGGTTTTGAATTTAAATTTCCCGACCGAGCCGGTACTAGTGTTTGTAATTCGATTCGGTACTCGGTACCAAGAATTCAAGGATTTAAATTTCGGTATTTTCGGTACCGGTTCCGGTACCAAGCTCACACCTACTCTCTCGTACCCCGTTCCTGACGGGATTGTGTATTGTTGTTGTTGTATGTGTAAAGTGATTGATGTGAGTATGTGACACTAGTCTATGTCATCCTAGATGCCACACATGCAAAGAGAACAAAATTAAACATAAAATTATGTACAAGTTTTTAAAAAAAGTTTATCTTTGTTTATAAAGAGTCATTGTAGTCCGCACTTCGCTGCAGATTATATGAGTGTCTTTATCTTTAAGCCCAGAAAGAACCTTAATAAACACTAAATAATTATTATAATAAAATAGTAACAATAATATAATAGCACATTTTTTATTTAGTCAATTCAAATTATGTAAAAAATATGTTATAGAAAGAAATATAGTGAATATAATTATAGTATTATAATTTAGAAACGGTGCATTTCTAAATGATTAAATCTTATATAAAAATTTATATTTCCATTTATTAAATCCTATATATTTCTATATTATCTAAATAATGTCATGTAAAATTTACTAATTCTCCTTCGTTATTTTTTATTGATTTTAACACAACTTATTTTATAAGGATAAAGCTGAAAATGTTACTTTAAAAAATAAATAACTAATATAACGTTTTCCTAT
The DNA here is from genome assembly GCA_947179395.2 of Pulicaria dysenterica. Classification (NCBI taxonomy): domain Eukaryota; kingdom Viridiplantae; phylum Streptophyta; class Magnoliopsida; order Asterales; family Asteraceae; genus Pulicaria; species Pulicaria dysenterica. Next base: position 5,939,807 of record OX359289.1, on the reverse strand, counting down.
ATTTTATCATTTTTATCTTAATAATTGTTATTTAAAAGAAAACAATTATAATCATAATTAGAAATTATGAAGTAGTAACTACATTATATCTTGGTTGGAGGCTTGAAACGTCAGATGGTTTTGTTAAAAAAAAGAAAATTATTATTCACTAATCTCCTCAAGAAAGAATCGAACATGAGACCCTTGGATTGAAAAGCAAAACAGAAGCCACCAAGCAACAACAAAATTTCATTTAAAATGGGGCACACTTCATTTATAATACATAGGAGCGCACATTAGAAAAACCCCTGTATGAACAGTAAAAAGCGCATTATAAGCTAGCCACAAATGTTTATATTTATTATAATATATATATTTAAAAACAATATTAAGTTTTACTTAAACATGACAAAAAGAAGTCACGTCAACAGTTTTAAACATATGACTTGTTTAATTACAAAGGGTAATCAGTAACATATGTATGTTCAACACGGCTTAAGAAAATGTGTGATTTTTTTGTCAGATTGTTTATACTTGAAAATGAGTAATATATGTTTACATTCAGAAACCCAGTGAAATATTGAAAGCACAACCTTTTTTCAGCTTTTAACTATATATATAACTTGACAAAAGACTTACAGATCGACATTCATCTTCATATCTTGCACTATCAACAGCACCGCCAAGAAAAGTGTGGAGTAGTTCTAAGAATCTGAACAACAGAAAGAAATAATCAGAATAACTATCAAACAATGATCATTGAGTAATTTAGAAGACAAAATCAAACCTAGCATAAGAACCATTAGGTTGTGTATCATTTGAACCTCTCCATTTATCATTAACCGACTTTTTTTTTGCCTCGTTTAATTTCGACTATGGCGTCTGTTGATTAAAAAAATATAAAAAAATAAGACTGATCCATTGGTAGTCTTCATGTTCAGAACAGTTTGTAGCACCATGAGCCTTACTTGATGGAATCCGAGGAAAACATAGAAGGCGTCATTTCCATAGAACACACTAGGGCCATTCTCGTTGTTACATGATATTGCGGAGACATATGTTGTAAGGGGTTTCACTGTTTCTAGAAACGCTCTTCAGCTTCAGCATCCCTTTGTCTTGTTATCATGAACCCCTTCATGTTCTTTAGGGGAGAGATCCTCCATATCAGCGGTTTCACTACATGAACCTGCACCATTCTCATCGTCACATAATGGCCTATGTACAATTCCTTCACAATCCTCATTTGCTTCATTTCTAAACCATCTTCATGGTACACATTTTGATAATTTTCTTTAGTACCGTTGTTTCTAAATGATGCAAAATTATTTTCTTGAAAATCACCATTTGGAGATAATTCACCCCTCCTCTCTTTTACCTTTCTGATGTCATAACCATATTCTTTAGCACCATTATTATCTCATATTCTCATGAAGAACCTGAAGGGCCAGCTAAAACTTTGTGATACATCTTTGCCCTCATGTTGCCTGCCACTTTAAACAACAGTTTTTAAGACATCTTGAGGGCGAATTGGAACATTAAACATGGGTTCGACAAAAGGAGTCCAGATCTTCATGACTTTATCGAATTGTTCAGGGGTACAATTTCGTGGAATATAATACTTCATGAGTTGATACAAGTCTTCATGAACATCCAAATCAAAATACTTAAATTCATGATGTGGCATAGTGTTTTGTCTTTTCCCGGAAGCAAAATGCTGATAAATGTAGTCTTCTTTAGACTTTTCTTCACTGATTTGCTTAATGTCCACCAACAATGCTGCATTATGGATGACCATGAATTGTAGAACTAGAAAGAGCCGTTACAGGTTACTGAAAACTGATAACTTCAACAAACTTACATTTCTAATTACCTTTAGCACTCAAGCTCTTTGAGTCCTATTGTTTGGAATAGAAGCTGCGATGATCAAGTGACTTGTGAAAGTTCTTTGCATAAATTTCTGCCCAAACCTTATTAAATTTAAAACGACATCTTGCCCATTCCTCTTGTTTCTGTTTCAAACGAGTTAATATAACTGGCAGAGCCAGAGATGCATTCTTCTTTAATACATCCATCATATCAAGCCCATTAACTCCATATAGACGTTCAATGCACCTCAAATTTAGAGCTGCAAAAATACATATAAATATAAAAATTTTGCAAAAGAAAATTATGTTCTGAGTTTATTATCAGTTACTTACCAGTAAGATGATCTTCAACTCCAACCACGCTGTCTATCTTGATGGAGTTATTATTAATCTTATCTATACATTCTTCCACTCGTCTTGCTGTTACATTCACGGATTCTAGTAACATGTCCAGTTCAAATCTGATATAACAGGTAACAATATTACCACCCATCAGCAAAGAGTAATCAGTTAATCTTCTGAAAGCTATATAGCCTTTCCGTAAAGGTGTTATGGAATAAAAAGGGCATATTGCATAAAAAGGTAATGTACTTTAGTCTGATTTCTACTTGGGGTAACAAGCTTTGTTTACCCCCAAAAAGGGTAACAAACTTTCAAAAGCTTTTGTTTTAAGGTAATTCTAAATTAACAACCCCGTCAAAACCCCAGGTCAAGAAAAAGCCAACATAGTCATAGTTATGGACACATCAGCTGCCACTCACTGTTATGACCAGGTAAGATTACCCTAGAGTTTTGATTTAGGGTAATCAAGCTTAAGTACACATTACCTTATGTGTGATTTGCCCATATATAAATTAAATTTCAATAACTGTAACATACCTATCGTCTTCACATAGAAATAAACTCTCTTCGTACTGGTTTTTACGCATGTGTTTGCAAGAGTAATCCTCATTACCAGCAACAGACACCCAATGATCATTCAACACCTCACCCCCAATTTTTGTTCTTTGACTTGCTGAAGGAATTGGATACTGTATCAGAACAACCGTTGCAAAAGAATTAGAAAAAAAAAACTTTATAAGTGGATAAGGTGACATATTGATCTTTATAGTAAGAATTACTTACATTCTTTGGCAGAAGACGGTAACTTGGAGTGCATTGTTCACAGTCAGAAAGGTCAAGTTCATGAATTGGCTTCGCCTGATACTCATCCTTGCTTGGAAGTAAAGATAGCTTGCAACTGGATATACTTTTACAGCCATTTTTAGACCCGTCTCCGTCATTGATCTCGCGATATCTGTCCATTTCATGCTTGTCATGATCTCGAGCTACAGCATCAGCCTTCAAAGATCCAGGTAAATGTCCACTCCACAAAGAACCTGACCAGATCTAGTTAGAGATAGTTTAACATTTACAAGCATCAACATCCGGATAGAGATGGTTGACCGAGTAAAAGGGAAAACGGATAGAGGAAAACCAGCATTTAATTATAAATAAACTATATGCATTTTCACTAGTAGTATTGGCTCAGCATTAAATTGTTAGCGGAGAAAAGCCTGGTAAATTTAAAGGATAAAAGAGTCTCAGCAGGCAAAAAATAATTTTAATGAGGAAAGAAAAGGAGAAAATAATGATTTTCACCAATATAATGATAGGTATTATAATTTAGGAAATACCCTGATGCAATAGTTCTGTAACAGTGTCCTCGAGTGTATTAGCAGATTTATCTTTGCGGGTAGCACACTTCATCCCATGATGATCAAAATTTTTATCCTGTGCATGATGTTTGTCTTCCCTTCTCACATTATCTTTCCCGCTATGAAACATATGCTCCTTGTCATGATAAGGATCCATCATGTCAGCAATGCCATCATGTTCAGCATCACAAGCAATATCTTTCTGCAGATGAGCAAAAAATTGGTTCAAAACCAATTGTGAATATTTGAGATGATTAATGAGTAAAGCTGTAGCAAGCAAAGTTAAGTCACTTGATAGACATACGTTATCTTGATCTCGAAATTGGAAATTACCTTTTCAGAATGCAGAGGTCTTATAGTGACAATGGGCGAGCTCCTATCTTCAACACAAGATTCGTGGTTCCCTCTGAAATGAACACACTGTTTGGAAAATGCTGGTGAAGAATTAATAAAATAAGTGGTAAATTCATTGAGCAAGTCTGGCTGGTTATGAAGAAGAGCAGCAACCTAAAAGGAATTTTAAAATGACTGAATAAATTAAGAAGCACGGCTTTAAATATGCACACATGCAGGATGATCAAGTGAAATGGGAAAAAAAACTACAACAGTTTAAAATAACAAACCTCCTGTTGGACCTCACTTATAGATTTCTTTTCCTTTCTATACATTCTCAAAATATCAAGGAAAGATTCATACACATGATCATCACCTTGAAATCTCATCTGCAAGCATATAGCATGTGAGAACATTTCAAAGGGAAACAGTTATTCCTTTTCCTGAAATGTCATTACCTTAAACTTGTTTACAAATTGAATGGCTTTTTCAATCACCATGTCCTCGTGTGAGAGTGTGATTTCATATCCCTTTGGGAGAAAGGTATTGAAACCCAATATTAGTTTTTTGTGCCCTTTGAATAGTTCTTTCACCCTAGCTATGACACCTGTGGTGTCAGTTCTACAAACAAACATATATACATTGCCATTATAACAGATCATGACAAGTTTTCACACAATTACATCATTAAAAATTAAACAAAGCAATCTTTATCAAACCTTTCTGCCCGAAAATCTTTCAGTACATTGAGAAACTCTGCATATTTCTCTGTTTGATCAGGAAACACGTCTTTGCCATCATTAAGATAGGTAACGGCATCATGAGTTGTCAACTTATGCTGACTGCCTCCACCCGCAATTTCGGTTCTCCCAGAACTAAAAATAAACCAAACCATTCATTCAACATTCAAATAGACCTCTCAAAGTTAACCCTTAATTTAAAGACCTTAAGATGCCATAAACATATCTTGAGGAAACAAGCATTAATTCACTTGTGTATCAAAATATAAAGATAACTAATAAACACTGGCACTTGATAACTATATAAAGAAAATAGATAGCCAAATCTTTGAAAACTAAGAAATCAAAGTTCAAAAACGTATTATATATAACTTTGCTCTTCAAAATTCCATCACAAACCATCACATAGACTTCATAATCAAAAAATTCTTCCCTAAAATGTCTCTCTGAAGACAAACAAAGTCAAGTGTAATCTTAATTTCACACTTACGGTTCAGTGATAACAGGCGGCTTAAGTTTAGAAGCACCACCGGAAACATCAAAGTCTCTAGACCTCTTCTTCCCTGTAAAAAGTAGACCACAACTCTTTGGAAATATAATCAAAAACGAAAATTAATCCTCAGATTAACAATCAAAAACACCTAAAAGAATCAAAATACCCATCTAAAAGCGAAGCACACGAGCAACTGTTGACCCTCACCGTCAACAACTCCTCATTCTGTAAAACAAAATCCGGCATTAAACCTTGAATTCGAAGAAAAGTATCTAACAATGCAAATATACAAAATTAATGGAGGATAAATAATCTTACTCTCTGAACCAAAAGATCGTCTGTTTCTTCAACTCTACTTCGCATTCACCTCTGTTTCAAGAGCGACGCATACAATTGTGTGTATCTACACAGTTGGTATTGCGTGTGAGATTGAATGCAGATACTGAATCTAACAATCTGTAAACAGAATTTAGAGAGACATAGTAATGGCTTTGTATGTATGTATGAAAGTATAGGCTATACGTATAAAAAAGTTGTAAGTATAAAAACACAGTTGAGTGTGTTTGTGTGTACCAGAGAAGAAAAAGGGAGAGGAGAACAAGGGTACAGAGAGGGTTTTGTTGACGTCTTTTGTTGGAGTGAACCGGGTGACCGTGAACCGGTGATTGCCGGTAAACTATGCAAATTTGGGGTTTTGACTTTTGACTTTAAAGTTTAAACTTATCATAATGGTAGGAAGATTAAAAAGAAATAGATTTTTTTAATGGCAAAAATTCACCTCCTAAATATATTCCTAAATCTATTTCGTTGTTATTAAAGGGTTTGTAGCCCAACGGTACTGGTGTTATAGATAAATGTCCCCTCTTAAAAGGTTGTGGGTTCAAGTTTCGGTGTGGACAGTGGTGTAGATTAGAAGTAGGTTTAGTGGTGTGTGTGTTTGTCATTCAAAAAAATCTATTTTGTTGTTTATAGCGGGATTTGAATCCATAACTTTTTAGGGGAGACACTACTCCACATCCACCATTTACACACTCACTAAATCTACTCTTAAATCTACTCCGTCGTCTATAGCGAGACTTGAACCCACAACTTTTTATAGGAGGCACTACTTCATATCCACCAAATATCCGTGGACTACAATCCTTTAGTATGAAAAAAATAGATAGCCAATAAAGATGAAAATGAAAATGAAAATATGTTTTATAATTGAGGACATTTACTAAAGTGAAGAGCTTTAGGAATAATTTTGATATTATATATATAGTTCTTTTACACGTACATGTATAATATTTTAGTATTATATAAATTTTTTAATCTGTGGTATTATTTAATATTAATCGTTTGGGTTTGTTTCATTTCCTTAGAATATTCTATGAAGAAAATCCTCTTAAAAAAATGTGGTTTGCAAACAGGTTCTGTAATTTTATTTTAAATAGTAATTAACTTTACTTAATTCATTCTCGTGTAACCAACTTCTAAAAATTATTTTTATAATAACTAATCTATAGTTTATGTAAAATTAGCAATGTAATACTTTACTATTGTTCGGACTAAAAAGCTAAAAAAAATTACAATAAACTTTTGAAGTAGCTTTTAAAACTAATTGAAATCTTTTATACATAAAATTACATATACTCTATTATATGTTTTACAAATTCTTTTATTTTTATGATTTGTCTTTTCATGTAATTTTTACATCATCTAGATACAGCTAACGAGTATTTTATCAAATACGTATACTGTATATTAACAAAAAATAGAGATTACAACTTTACTCATTAGTTTTTTTTTTTTTTTTTGAAAAGCCAAGATTTATTAAAAATCAATGATTTCTCTATAAGGAATTGAGAAATAAACAAGTACAGTGCACTAGAAATGTTTACAAAAACAAAGAAACCACAAAATGGGCCTGACTAATCGAAGCCCACCCTATTTCCTACACCCTAATTTGTGAGTTGTGACATGTGACACTCATGACCTGATCTGGAAAATGAATCCAATCCATCCATTCAACATATGCTTTCTTTTTTGTCTAGCCTTTTAACCATAAAAACAATTGCATTTGAGCTGTAAAAAATACCCCATCCAAACTTTCTTTTTTATGGCTGAATATAGAGTTGTTTCTATTACTCCAGATTCCATACGCTAATGCTTTAACCGCTGCGTTCCAAACTAACTTTTGATTTTAAGATCAACTTGAACAAAACCTGTTACAAGCTTCCTTCAAGTTACCATCTTCTTGAAATTGCATTCCCCACCACTTGTATAATTCTTTCCAAATACCTTTTACCTTATTGCAACTGAGTAATGCATGGTTCACGTTGTCGATTCCCTCCAAACATCTCGGACATAATAGAGAAGGAATATCTATATCTTTCTCTCGAAGTTTTGTCAGTACCGGTAATTGATCTTTGAATGCTCTCCAAGCAAACACGTTAATCTTCTTTGGTAGGATTGGTGACCACTCCGTAGATTCTTGCGTCAATTGAACGTTGTGTCGTCGATCTTCGAGCAGATTCCTCACCGTTGCAACTGAGTATCTATTGTCATTATACATTGACCATTCCCACGTATCTTCCACCTGTTGCTTCAATGACACTTGACTCAACAGAAACTTAAGATCAAGACATTCTGACCCGACTCTCCCAACGCATGACTCAAACTGACTAACATCCCAAACCTAATTTGACATAGACCATGACCCGACCTCTCCTACCTTTATGTTTTTATTTCGGCATCTACTATAGACACTAGGAAACAACTCTGCTAAACTCGATTGACTCTCCCATCTATCGTACCAGAAACTTGACCTCATACCGTTCCCCTCCCTGACTCTAAAATATGAACTCAATGACAGACCCAAGGACTCTATCTCATTGACTGCTTTAATTATACCACCCCACATGGAGCTTCTATCGTACCTCACAGACTCAAACATACCCGACTCACCATAGATGCTTTCTATTATATTAACCCAAAAGGAACCATTGCAAACCTTGAATTTCTAAAACCATTTACCCAAAAGCCCCAAGATGAATAGTTTAAGATCACCCAAGTTCAACCCCCCACCCTCAAAATTGCAAATCGTTACATCTCATTTCACCCAACAAATATTTTTGTTCATCCCATCCCCACCCCAAAAAAAAGATCTCCTAATTTTGTCTAGAGATTGTAAGATACCTGCCGGTGCCCGGAAAAGTGAAAAGAAGTACAACGGGATTCCTGTTAAAACCGATTTAATCAATGTGATACGACTAGGGCCATCAATGGATCGGATCTTGATCTAGATCCGATCCGATCTGCTCCATTTAAATGATCCAATGGGTCAAAAAATCCGATCCATTGATCCAATAAGAGATCCAATGGGCCGATCCATTTAAATAGATCACTACATGGATCGATCCAAGATCTGTCTGTGTCGATCCATTTAATATCAAAAAATCCGCCACCACCGCCGACCACCACCGCCGCCGACCACCGCCGCCGACCACCGCCAATACCGCCGCAGACCACCACCGTCGCCGACCACCGCCACCACCGCCGCGACCGCCGCCGCCGCCCACCGCAGCCGACGCCTACCGCCCCCGACCACCGCCGCCGATCACCGACCTCCGCCGCCGCCCACCGCCACCACCGCCGCCGCCGACCACCGCACACCGCCGCCGACCACCACCGTCGCCGACTACCGCCACCACCGCCGCCTACCACCGCCGACCACCGCCGCCGACCACCGCCGACGACCACCGCCACCGCCGCCCACCGCCGCCGCCGCCGCCCGCCGCTGCCGCCCACCGCCGCCGCCCGCCGCAGCCGCCGACCGCCGCCGCCTCCCACCGCCGCCCGCCACCGCCGCCCGCCACCGCCGCCGCCAACGACCATTGCCGCCGACCACCGCCGCCGACCACCACCGCAGCCCACCACCGCCGCCCACCGCCGCCGCCGCCCGCCGCCGCCCGCCGCTACCGGCCACCGCCACCGCCACCGCCACCGCCGACCGCCGCCGACCGCCACTGCCGCCAACGACCATTGCCGCCGACCACCGCCGCCGACCACCACCGCTGCCACCACCGCCGCCCACCACCGCCGCCCACCGCCGCCGCCGCCCGCCGCCGCCGACCGCCGCCGCCCGCCGCTACCGGCCACCGCCACCGCCACCGCCGACCGCCGCCGACCGCCACTGCCGCCGCCGACCACCGCCACCGCCGCCGTCCACCGCCACGCCGCCGTCCACCGCCACGCCGCCGTTGGCCGCCGCCGCCGGCCACGACCACCGCCACCGCCGCCGTCCACCGCCGCTGACCACCGCCGCCGACCACCGCGGTAGGGTGGGGTAGGGTGAGGTAGGGTAGGGTAGGGTGGGGTGGGGTGTGGGGTGGGGGGTAGGGTGGGGTAGGGTGGGGTGGGTGGGTGGGGGTGGGGTGGGGTAGGGTGGGGTAGGGTAGGATAGGTAGGGTGGGGTAGGTGTGGAGTGGGGGTAGGGTAAGGTGGGGTGGGTGGGGGTAGGGTGGGGTAGGGTGGGTGGGGTTGGGTAGGGGTGGGGGTAGGGTGGGGTTGGGTTGGGTGGGGTTGGGAGGTAGGGTAGGGGTAGGTGAGGTAGGGTAGGGTGGGGTGGGGGTGGGTAGGGTGGGGTGGGGGTGAGGTAGGGTGGGGTGTGGTTGGGTGGTGTGGGGTGGGGGTCGAAGAATTATTTGATATATTTATTATATAAATAAAATTAAATTAATAATATTAAATGGGTCGCTCCGGGTCATGATTCATTAATTATTGATCCGATCCAAATCCAACTAAATGGATCTCAATATTATTGGATCAGATCCAAATCCAATTAAATGGATCAGCGGGTCAGATCAGATCTTTAACCGATCCGATCCGATCCAACCCATTGACAGCCCTAGATACGACCACCAAATGATAAAAGTTTCTTTTCCAAGATGACAATTTATTCCAAAATTTGTCCAAAATGCTCTTCCAATACAACTTTCTATTCGTGTTTACATTAATAGGGACCCCCAAATAGTTCAATCGATCACCTACTTTGCAACCAACTTGTTTTGAAAACTACTTTAATACTAAACTTTCCACCCCAAAACCCGTAATACAACTTTTCCTCAAATTGACTTTCAATCCCGATACATCTTGCTATAACTTCATCATCGACATCATCACATTAAGATTTTTTTATCCCCGTTTACCAAATAAAATTGTATCATCTGCATATTGCAAATGAGACACTTCTATTTTATTTTTTCCAACCAAAACACCTTTAAAAATATGTTTTTCCACAGCCTCTTTGAACATTATATTCAGCTCCTCAACAGCCAATAAAAATAAATAAGGGGCAATCGGATCCCCCTGTCTCACCCCCCCCCCCCCCCCCCTTTCAACCACAAATTCTTCCGACGGAGAACCATTGATCAAAACAGACATTCTAGAAGACATAAGGCATGATTTTATCCACATTATCCATCTCGACCCAAAACCCATTTCTTTCAAAATATCAAACAAAAAGTCACATTCAAGACTATCATAAGCCTTCTCAAAGTCAATTTTGAAAATGAAGCATTTACTGTTTTTCTTTTTTAGTTCATTAATAATTTCACCAGCACTCAAAATGCTATCTAAAATGGACCTATCTTTTATGAAAGCTGTTTGAGTCTCCCCAGTTACATCATCTATCACTTTCTTGAGTCTGTTTGCCAACAACTTTGACACTATCTTGTAAAAGCATCCTATTAAGTTGATAGGTCTGTAATCACTAAAAGTCCACGAATTAGCACATTTTGGAATTAAAGTTATGAAAGAAGAATTGCACCCCTTTGAAATATTGCCGTTCAACCAAAAATCGCTGATAGCCCTCATCGAGTCATCTTTCAGCATATCCTAATAATGTTTCATAAACCCAAAACTAAAACCATCTAGCCCTGGCGCCTTACTACTCCCACAATTCTACACTGCTTCCTTGACTTCTTGTGTAGAGAATCTTTCTTCCAACACCTTAACTTGAAAACCATTAATTCTCTTGAAGGAATCTGATTTAATCTGTATCTTCCTTTGACCATTGCTTTTGAAAAACTTACCAAAGTGTTTTTGTGCTTCAGTTTTAATGATCTTCGGGTCTTCAATCCACTTCCCCCCACAATTAATACCTTCCATCTTGTTGTTTCTCCATCTGTTCTTTATCATTGTATGGAAAAAATTAGTATTCACATCCCCTTCTAAAAACCACTTTTCCTTAAATTTCTGCCTTAGCATATCTTTTCGAACTTTTTGTTTTTCCATCCAGTTCATTTTTTACTCTTTCCAGATCTGTATTTCCGTATCCAGAGACCACTCCCCTCTGCTTTTAGTTCCAAATCCCAAATATTCTTCTTCAGTTCTTTTAATTCATTTTGCATCCCATCCAATCTGCCCTTATTCCACTTCTTAAGTTCGAACTTAACATTTTTTAGCTCTTCCATAAAGATACAATCCTTATTTTTTGCCTTTGTATTCTTTAACCAATCTTGTTTAACCACTTCATCGCAACCTTCCATCTCCAACCATGCATTAAAAAACCTGAAAGGCTTGGGACCTGAATCAACATCATCAAGATTGGATAATGGTAAGATCTTCTTCTATCCAACACTTTGCCTCTAACCGATCCCTAAAGGTCTAAAAAAACCTTCTGAAATCAAGAATCTGTCTAATTTACTAAACTTCAGACTCTTTGAACAGATTCTCGTGAATTTCTTGTTACACAATTGAATGTCGACCAATCCATTATCTTCAATAAACTTGTTAAAATTATCCGCATTTGATTCTATAAAGTTTGTATTCAGCCTTTCCTCACGATCTCGAACCTCGTTAAAATCCCCAAATAAAACATGCTCCATTCTGTTAAGTTCTAATAAATTATCTAAAGCATACCACAATTCCAACTTCTTTTCTCTCGTATGAAAACCATATACATTCACAATCAACAATTCAGTATCATTATTACAACAATTGCCTTTAATTGCAACAAACCCCTCTCCAACACAAGCTACGATATTCATGATAAAAGTTAGATCCCACACCAACAAAATACCCCCTGCCATCCAACAGGCATCTTTATGAACAAAATTAAAGCTGCTAGACCCCCACATATTTTCCACAAACTCTTCCGAAATATGATTTAATTTTGTTTCTTGTAACCCAAATACATCCGGTTTTAGCTCCTTACAGATATCCTTTACCCAATCAATTTTATCACCCGACCCAAGACCTCTGATATTTAAGGAAATCATCTCCATTAAGAAAAGAAAAACATACGAAACCTTACCTTCATCATGGAGGTCCAATGATGACTTCTCTGACAAGGTGAATCCTGTAACGCCACCCCTAACGAGTTTAAAATTAGAGTTAATTTAAACTTTTTAAACGTCGATTATCAAAAGTGTTGCAGCGGAATTAAACACCATTTACAAAAACTACAAGATTGACTCGGCTAATTAATTACAACAAAAAGGTTAGCCAAGTTCAAAGCTACAAGCGTTACCAACTAGTTCCGACCATCGGATCCATACAAACTACAACGTGTTCCCCAAAAGGTATATACAACAAAAGCTACCATCGGTACCCGCCTCACCAGGCCTCTAGCATCAACCTGCGAAAAAGGTAAATCTTGCACCGTTAGCTACAACTAGCTAGTGAGCACCAATTACACATAAGCAACAATAAGCAGGCTATCACGTATCAGAATAGCACACAAGGCTATCCTATCATATTGTGACGTGACAAACGTGTCAGCAGTAGTCGTATGTTGCAGGGGAGCTAACCCCGCTCAACAACCCAAAAGCAGTCCACATAGTACGCCAATTATCTATCATGTTGGTTCCCATCTATCAAGGAACCTTACTCCTTAGAGGAACGGCGGCCTGCAGGACCATCACCCAAGCGTATACTACTTGAGTACCGTTAATGCCCGGGTACTAACTCCCGTCTACCCGAGAACCCAGCCAAGTATTGACACCCGTCTACCTGACTGACCTCCGTGTTCTCCAATTCAGTGTCCGGACAAAAACTTCATAAACAACTAGTTGATCCAATAAGGATCCAGTTCATGCGCGCATATAATCACAACAATATCTTTCATATCAACAATAATAATACTAAGCATGCTTGTACAACTTTATCATTACATACCTCCATTTCCACGTATCATTACACCAATCATGTGTCAACATGTACTACAGATAACTTACCTACTGAGACTCATGGGAAACCGGTACTCACCTCGAAACTACAAGAGGCAGATATGCAATCGGGAATCCCAAGAGCACACAGAATCGTCCGAGTCACCTAACACCAATAAACATAGATAAACACCCCTTAGTATACACTACAACAGACTGCACTAACAACAGTCTCAACAAAAGGTCAACATGGCTTCTGACAGCCTCCTACGGCCGCAGGAACATGATCCTACGCCCGCAGAACAACATTCCAACATGTACTACGGCCGTAGTACATATGCACTACGCCCGTAGGAGTTCTTACCAAAGAACCATGACCTACGGCCGTAGTAACTATATACTACGCCCGTAGTAGGCATCCTTTGGGTAACTACGGCCGTAGCAACCATATCCTACGCCCGTAGTAGGCATCCTTTGGGTAACTACGGCCGTAGCAACCATATCCTACGCCCGTAGTCTTGTTTCCATCACCCGTAGGTGGTAATCCTCATAATTTCAATCCTACGGCCGTAGCAACCATTACCTACGACCGCAGTAACATAAACAACACCCTACGGCCGTAGTAACATCATACTACGCCCGTAGGAACCAAAATCACAGCGTGTTCTTGCTCTGTTCGTAAACAGACGCTGTTTTACGAGTTTTTGACTCAAAATCCAACTTGAATCCATATTCAAGTGTTTATACAACATTTCTAACATATATACTAACTTACTAACATGATTTGGACACAAGAACAACATCAAAACACTTCTAAATCTTCACTTTGACACCACACACACAAGGACATGAAGAACTAGGTTTTTAGCTTCAAGAACACTTACTAGGATGATGAAGATGAGGCTCAAGAGCAGATTTAGCACCCAAGTCCAACTTCTAATCCGAATCTAACTTTGATTCTTTACTTGATTTCCTTCTCAAATGATCAAACAAATGGGTGTGGATGGTTGTACGAATGCATGTATGTGTTTGTAGTGTGTGTATGTGTGTTTTAAGCTTATCCAGTAAAGAAGAAAGAGTCTATAGGCCGACTTAACAAGTTAATACCCCATCTCGGGTATTTCGTTCTCCTATTCAACTTAAAACACAACTTAGGGTTATCCGTTTCAACTAACGGAGATATTTTTGGAACCATTATCCAAAACCGTTCAACTATTTGTCAACATGGTCAACTTATGACACTTTTCATAATACTACACTTTTATCCACATTTAACACCAGTTAACACCATTTAACACCAATTAGCACCAATTCATGTTTAAAACACCAATTAACATTTAAGACACCATTTAGCAACATTTATACTACAGTTAGCAACAAAACACCAATTAAAGTCAATGTACAACTGTTAAAGCTACATGTACTACAGTTTACAACTAGGCCCCATTTTGGGGTGTTACAAATCCGAGTTGTTCACCAATTTCCTTTGTATGTACTGACGACATCGACGCCTCCTTCTCTTTTAATGTGACCCCCGAACCACCTTGTCTAACCTTGTTATTCTTAGCTCCTTTCGCATTTTCCAGTTGGGATTTACTGAATTTAGCCATAGCCAACTCCTTGACTTTCACTATGCTTCTTCTTCCCGATCCGAGAGGGCTGAAATCGTACACCCCTTCCTTCATTTACTCATGGCTCTCCTCTCTTTTACGCCTATAACTTTTGCTCTCAACGAATTGATATTTACCTTTGTCATTCATATCTGGCACCATGGATTCATCGCAACTCTTGAATTCCTCTTCTAACTGAAATGGGCCTTTTAATCCCAGTTGTATCCCCGTCTCAAGGTCCTCTGGGCCGTTTTTTAACTCAGGCCCTTGTTTGTCATTTTTATTATTGTCCAGCCCACTTACTTTTATTTCACTTTCTTTGACCGGCCCAAATTGCTCTGGCCCAACTGCTTCTTCACCTGTCACCCCATTATTCATGCGCCGACTAGAGGAAGCCATGCTACTGTCATTAATTTGATTTACGTCCATCGAAGTTCCTTTAATTGCCTCATTCCCCCAAGACATCGAGTTACGATGACTATTTGAATTGTTAATCATTACTTCTTGTTGGTTGCCTCCTGACCTTTTGCCTTCCTGCCCACAACTTTCCGGTGACTTCTCTTTTTTTTCTCCGACGAACATTCCGTTAGTCTCATCCTCCGTGTCTGAATCTTCATCGTTTTCTTCTACTCCTGTCCTCCACTTACTTCATTCCTTTTTGGAGCTCGTGGATGAAGTACCATCATCATCTTATGCGCTTACGTCATCGATCCAATCCTCCTCTTTCATAAGTATTGATTTGATCGACTTTCCACACTTAACTGAAATTCTCTCCAACAATGGGTACTCGTATGAAGTTGTAATCAGAACTCTACCTAATACTAACAAAGAGGAACTATTCCATGAACAATTGGCAATAATAGATGGTTCACCCCACCTCTTAGCAATTGTTTTAAAACTTTCCTCCGACCACATATTTAACGGGACACCATAAATTTTAACCTATGTCATCCTAGCTCTGCTTGAATAATCAGTAGACCACATTCTACCATTGCTCAAACATTTCCAAATTTCATTTTGTTTATCGTTTAAAACTTCTTCTGCCTCCTTTTTAGAACCAAATGTAAGTAGCACGTCTAACCCCCTAAGAACTTCCAATACACCAATGAAGGACATAAGATTTTTAAAACTTCCGACAAATCTTCTAATAATTATGTGTTATTTGCCTTTGCTATTATGCTGCAATCTAGGATTGGTTCAATGTCGTGGTTGATCTCTACCCCTATAACCGTATCCCATTCATGCACATCTTTTTTTGATTCTCCACCGTTTTCTTCGCGTAGTTTTCATCTGAAACCCCGTAATTCTTCTTCTCCGTTTGTTTACTTCTTTCATTATTACTAGTAACTTTTACTTTCTCCTATGACTCACTATTTCCTTGTTTGCCCTTTACCACATCAATAAAGGCTCTACCATCCCTTTCTTTCCACACTGTTTTATGCTTCATCTCAACTCTTATGTTGTCCTCCCCGTTGTCTTTTGTGTTGAAATTCCACTTCCAGCCCATATTTGCTCCACTCGTTGTTCTTGTTTCTTTGGCCACATCAGCTACAATTTTATATGATCCTAACCATAAGTTGTTTAGTTATGGATCAACAAACTCTTATCTTCCTTGCCCCACATTCTGACAAACCCGAATCTCTTACTGTTCTTCAGTCTTTTCTTTGCGATATAGATATCCACCACTCTTCCAACATGTTTGAATAAGAACCACAGTTTCTTTTCATCTGTACCTTCAGAAAAGTTATGGAAAAAGAAAGAAGTTGAGTGATCGAACACGTTGCCAAATCGGTTGTTGTTGTAATCCCGTCGTACATTCCGTCCATGCTCGTAGTACCTGCTTGTGAACTTACTATCTCTCTTCCACTCTCTCTCTCTCATTTCTCTCCTCGTCGTAAAAAATTGTATATAACTTCACTCATTAGTTAGCGGTTACTTTTACTAAAGACATCCTTAACCACTAAATAGTCTTTTGTTGTTGGTTTTATATTTTCCTACATACCATCATCTAGTAGAATATTAACACATGGAATTCTAATTTCTAACTTTTTAAGTTTTTTTTTCAAATTTATTAAACATAACATTTTTAAAACTTTAACAACTAAAATTTTCAATTATGTCTTCTAAGTCCTAACCACTATTTCGTCGTCATCAATCTCTACTTAGATTTACACCCATGACTATGTCTTTTCATCTTATTGTTGTTCGGATTGCCTTGCAGAAAGTGATGAATTAATCTTTGCTTCAAATGGTGGATTTTTCTAGAAAATGTAAAAATTCATAAAGAAATGGATCTCCTCGTACAGGACCTACACAGGTTTTCTTCATTTAGCTTGGTTTCTTTATAGATAGATGGCTAATCTCCTGTTTTTATATTCTCAATCTTGGTTTGTATACAAACATTTTATATTATTATCTTAAGCCTTTTAATATAATTCTTTATCTTTCAAATAAAAAAATCTATACATCCTAAAAATCACATGATATTGCTGACTTCCTCTAGCACCATGACGTCATTGGCCTCCACCACCTTATGACCAAACCAGCCTCCATCATTTAGGACCTGAACTAAAATTACCCAACACAAAAATTTCCAGAGTCACAAATCATAAATTGGTCTTAAAGTTTGGAACATGTATAACCTTTCTTTAAGAATATGAAAACACTAGCAAATTTGATTATCAGACCAACATACAAATTCAATCTATAAACCATAATTTCATTTGAATTTCATCGAAGATGGATCGATGGAGAGGTTTTGAAACAGGGAGTGACATGCAACAACAATGAGGGCTAACGAGAAGCAGGTAAGATGATATTTATCATCTATATCTGTATATGTGAGAAGATATATTATTACCATTATTAAATATCTTTATGAATATTTAATATGAAGAAAAGTTGAAATGTGGTAAAAATAGTTTACTTGAGATGGTTTATTGATAAACATTAGCTAATTCTACATAAAATTGATATATCATAAGTTAATTTTAAAATATATAGTTGAGCAAAATTCTCTACAATTTTAAACACTTAATTAACCCCTTAGAAATTACAATAAAAAATCGTTCAATTATGTTTATTTGTTTTAACATAAAAGATATCAACATATAGAATATTTCCCTCGTAGAATTATTTCATATTTGTCTTATTAAAATCAAATCATATGTATTTTAAAGTAATTAGTAATACACTATATATATTTTTTCTTGGCTTGTACAGGCTAAAATTATATATTTTCTTCTCTTGGCTTGTACGTATTAGACCCCCATATGGCCATATTCTCTCATTCTTTCACTTCGGTTTTCAAATATATCTCTCGTTTATTTTACAACTAGGTTAAAGACTCGTGTAGTATACATGTTGATTCAGAGAATGCATACTTTACAAAATATCCATACAGAGACGTTGAAGAGTTAAAACATATGAATGAGACAATAAATGAAGTAATTATAAATCAAGATCTAGATTTAATAGACACGATTAATATTAATATTATCCATCTTAGATTATAAATTTTTGTATTAGTAGGTAAGGTGAATATCAAATGATTTAGTTAATAAAATGGCATAAAAACTCACTTTTTAATGAATAGATGTGAAGTGTAGTCCTAAATAAACTGATTTTTATTGTAAATGAATAATCATCCTTGATAAAATGAAGAGTGGAAGTTAAATTGCTAAAAAAGAAAACCATTTTAAGCACTCAATATTTCAAAAAAAATATTGTACTTTATAGGAAAGTAGAGAACTTCATCTATCTCTCAATAATTTTCTTTTAAGAATAATCTATAAACAAAACTATAATTAGTTGCCTGTTTTTTCACTAGATTTTCAAGAAAATTAGAAAAATAGAAAATTGTCAGTTTTTTTCCCTTAGAAAGATAAGTTTTTTAGACTTAACTCACAAAATAGTAACCAAGTTTAAAAAATGTTTAATCAAAGTTACTCATCCCTTATTTCACTTTTTAAAATAACCCATTAGTAATTTTGAAAAAACACTTTTCAAACTTGGTTTTCTGAAAATAAACTAAAAAATGGAAAACTTCATTCTTTTCATCTAAAACATGTTTTTCAAGTTTTTAAATGTTTTTGAGAAAAAAACTACATTTTCCACTGCTAAAATATACTTTTAATAAATAAAAAAAGTTAAATATAAAGCCTTTAATTCAAAGTAAATTTTTTGCTCGTATCAATGAAACTGTTTTTTAGTATTATTTCGTTTTTGTAATTTAAATATAATAAGTTCGACGTGAGTTCGAGTGTAAGGAAAGTTGGGCTCAGTTGTAGATTGGGCATCCTAAAATACAGGCTTGTGAGTAGAGGTGCACAAAAAATCTGAATATCCGATTTTGTGCAAAAACTATCCGAACCGATTTTTTATAAAACCGGATATTTTTCAAACCGGAGCAGATTTAACCGGTTTTATCCGATCCGATCCGGTTTTAATCTGATCCGAAACCGGTTACACTTTTGTCCGAGAAAATCCGGTTTTAATCCGTACGAAACCGGTTACACCTCTGTCCGAGAAAATCCGGTTACAATCCGAAAATCCGGTCCCAAAAAAATCGAAAAGATCCGGTCCGGATTTTATCCGATTCCGATCGGATTAAAATCCGAAGATGTGCACCTCTACTTGTGAGTTATGACTGTTAAATGTTAATTACTTGCATGGATACTTTGGATAGTATCGATCGAGTGATGAAACTTTTTGGGCCAAAAGTGTTCATGGTTTTTTGGGCCAAAAGTGTTTATTTTAATGTTTGTTATCATAAATAAACCAATTTCTTTAATATTATGAAGAGGATTTTAAAAATATAAGAGTACTCGCAATAGGTGCTTGTTTAGTCATCACAAAGAAAATCGAGAATGGCTCCTCCTTGTTGTCATTGAGGTTTGCTCGTCCTATGAGAGCTCATTGTGGTGGTAAGTGGAAAGAAGGCGAGACCATATTTTCTATTTATTAATTCAAAAGTTTAAACGATTACACACATACACATACCAGTAGTTTACTAGTGTTAAGGGATGGAGATGTCAAATATAACTATTGATGTTAAGATAAAGAGTTCATTGTTAATTGCACAAAATCTATAATATCTCTTCATGTTAAATCCTAAATGTTGTTTTCAATATATTTTAATAAAGTTTAGTTTACATATGACATTAGTTACATATGACATTAGTCATTGTTTAGGGTAGCTATTGTAAATACCCAAGGGGTATAAATACAAGTTTGTAAACTCTTTCCCTTCACGTACGTATTCTTCCACCGAGAGTTCATATACATTGTGTTGATTGCTTCAATTGATTGTTGATACGAGATACACTTGGACCTACAAGTGGTATAAGGGCAAAAGATTGACAAATAGGTTGGTATTTCTTTGATAATAGATAGATTTCTTGTTCTTATTTTCTGCAACTGCGTAGGCAGTAGAACTCTAATTCCTTTAGTTTTTTGTGTGTTAAAACTACAATTAACTGTTGGGGCTTGTTAATTTGGTGATTATAAACTGTTAGAAATCAATTGAATAATTTTTGGTTGTGATTTGAGCGTGAATTTGATTGAAAAGTTGATCGTCTTTGAATCTGATTCTTTAGCTGCGCAAACAATTTTGTGCGCTGAAACCTTCCTGCGCAAGCAATTTTATGTGCTGAAACATCCTGCGCAGTTAATATCCTGCGCAAACAAATTTATACGCTGAAACGATCCTGCGCATACCAAATCCTGCGCACAGCCACAGCGCATAGCAATCTGCGCAGACCAAGGCTTCCCTTTGAAAATTTATTTTTGTGCCACCGACCCACGATGGTTTCATAGAATTAATGTCCACCAATATTTTTTTATCAATCTTTTTGAGAATATATTGTTGCTACATACCACGTATCCATTATTGTATTGAGTTAAATTTGCATTAGTTTTATCAAGATTCTAATTTGCATGAACCATTTTGCTTTATTAATAACTTTGGTTTTTGTTAGTGCTTGTTTATCTCATTTTTTAAGCTTGTTCACAAGAAGTTAGTAATCATTGTATGTGGGTAAGCTTGTTTATCTCATTTTGCTCGGAAGTTTGCTCTAACTTTTGCTCGGAAGTCTGCTCAGACCTCTGCTCGGAACACTGCTCGGTTCATGTGGTTAAACTTCTGCTTAGTATTTGCTCAGGCTTAAATCGATTATCGACCGTTCTTCTTGCGCATGCAAAGTCTGCGCATACAAAGACTGCGCATACAAACTTCTACTTAGTGTTTGCTCAGACTTCTTCTGCTTAGTAAACTCTGCTTAGTGTTTGCTCAGAGACTTCTGCTTAGTAAATTCTGCTTAGTAAATTCTGATTAGTGTTTGCTCACACTTCTTCTGCTCAGTAAACTCTGCTTAGTGTTTGCTCAGACTACTGCCTATAGTAAACTCTGCTTAGAATTCTACTCCAAACTCTGCTGAGACTTCTACTTGGAAGTTTGTTCGGAAATCTGCTCAGTTCATTTGCTTAGACTTTTGCTCTAAACTTTGCTCGGACTTCTGCTCGGAAGTCTGCTCAGACCTCTGCTCGAACTACAGCTCGGCTGCTTAGACTTCTGCTCGAAAGGCTGCTTGGACGTCTGCTCCATCTGCTTGAACTTCTGCTTAGAATCAAAGTTTGATTAATTCTGTCACTTAGTCATTTTTCGATCACACAATTCACACACACAACCTTTTTGTGTCATACCAACTTTTGTTTTCAATCTACGATCATATATCTGCGTATCAAAATGCCAAAGGAAGTACATGCTAATAATGGAGATCGACAGTCTTGCATCAGTTCTGAGGTTAGTACTACTAGTTCTCAGTTTATCGATATGATTCATACTTTGCAAAATCAGATTTCAGAATTAGAAAAAGATAAAGCTCATTGTCGGATCTTAGAGGCTAGATTAGACAACAATTACAATGAGTTAGTACAGTGCAATCGAGAACTGGCATCAGCAAATGATCAGCTGTCTTATGTACAAAGTAAGTTGAAACTTTGTGAAGAAAAGGTTGAATATCTCACTGAAGTCAACTCTGAAATTACTGTCAAATTAAGGGATGCAGAAATTCAATGTAAAGATAATGATGCTGAGATTGATCGTTATGTTAAAGAAAGAACCCAACTGTATTCGAAAGTTAAAGAACTGGAAGATAATCTTTGTAAACGCGGTCAATCAGAACAGACTATATTTTTTAATAAACCAAAAGACACTCAATTTTACGATGTAAAAGCGGGTCTAGGGTTTGAAAACCCAAAGAACTTATCTAAAGTTTGTCGTGCTCAATTTTATGAATTTGAACTTATGGGTTGGGGTTTCACTGATTTAATGAAATTCACTGGAGCGTCAGAAGATGATGAGTTAGAAATTCCAAAAAGAGAAAATAAAGATAAAATGCAACTTCCGTTTGACTACACTGAGTTAAACAAGAGTTATGAAAATTTTGAAACTTCTTCATTAGCTGAATCTCCAACTACTTATTCTTCTGAAGAATTTAATAAAAAATCAGAAAATCTTTCTGAAAAACCCGAATACTCTAATCTTTATATTCCTAGTTCTATTTTGAAAAAGAAAGTTTCTGATCTTCAAGAAGAGTTAGTTAAACAAACAACAGATTTCACTAATCAAAGAGTTATTCTACTTGATAGAATAAATTCTTTAAAAGACCAACTCACTCCCGCTGTCAACAATAAACAGAACTTGTTTCAAACTCTTTCGTAGACAAAGGAAAATCTGTTGTTGAACAGAATTTTGATGAGTTAATGGAGTCTGATTGTGGAGAAAAAGTATTTAATGATCAATGTATCACCTCTCAGCAGAATCGATACGTTAAATTTCCTAACCAAGATTTGGAAGTGACGACCGAGAAAACTTTAAGTAAGAGGCAAGCCAAGAGAGCATTGTGGTTTGAGAAAAGAAAGAGTTTCTAAAGGCCAGGAAAAAACGCTTTCAAGAGAAAAATCATTCTGGTTCGGGTAGTTATAAACATAAATTTGATCATGTATATGGGAGAGCTTCAAATGCTGGAACTAGTTCTCGTTGTGCAAAGACTAATGGTTCAAAAGAGTTTGGTTTTGATTCCAATGTTCAATCTCGTGCTCATGTTAAGAAGAATGAATCTTCTTCTTTTGTTAATTCTTGTTGGGATGTTTTAGATATGCCTGATGTGAAATATCCATTTTAGGTATATTCTATTAAGCACTTGATAAGGTTATTTAAAGAGAAAATTTGTACCTCTCCTTAAAGAGTGAACACATTTTTGATCAATCAGAACATTCAAAAGGAGAAACTGAATTCTAACTATAAATGGATGCCTAAAAATGAATCTGTAGTTTATTCTCCTAATCCACCTGGACCCAAACTCAAATGGGTACCAATATCTGCATAATTTGTTTTGCAGGTAAGCCTTGAGACATTCTGGAACATCACAGTTACACTCTAAAGAATATTGTGAAGTCAAAACAACTGTGTGTTCAATACACGAAGAAGTTCAAATGTCATGGCTTGGAGAAAGAAGAGTGTTCCCTACTGTTCATCACACACATCATTCTGTTCAGCTTCAGCCCGAGCCTGATGATCTGAGAAGCTTATTTTAATAGTTTATCATTATTTGATATAACTTGTGTGTTGATGATTGTTACTTACAGGGGAGCACAAGTCTTCAGGACCTGCAAGTATGCATATTTTTCTCAATAAAGTTTTTTTGATGCAGTGTGTCTAAAAATTTTCAAAGAGAAGATGACAAAGTTTCAAAGAGAATAAGACAACTGTTCATAAATTTGAAAGGAAGCAAGGTTCTGGAAAAATTTCAGGGGAGCAAGGTTCTGGAAAATTTTCAGATTTTAAAGATCTTTAGCTACTTTCGAGGGGGAGCAAATTTGTTTAAAGAAGTTTCCAAAGGTGCTGAAACAGCCAAACCAACATCAAATATGCACAATGCGTAATCAAGAAAGATTATTCTCGTGTACTGCTCAAGAATGTTCCCGTGAAGACAAACGAGATTATCATTGTTGTAAATTCTGATAGGCCCGAGGCTTCTACTACAATCTCTGATAAACAACCTATACAACCTGATCATGCTGAGTCTTTGTAGATCTCATGAAGACTCAAAACTTCAAAGAACGATCTCCTAAACGTTGAATGCAGAAAGAAAAAAAATCTCTGCATATTCTCAATGGGGAAGATTGTTTTGATGCTTAAAAAGTTTATTTTTGTTTATTATGCTTAATTGTAAATTGAACACAAAGGGGGAGAATGTTAGATCCTAAATGTTGTGTTCAATATATTTTAGGGTCAAATACGGTTTAATCATCAAAGTTTCATTAAGTTTTCGGTTTAACCATCAAACCTTTTTTTTAACGGAATAACCATAAAGTTTCATTTCATAATCGTTTTAACCATTTAAGTTTTGTTTGGTTTTCATTTTTACCCATCTGTTTATCTTCTACCTGCTAAGCAGGTTAAATAATATATTTATTTTTTATCTTTTTATTTTTTTTATATTCTTGTTTGAAGATGTATGACTGAGGC
Source organism: Pulicaria dysenterica (assembly GCA_947179395.2). Classification (NCBI taxonomy): domain Eukaryota; kingdom Viridiplantae; phylum Streptophyta; class Magnoliopsida; order Asterales; family Asteraceae; genus Pulicaria; species Pulicaria dysenterica. Next base: position 5,915,405 of record OX359289.1, on the reverse strand, counting down.
AATCTTGTTTTTCAACTTGTTCTTCATGTTTTTCTTGAGCACAGATCTGGGTTAAAACCCAAATCACGATTTCATTCACCCAAATCATAAGAACAAGAACTAATAACATCAGAAATATGTGAAGAATCAAGAACTAATCAAAAACGATTTTCTTGTAATCATAACCCTCAAATCATCAGACATAAATCAAGAACTAATCAGAACATTAATAAGAACAAACCATCACCTGAAACCCTAACTTGAAATCATGAATATTTCTTCAGATTGGTTTGAATCATCAGACACACATGAATCAAGAACACACAAATATGAAAATCATTGCTAGAAATCGGATTGGAATGATGATTAAAACCCTAAACTCCATCATCAACTCGAAAACCTCACCTGAAAACATGAAAACCTTAGCCGCCCTGTGGTGGTTCTTATGGAGGCGTTAGGCTGTGGCGGTGGCGTTGGTTTATGCGGCGGTTCATACGGTGGTTTTCATTAGATACCTTTGAAATCAGAAAGCGATGGTGGTTCATACGGTTTTCAGAAAACCCTAGCCTCATCGAACTCATCTTCATCAGGAAAACCACGCCGCCGTGGTGGTTCTTCGAATGGTTACGGTGGCGGTGGTCGAGGTCCGTCACGTTGTTCATCAGAAAACTCATCTTCATCAGAAAACCCTAACCTCGCCACCGTTCTTCACCTTGTTCATATGGTTACGGTGGCGGTGGTTGAGGTCCATTCTTCACGTTTTTTCACCAGAGAGAGAGACGGAAGAGAGGGAGAAGAGTGAAAGTGAAGGGTGTGTTTGGAGGGTTAGTTAGCTTACAAAAGTAAACATTTGAGGTGTTTGGTTAATTCAACAGAAATTGGAGGGTGTTTGGTTATAGTAACTTACAATAGTAGGTGTAACTGGCTAAACTAACAAGTAAACCTAATCTTTAAGGTTTAAATCATTCAAAAAAAACTTTGATGGTTAAACCGAAAATTTAATGAAACTTTGATGATTAAACCGTATTTCACCCTATATTTTAATGAAGTTTAGTTTACATATGACATTAGTCATTGTTTAGGGTAGCTATTGTAAATACACAAGGGATATAAATACAAGTTTGTAAACCCTGATTCAATAAGCTTTCATATTATACGATTAACGTTTATGCTCTCGGTTCCTTTCACGTACGTATTCTTCCACCGAGAGTTCATATACATTGTGTTGATTGCTTCAATTGATTGTTAATACGAGATACACTTGGACCTACACTTCACATTAACGTGGCTTATCGGTTGAGTATAACTGGAGCAACGTTGATGTTATGATGTAATTTTCTAATTTCGTCTTGTCTCAAAACAACATATCATTAAAAATATGTTATAATATTCTTAGTTTAGACAGGTTACTTATAGATTTTAAATTTTTAAAGGAAATTGTTACCACAATTCATATAAGTTCCATATCATTCCGACGTAATAGGACCTCCAAAGAGGCACAACTAATTGATATAATTATTATAATATAAAATAATATATGTATAATTTTAAACTCTAATATAAATTAGTGGTATCGGTTTTTATGAAGCGATTCATTATAGTCCCCAAAAAATAAACTATATATGATTGTTTTTAGTTTCTGAAAAACAAAATTATAATATTAGCTTTTTTATTGGAGTTGGATTATTAGATTGTTTTTTTTTAGATTTGGTTTTTCACACTCCTAGTTAAAAAGGTATAAAACAATCAATGCTACACACTACTTCATTGGGACCTCAACATGACAATTTTAAGAAACATAATGTTTTTATAAAGTACACCTGGCATATATAAACTTTCTTTAACCTAAATTCATAAAATATAGATCTTGTAAAGAATGTAGCTCTATACATTTACAAGAACATAACATTATATGTACATAACAATATCATCTAATCTCATCAAAATAGAATGCGAAAGAAGAGAAATATTAATAGTCATAACTCTATGTAAAATTAGGCTAATTCTTAAAAACATCCCACTTGTATAACTATATTTAGAATTTGTACTTTCAGTAGAAAATTTATAAAGATTATGGGAAATGTGGAGTCAACAAAAATAATATTAAATTAATTATTAATTTTAATATTGTATTATATAAATTACTATTGGATTTTAATTATTTATATGATATTAACATTATGTTAATCATTCTTGAGGTAGTTTTTAATAATGTGAAAAAGCATTTAATAGACAACTAAGACTCTAGCCTAGTGGTATGGGGGGTTTTACCCCATAGTCTAGTGGTATGGTGGAGGGCATTACTCCCTCATGGCGCGTGTCTTAGAGTTCGCATACTGCCTTATATGGATGTCACTACGAATCCGGCCCACTAACTTTGATGTTAAAAAAAAAGATGGTTAAACCTTCCAACTCTCCATCGTTTATTCTAATTCAACTTCTCCACGTGATGCTATTTGAGGTCAAGATCTCGAAAAGCAGTTTTTTTTTTTTTTAACTTCAATGAAAAGACCCAATAGAAGAGAGCTTCGTATTAGCTATCACACTTTCCTACAAGACCAAAATATATTCATTATACGAGCTAGCAAGACGCTAGATGAAATAGTACATCTCAAAATCTTTCCACGCTATTTTAACTCACAAATCCATACATCTATCTCATATAATTCTTCTTTATTTAAAAAATACAACAACATAAGAAAAACAGAAAGGGTAGGGATATAGAAGGAATAGAGAGAAAGAGTAGAGAGAGGGGACGATGGTGTTACTAATGACTTAGGGCTCATCCAACTCTCACTTACGGATGAATGCGCGCACAACCTTAATATTGTTTTATACATTACTATTGATTTTTTATTATTTTTACTATATTAATACTATTAATCTATCCTAATGTGGTCTTAAGCGATGTGGTATTGGTTGGGTTTCCTCTCTGCGATCATTTGATCACACCACTATGCCGATGTGATGCCAACCCATACTCAAGGTGATCGTGGATGTGATCACTCTAATGGAGATCACGTTGGTGTGATACCTTTTTTTTTTTGCTCGTATAAAGTGACATTGAAAGTAGGGGTGTCAATTGTATCATGTTCAGGTTAGTGTCATGACAGGTTCGCGGGTTGGGTGTTAGAAGCACATGATCCGAACTCGACTTGTTTTTTTTATTTGTGTCAGGATCAAAACACTAACTCATATATGCGAGACCCACAAAAGCCGCTTAATTATACGAGTTTGTGTGTTGGTGGATAATTTGTAAGGTATTGACTTATTAGAAGATTGGCGGGTTGTAAATGGTCAACTTGCTACCAGAATTTCATACTTTAACATAAAAACCTTTCTTGTTTAACTTTAAAAATAAAAACTATTAGAAATATGAATTATGGGTGTCTGAAATATAATTACATCAAAACTTGGTTTATATGTTTAAAGATAAATTCTATTTATATATTGAATGGGTTCGCATGTCGACCCGTGAAATTATTGTATGACCCTAACTCAACCCAATTATTATGCGTGTCACACAAACAACTCGAAGCCAACATGTTTATTATAGGTGTTAACCCGAACCAGTTTATTTTCGTTTTGTGTCGACAATTTTTTACCATAATTGAAATACTATGCATCCCTCGCTATAGCGTACTAGGGTAGGAGTAGCGTCATGTAAAAACTGACATGACAATAATGATCGTGTGAATGGTGCATCTCTCCTTTCTTTCCGAGAGAAAACCCACACATAATTTCTTATTGCTTAACTTTAATCCTTCTAAACTCTTTTAGCTAACTATTTATTTAATTTAGTTAGATAATAACAAAGGACATCTTTTAAATAATATGTTAAAACTGATTATTTTAGATTGGTTAATAAAGTAATTTCATAACAATTTATTTAGCAGTTATTTAAATAAGCATGTTAGACGTAGGCTGTCACACCATCACTATTTGACGGTGGCTATATGTGAAGGGAGTGATGCAAGAGGTCTTGCAGGATGAGTTGATGTGAATTGTGAAGCATGAATGTTTTCTATTTATTTTTTTTTTTATTTTTTATGGTTAGCTAGTAAATTTCTAAAAGTTAATACCATGTGAAGGAAAGTAATCATAAAGCTGACATGACGGTGTTGATATAGAGTGATGACCCTTATACTTTTAAGCTGGTATGAGCGTGTGATATGCACCATTTAGAACCACGTAGCTAATCACAAGGGTCACCTAGTGGGCAAGAGTTTGATATTCAAGGGTGTAAAAACCTCAAATTTGTAAGTGTGAATTTTAAAAGCAACCACATTCCCTCTTGTGGCAATGGAGGTTCACTTGCGCTAAATCTGGACTATTGCCAAAAAGAATAATCGTCCTGATATTAGCCAGCTCGTAAAATGAATAAAAAAACCTAGATTAATAAGAAAAGAACCACATAGCTAGAGAAGAATTTAAACCTTGTTTACTCAAATATGTCACAAATTTATACTAACGCTAAATAATATGTCAAATATTTTCTATTAATAAATTAGATACATTTTTATACGTCATTATATCATACATATTATATTTATATAAACAATATACTTATATAATATACTGGTATTACATTATTTAAAAGGGCAATTTAAACATACTAATTGTTTTAATTCTAATTCTTTTGACAAATTTACAAACGAAATATGATTTGACCTAATTAAATTCAATTTCCATATTTTATTTGCCAACCAAACATATGATAAGTTCTACCCTCATATTTCCCTTTAAATTTAAAGTCATTTATCTAAATTCTTCAAAAACATTTCCTAATCAAACAGCTTCTTACAATAAGTTTTGTTAAAAACTAGTTTTTAAAACTTTGGAATTAAAATGATAAAAGTAATTTATGGGTTTATTCTACAAGGTAAAGTAATAGTATTAGAACATAATTTACCCTATTTAGAAATAAAAATTTCCACATTCAGTATTCTAGTTTTACCAACTCAAGTAATCGAATGTTGGATAAGACTGTTTTAATCGTTTCCATCTAATTTATGGTATTAAACTTAAACTTATTAAAAAGTTCCTGTAAATTCTACTAATTAATATTTAACATTTTTGTATAGTTTGAGAATGTAATAATAAATATCAATAAATAATAAGTCAAATATTTGCAGGAATTGGAGATCTTGGAACCTTATCATATGGAAAACAACATCACAACCTTCAATGTGGCCAAAAGGTTGCCTAATAATCCAAGAAATGTCACATGAATATTAACCCTATTGATCATCTATCACCATCAACTTCCTATTCATTAATTTATTATTCATCCATTTTTTTTACTTTTCGTTTGATCGATTGCATTTATTTATAATACTGTTAATTTTCTTTTTTTTTAATTTAATTTTATCTATTATAATTTTAACTATCAAATTTACTAATATACCATTCAAATAACTTACACTCACTAACACGTTTTGTCATACCAACACAATTCCTCACATATATCAACATATGTTTGAAAACATAATAATCTCTCTATTCTATATTTTAAATAATTTTTTTCTTTTGATGTTTATTAATATTTGTTTAAAAATCAACAAATAGTTGATGCATAAAAATAGATAAATGAAGACGATATTTTATTGAGTATAAACTATTCACCATCGCAACATTATACGTGTATCATGCTAATAGACATATAACCAACCACATATGTATATTATAATATTATGATAAAATTTTCTTTTAAAGATTACCACCTAAACATTATAGTAGTAATAACTAATAAGTCCGAAAAGTCATAATGAAGACCAGGGGTCAATCCTTCTAAGTGGATATCGTGGGAATTATAAGAAACTGTTACAGAAATAGTTAGACCTTCATTTCTGATTAGGTTCGAACCATATAATCATAAGTTGGTTTTTCTATTTAAAAATAATATTTATCAAAAAATTGTGAGTATGAAACAGTAGTATCTTTTGTTAATATAAAAGACCGCATAATAGCGAGTAAAAGTTTAAAAGATTCGTAAAGTATTACAAAAAGATTAGTGATCTAAGTTGTTTGCTTCGTCTTTTTAATAAGAATATATACGAAATTATTCTATTTCTTGCTACAATTTTCTTTATTTAACTTTATCTAACACCCCAAAATTTATAAAACTTATTAAAATAAGGTGTTGAATAAAAGTTGATGTAATCGCGTAAAAGTTATAAAATATTAAATGGTTAAATACAGTGGTTCCAAAAATATCCATGTTGGTATCTATATATGGATATCGTATAAATAAGTTGTAAGTCGTATGGGGAGCGAGATACCGGCTAAACCACCGGCCTAAGGTGGGCAATCCCTTTCCTTTTTTCCTTTGTTTTCTTCTTCTTCCTTATCCTTCTCCTTCTTGTTGTTTCTTCTTTCAAACAAAACACGCATACATACAAACTTAAACTTAAACTGAACAGATCAGAGCGGTTAATAATGTTTACAAGTTGGGAATAATCTATTTCATCATCCCTTTCACCAACTAGTAAGTGTTCTTCCTCTTGTTCTTATGAGTTTTCGATTAACATAAAGAGTTGATGGTTAAATCAAGTTTAGACGGTCTTTGACGATCAAAGGATGTTAATATGTTGTTATATATAGTTAGTAGATGTTATAAGATGATTAAAAGTATTCATGGGAATGAATCAAAGGAGTTATGGCCGGAAAACAGTGAGTTTCCGTTGAACTATTGCTGAAAATTGCAGAACACGGGCCGTGTAGAGGAGGGTAGGCCGTATAAGAGGCCATGTAGGCTGAACACGTGCTATGTAGGGTAACACAGGCCATGTAGGTCTAAACACAGGTCGTGTAGGTTGAGGGAGACCGTGTAGGTTGGACACGGACCGTGTAGGTTGACACAGACCGAGTAGGTCCAACACAACCCATGTAGGTTGACATAGGCCGTGTAGGTCAACACATACCATGTTAGAGGCCATGTAGGCCTCTATCAGATTATAAGTTTGGTTTTATGCTTTATATAAGATGTATGATTGTGATACTATCATTACTTAGGTCTTATGTGACTTAATAAAGAGATGAGAGAAGACATTGGAAGCGATAGACCATAAGTGAGTACCTCAATCTAGTACTCATAGATAATAATTCACGATTTAATATAATTCTAGTGTAAATGCATATATGAGCAATATAAATATGGTACAACAATATAGATTAAAAGATACAGGATTGGGATAAATAGTATGTTTAGTTTAAGTGGAAATAACCACTGGTATGTCAAATAGTTAAAGTGATACGTGTAAGAATTATATAATACTCATACGGATATAATTATGGTCATATAGATACGAATATACTTATAATATTACATATATAGATATGGACCTACGTGGATACAATGATAATTGTACGGATATACATGTTATGATTATCCAATTATGACTATAAGAATACATTACTTTTATGTACACCAGAGTAGTCATTTCAGATACAAGCGTTATGATTACAACCATGGTACACAGATGTAATATACAAGTGTAGTATTTTACTAATACAATTACAAATATACATACATGGCTATGGAAATAAAGCACTCATACATATACATTTATTATTATTATACAACTACAAACCAATATATATATATATATATATATATATATATATATATATATATATATATATATATATATATATATATATATATATATATATATATATATATACACACACACACACATACACACACACCCAATACAATATTTAAAATGCTGCGAAAACAATTATATGTTATACAGACAAAAATGTTATACAAATACGATAATTATACATATACAAATGTGATACAGATTCAACTATGATGTGTTAATACAACTACACTTACTATAGAGGAGATAGAAATATAATTACAAAGTGTGAAAACAACTATGATTACAGTAGTTAAGATACATATACATTTATCACATGAATATAGTACAATCATACAAATATGGACACAGTGAGATTATAGATACATTCACATAACATACATGATTACATATATTGTTATTGAAAATATATAAATACAAACATATTATTATACAAACGCGGTAACAATTTACATAATGTAATGAAACCATAAAACTTAACCAAATCGTGAACATTATTTATAAGTACTCATTTTGATTTGCTCACTGGACTTCAAAACTTATCAGATACTCATAACTTTTTTTTAGGTACTTGAAGATTTTTAGATGTTGATTCAGTGGATCTCATGTTATGCAACCAAATTATTTAAAGCTTATTTAGTGTAAGTTATTCCCCGACTTTTGTATTAGATATTAAGTGTTTATAAAAATTTTCAACACATGTCATCGCTACTATTTCAAAATTAGATTTTTGGTTGCAATAAAATTTGTTTATTTTACAAATATTTTTATGAAGTTTTCTTATGAAAACGAGATGTTACACTTTAACTTTTTTATACGGTAATTTGCGATTAACATTAAAACAGCAAGGTTAACAACCTAATCAAGCCATAATCCATCCATCCATGTTCTATACATATATATAGGCACGTATTTATTTAATTCGGGGATATGATAGAATGGACCAACCTGGTTGACCTTACGGCACTCATCATCACATGCATCACATTCCGATATATATATCTCATGCGCCTAAGTTCATCTATTTTCCCCCTACAAAATTGGATCCCGTGGCTACACCACACCTTCCATGTTAATTCCCTACTTGTACTTCTTTTCTTTATTTAAAAAAATAATTAAAATTTCTTTTGAATGATTAGAGGCAAAATACTCTTTAATCTATACTTTTTTTCTGAATTTACACATCTTATATTCAGAAAGAGACTGAACCCTTAACCTTTGGTCAAACATCAAAGTGTTATGCATTTGCCACCAGGCTATAACCCAAGTAACAAAAAACATTTAATATATTAATAATTGAATACCTACGAAATATATTATTTGAAGAATTAATTAGTTAATTAATTGATAATTTGAAGAATTTATTACCTGAAAACGTAAGAGAAATATTACTTGTTTATACAAAAGCACCAGCAACACGTAATTCGAAATTTTGAATGAGTTTTAATTTAGATCTGAATATTGATTCATACTTTTAATTTTATAAATCTTGTACACCTTACTTTATATTGATATTACTTTTAGTTGGATATTATATCTAATTTTTTTTATTTTTCAGGTAATTTGAAATAGAGAAATGATATATCCTCCTACTTTATCCTCCTACTCACATGATCAATACATGTATCAAAATCAATGAATAAGGTGAAGAAAGAGAATTAGTGAAATACACATGTCATGTTATAGTAAGTAGGAGGATGAAGTAAAAGAAAAAAGTAGAAGGATTTATCATTTTTATTTGAGATATGACAAACATATTTAAGGAGAACTTCAGGTCTCATGATGCATGAATCATTGGGTCAGAAGAACGGTCCTTGACGCCTTGACGGCACAATTCCCATGAACAGAAGCAAAGATAATTTGGCCAGTAGTTATCCTTAAATATGTTTTGTTAGACTTCAATCTATTCATTCTGGAGAAAATTACACCAACGGTCCATGTGGTTTAACACTAATTTCACCCATAGTCCATATGATTCATTAATTACACTGGACGTCCCTGTGGTTCTTAATTTGTCATAGCTGTAGTCTCTGGTCCACATGAAATAACTAAAATACCCCTAACCTTCTTTTTTAATCAATTTTTCTTAATTATAAATTAATTTTAAATATTTTTAAAACTTAAAAACAATATATTAATAATTTTAAATTAATATTTAAGACTTTTTTGATAAATTCAAACATCCCAAACGGCCTAACCCCTCCATTGTTTAACCTCCACCATGACCACCACCGCCTGCAACTCCGGCCACCGTCATGACCTCCCAGCCTACAACTCAAGCCCAGATCGTAAACAAGAACAATAAGCAAACCACCACAAACACAACACCATCGCCCACCTCCAACGCCGCTACCGTCAACCTCCTTTAGTTCACCACCACTGCCACCATGGCACCACCGCCGTAGCCCTTCACTGTAACACACACACACACACAGATCTGAACACACAGTTACACACACAGATATGAGCACACACACACCCCATCTGAAAACACACACACACACGCAGATCTGAACACACAAACACACAACGCCGGTCACCACCTTGCCAAACCCTAATCAAGCCTAACCAAACCCACACACTGTAACACACAAGAACATTCAAACCAGATCTGTAAACAAGAAGAATGAACAAACCCTAATCTGAAAACCCATCACCAAGAACAACACTTTGATCGATCCCTTTTTTGTGCGATTAGGGTTTCCCGATCTGTAATGTAATCGATCCCTTTTTTGTGCGATTAGCGTATTACGACGGTGGCAGGTGGAGAACGCTTCAGGGGTTTAGGAGGTGACAATGCAACGACGGCGGTGGTCTTTTTTAGCGGTGGCAGTGTGGCGGTGGCTGTGGTTGGATGCTGTTGAGGAGGTGACGATGCTACGAAGGGGTTGAGGAGGTGACGATGCTACTTCCGGCAGTTGTCTTTTTCGGAGGTGGCAGTGTGGCGGTGCTCCGGCGAGAGGCGGTGGCAGGGGTGGCGTAGAGAGAGACGGAGTGAGAGACGGGGAGAGAATGGGGGGAAGGTGGGAGGGATGGGTTTTCTTATAAAAATATAATAATAATAATAACAAAATAATTATTTATTAATTAAAAAAGAAATAAAATATAAAGAAAAGTCTAAATTAAAAAGAAAAGGGTATTTTAGTCATTTTATGTGGACCAGGGACTACAGGCGTGACAAAGTTTAAACCACAGGGACGTCCAGTGTAATTAATGAACCACAGGGACCATGGGTGAAATTAGTGGCAAACCACAGGGACCATTGGTGTAATTTTCTCTTCTTTTTGTAACTTTAGAAAGAGGAGTAGTATATCTATGGGAGAATTTCATCTATATCATTAGAAACTTTCATAATTACATATATATCCTTACAAACTTTAAAATTACACATATATCCTTTCAAAATCTAGAAACTCTCATATATGTCCGATCCTCTATTTTAACAATAATTAAACTATTTTTAAATTTAGAAAAAAATATAAATTGATTTATCTTTCATCTAAAAACTAATAAAATGTAATATTACAGAGATACCCTTTCAAATCATTAAAAAAGAAAAAAAAGAAACAATGTTTAGAAGTTAGAACCGAGAAAGCATAAACATCCTTAAAGCTTTGGATACATGAAGCATCAAAATCTTTTCGATGTTGCAAATCATCAAAATCAAACTATTATTAATCGTAATTTAACCCCGAGAACAATATAGGAACCAGAATGGAAACTCAAAATCGCTGATTTAAAGATGAAACCAAACCGATCTTACAAGCAGAAGGTGAACTAAAATGATCATGAAGAACCCTAATCACAAAAAAAAAATGAAACAGAAACTTCAATCACATCTAGGAAGTAGGAACATGAATCGACTAAACCTTTTTACGTAAATTAAACCTTCAGAACTCGTTTATGGACAGATCGATTTGGAACACACATGGGATCGATTTTGCAGATGTCGATCTGCACAATGAAAACCCAAATGAGATCGAATTGGAGAACATTTGGAGAGGCTCGTTTTTGACCCCTGGTTCTTTTCTTTTTTATTTATTTGGAAGGGTATCTTTGTACACCAACATTTTATTAATTTTCAGATAATAGATAAAATAATATAAAATTTTAAAATAGTTTAATTATAGTTAAAATAGGGGATTGGACATATATGAGATTTTCTAGGTTTTAAAAGGATATATATATATATAATTTTAAAGTTTATAAGGATATATATGTAATTATGAAAGTTTCTAAGAATATAGATGAAATTCTCCCTATATCTTTTTATAATTATTTTTATTTATTCTGTTACTTGTAAGATCAATATAAATATCAAAACTAATAGAGAGAAAGAAAATTCGTGGATCTACCTGTCATTTTGTAATGAGTAAAACGAAGAGGCTAGTGAGAAAAAAATAGTAGGAGATCAAATATATAATAAATGCTTTAGAAAACATATTTTTTAAATCTTACTTCTAAATCTATATGAGCAACTAACACATTTCATACCATAAGAAGTGTTTTGATGATCTAATGTTATATATACATTGGTATTACAATAGCATGTGTTATAAAGCTGTACATTTGAGAATCATACGTTCTTAATGTAAATATCGTAAAAAACATTTATAATCATTACTAATGTTCATTAATTAGTGTTATATAACTTGTTCTTGTCTTCCTTTTTATCTTTCTTGCTTTTTTTAAATGAAGTTTTACCTTATTATTATAAAAAAGAACTTTTACAAAAAGGAGAAAAAGATATATTATTTTGAGAATTGAATTCTCATCCCATTTGATAATAACATGCCTCCTAACTCTAACGTATAACAATTGGACACCTTGCATCTTGAACTTAATACGTATATTAAAATGTCACTATATTTATTTAAAAATCGTTATTAATTGTCGTATTAATATAATTAGTTTGTTGTGTGTATGTATATATATATATATATATATATATATATATATATATATATATATATATATATATATATATATGTTTGTATGAAGTCAACTCTTCAATTAGTAGCTTATAAATGAAAACTCCAAAGGGAATAATTTTTGTATAAATAGTATAAGTATATAGGTAAGGGGTAGGTGGTACTCCGTCGGCTACACATAGTGTTGTGGTGGGAGGAAGTGGTATATGGCGGTAGGACGAGGGGGTAAGACGTCAAGTGTTGGAGTGGGGAGTATATATCAGGTCTTCAACTCTTCATCTCTCTTTCTCGTTTAAATCTTTTTTACTTTTTAATAGATTGATGGTGTTTTTAAGAATTTGATGTGATAGATATTAGTAACTACGAAACTGTATGATTGAAATTTCAGTAATAAAAATAAAAAACTTATATAAAACGAGTGTAGTGTGTTGAAACATCGATCCGTCGGGTTGGTTTAGATGGTTGTGTCGTGCCGTTCTCCATCTTCCCAAGCTTGGATCACATGCTGCAAATATCAAGAAATCCGTTAGAAGGTGACCCGAGGCCGGAGCCCCGGGATCAACCCTCCGACGATCAAGTCAGTATATGTATGATGAGATATATGTATGGAGAGAAAGAGAGGAGAAGAAGGTATGAAGTTCAGGGAGAAAGTGATAAGTAAAGAGAGAGAGAGAGAGTTGAGAGTGAATTCATCCTACCAGAACATGTGAGGGATGGGGATATTTAAAGAATCTTCAAAGGAGCTTGTCCACTGGTCCTTGTCCAGTGATTGTCCAGCCAGCTGTCCTGCCAGAGCTATCTTTACCTAATGGTCTGGCTGCTTTGGACAGTGTTCCTCTGGCAGCTCTGGCATATAATTAAATGCACTTGTACCTTTTGTCGGGTAGTATAGTACATATTCTGTTGCCTTGTACTTTGTGTAACTTCTGATACTTCTTTCTCCAGTCCGGACCAACCTCCGGATCGGTTGGTCAGGTACATATATCATCAAGTCCCCCAGTCTAGTATGATGTGGCTTTAGGTACATTATGCTAGACTCATATTCTTCATGCTACCTGTTCTTCATATTACCTGCTCTTCATGTTACCTGTTTAATAAGATATGCAACGGATCCAATGGTCCGGCATAGTTCGAGCTTCGGATCCAGTGGTCCTAGGCTTTTCATAAACATGCGCCGATCCAGTGGTCGGATCTTGCTTTAGAAGGATTCCTTATTAGGTTTCGTTCCGCAAGGCTGTTCAACATGTACCGGTCCAGTGACCGGACCTTGTGTTTATCGGATGCCGTTAGGGGTCTTACTCCACAAAGATTTTTTATATGTACCGATCCAGTGGTCGGACTTTGTATTCATCGGATGCCGAGGGTCTTACTCCATAAGGATTTTTAACATGTGCCGATCCAGTGGTCAGACCTTGCTTAAGAAAGATTCCTTATTAGGTTTCGTTCCGCAAGGCTGTTCAACATGTTGTGAATTTGCTAGATTCAATAATCGACCGCCTCTCGGACGTGTCGATAGTTCAAACTTCTTTGGCTAGTTCTTTTTTAGTGTGAGCTCTCCAAAAACATAGCCGAAGCTTGATCTTGCGGGTGTGAAAGGAAGTTTTATTGTGTCATGCACACATACGCATTTTCTAACGCGTATCACCCGACTTATGTACGAAGTCGCGATCCTTCGATTTTCTTCCACTTGCCGTAAGACATAGTAGGAATAGTGTACGAAGTTTGTGGTCTTCGATTTCCTTCTACTTGGTCCTTCTGGGCCAAGTAGGTACACGAGGTAACAAAGCTTGATTTTGTTTACTTATAGTGTACAAGCCAATAGAGCTCGTTTATGAGATCCACAAATTTGACATAATTTGCCAAAGTATACTTCCATTCACTTACAATATCGCATGATATTTAACCAACAACTGTTAATCTGTTGAGTTTTAAATGATCACAAGAGGATTGAGTTTTCCGGTCCGGTAGTCACGTCACTGTGATCTACCCTTTTGCCTTAGACAAAATTTTATTTGTTGTTGTTTCAAAAGGTGTTGCAGCAGTTACTTTCCTCTTTAGAGGTAGTACTTCTTCAGGTTCATGGTGTTCCACAATCCGTTTTGGTGGGTCTGTTTATCAAACCGCTAAATATGTTATGGTGTGTATCCTGCAACAAATTGTTCATGTGTGTATCTTCCTGAGAGTAGACATATAAATGAGTTTCTTTTGCATTTGTTAGATACAACATAATAATGACATATGATATAATATATTGTTTCTCATATACGACGTAACAACTTTTTATTTCATCTTTTCAAAACATATTGGTACAATACAATCATAGTCCCTTAGTTCAATAGTGTTAATTCAGTAGCGCTATTGAACTCGAAAGATATAAAAAATGCATGGGTCTCATATTTTTTGTGAGCTTCAGAATCATCATAGGTTTAAAATCATTTTCATGTAAAAATAGTTAGCTTTCTAGATAATCTTAGTAACTCGTAGTGCCCAGTTATGAAAATATGCTTGAATGCGGAAGTGATGTACAACATCAGGTATAGTTATGTTATAAAGAGGGATTAATAGCATATGTCTCCATCAATTTTACACCTAAATGACGATCCGAGTGGCGTAATCAGTTGGAGTAGCTAAGGTATTAAACAAAGTACACTGATGCATACAACGAAAATCAAGTCGCGGTTGATGCACGGGTTGCCATGTGATTAGTGAATTGAGTTGTCCTTGGTAGGCTATGATCTTTTACTAACATCACTTAGTAGATGGTTATATTCCTTATGTAGGTCTGGATTTGTGGTCACAACGATGAACGAGTCTTATTTATAATGTAAGTTCTACTATTAGTAAGCAAGATCACGCAGGTATTATGTACGATGAATGAGTTTCAAAACATGTTCACAATAACAATGAGGATGAATGGTTTTATCTCTTATATTGTTCTAGATTCATGTTGTGACGAAGATGAACATTCTTTTATAAATAAGTTTTTTCATCGGATAAATCTTGATATTAAAACAAACGTCATGTAAATTGAGTAACAAGATCATGCATGCATGCATATCATTAACAAGGTTCTGCAGGTATTGAACATGTCATGGACAAGGTTCTGTAGTTGCTACGCATGTCATATAAGGTTTTGCAAGTATTAAGCATGTCATGGACGAGGTTCTGTAGGTGCTACACATGTCATACAAAGTTGTGCAAGTATTAAGCATGTCATGAACAAGGTTATGCACAAGTCATATAGTAAAATATGTATGATACTTAGCAATGATATGACCGAATGATATTCGCGATCTACCTTTGCCAATGGCTGGTTTGAAACTTCGGACCAGAATGTTAGCTTCGGAGTTATACCCGGACGTAGGTCCGGATTGGTTCTAACCTTGCAGCTAGAGAATGGTCCTTGCATGCGGATTGAACAAGAAGCTTGGGCTGATCTCATTTTGTCTGGAGTAACCTCTGATCTGAAAGTTGATCTATCGTAATGACGGAGTCTACCCAAGGACTACTGAAGGTTGTGGTCTGGAGGTACCTTCGGATATGAATACGAGCTTTACAGCAATATGTCGCTAATCCCTATCAATGCTTAGCTTGAAGCTCTGGGACAAACATGAGCTTCATTACAAAGGCATGACCCTTGGAGCCAGAGGTACCTTCGGAGCAAGGGCATGGCCTGCGGAGCCGGAGCACGAGCTTTGGAGCAGTACACATTTGTGTCAGACGAGGGCTGCTGAATGACTGCTTAAGGTAGTGATCCAAAGGAACTTCGGACCCGGTTGCGTTTTCTTTATGTCGGAGGCGTGTTCATGTGACTAAAGTGTGATGATAAAATGATATATGATTAAAATACAAGTCAAGATTATTGCATGACCAAGCTTTCTCTTGGTTCGGAAATTAAGCGGGTTCCTTAGTTATAAATAAGTTTCTAAAGTGACTGTCATTAATAGTTGGTGAACTAGCACGAAGGTCAAAATGTTAGAGATGGAGGTCGGAGGTTGAAGGTTAAGCTATGTCTTTTTTTTTACCTTTAATCTGAGAAACCGAATCTTGAGTCCATTAAAATCCACGTACAAGTGGCAGTAGATCTGACCGGCCTGAAGCTTGGTAAGAATACTCTCGATGCCGGAAGCGGCTCGATGGTCCTTGTTCATCCGGTTGCAAAGTTTTTCGATCGAGGCTACCCGACAAGCGCCTAAGCTTTAAAGGGGGTTACAACGACATTTTTGGTGTTTTGAAGTCTGGATCGAGATACTGAAAAGGACAATCGGATCGTAAAACTAAGATCCAGAAGATGGTAAAGCTAGAGAAGAAGATGGTGGAATCATGTCTATATTTTTCTTAACAAGAGCAAAACGTATGCTATTATTATTTGTATTCTATGCTTCTACTCACGGTACATTTGTTATATCATTAAGTGCTTTCTTCTGTGCTTCATCTTTATTTCGTCATTTTTTTAAGTAAATATGACAGATTCATCTTCTTCTTTCTGTCTTTTAGCGAACTAAAGTTAAAAAAACAGGTATGGGTATATATTTAAACAAGAGCATACACTAGAATGCGTATTCATAAATAGTTTTGTTGGTGCATACATGGTCATACATTTAAAAGTGCACTCCTTGTTTTGATGATGATAAAAATATTAACATGTGATACTATTGCTTATCAAAATTATTCATATGTTCATATCTATATTCTTCAATGTTAACAAACCTCAAAATTAATGATCAAGTGAAGAACAAATAATTGAAGACCTCAAATCAACAAGAAAAGAAGAAAACAAGATAAAAGCAAACACTCAACCTTCACGGTCGATATCACGGTCGACCGTGAATCGTCCGTCACTGCACAACCCACAACTTGTTCTTCTTGAAGTCAACCGAACGCGTACTCAACAAGTGAAGATGGATTCTTCAACGCCGATGACGAAGAAACCTACAAACAAGAGTTCGGAAAATATGAGCTTACAAGAATAATTAATTAAACAAGTTTAAGCTTTTACAAAATAAGTTTTATAAAAGGTTTTATAAAAATTCAAATATTTTTATAAAAAATCACAAGCTTGGTTTAAAAAGTATAAGACTTCTTATTTTGGCAAATACCAAACATAATCTAGCATTGAAATAAAACAACACCATATTTAGAAAATGGAATCTCCCAAAGAAGCAAACATCCAACATGATTTATACATTGGCTTATAAACTTCCATATTGGTGTTTAAATTCAAACATAAGAAGTATGTCACAACCTTCCTTTTTCTAAGCTTCTTTTCAGTGAATTTTTAAGGTAAAAATGGGTTGTGTGTGGTTTTGGTAAAAGGCCAACGTCTATATTTGAAAGACTCAAAAAGTTCCAGCAGGCCGACGGTCGAAGCCACGGTCGACCGTGGATCGACCGTGGACTGTCTAGACACTTTTTGAACTTTCACCTTTTTCCTTATTTAAACCAACTCAAGTCTTGTGATTTCACTAAGCTCTTGAAATCTGAAATATGGAGAAAACATACAAGATCTTGTAAGCTCATATACTTTGATATTATTCAATCTTTCAAGATCAAGATCCAAGCAAGAGTGAAAGCCATCAAAGTTTAAACACTACTTCTACATTCTATATCATTTGTAATAGTGTAAGGATCAACTCTAGCCTTTCTAATTAGAGTGAAGTAAGGATCAACTCTAGCCTTCCAAATTAGAGTGAAGTAAGGATCATCTCTAGCCTTTAGAATTAGAGAGAAGTAAGGATCAACTCTAGCCTTTAGAATTAGAGTGAAGCAAGGTTATCTTTACCTTACTTGCAAGTTTGAAGTGTTAATTCTTGCAAGTGAAAAAGAGAAGTGTAAAAAGTTTATCTCTACCTTCAAAGAGAGAAGCTAGTGGAGCAAACTCTTGGTGGGTGATGCCAAAGAGTGGATGTAGTGCAAGTTTGTTAACACTTGCATGAACCACTATAAATCTCTTGTCTACTAATTGGTGATATCTCTCTACCCTTACTTTCTTTATTTCAAGTATATATATTTGTTGTGTTATAAACTTCAAGAAAAATATTTTTAACACAACTTACAAATTTTATTTGTGAAAAATTGGTAAACTAAGTTAAAGAACCTATTCACCCCCCCTCTAGGTTCCAACAAGTTTGTCATTCGTATGGCACATAATGCATATATATAATGACATTCGGATCACATAGCATAGTAGTATGTTTCTGAATGTTTTACTTAGCTGTAGATATGGTTAAAGAATGTAGTTCATGAGACAAGTTGGTTTGTTGTTTGTGTCCCACGGATGGCGTCAAATGTTGAAACATCGATCCGCCGGGTTGATTTAGATGGTTGTGTCGGGCCGTTCTCCATCTTCCCGAGCTTGGATCACATGCTGCAAACATCAAGAAATCCGTTAGAAGGTGACCCGAGGCCGGAGCCCCAAGATCAACCCTCCGACGATCAAGTCAGTATATGTATGATGAGATATATGTATGGAGAGAAAGAGACGAGAAGAAGGTATGAAGTTCTGGGAGAAAATGATAAGTAAAGAGAGAGAGAGAGAGTTGAGAGTGAATTCATCCTACCAGAACATGTGAGGGATGGGGATATTTTTAGAATCTTCAAAGGAGCTTGTCCACTGGTCCTTGTCCAGTGGTTGTCCAGCCAGCTGTCCTGGCAGAGCTATCTTTACCTAATGGTCTGGCTGCTTTGGACAGTGTTCCTCTGGCAGCTCTGACATATAATTAAATGCACTTGTACCTTTTGTCGGGTAGTATAGTACATCTTCTAGAGTCTTGTACTTTGTGTAACTTCTGATACTTCTTTCTCTAGTCCGGACCAACCTCCGGATCGGTTGGTCAAGTACATATATCATCATAGTGCATGTGAAAGTTAATGATGCTCTAGCTTGTATACAAAATTTCAATGTTTAAATCGATTAAAAAATCTAATAAATATTACAAATCCAACAAATATAAGTTAGATATTATTAAAACAAAAAATAAACAATTATTCATCAATGATCAATACATGAGGAATTACAACAGAAGAGAAACTGGGGAAGTAAAATGACGTTTTGACCCTTGGTATTTAATCATAAGCGGATCAGAGGCGTCGTGGCCAATTGGCATTTTCGTCTTATTGTGATTATAAAATGGAGAATGAAATAGCAGCCTATATTTGGCTGGGAAAATAAATATATGTTTATTAATATCGATTCTTGGGTCAGTTTTTTAAAATAGTATGGTTAAATACTTAGACAAATAATTTAAAGGGTTTGTATGAAATTATATATGAACGTGACATGATAAGAGTTGTGAATAAATAATCTTAATAAAGTAAATTATTATTATTATTTTAATCTTAATAGAGACTTTTCATATT
The DNA here is from genome assembly GCA_947179395.2 of Pulicaria dysenterica. Lineage (NCBI taxonomy): Eukaryota > Viridiplantae > Streptophyta > Magnoliopsida > Asterales > Asteraceae > Pulicaria > Pulicaria dysenterica. Next base: position 5,895,529 of record OX359289.1, on the reverse strand, counting down.
ATAATATTTGAGTTGTGTTTAATAAAGTTCATATAAAAAATATAGTCCTGAAATTTAGTATTCAATCACATGTGATTCAGTATACAATCATATCACTCCGCTCAAAATTTTAAAATTCAATCTGGACCATTGATGAAGCTGTTCCAAAGGCTAAAATTAGTCACTCGAAACTATGCATTAAGTATGGACATATTGAACATTTCTCTATAATATATAATTGTTTAACAAGATAACGTGTAAAAAAAATATTAGAGTAAAATACTTGATGTTTAATAATTTATAATATACTATACAGTGGAACAAATATTCTTCTATTTCATTCCACACAGTGTTCATTTATATGTGACAACCAAACGAACTATATGTTGAACATTCAGCATCAAACGTCGAATGGTTTCATTCCTTAATTGAGAAAGACCTCTTAGTCTTATAAATATAATAAAAGTTTGATATCAAGAAATATTAGAGCCAATAAAAAACATTCTCTATAACATATTAATTACATAACAAGAGTTTTAACAAGTTGATTTGGTTGTATAGTCTATCTTAACTTACAAAATACTATCATTTTATTTAAATATAATGATTTAATTTATTTTCATATGGATGGGATTCGTATTTGCAAAAGATACATAGAAAAATGGTTATGTTGAGAAAATTTCATTAAGTTATATATTTAATCATCTTATATTATAGGGTTTAGTTCACCAAAATGTATCCAACATCTCATGTTTTGCTATTGTGTGTATCAAACTTTAAAAGTTTTTATCGTGTGTATCAAACATTTAACTTGTTTCTATTGTATGTATTTTGGATACATAAAAAAAGAAACTATAGTATATGTTTAGTATATACAATAGAAAGTTTAATACACGCAATAACAACAAAATAAATGTTTGATACATTCTGTAGAAATTTTAAAATTCAATACACAAAATAGCAAAAAGTGTCAAGTTGAACACATTTTAATTAACTAAACCCCATATTATAAGGCAAAATGCACATAAAACAACAAAGTTAGTCTAAATTCTCATTATATAAAGCCAACTATATTTATTTTCAACTATCATAATATATAATTATTTGGTAATTTGAAGATATATATATGTGCTCCTAACAGTAGTGAGAACTTGAATGTTCCACATTTGTTCAATCATCAATGTATGATTGAGGTTTTCAAATGGGTTTAATGCCACATACCCACATAATAGATCCCTTGTATGATTTTAGATGGGTTCGATGCAAGTGAGTGTTTGTGCGGTTATAGATATGTAACTTTGGATTTTGTTCAAGTGTGACCAAGGTTAGAGTTACTGCAATTTTGAATCAATAAACAATTTACAATTTTAAGTTTAGATCCAAGGTTTAAGTTTTGTTCAAGTGTTATTGAGGTTAGGGTTTTTGTGATTTTCAATTAAGCAAAAACTCGTTCTCCGTGTTAACAATTGCGTACAATGTTAGTTTTAAAAAAAATTATATTTTACTAATAAAAGTGAAGTTAGTTGTATACAATAACACTTCAAGCAAACACCAGTGTTTTGGAAAAGTTGATACCAAACATCTTTAGGTAAAGCTTGTAAGGTTTTCAAACGTTGTGCTTTACAACCATTTGGTCTATTTATAGCTCGAGACCCAAGTCTTGTTTGCTTCGGAAGAAGATAAATGCAGAATTAGAGAAATACTTATTCCCTTAAATTCAATGTAGGTTTTTGCTTTAGGTAAAAACCAGATCTCATACTTGAACATAAAATCGGTAAAGTTGTATTTTTACGTCCGTTACCCATGATCTTTGATTAATGTTGTATAGGTTGACGTATCTCCCTTTAAAGCTTCACTTTGAAGCTTTGAGACAATAAAAATGGTTTATCATTCAAAAAATGCCATGAATATAAATAATATTATTTACGCATATCATATTATTTATATTTTTATATAGGGAAAAGCTAACAAGCGCTGTTTTCGTGCACATATTATGAGAACTTTTTGTAACACAATTAATAACTTATTAATCAGAGTATCTTGGCCATTAATATATTTATACAACCCTGAATTATGTCAAAGTCATAAATTGGATGAGTCATGATTTGATTAACTTAATTATCTCAAAATACGTCTCGTTAACAAGGAAGATAATTCTTAACCATTACTTTGTTATAATTAAGTGTCTGATTAGTTCTTACAAATTTTACTAAAAAATCCGTTCTCGTTGATATCTCCACCTTTTTATATATACGTATACATTAAGTTGAAATCATCTATGTTATCAACAACACCAATCATATGTGGTTATACTTACTATAATATTTAAGTTATTAAACATTAAAAAGACAAAAACAAATATACTGTTTATTTTAACAGAGTAAATGTAACAATGGTGTTATAAAACGTATAGATTATTCCCCCGGTATTAATTTCTTCACAATTAAATTAGTAGATATCATTATCTCGTCAGAAAAAAAATTCGGAAAATATATTTATATACATATATCTACTCTGCTATTCCTCCCCCACGTTCTCCGTCCCTCTCTCTCCATTTATAAGCAACCCATTTCGTGTCCTGCTAGAAAACACACAACCCAATCCAACTTCACCGTCCACCGTCACCGCCACCACAAGACGGTGGAGCTACTTCCGGCATTACCTTTACGACGCCGTACTACGAAGAATGTCTCTCTCCAAACGAGTCTCCCTCCAAACCCCCCAATCACCAGCACAACCCCAACAAGATCTCAAACACCGTGTGATCACCTGCCTCAACAAACTCTCCGACCGTGATACGCTCGCCGTCGCTACGACGGAGCTCGAGTCCATCGCTCTCAGCCTCCAACATGACTCCTTTGCTCCGTTCCTCACTTACCTCTCCTCCACGTCGTCGTCTGACAAGTCTCCAGTACGGCGGCAATGTGTGCGTATCCTAGGGGTTCTTTCAGTGACACATGGTGATGCGCTCTCACCTCACGTTTTTAAGATGCTCGCTGCCGTCGTTCGCCGTCTTCGCGACCCTGACTCCGCCGTCCGGTCTGCTTGCGTTGGAGCTGTGTCGTCCATTGCGTCGGAAATTAGTAAACCGTCGTTCTCTTCGTTGTCAAAGCCGTTAGTGGAAGCCGTTTTAACGGAACAGGATCAGAACTCTCAGATCGGTTCAGCGTTGTGTCTGTCCGCGGCGATTGAGGCGTCGCCGGATCCTGAACCGGCGCATTTGCAAAAGCTATTGCCTAGGGTTTTGAAATTGATTAAATCCGATAGCTTCAAAGCTAAACCGGCGTTGTTATCTGTTATCGGCAGCATTGCTGGAGCTGGTGGCACCGCTTTCAACCGGAATTCTCTAAATTCACTTGTTCCCTGCTTGGTTGACTTTCTGAGTAGTGATGACTGGGCGGCGAGGAAGGCGGCAGTTGAGGCGTTAGGAAGGTTGGCCGTGACGGAGAAGGTTCACCTCACGGCTTTCAGGTCATCGTGTCTTGCTTCTTTAGAGAATAAGAGATTCGATAAGGTATCATATTGTCGCTAATCAATCATGCTATTTCAATTTCCAATTTCAAATTACTTTTGCACAATCACAGTGGGGAGGCCACAAACGACTCCCCTTATATAAATTCAGACGCGTATAGTAGGTGTTGAACAACAATCTTGCCTCATCCCTCATGGCTTGAATTTGATTAACAAATGCAACAGGTGAAGGTAGTTCGTGAATCAATGAATCAGACATTAGAGTTATGGAAAGAGATTCCAGGGCCTCTAGATGAGATTCCTTGTTCTTTACCTCAGTTGAATGACAATTCATCTTCTAAAGGTAATTGGGTAAACTGATTTTGTGATTGATTAGCAAAATGCTTTCAACAGTTGACAGTAGTGGGAGCAAAATTATAGTCAGTCGTTGCAAATGACACATTAATTAGTTGTTGTTTAGCTTTTAGTTATGTGTTTCTATTATATTCATTTTGTTTGGTCAACATACACTTATGGTGGTTGGTTATCTATTAAACGTTAGGTGAGCTAAACTAATATTATCAATATCAACACATTGAGCTGGAAGGAACCAATAGCGTTAAAATCAAGTTGGGCTAATTGTATCTCTCAGATATTAAAGAACTACATGTCAACTTTTAAACAGAAGCTAATGAAATTTCCTTAGGGGATAACTGTATATTGATACGATATATGGATACAAGGTACATGGAAGCCCTAGAGGGCCAAAGCGATCTATACATTAGGGTTGAACCTATACATCAACTAATCTATTTCTATGTAATGGAAACATGTTTTGTTATATTATTATCTGTAATTGGGGAGTTTCTACTTTACATATGGTGGGGGGCAATGGTGATACTTCTTGATGATTAAATGGATGGCATGGTGTATTCCATGTTTGATGACTTTCTTGGTTGCATGCCTTTCAATTTTTGCTATATATTATTACTTGTGCAACATTAATGGAAGACCTAATCAGCACCTTAATTGTTTTTACTTTATAGTACCTGTAACTGTTTTGGGAACTCCACCAAAGGAAACAGTCCCCGGTAGTAAGCATGCTCCAATTCAACGTTCATCTCCAACTACAACACAAAGTAGAAGTCCTCCAAAGAGTAATTACAGAAAGCAGAGTGCTTTAGTTGCAAGAAAGGTGGATTTTGACAATGAAACTGATTCGAAAGTCAATGTTCCTGTTCCCAAACCTGAATCTGTAGATATAGATTGTAAAGAAAAGTTTATGAGTGAAAAAACAGGGTCAGATACAGACAAAAACATCATCTTAGAAACAGAAAAAAGGGTTGTGTATAGCAAAACAAGATTTGGTTCTCGTGTGGTTCCATTTAGTAACGACTATGAGTTAGACATAGACATTAATGGGAATGCAATTGACTATGGGAACCAGAAAGAGGTTGAGGATTTATCTCGTATCCAAAAACAGCTTATTCAGATTGAAAACCAGCAATCAAATCTCTTTAATCTTTTACAGGTACTTAATATTTTACATGATACCCTTTATTTTGTTTTGTCACGACACATTTCGCTTCTTGTCTAACTTGCTTATTTATTTTTGAAGAAATTTATTGGAAGTTCTCGTAGTGGAATGAATTCTTTGGAGACACGAGTAAACGGTTTAGAGAAGGCATTGGATGAAATATCATATGATTTGGCATTATCAAATGGGAGAGTTTCGAGCATCGACTCTTGTTGCATGGGTACAGAATTTTTGAGTCCTAAATATTGGCGGAGGGCAGAAGGGTCATTTCCTAGTCCAAGATCACCTTTCCGTGGAAGTCACCAATCACCGTCTGACAGATGTTTACCCGAGATAACAAAGGGTTCTGGGGGGATTGCTCCAAACACACCAGGAGGTGGGTTTGGGAATCCAGGGAGAAGTTTGGAGCCATTATTGATGGCTCGAAAGAAGAGATCTGTACAAGGGCAAAATGGTAACTTCAACAGATTTGATGGGGGCTCTTTGGCCAATTGCATACAGCAGCGAATCTAAAAGCAGGTACTGGTAGAGTTAACCCGGGTTATATTTTGACCCATTTACTTATGTACTAGTCAATTCAGTTTATGTTTTTATTTAAAAATATAATATTTTCACAGCAAAAATTAATCCTTCCACGCATGGTACAACACCTTTGATGCTAATGTACAAGCTGATGAAGCATTTATTTGCCTTGGATAAATCAATTTTTGCTGTGAAAATATCTCTCATTTATTTAAGGGATCAAAGAGGTAAAGTCAAATAAATTAAAACTTAAAAAGGAAAACAAGGGGAGTGGTGGAAAGTCGCATGACAGGAGGGTGTTTGGAATTGCGTTTTTATAAAGCTTATGTTGTTTTTTGGAACACAATAAGCATTTCTGATTATTTGGATGGAAAACAAAAGTAGTTGGTAAAAATTTACTACTAAGGGTTCAATTTTTTTTTATTTTGGAGCTATAAATGCTAAATCTTATATTATTTTTTGTCAAGAGTTGATATTTATTACTCATTTTACCTATCATCTCAGATCTTCCTTAAGATGATTGAAGACCATTTCTTCATTTACCACAAGTATCAGCACTCGACAGGATCAGGTACGATATACATTTAGGTTATATCACAAATTGTTATCGATATAGATTATGTACAGAGAAGCCTGCATTTTCGTTTTTCCACATACATAGGCTTTTGCTATCATGTACATGATTTAAATTCACACAAAATTAAGCTTATACTATTTTTGGGTTTTACTTCCAATGCCGTTTGCCTTTTCTGTTCAGGTTCGTAAAATGAATCAATGTTTTCGCCTTTTTCTGTTGTTCATTTCATCGTTTGGTACTATCTGCATTTGTTGTGTATGTTAAAGTGCATGTGTTGTTAAAGTCACAGAGGAGAACTGGATAGCTGGGAATGGTAATGGGTATTTTGACTGCATTAAAGCTTTTAGATATTTGTCCATTAGTTCATGATTCACACCTATGACCCAAGAGGAGTGGTCATTTCCTACCACGCCTACCACCGTCACGTCAGCTTTCCACTCTCATCATGCCGTTACGTCAGCTTTTCACTTTCACCATTCAGTCTTAGTAGTAGTTACTTCTAACCATACTAAATTTTGGGACTCCTCTTATTTATTAATTTTACATTTAATTTAATAATATTCAATTAAAATAAATTAAGACTTTTAAAATAAAAGGAAATAAATTTCGTTTAAAAATCTAAAAATCATAATATAGCAAAATAATAAATACCTTAATTATAAAAAGTCAACTAGTAAAGATAGAAATACATAAAAAAAAAATCACTTGAAGGCTCCACAAATGTTTCTTGAGATTATGATGAAGATTTAGATGTGTATATTGTTGTCTCATAAATAAGGGTTAATAATGGAATAATCCTCAAAGTTGTCATCTTATTATGGTTTAACAATTTTTTTTTTATCATAGATTAACCATAAAGTTTCACTTTAAATACGGAATAACCCTCAAAGTTTTATTTGTTTTACGGTTTAACCCTCAAAGTTTTTTTTAACACATAATAACCATAATGTTTCATTTAAATTATGTTTTAATCCTCAAAGTTTCACTTGTATTTCGGTTTAACCCTCAAAGTTTATTTTTAAATGGTTTAACCATAAAGTTTAGTTTGGTTTTTGTTTAAATCCTTCAAGTTTTACTTTATTTGCGATTTCACCCACTTTTCTTAACACGTAAAATTTATATTTTTTGTTTATTTTTTATTTTTATAAATCTTGTTTTCCTCTAGATTCGAACATAATTAGTTAACTATCAAGCATTCAAATATCAAAATCCATTCATTAAACACGCATTTGGAACCAAAATCTATCAACGGAATGAACAAAAAATCGCAATTTGCGATATGAAACTTGTAATATCTTCAAAATGTCAAATGCAAAATAAATCTTTACGTAAAACATCTTATTGAGATGAGTATTCAAATCAATCTGGAAAGAGAAAGGGGGGACAGAGAGAGATACACAAATGAATCAGATGCACACAATTTGAAGGAGACGGGTATTTCAGATGAACTTCAAATTCCGGTGATGATGCAACCAAATGTAAATAAAACTTTAAGGTTAAACCGTTTAAAAAAACTTTGAGAATTAAACCGAAATACAAGTAAAACTTTAAGGTTATTTCACATGACTAATTATGTTCGAATCTAGTGGAAAACAAGATTTATAAAAATAAAAAATAAACAAAAAATATAAATTTTACGTGTTAAGAAAAGTGGGTGAAATCGCAAATAAAGTAAAACTTGAAGGATTTAAACAAAAACTAAACTAAACTTTATGGTTAAACCATTTAAAAATAAACTTTGAGGGTTAAACCGAAATACAAGTGAAACTTTGAGGATTAAAACATAATTTAAATTAAACATTATGGTTATTATGTGTTAAAAAAAACTTTGAGGGTTAAACCGTAAAACAAATAAAACTTTGAGGGTTATTCCGTATTTAAAGTGAAACTTTATGGTTAATCTATGTTAAAAAAAAATTTGAGGGTTAAACCATAATAAGATGAAAACTTTGAGGATTATTCCATTATTAACCCCATAAATAAAAAAGAAGTTGATGATTTATATACTTAGTGAAAAGTGTAATAAACACGCGTGCACATAAACAAACACACACATAACACGTGCTCGTCCACACACATATAGGTCAAATTGTCAAAAAAAAAAAAAGATAATAAATGAAGGAAGCAACCCACTCAGCTATCACGCTGTGGTTTCTACTACATGGAGACTTCATCACGTCGCTATGGTATATTGGTATATTGGTGTGGATACCGATCTCACCATGGTATGATACTATGATCTACTTTTTCACGTCACTACCATTTCCTCTCTAGTCTCTATCCTCCCTAACTATGTCGTTCAACCTTATTATTTCCATAAAAATGAGCAAATATTAGCAGCTGAAAGAGAGCCCAATTCTCTTTATTGGTTTAATTTGTCAATTTAAATTTGATTATACATATAAAACTAATATTTTACCGTGCGATGCTATGAGTATAATTTTTTTTATATATCAATTCATTATCTCTCTTTTGAACCAATTTAGATGGAGAAGGGTGTGGTTCTTGATAACATGTAATTTTTATATAAGCTAAAAGTTAGCTAAACATTTTAATTTGAAGAATTAACGAAAATATATTTTTGTTTGCTTATACAAATAAGCTTTAGTTTTGATTTGATCTTTAACCATTTTAGTTTGCTAATAGGTGAGAGATTAACTTATTCTAAAGTTCCTTAATTTTTTATGAGATAATATTAAAATTCCAAGAAATATATAGTTTTAACCAATTTTTTTGATAAACTATTACACGTTTTTAAATTATTATTATTTATAGTTAAGCCTAGTATATTAGTACTTTAGTAATATATATTTAGTATACACAATTTACTGAATTTTTTCAGTTTAGACTTTAGTTAAAAATAATACTTATATAAAAGATTATTATTAAAACACCAATTAATTTTTCAAAAAAAATATAATAGTGTAGTGTATAAATGTTTATTAAATTCTATCACTATTTGAATTCTTAAACATTACGACTTTTTATATTCATATCAAATTCAATCCATCGCTTAAACACTAAGAGTGCGTTTGACTATTGATTTTGGGAGGAATGAGATTTATAGTGGGATTGGGATTTGGTGGTATTTGCATTGTGTAGGATTTAAAATCCAATCCTTCGTTTGGTTCACCTCATCCATCCAAGACCATAAACCCACCACCAAACCGCCGGCCACCACCAAACTGCCGGCCACTACTGCGAATGCCGGCCACCACCTCACCCTAGCTCACTGCTCCCAGATCTGCGAACGACTGGGTTGCAGCGGCGAACGACGGGGTTGCAGATCTGCAAACGACGGGTTGCAGCGGCGAACGTGGCGACGGCTAGGGTTTCTGTTGATTAAGGTTTCTTCGTCTAGGGTTACAGAGAAGGAGGCGGTGACGGGTTTCTTCATCTAGGGTTACAGAGAAGGGCGGCGGTGATGGGTTTGTTCGTTTAGGGTTTTCGTGGGTTTCTTCGTGAGAAGGGCGGCAGTGACGGGTTTCTTCGTCTAGGGTTACAGAGACGAAGAACGACGAAGGGACGCCGGAGAACGACGAAGGTTTCGTGGGTTTCTTCGTCTAGGGTTTCTTCGACGGGTTACAGGCGACGGAGAACGGCGAAGGGTCGCCGGAGGGGTCACCGGAGTTACAGAGAACGACGACGGTTACAGGCGACGGCTAGGTTTCTATGGTGAAGGCAAAGGGGTCGCCGGAGGGTCGCCGGAGTAAATCCTTCAGACTTGGGATTTCAAAATACCATGTGGGGTGGGGGGGATTGAAAAATCCTTCATATGTGGGATTCTTTAGAATCCTGGGAATTTGAATCCCATGTCAACTTTGCAAACCAAACACATGATTTTGAGGGATTTCAAATCCCATTCTTATTAAATCACACGAAATACCACGAACCAAACGCCCCCTAATTGCTTTGAAGTATTGTGAAGATGCATCAATATTTTTTTTAGTTAAGAATTTAGTTTAAAAAAAATACTTGTATACAAGATCACTAAATTAAAACACCAATAAGTTTCTAAAAAATTATATAATATTGTGTGTATAATTGTATATTAATTCTATCACTGTTTATATTTATCTTGAGTGATTTATTGCAAATTACCAAATATTGTTTAACCATCAAGTGCTTTAAGGTATTGTTAAAGATGCATTAGTGGTTGTACTACTTAATTTAAAAATTGGTCTTAAAAAGATCTAAATACTTTATAAAGTAGTAGGGATAAACATCGACATTTAGTTGTTGCAAGGAACAAGTATCATTTCTAGGGTTACAATAAAGGCAAATCAAGTTGACACATTGCCAAACTTGGTCTCCATTTGACAATAAAACTCGAAGCTCGAAATTCGATTAAAGCTTTCATTTTTGGTCTCCATATAGGGCAATGATAATAATGAATGTTAGTATTATTCAACTCTATACTTTTGTGTCAAGCTTGACTCATTAAGCAATATTTATGTAAATATACATATAATGAAAAGGTAAATATGTAATATTCTGAAATTCAATCATTTGTGGGTTACAAAAGTTACCAACTTTTGGCCCAATTCAAGCTTCGTATAAACAAGATCTTTTTCAAGCTGAATGTCAATTGCGACAACTAACCTGAAGGGGAACGTTAGAGTAGATGTAATACTTACTCAAATTCTAAATTTTCTAAGAGGTATTAATGAAGTACAAGTATAATTAACCATCGTACTACGGCTGAACATTTTAAAATTATTTATGTATTAAACGGATTGTAACAAAACACAAACTAATGGAGCCGACTCGATATGTTCATAACCATAAAACTTGGTATTAATTATCACTTCCCGACTTTTAACATAAAGTAGTGGGTTCTTTCACGGATAAGAATGAACCATCCTCGGAAAATGTGTGTTTCACTAACTTTTAACATAGCTACAAGTGTGTTGTACTTTATGTGGAATAAAAAAAAATTTTGTGAAAGAGTCACCCTCCCTTAATATATACAAGATACCAATATCAAGTCAGCGAGTACAACAATTTAACGGTCATAGCAGACACATATTACCATTACAAATCGTTCTTTTAGTGTATCCAGGATCAAAAGACTAGTGCACCACTAGCAGGTTGGAAGACGATCACAACTTAATCACCAAATGCTGTAGGATGCTAGATGACTCAAGAAATACCTAAAATGTCATCATATAACATTCAAACACCATCCCCTAGCTCAGAAATGGTAAATAAAGGAAAAATGCATTTTTGACCTTCGGCACAGCCGTCCTTTAGAGCTCGACACGGCAGTAAGTGCGAAGCTTAGCCGAAAAGGATTAAATAAGTAAGCGAGAAGCTTAGCAAGTACCTTACTTAGATCTCAAAACAGTTCAACTTAATCATATTCACATCATGCACGTAACTATCCCATGTCATTTAACTCATACCCACTACCGTAGTAGTCGGTCTCGGCTCATACCCGCTACCGTAGTAGTCGGTCTCAACTCATAGCCGCTACCGTAATAGTCAGTCTCATCATATCCAGTCATACATACCCGATACATAAGTATCGGTCATACATACCCGATACAGAAGTATGGGTCATACATACCCGACACAGAACTGTCGGTTTCATCAAGCAGTCACATAAGATTATTAGCTACCATACACATACTCACATACAATCATTCATAGTTAACACTGAGTTAGGTTGCAACTTGCAAGTAAGAATACTCACTTGATTAGTAGTCTGAAATGATAGCTAGTCTACACGTCACAAGTATCTGGAAATTAAGTCGACTACCAGTAACACCTAAATTAACAATCCCAATAAAGTAGAAGCCTTTATCCATTTGTGTATGCTATTATTGTTACTATCTTGCTCATACGATTCTCTATGAACTAAGAATCCTGACCCCGCTAGTACACCTCGCGATTGATGTTAAACACTCGCTTAACCAATAAGGGGTAAATATTCACTACCAGTAATACCTTATTACTAATTGCAAGCATGCATCCTAAATTTGTGATTCTAAGCTCCGTACACAAATTACAATTACCAAGCCCAACATATTATTTCTTTAGTGCCCATGTATAGAGCTATCATACTTTGGATTGAGACCCGATAATTAAATCATCAGTCCACACCTTAACTCCTCAACTTATTCCGTTTTATGATTCACAAACAATATTAACCATCTTGTGATTCAAAAGTGATGACCATTTTATGATTCTACTTAACATAATTTGCAATTCAAACGAATAACCGATTGATTCATATGTTGACTTAATTTCGTAATTCTATATAATTAATTAATAGTAGGACAGCTTGTCTTGGCATATTTTGCGATTTTCCTATTTATTCTAATTGGCGATTAAGAAGCGCCAAGGCACTGTTAAGGGCCTAACATTAACAGGCTAAACTTTGGCCCATTGAGCCCATGGCTCGGCCCAATAAAATTTCAGCCCAACACTCACTTTTTTTCTTCGAGAGTTAGAATGGAAAGGAGCTCCTGGGTGATTAGAAATTGAAAAGAAAAACAGCTACATCACTTCATTTCTTGGTCTCTGGACCTTTTTCTCTTCTCGGTTCTACACCCATTCGAACAGCCCACTTTTGCTCATTAAGGTCCCAACAAATTGTGCAAATGTTCACTTGAAACCGATAATGATAGCTCAATAATCATTCGAACACACACACACATACACATAGGGAGAAAGTTCATTTGAGAACCGTTATTAATGCGAGTATCACGAGTACCGTTCGTAACCACCATTAATGCTCATTTATAGGGGTATTTTGGTCTTTTAAATATTTTTCCAACCATTAGTTGCGTACAGGTAGATCGTCATTAAACGGTGAGGCTTGATTTTCCCAATATCATTAATTTGTCCTCAATGACTCGTTAATAAGCCGCTATTTTTATTGACAAATGATTTATTTTAATCGAGAACCACGATTGGTTCTTGCGATACTCGCAATAAAAATGTTTCTCAAATTAACTCTTCCACATATATATATATATATATATATATATATATATATATATATATATATATATATATATATATATATATATATATATATATATATATATACACATACATACATATATATATATATGTATGTGTGTGTGTGTCCGCGAGCGTGTGTATGAATATCAACACTCGCTTGGAAGAACATTGTAGAAATGGTAGACTTCGTCATCGTCTATGACCCCAACCTCAGTCTCGCAAACGGAACAACAAACCCGACTAAATGACTCACCACATGAACCACCCCCTTTTCCATCTCTTTTCCTTTTCAAACTTGCTGTTTCCGATACGTGTTTCCCTCCTTTCTTCACCTTGCAATTTACCACAAACACTGCTCTATATTGGGTCACATATTTTTCATGCCTAAGAAAAAACAACAAAACCAAACTTCAATATCTGACATTTTACATGTTTGAATAATATTACGCATACATACAAACACACACATAATATTGTCACCATTTCTTTAGGATTATAATGTAATTTTAACCAAAGTGCGAAAAATTGACCTTTGAGACTCCAGGCATAGGGTTGTAAAACAGGCAGGACAGCTAAGCACTGCATCAGAATGTTGACCTTTCTTTTTCTTCTGAATCCACAATTCATCTTTTTCATCAAGATTTGGATCATAAAACTCGGGCTTCACCGAATAGTCTATTACGTCATCATCTGAAACTATACGCATACACACTCTCAGGCAGCAAAATGTTTGGGCTATGTTACAGCTCTTAGACAAGAAAAAAAGAAACAATTGTGATGGCATTCAAGTACAGTTTCATTCATCAAGCATATTATATAAATCCAATCCCAAAATCTATATACTATAATCCCTAATCAAAGCTGAACTCGAACCAATATTTTGATCATTAGACGCCTCTGTTCACAGAACTTTTCACATACAAATCATGAAGTTCCAACAAATAAAGATAAGGACTCTATGCAAACATATGCACAAACGACAAAACTTACCTACTGTTTCCTCGACATATTGCTCTTGATTATCATCTTTTTTTTCCATATCAATAGCCTCATTTGTGAGTGCATCCTCCTTCGGTTGTGACATCTGCAATGACATTTGAGTTTTGTAGGACATGTATATAAAGTTTAAGAAAGTCAAATATGATCATCTGATTGCTCCAATCCCAAGAATTAGAATGAAGAGTATCATAGTTATTGAAGGTTTCCTGTTTGCAAGTTACAACTTCATTAATTCATTGCCTTCATTCATAATATACACAACACCTCAGCTCTCATGTATATAAGAAGAAGTACTTGGCTAAATGCCCCAAGACTTACAAGTATAATACTGTCTGTTAAACTGTCTCATGATGTAAAAAGAAAGTGATGCAATATTATCACCATTTTCTAGGCACCTCGCAGATGAAAAATTTGCAATAATAATAGAGCACATTTTCCACCTAAGGATAGTCCAGCTAGATACTTAGAGTGTACTGCTTTAAGCAATGTATGCATAAACATGTAACGATGATGGAAGATCAGACAATGCTCAAGTCTCAAATGAAGTAGCATCACATTATGCTATTAAATACGATGACATTGCTTAATCTTTCAAAGAGGTAGATTTATGTCAGTAGATGCGCATATAAGAAGGGGATGAGTAGAAAATAACTCAAAGGCCACCATGAGTTGTTAGTCGTGCTCTTTGGCTTAACAGGTGCATTTTACACTATAATTCAAATGTATGAGTATCTAAGCGGTCAAAATCGCACCTTGTCACTTGTCAGACTTTGGATAGTGTAAAATTGTGTATAAAGTGGAACCTCAGGGCCAGATTTAGTTATCTTTGTTTAGTTAAACACAGACTTCGGATTTTGATTAATGTATATTATGTAACCTTTTTATTTACTTGCTTATTGAAGCTTATAAAATAATTGCTTATTTACTTATGCCCATCAATGCTAAATTTATGTCGTAATTTATACGCTGCTCTTCCGCCGTCTGTCTCAGCCGCAGCTGGTTGCACCTGATCATCTCCAATAATAGTATGCCTTAGAGGTCTATATGCTGATTATATATATACTTTTGATTGAACCTCAACTAACCCACAAGGTTGGATCAAGTGGTTATCACCCTTGCCTCCGGAGACAGAGGTCAAGGGTTCGATCCTCACTCCTTGCAAGGCCGGAGGTCCTTTTCTACATTTAGTAGAACTGGAAGCATCCTCTCTACCATAGGTAGAGGTATGGGTGTCTACATCTCAACCTCCCCCATACACCGTGCAAACGGTATTGGAACCCATAACCCGTGGAAGACGGTATTGGGAGTTACTTTACTTTTTTTTTTTTTGATTGAACCTCAACTGAGTCCTCCACAGACCACGATTCTTTGCCTCTTCATTCTTCGACCGAACCACAGTCGAGTCTCCTCCGCTGACCAACCTCCGTCCTCCCTAACTTGTATGTATCGAATCTTGATAACCTTCTCTCTCTCTCTCTCTCACTCAAATATCGTTTCACTGATTCTGTTTGAATAGCCGAATGATGTATTTGAAAATTGAAACGCAGACACCAATCCACAATGTCGATTTATTTGGGAATTAAGGATAGGAACTGTTTAAAATGGGGTAATTGTTAATTAGTTTTTATTTTCTGATTTAGGGTTAGTAGACACGTATAGGTCAGTCCTGTATTCTTATTATTAGGGAGGGTGCGGGTGCTCTTTGATTATCACAAAAGGAAAAGCAAGCATGATTAAACAAAGAGACAATGTGATTCACTTTTTTGTTAATCAAATAAGGACCTTGCTGGAATTTTCATTTTAGAGCTTAGAATTGGAATGCATTTCCATCCTCTGAGATGCAAAACCTCCTAAAACTTGTTTGTTGTTTGGAAATTTTGATTAAAAGATCTCCCTGTGAAAACAATTTTTAAACGAAAGCAAATTTTGTTGGATTAATTTGGCCAGCCAACAAGTTTAACTGGAATCATTTTTGCTGAATATTATTTTGACTTTTACCTAAGCTATCTTGCCATTTTAATGGTACCCCCAATGAAGACAAATCCTCGATCTGTCACCGAATGTCATTTGACTTTATTTCAGCTATGAACAGCAGAAATTTTGTATGGGTCTGGATTGTACTAATCTCCAGATTACATACAAATTAACTTCTTTTTAAGTTTGATATCACATACACATGAAATTTGTGTGCATCTCTAGATTACAGATACGTCCTCCGACCTAATCCTTTTAAGATTTTAGTAATTTCATTCCTACTTGATATTTATGCTTCCTATGTTCGGGATACAAGTTTTTAAATTTTCATAGATATTTAGTAAATTTCTTTATGCTACAGTAGACAACTAACCCTAGCTACTGTCGTTCTATCATCCGTAAATTAGGACATAAATTTAGCATTGATGGGCACAAGTAAATAAGCAACTATTTCATAAGCTTCAATAAGCAAGCAAATAAAAAGGTTACATCATATACATTAATCAAAATCCGAAGTCTGTGTTTAACCAGACAAAGATAACTGAGGTTTTCAGCTTTTCAAAAAAAAAAAGATAACTGAGGTTCCAAAGCCTGACAAGTGATAGGGTTTGATTTTGACCGCTTAGATACTCATACATTTGAATTATAGCGTAAAATGCACCTGTTAAGCCAAAGAGCACGACTAACAAGTAACAACTCATATGTCATTGGTGGACTTTGAGTTATTTTCTACTCATCCACTTCTTAAATACTTACATCAATTGTTTTTATCAATATATTAATCAAACCAATTTATCCATTACCTGTGCATACCAAGTTTAAGCAATAAATTGACATTAAGTAGATTTACAAGTCACTAATATCCACAAATCTGATGCATGCAGGTACACACTGGTATTCCATCATCTACTCAAGTATTTTATGTTGATTACTAACCTCATTGAGTTGACTTTATGGCTTAGTAGCAAACTTACCAATATCTTAATTTTACTTAATTAATATACCTAATTTCCCCCATGCTTACATAAGAGAACTACTGATCGATGTTTTAGGATTGCGTTACCATTTTTGCAGCTTGTTTGAGTACAGAAATTGAGAGGCAGTAGTACAAATTGAACAGACTCACAATCAAAGAAACATAAACGTGATGGCAACAGGGGAATGAATCGAATTCCTGTGTTTTTCTCTCGTGAACAGTAGCTATAAAGAAAGGAAACTAACCTTAATTGTTGTTGAACTAGGAAGACAAGAAGTGAATTAAGTTCTCAATTGAACTTAATCGCAGTAGTGCTTTTGCTGTGTTACGCTTCCAGGCCTCGATTCCCTTTCTTGCCGCTCGTACTGCCGCACATTCACAATCGATGCCCTAACTCCCTCTATCACTCTCTGATGATTTCTCGATGGAGGATAAGTTAGTTGGAGAACTTCAAGGGATGATCGCCGATTTAGGAGGGTCGGTCCCTCGGTTGTTCAGTGCCGTCAAGCACAATGAAAGGTTTTAGGGGTCATGTACTCATGTAATTGTGTTTAGCGGGCTTATCAAATGGGCAATGGCCTTATTTGCTTAATTACTATAAGTTCACTTATGCATCCTTGGCCCACTAGTATATACGTATCGTGTGATTTTTTTTATTTAGCTTTTGTTTTATTAATATTAATAATTTTTAGGGTATTATATCCATCGTCGCATAAATCAGCCATGTTTTATACAATCCTTCAAATGTCACGGCATCAAGAAAGGGATGAGTCGATGTTGCGTGTTCCGATCAGATGTTTTGCTGGAAATGTCACGCCGGTAATTGAAAAAAGGCAGACCGGAGATGGAGTTGGTGAGGTGGGGAGAGAGAGGAAGGAGTTTAGAGCATTTCCAACCACACTCTCTATAATTGACTCTCTATCTCTATATTTTGTGGGCCCATCCACTTTAAACAATCTCTTAACTCCAACCCTACTCTCTATTTAATACTTCAAAAGTGAGACCTATGTATTTAATTGATATATTTTAATAAATATTCACTAAAATTAAAGATAACATTTCATTTAATATGAAGAGTGTAATTAATTTTAAATAGAAAGTAATTAATTTTAGATGGGTCCCATGAATAAAGAATGTAAACTCACACTTCAAATATGAAGATGAATTTTCAACTCTTCAAATATAAAGCGTAGTATGAAGTATGGTTGGAATGAAAACACACTTCAAAATGAAGGGATAGAGTATGGTTGAAGATGCTTTTAGTTCAAATTTTCAGCCCTAGCAACACCCTTTACATCGATGCCAATAAAAAATTTCGTGCTTGGAAAATGGTCGATCGACCTTCTCCTCCTTCCCTTCGAATTAGGGTTCAGGATCAGTAGACAAAATTAAACACATCTCCTTCTCTAATCTACTATCGTCATTCAAAAAACTATGGGAAGATCGGAAGTCAATTGAGGCGTAGGACAATATCACCGTTGCTATCATGTTCCAGCTAATTATCAATCAAGGCATGTTTAATGGATTAGGCAATCGATTAATTTAATGGCGGTCTTGATATTGATATCACTGTGAGTTCTATTTTTGTTTATCTTACTATAAATTTTCGATCCCGGGGTTTTTGATTTTGTGAGTGGTTGGGATTGTTCCTTTTCATTTCTAGCTGCTAGCAGGTTCGATTCATAATAAATTATTACTAATATTCTTTGGTTAGGAAAAAAATGGTCGACTATAAACCTAGAAACAGAAGGCATGTAAAGCTACTTTGAAAAATATCTTTAAAGTAATGTTTAGATGTTGAAAGATTAACTTGTTACATCAGTAAGATGCATGATGTGACATGATTTCCAAATAAAATTGAATTTTATAAAGATGCATAATGGGTTGATTATGTTTCTTTTAGGTCCAGATATCTCTTATAATTTGTTTGGGAGAAATTAAATATCCTTCTACATTTTCTTCTTACTTCATCTTCCTACTCATCACAAGATAACATGTGTACTCCACTAATTCTCTTTTCTCACCTTCTCCCTTGATTTTGACACATGTCTTGATTAAATAAGTAGGAGGATAAGTAGGACAAAAATTAGAAGGATATATCATTCTGATGACATAAAAAGTGCAATATACCTTTGGAAATGATGATTGGCTGCCAACCACAAGTCTGTAGAACCTAACTTGGTCATTGTTGTTCCTGTTAATCCCATCTAAATCTCTATTTTTGTGAGCAGAGCTTTCTTTTCTTATTTTAGACTTGATTGATTGGTGAACTGAAAGTTTTTAGTATTAGATGTTATATCTGGAAAATAAGTTATGTGTCATGTTACATGTGTGGTATGCTCTAGAGCCACATATGAGCAAAGAAAAACTTGTGGTTTTGCAAGGAAACAAGCAAGTGTTCTTATTACCACACAGACTTGGTAAGACATGCGTACATGTATTGGAATGGTAATCTTTCAATTGTTTACACTATAATAAATTTCTATTGACCAATGGAATAGTAATCTTTCATGTAGCAATTGAGAGACAATATGTGAAAGAGAGCAAATACTTCATTCACATGGTAAAAAAGCTCTTGCTAACAACTGCTTGATTTGTGGTTCTAGCATTGAGTTGTATTTTTTTTATGTCCAATTTGATATGTTACTGCAGAACCACTTGTTAGTATGATTATCAATTAAATTATTATTAAACTTAGTGATGCTAGTATTGGATTTATTATGTTCTTGTTCATTCTAGTACATGGATGGAGTTTGGATTTTAAACTCAGAAGAAGCCCTCTAAAGGTCAGTTGTTTACTTTATCTTCTTGTCATGTATGAATGATCAACATACTACTACAAAATGAAGCTAAGGCAACATTGATAAAGTGTCACATTAGCCATAAAAAATATTGCATTATGGCTAGTGCGACACTTTATCAAATGCTGCTTTAGGTCGCGTTGCCTTAGGTCTAAAGCAACACTTTTATTATAATATGCAACACTTTTTGAAAATGTTGCTTATCTTTTAGAAATTGTAACACTTTTAAGATGCAACACTTTTTACATCTGGTGCAACACTTTTTTATTTACTTTCAATTAAATATCACAACACTTTTTATTGGCAAATGTGACACTTTTTGGTGGTTTTTAATTTTTTACTAAAAAAATGCAACACTTTCTATCATCGAATACAACATTTTATGTAATTTAAATTACTAAAAGCAACATTTTTCTTAGTAATGGCAACACTTTTTTTTAGAAATAAAGTAGGTGTAAATGCAACATTTTATATTACTTGATATTACTACTATTTGAAACAACATGAATGCGATATATGTTTTTGTATAATACACAACCATCATGTTTTACTCAAAAACCATAAAGAATTTCTAAATATATGTCAACCATAACAAGAAGCATATAATAAATAAAATTGCATTGTAGCATCGAATTCATCTAATGCTAAAAGAACTACAATAAAGAGTGTACTTAACACATTAAGTTGTTAGTCGATCGAAATGATATTCATATCTATTACATTTTATAAAAGTTGGAAATCTTGAATTGCTTTGCTTTTGTAGAGAACATATCCTACATAAAAAGGATAAAAGAAAATTGTTAGTATATAGTTTTTATGGATGTAAATAAGTAGATAATTCTTGTGATAAAGAATACCTTGTACCAAATATAGATGATAATTCAAGATAATAACTTCCGAGCAATCTTAGAGGGTAGTTTTGCAATAAGCTTTTGTACTGCATCTTCAACTATTTTTTCTCGCTCGTTGTGAAGTTCTTGTCTCATTGCTTCTACCTCGGCCTTATTTCTTTTATGCTCCTCTTCTAACTCGGATTTCTTCCTTTCATGCTCTTCTTCAAGCTCTCATTGCATATCAGCCAATTTCTTTTGTTCCTCCTCTACACTTGATTTTAATGATTTCATAAGCACTCCCGGAACCATGTACGATTCCTCACCACATGTCACCTATTTCATCAATTTATTAGTAACACCTCTACCATAAAGTCTTCGGTGTCCATCATACTCTTACCCGTGCACTTTCACCATCGGGAGGATTGAAGCTTTTCATTTGTTCCTTCATGAATATAAATAAAAAGTTGACGTAATGGTAAAGTTACAAGAGGAATAATGAATATAAAATAATATCTTTCAATTTTGTTTGCAGTGTCATCATATGTATCAACATATACGTTCCCTTCTTTCCTTTTACGAGTGCGCTCAAACATTTGGGTTAAGCTTGGTGGCTCCTTGTTTGGGTCCTCGTTTATCTATATCAAAACAAAAGTAAATATTATTAGTAATATTGTATCTATATATGGAACGATATAAAAAAGAAAAAAACAAAAACAAAAGTTAGAGTTACCATTTCCTCACGAATTCTTGCAAAACTTTTTGGACCAGCAGTGTGCATGTTTTTTTGAGACATGCGTGCATCCCGTGCCCGCGAACAACGGCTCTTATAAGGAATATATATATATATATATATATATATATATATATATATATATATATATATATATATATATATATATATTATAACCAAGTAAATCGATAGACTTATTACTAATCAAATTTTTTTTAATAATAACTATGAATAGTTTAAGAATTTACCATCACTTCTTTTCTACTCCATAGTTGTAGTAATTCTAAGAAATCTTCATCTGGAACGCATTTAGGTCTGTTCTTCCATCTAGTGTTGTTATCCTTATAAGAAATTGTACATCTCTAAAGGGAGATTTGTAATATGGTTTTCATCATATAAGGTTTCTTATTCTTATTCATGTCCATTTTATTTGTAGATTGTAAAGGTGTTGCTAACTTCAAAACGAGTTGGATTACAAAGTAGATATGATAATGCAAGGATCACCAACTAACGTGAAAAATATGTTTAATAATGTACAAGAGACCAAATGATATCATTTTGTATCTTGTAGTATTTGAACATTAAATTATTTCGAGATAACATTATTTATTTATAGTATATGATTATGATTTTCTTTCTTGCTGTTAGTGGATGGAATATTGTTGGTCAAAAACAACAAAAATAGAATTTTTTTTTTAATTTTAAAGATTCAGGCCCGGTTTATTAATAAAATAACAGGGCTTAAAAGTAACTATTTGGATTTTATAAGGAAACATATAGAACCTGTTTTTTATATAAAAAACCTTGCTGAAAAGTAACTTTCAGAACACCGGGCTTGAATCCCTGACTTTCAAGCTCCCCCTTTTCTGATCCCCATCAAAACCGGGTCTAAAAGCCTTAAAAACCAGGTCTGAGTGTCCTTTTTGTGTAGTGACTGTGTTTACCTAGTTAGTAGAGGCCTTATTACCAGGATTATGTTAACCAGTTGGCTGCGACCAAATCACTAGTAATACCATAGCGGTTTTGCGGGAACAGTTTAATAGCGGATACATTGTAACGGATATGTTATGCATATACGGTTCATGGATATGGTTTAATAATTATATATAATCAGGTAAATATGGATTACGATACATGTTACGGTTATGTGGATTGTGATATATGCTATGTGATATGGTTTTTATTACATGATGAAGATTTGACACATTATGCGTTATACGATGTACAGGAAAATAGTATTGGGTTATAAATACATGGTGGGACGGGTTTGATTAATTGATTATTGTCGAACCTAATTATTTATGAAATGTATTATGATTTTTATTAGACTTCTATTGAGTCACGAGGTGTTAAGCAAACACTTGTTCTCTAAAAATGTGTCTATACGTGTGCTAGATGTTTAAGAAATTATTGACTTGTGAGAATGAGTTATCTTTGGGTAGGATCGGTGTTTTGATGTGAAATATATATGATATTGTGGTTTATGATTGGTTTTACCTCTTATCGTTAGAGAAGATGTATTTTATGAAATAAATACTTCCTTTGCTAAATTAATCAAAAGCTTTAGTAAATGGTGATTTTTTGGAAAACCATGATTTTATAGAAAAATGGTATAAATAGGTAACCTTAACAAACTCTAACTAGCTCCATGGGCCTTACTAGCTAAACGGCCCTAAAGCCTTTTATTATGCTAATAAAAACAAATATCAAAATCATTATTAGAGATTAGGAAAAGAATTAGTGAATTCTACATGTTAATTATTCAGTTGTTGGTATAAATAGTAAAATAGGTAACCTTAACAAACAAACTAGCTCAATGGCCTTACGAGCTAAACGGCCCTAAAGCCTTTTTTATGCTAACAAAAACCAGTGTCAAAATCATTATTAGAGATTAGGAAAAGAATTAGTGGATTCTACATGTTAATTATTTGGTTGTTGAGCATGAAGTAGGCATATTTAGGGTGCGTGTGCTACATGATTACAGGGTTTGAGAATATTTTTTATCTAATCTCAAGTCTGCTAGTGTTGTTTGTTCGGGTGTCATAATCTTGAAGAGATTATAGGTTATTCAATCTCTCATACTCCCCAAAAAGATAAGTAGCTTATGTATTAAATTACCTTGTTACCCTATAAAAATATTTCCTTAATAATTTCTTTGTTAGTTGTTCTTTTATATCATTTTGTATTTTTCAAGTCCAACTCTCTTACTAAAATCATTTTCTTTTACATATAATCTTTAGCTCCGGTGTTAGCCTCATATCACTCGCAGTCACCGGCTTCCAACTTGTTTAATCCAACGAATTAGAATCTGTGCGAGGAAGAAATGGTCACGGAGATGAGATGGGAGAGGGTGGAGGAAATTTTGATTTTTCTTCAACCAAAGTTTGCCCTTTTATTAATTTTTTTTAATGGAGGTCAACTCAGAATATGCAATGATGGTGCCATGGTGGAATACCCACTTCAAATGCAAACTCACATGCAAATTCAAGCACAAGTTGAGCCGTCAAAAACTGATCGGTTCTTCATAGGCTACACCACTCGACACTTATTTTTTGGTTTTTTGTTTTCTAGTTCTGTAACGTATGAATATTAAATTAATTAAAATGATAGATTTATATTATAAAAAAATATAACTTTTGTTTATTTTATAGGTTTCAATTAACCAAAGTAGTAACAAATGTGAAATAGTTATATGAAGTGTTTTTAAGAAAAAATTAATGAATAATAAAAATGAAAACCGCTCTACTTAAATAGTAACTTCATTTTTATAGGAAACACTGCTATATGGCTAAGGCATGGGCAAGATCACATAGATGGTATGGAAGCAGTTGGGTGCGTCGTGAGACAGTGGTGGTCAATAGATTAACATATTAATTAAAATGTTAGAATAACTAAATAAGAAACTGATTTAAACACTTTATGTAAATACATAAATTAAGAGTTTAGTTAATTAAACTATAGCTGTATTAAATTAGTAAAAATATATATTATAAATTAAGACATATTTTTATCAAAAACAAGTATTTTGAGGTGGTTAAACAAGTATCTGATTCGAACAAGTTTTGAGGTGGTTATTACGGTTATTACGTTTTAATCAATTACAAATTATATGGTTTTTGAGGCAAGTAATTTTTTTGAATGAATTTTGTGTGATGACACCAAAACCTTTTTCATAATTAAGTAACAAATTGTTATTGAAAAACAAACCATATTCAGATACAGATAAGAAACTATTGTATTGATTTATTTATCATATGCATCACTCCGGCCATAATTAGGTAACAATTTTTAATTTCCTTTCCATATTAGTGTAGAGGCCCAAATAAATTAACGCTAAACCAATGTTTTAAGACTTGGGACCCGGTGACTACAGTGGATGCAATATAGAGCGGGTTTATGGTGATTTATGATCAAGCTGGGTTAATGGTTGAACCAGTTTAAGTTGACCTGTTTTGACCCAGTTTAATCTTTTAAAAACAAGTTTTATTAACTCTAAATCCCTAACTTATTTTCTAGCCTCCTCTATATTCATTCGGTCCAGCCTCCTCCTCGATGAAGTTCTTTTACGTTAGCCACCATTGCACCTTCAGAAGCTAAGTACATCAGCCTCCTCTTCGACAACCACCATCTGTTTCAAGTCTGAAGCCGCTGCCTCCACACCGCTTCCTCTCCTTCGACAGCAAGCCTCCAACCTCCTTCTTCATCAGCCACCACCGCACCATTTTTTTTGTATTGTATGTTATGTTGAACTTGACTAATCTGTTTGGATTGATGATTGTAGGTTTATATTTTTTTATTGTAGGCAATGTATTTTCTATTTTTTTTACAATTTATATATATATATATATATATATATATATATATATATTTATTTATTTATTTATATACACACATATACATATATATAGAAAATTTTAAAAAATCTAGAAATTGGGTTGATCTGTTTGACCCATGACCCGGTAAAAAAGGACTGAATCCAACTAAATTAGTGGGTGTTAAAAACATTACACTAAACAATGGTTTAATAGAAATGCCTACATCACCCAAGAAAGAGACATATATATATATATATATATATATATATATATATATATATATATATATATATATATATATATATATATATATATAGGAAAGAGATCCACTAAAAATAATCTTATTCTATAAAAAGTAAGGAGAAATCTCAGCTATCCATCTGTCCCTAAAAATATGGCTTTTTTATTTTTCTATTAATTATAAAAAAATTCAATAAAGGGTATAATGGACCTTTCAAAAAACCAGTTCCTGATATTCAAGGCAGATTTCAAAATACAATTCCCCAGCATCAACAGATTCACAAAGAACAATAAACATATGATGATTGATGAACACAATTAACAAACATATGACGATTGATGAACACAATTCACAAACATATGATGATTGATGAACATAATTCATAGAGAAAAATAAACCGATTTCATATCATTCATTCAATAAAAAATTGCCAAAATTCAAAATCCCACTAAAATTATGTGCACAAATACAACATCTTAGTGATTATGGATCATCGACTAAGGAAAAAATTAAACAAAAGATGCACAATAATCTCGGGAACCCCTGATTATGGAACAATCATCGAATGATTCAAAGATATTGGGATACCTGATACAACATCGACTGATACAACATCGTTGATTATGGAAAAAAAGTTCAAAATCTGATGCACTGGCGGTGATGGACAGGTTATGGAACACGCATGACTGATTCAAAAGGGTCTCGGGAACCTTTGAACTTTTCTGATTCAAAACCTGATGTTCGATCTGAATCTTGAAGAAATAATTAGGGTTTTGATGCTTCAAAATCATTGATTGTGCATCTGCGAAAGGCGATCGGCGAAGGGCTCTGTGCGAACGGAGAGCAGCAACCGGCTATGTGCATCGGCGACAGTCGACGGGTGAATGGCACTTGGCGAACGGCGCTTGTCGAAGGGCGAACGGCGAACGACAGTGGATGATGCGTGGAAAACCATCGACGGTTGTTACAACCTACATCAGAAAACCCCACGATTCATGGCAGCGGCGACAAGAGGGTTCGACGGCTGCAACTCGAGGAGATGTGTGCTATGGGGCGATTGGGGTTTTGTGTAGGAAAGAGGACGTTTTTGGGAATCAGACGTACAGCGGCGCACAAGCAGCGGTACAGCGGCGTGGCGCCGGAGGTTGGCATCGTCGATCTTATGCAGTCGAGAGGGCGCATGCATCAATTAGGGTTGATTATACGATGCATAGCAGGGGTGGACGTGGGTTAGTGGGGGTAGGAGAGAGATTGTATATTTATTTAAAGTACCCATTTTACCCTTTTTAATTTTTTAAATTAAAAAGACACGTGGCAACACCAAGTTTCTCCTTACCTTTTTTACCTTAAAACTCTTTTTATTTGATCTTGATTATATATATATATATATATATATATATATATATATATATATATATATAGGATTATGATCAAAAGAAATGTGAGTTAAGGAGATATGGGAAAGAGGGAAATCCTAACCGTTCAGATCTGGTAATTAAAATAATTAATTTATTTAGAATAATAATTAATTAAATAATGGTAGTTAGAGGGTATTAAAGTCTTTTGAACTTATATCCATCTTCTAAAATCACGTCTCCGGTGATTAAAAATTCAAAACGTCCAGCACTTTGATGCACATTAAACTAACAAAACATACAGATTCAATATCTTTTGAGAAATAATAAATACGTATAAAAATGATACACAAGTTTGACTAATTTCTCTCAAAATTGATGCACACATATTAAAACCCAGAATCATCAAAACATATACATCATGAAAATCCAAACTACTAGAATTTTTGATGCACAACAGTGAATCATAAAAAACCCAAAATACACATAGTAAATCATCAAAAAGAAAAAGTGAAATACAGATGAAGAACATTTTTGATGCATAAGGATATGTACAACAATTATTGATGAAATTTTTGATGCATAAACAAAACCAGTGACTTATTGATTATGCACGATACAAATTTTTGATGCACAATGAGTATAAAAACACATCTCATAACATATTGATGCACAATAAAATTCCTCTAATATAAGTTAATCACAACTCCGATCATCATCATCATCCTCAGAAATTATGTCCGGCAATATTTTGAAGAACACGAGTCATGAACAGGGCGGATGGCGATGGCGATGGCGACCGATGAACTATCAACATTAGATAAAATGAATGACGGCGCTAGTGGCTTCACGGGCAGCAACGATGTTGCCTTCAAGTTGCACTGCCGACACTAGGCGGCAAAGATAATGGCTTCGGGTGCCGGCGATGGTGGTTTAAAGTTTAAAGGCGGCGCAAATGGAACATAAAGATTTACGTATGCAAGATCTAAGAGAGATAGAGAGCTGTTTAATGTGTCGGTGGATGAGATCGGCGGTAGTGTCTCGTAGAAAGGTGCCCGTATTATATGGTAGGAAGGCGGTGGTTTTATGGAGAAAATGGTGATTTTAGGTTAGGTGGGTATTTTAGGTTCAAAATGTGGGAGGGAGGCGAAAATGAAGGGGCACAGAGAAATTAAAATAAAATACCTATATTACCCCTCAAGTTTTAATGCTATATATAATTGCCACGTCATATCTCTCCCCTCTTTTCTTAAAACACATCTCTCCTGATCTTAACCCTATATATATATATATATAGTAGGGATCCTGTAAAAAAAGAATTAAGGTACAAAGAGTAAGGTGAAATCTCAGTCATTCATTTTTCCTGTAACCGCTCCTATAAAATTGGTTTTTTTTTAATTAAAAAAAAATTACAGAAAGGGTATAATAGTCTTTTTGTTTATGGTTTTTTTCTTTTTCTCTCTCTGATCGTCATTTTTCCAGAACTGTTTTGATGCACACTGTTCTTCACCACATGCACAAATAAAATTTCCAGAACTACATTGATGCACAATATTAATTTTTTTTTGCCAGATCCATCATTACTTAAATCCATTACAACACCAGATGCACCAAAGCCTACATAATAATCTCAGAAAAAAAGATGAATAAATCATACATGACCAGATCCATGATGTACTAAATCAATTAAAACAGCAGATGCACCAAAGACTTCATAATAATTTCAGAAAAAAATATAGAATAAATATGAATAACAACCATCGATTTCAATACCAGATGCACCAAAAGAGTTGATGCGCTATTTTAGAAAGTAGGTAGAAAGAAAAGCAATTGTGCTCAGCAAATACTTGATGCACACCCATTCACTTGGCGACACAATAGGTTAAAGAAAAACAAACCGTGCACGACAATATCTACAAATCCTTCAGATCCCAAATGAGTTGTGTGTTGATTCCGCCGTGGGGAAGACGCAAGTGTAGTCAAGACTCGCGAGAAAGCTATTCAGACGATGAGCTGTTGCTATTCAGTCGAAGTTTGTGGCTATCGAAAATAGAGGCGGCGTCAGAGAACAGCGACGACAGTGGAAATCGAGAAAACCGAAACCCTAGACGGCGACGGCGGCTCTCGAGAAAACCGTAACCTTAGGCGGGGACGGCGGTTATCGAGAAAACCGTAAGCTGCAGAGGACGGCGACTTCACCCGTGGGTTTGGGTCGGCAAGATCTTCACAGTGCGATTAGGGTTTGCGTTAGCGAGATCTCCGACGACCAGGTGAGTGGCGTTGGGTCGACGTTGGGGTGGTCGGCGTTGGGGTCCTAGGGTTTGCGAGGAAGCAACGGCGGCTTGAAGCAGGGGAGGCGAGGAAGCAGACGGCGAAGTAGGGGGCGTTAGGGTTTACTGATGTGGGTTTTCGGGAGGTGAGAGGGAACGGGGCGTAACTAACGTTTAATGTAAACGTGGATGTGGGAGGGTGTGTAAACCGCATATCAAGGGAGGAGAGAGAGAGTGTGTGTGTAAAATGTCTCAATTGCCCCTAAACGAATTTTGGCTTAAAAAGACACGTGTCACTTCCAGATTTCTTGTTACTATTTGTACCTTAATTCTTTTTTTACTTGAACCTGATTATATATATATATATATATATATATATATAGGAATATTTAAATGAGAATGATAAATTAATTGAGAATGAGAAACTCAATCTCAGCCGTTCATTTTGTGGAAAAAAATATAGTAATATGAATGTCATGTTAAAGAGCATATTTGGTATAATTTTCATAATTTAATATCTTGGCGTTTGGTAGATATTTTACGGTTTACATCGGTTCTCGCAGTTCTCGCATTTTTTTTGGTTCTCGATAGAACCCTCCCCTATATATATATATATATATATATATATATATATATATATATATATATATATATATATATATATATATATATATATATATATATATATATATATTGTAACACCGGTTTTCACGCGCTTAAAATTAGGGAAAATTTTAGCTTTTTAAACTTATATAACAATAGCCAGCAGCGGAAGTAACCACGTTTTACAAAAGATAATATTGTTTATCTGACTTGGTAATGTAAAAGTACAACACCATAAACCAAGTCCCAAAAATACTACCGCGTGTTACCCAACTAACCGACACTACCGACCATCGGATCACAAATAATTACAACGAGCAGTGTTCCGCAAAAGATATGTACAACAACTACCAACAAGTCCCGCCTCACCAGGCCAACTACTTCGCATCTGCAAAAAGGTAAATTAGGCACCGTTAGCTACAACTAGCTAGTGAGTACAGATTAACACATAAGCATCAATAAACAGGTTATCCCAACTACGGGACAGCACACAAGGCTATCCTAACACACAGTGTCGCGCCAACGAGTCAGTAGGAATCATATCTTGCAGGGAAGGGAACCCCGCTCAACGATTCAAACTGGGGACCATCAGCAACAACTAACCGCTATGGTGGGGGAGCGAAGAGCAGTCCATCAAACGCGTTACGAAGCTCGAAGCTCAACATCTTGGATCTCAACTGAAGTTAAGATCCCAACTCACGTTAAGGAGCGGCGGTTTGCAAGACCACCCCGGCGTGCTGCACACCGGGTACCGTTAATCCCCGTTATTCCATCAAAGGGATCCAGCCTTCGGGAAGAAAGCTGACCTTAACCATGCCACCTCGGTCCGGACCAGTACCACATATACAACTACTACCCGTAATGGGTTTAACTATACGCATGCGATTCATAACCAACGTTTAAAGCAACTTAGCATGGCAACAATGTATAACATACCTCATACGCACGTGTGCGACATCGACAACATATTTCAACAAACAATAGACAACGCTACTTACCGAGACTCATGGGAAAACCGGTACTCACCTCGAGGTTATAAGAGGCAGATATGAATTCGGGAATCCCAGGAGCACACGGAATCGTCCGAATCACCTAACACATCATGTGTAGGTTCAGTCAACGTCTAAAAGTACTATCATTGCTTCTACGTAAACGTACAACGAACCACAAGCAACAGACAACCTGGAACAGCTCCTACGGCCGCAGTAGATGTGTCCTACGGCCGCAGGACACCTTCCAAACACCTCCTACGGCCGTAGGAATACATCCTACGCCCGCAAGAGTTCACTTCCAAGAAACCATACCCTACGGCCGAAGGGACCATACCCTACGCCCGTAGAAGTGATTCTTTGGGTACCAACGGTCGTAGGTTATGTACCTACGCCCGTAGGCTTCTTTCCTTCACCCGTAGGTGGTAAACCACATAAAATACACAAAATACCCAAATTAGTATCATCCCTAACAAAACACATTAATTAGGTTCTCAAGTCAAGAACACTTACAAGGACAGCAAGGAGATGATATTAATCAACCAAATCAACAGCCACAACCCCAAATCAGATTGTTCCTCCTTGATTCTTCTTCAAATCACCAAGTATGGGTGTGTGTATGGCTTAGTACGTACGTATGTATGTGTTAAATGTTTTGTGTGCTTTGAAATCTGAAGCAGGGGATAAGAAAGGCTACAAACCGACCCCAAGTGGGTATAATACCCCACGAGGGTATTTCGTTCTCCTATTCAACTTAAAACTCGACCTAGGTTTATCCGTTTCAACTAACGGAGATATTTTCGGAATCATTATTTGAAACCGTTCAACTTATTACCAACATTATCTATTTATGATATATTTCCGTCTTTAGCTACATAACCACGTGTACCAACAAATAACAACAATTAATCAACAAAACAACTTAAACAACTTGGTTAAAGTCAAGGTACAACTATACAAACACAATGTACAACAAGCTACTACTAGGCCCTAAATTAGGATGTTACATATATATATATATATA
This sequence comes from Pulicaria dysenterica, assembly GCA_947179395.2. Classification (NCBI taxonomy): domain Eukaryota; kingdom Viridiplantae; phylum Streptophyta; class Magnoliopsida; order Asterales; family Asteraceae; genus Pulicaria; species Pulicaria dysenterica. The sequence goes on along the minus strand of OX359289.1, from coordinate 5,863,882 downwards.
TATATATATATAGGGATGAGATCAAATAAAAAGTAAATTAAAGTACAAAGTGTAAGAGGGATGATTAGTAATAGTTTTTCAATATATACATCAACTGATAATTGTTAGTTCATCATTTTTATTGATTAAAACTAGTTATTTATCGATTTCTTTTTGATGAATCCAACATATACATCACTTTTTAGATGAAAGAATTTTGTTCATCACCAAATTATTCCAAAATTTTGGTTTCAAAATCTGTATTTGAAAATCTCTTTTGGTGTGTAAAAAGTGATGAATATGTTGGATTCATTAAAAAAAATCGATGAAGAACTAGTTTTAACCAATAAAAATGATTTTTTATTGCCTCTTACCATTTTTACGTTAATATACATTTTACTTGATCCTCACCCTATATATATATATATATATATATATATATAAAATGGGTCAATATAGAACCATTATTTAAACATGGAACCATAGAACCAATCTGGACCATTGAATCATCAAAATCAATGGTTGAGATTAAGGATGACATAATTGTAATTACCTCCCAACAAACCCACGTTTTTAATTAAAAAATACCCCCCAAAACTTTAAATTGTCATAACTTTTTAAGTTTTGTGAATTTTTAAAAAAAAATTATACCAATATTTTAGTTTTTTAATCCTCTTTCAATCAAGACCACTTTTGCCATATTTTTCAAAAAAATTTATGAAAATGCAAATTTTGTTTTGCATTTTGGGTTGCATTTTCAGTTAGTTCTTGTTTGCATTTTCAGTATTGGTTTCAAAATTTGCATTTTTGGAAGCATATGCATAACTTGCATCTTCGATTTTTGCATTTTCGGTTTTTGCATTTTCAAACGAAACCCAGGTAAAGATGTAAATTTTGAAAAATTTGCATTTTAAAAAAAAATAAAGTTTCAGAAGTATATCAAGCCTGGTCTTGTTTGAAAGAAGACGAAGAACTGAATCTAACGTTATACTTATTTTGTTAAAATTCTTAAAAACGAATGAATTATGATCATTTAAAAATTGAAGATTTTTTTTTTAAAGTTTGTTGAAAGGGAGAGGGATGCCACATGTCATCACCTAAAGTGGTTCTTTAGGTTATATGTGTAACCTTACACTATATATATATATATATATATATATATATATATATATATATATATATATATATATATATATGGTCAACTTGTACCAACTAATTCCCAATCAATAATGGAGACGAAAAATTCAAAATAATAATTTTACATAATAAAATTCTACAAGTAGCTTAACCTATTCACATGTTGTAATTAGCCTAATACAATCTATGATTACACTATAATAGTAAATTCTATTCTACATAATAAAATTCTACAAGTAAGACGAATTAAGCTTCAAAATAGTTCTTCATAATAAAATACCTTTTGAAAACGCTTTTATTTATGTTGTGCCAATTCCACCCAAAATTAATTTGAATCCATTTGTTATCTCTCTCTCTCTCTCTCTCTAAGGTTAATTACGTTCTCCGTTTACAGTCTAATGACTTCCTCCAGCGCTTTTGCAGCAAGCTTTGAGCAGGAACTGTTACAGTTAATCAGGGCCAAGGGAGGTATTTAATTTATATATGCATATTGATTGTATATATATATATGGTACATTCTGAATTCTGGTTAACTAAAGACTATATATGATGTTATTAATTAATATAGCAGGGACACAACAATACCCGTACCCGTCTCATGTAAACCCATGCGGCATTGTTTCTATCAAGCTTTCGGGTAAAAACACATATAATCGGTGGCAGGAACAGATTGGCTGCCTGATAGAAAGCCATGGTATGCAAGGTTTCATCGATGGCAGATTTAAAAACCCCAAAGACGACAGTGGTGATTCTCAAGGCATCGAGGGTGAGACGATGAAGTATGATGAATGGAAAAGATCAGACTCACTTGTCAAAGGATGGATATTTGGTTCGCTAGGTAAAAGGGTGATGAATAGTGTTGTTGGCCTACCCACAGCCATGGATGTATGGGAGAAGCTAAAAATCTCATACGATGCTCTCAAAGGTATTATTCATCACTATTATGAAAGATAGGTATTTTAGTTTATAAGAAAATTTAAGCTGAAATATGTCAAATTATTAGAGGTTGAAAATTCACCTAGAGTAATTCTTAGCGGATACAATAACTAAATTGCTGTTACAGATGTTTAGATATATTAGGTCCAGTTTGTTTTACCGTAATGTAAAGGAATGTAATTGAATTGAAATTAAATTCCTTTGTATATTGCATTTGGTAACATTATTTTGAAAGAAATTAAGTTATTCGAAGTGTTAATATTACTTTAGGTAGAGGAATGTCATTACGTAACTAACATGGATGAAATTAAAATCATTTCCATTCCTTTGCATTACGGTGAAACAAACGGGACCTTATTGTTGCAAAGTTATAGTTTCGGTTGTGAATGAGTCTAGTCAACTTACGAGCTATTCGAGATCTACTGATCAAACGATATTCACAATGATCTTGAATGCTTGATCTTAGATTTTTAGTCCAAGTCAAGCACAACCTTGGTGTATATGTAGATGAGCCAAACTGAGCATGAAATTAAGTAATCGAGTTGTTTAATTCAAACTCCAAAATATTAGTCATTAGATAGTTAACAATAACTAATTAATTTGATTAGTATTATTATTATTATTATTATAACATTGAAATTCAAGACGAGTGAGCTGGAACATGTCCATTAATTCATTGAGTTCACGCTAGCTAGCTTCTCGGTAACGAACATACAAAAAGGCTAGTGGGGAGTTTCATGAGAGTGGTGTATATAACCATCTGTTTGTGTTTCTATAAATTATGCATTTGGAATTCTAGTTGAATAATTAAGGACTACATACGATGTATCGATATAACAGGAACACAACAATACCCGTATTCGTCTTATGTCCAACCAAACAACTTTGCTTCTATGAAGCTTTCTGGTCAAAACAATTACTCTCAGTGGCAGAAAAAGATGTCAAGACTCGTCGAAAATCATGGTATGCAGGGTTTCATCGATGGCAGATTTAGAAACCCTAAAGAGAATAATGCTGATTCTCGAAACCTGGAGGATGATACTACCAAGTATGAGGAATGGAAAAGATCGGACTTACTTGTGAAAGGATGGATATTTGGGTCACTAAGTGAAGACGTGATGGGTATGGTTGTCGGCCTTCCCACAGCCATGGATGTATGGATGAAGCTTAATACCACTTACGGTAGCAACAACAAAGGTATTTTTCTTGATGCATGTATGGTATCCATGTTAACCTGGTGAAGACTTCTACTTTGTACACAACAAGTAGATACAGAGAAGAGAAAATTAAAGCAACACACACAAGTACACAAACTGTGTAAGTTTTCTCATTAACTCAAAAACTGAACAAGCTACTGCCATAAAAGGCTTACACGAACTGAAAAAGAAAACAATTAAAAACTACCCACTAACTACATCATGGACAATAAGCAAAAGCCACTACTGCACTACAAAGCAAATTGAAAATACTAGAATAAACAAATTAGAAAATATCAAAATAAACATGCACGTGATAAATAAGTTGGTGTTGACTTTCAATACTCCCTCTCAACATCAACTTTGATCATTCTCATCTTCTTACAGAAATCAATTATCTTCTTCCTTGGCAAACCTTTTGTAAACAAGTCAGCCACTTGCTCATCCGTTTTAACATATAACAGATTGATTTCTCCCTGTAACACCTTTTCACGAATAAAATGGTAATGAACCTCCACATGTTTAGTTCGAGCATGAAACGTTGGGTTCTTGGCAAGCTGTATTGCTGACATATTATCACACAAAAGGGGAACACTGTAATCCACCTTTTGATTCACATCCTTTAGAAGTTGCATCAACCAAACACTCTCATGGGCAGCCATAGCTGCATCACGGTACTCAGCTTCCGTCGTAGATAGAGACACCGTTGGTTGTCGTTTGCTACACCACGAAACTGCACTTCCTCCTAACAAAAATACATAGCCGGTGGTAGAACGTCGGGTGTCAAAATCACCGGCATAATCTGCATCACAGAATCCGGACAGCTTGCAATCGAGCTCCCTCTTGAACATAACTCCATAGCCCAAAGTCGATTTAATATACCGCAACACTCTACGAATGGCATCCAGATGTGGTTTCCTTGGATCTTGCATAAACCGACTTAAGACACCCACCATAAAAGCTACGTCTGGTCTCGTCAAAGTGAGATATATAAGACTTCCCACAATCTGTCGGTACATCGTTGTATCTTCGAGCTTCTTGCCGGAATCCACACCTAGCTTGGTATTAACATCCACCGGTGTGAGAGCAGGCTTGCAATCAAGCATACCAAATTTGACTAACAGATTGGTAGCATAACGGTGTTAATGCAACAATATACCATCAGTAGTATATTCAATTTCCAATCCAAGAAAGTGCTTCAAATGGCCAAGATCTTTCATATGAAATCGAGTACACAGATTTTCTTTCAATTGCTGGATTACTTCTTCACAGTCACCAGTGATGATCAAGTCATCTACGTAAACTAGCACCACCACTACCTTGTCTCCAACTGTTTTTACAAACAAACTCGCATCTGCAGTAGTACTCGAGTAACCGTTATGCTCTAAGAACTCGCATATCTTCCCGAACCAGGCCCTCGGTGATTGTTTAAGGCCATAAAGAGCCTTCTTCAACTTGCAAACATGATCTGGATGAGTCAAACTTTCAAACCCTTTTGGTTGTTCCATATGGATGATATGATCAAGATCTCCATACAGAAATGCATTGCTTACATCCATCTGCCAAAGGTTCCATGACTTACTAGCAGCTAGAGCTAAGAGAACTCGTATCGTCGTTAACTTAGCTACCGGGATAAACGTATCTTCATAATCGAGCCCATACTGCTGTGAAAAACCCCGGGCTACCAAACGGGCCTTAAAACGTTCCACCGAGCCATCAGCTTTCCTTTTTACCTTGTAAACCCACTTACATGAGATAGGTTTTACATCACTAGGTTTTGGAACAAGCTCCCACGTCTGATTTTTGAGTAAGGCAGACATCTCTTCCTCCATTGCTTTCACCCAATATTTCTTAGTGCATGCATGCTCAAAACAATCAGGTTCAATAATCTCATCTTCGACAATTGCAGCATTTGCATATTTGGGATTGGGTCTCCTTACTCTTGTTGATCTTCTTAGACTTGATGGTTCGGCTTCATTGTCTCCATTATTAGGAGTATTGAATACTCCCGTTTGCCATGGTTGCTGCCCTTGACGGTAAGTCACATCTTCCTCTACTATAGTGTCATCTTCATTGACATTCAAATAGGTTTTAGACACTTGTAAGTCTTCTTTTAAACCTTCAGAATCAGGTAGAGCTTCTTGATTTTGTGACCACCACGATGACGTCTCGTCAAACACCACATTTCTTGACACGTAACATCTTCCATTATTTGGATCGCAGCACCTCCAACCCTTTCTTTCTTGATCATACCCAACGAAAATACATCGTATTGCTTTCTTTTCCATCTTGTGACGCATGTGATTTGGTACAAACACATAACAAACACAGCCGAACACACGAAGATAACTAACATTGGGTTTAACTTTGAAAAGTTTTTCAAATGGAGACACAAATTGCATACCTTGTTGTGGGATTCGATTAACAACATAGGCGGCTGTCCTCATCGCTTCTGCCCAAAAACGACCAGGAACGTTTTTGTCATGTATCATACTTCTACATGTCTCAGCAAGATGGCGATTTTTACGTTCCGTTACTCCATTCTGTTGCGGGGTATTGGGACATGTCAATTGCCTGCCAATGTTATGCTCCTTCAAGTAATCAACGAACACTTGGGCAAGGTATTCTCCGCCGTTATCCGTTCGAAGCTTTTGCACCTTCTGTCGAGTTTCCCTTTCTGCATCAGCCTTGAATTCTTTAAACTTACTGAAAGTTTCAGACTTGTCCTTCATAAAATACACCCAAACAAACCGGGAGAAGTCATCGATAAAGGTTACCATATACTTCATCCCGCCAATCGACGATTGCTTAACCGGACCAAAGACATCGGAATGTACTAATTCAAGGGGAACTTTTGCATGATATGTAGCCTTCTCATATGGTAGTTGGTGTGCCTTGCCATATTGGCACCCAGCACAAACTAACTCCTTGCAAACATCTAGTTGAGGCAGACTAATCACCAATTGTTTCTTCATCATCAAATCCAGCTTTTCATAACTCACGTGACTTAATCGCATGTGCCATAAGTCTACATTCTGATTTCTTTTTGTTTTGTTAACATACGCCGTTTCTGCCGACATTACATAAATTGATTCTTCTCTACGCCCTTGCAAGACTGGATGAGATGGAGTCTCAAAGTTGGTGTATAATTTGACATTGTCAGGGCCAAACAACACATGATAACCTGCCATAGTTAATTGAGAGACTGATAGTAAATTATTTTTCATACCTGGCACATGGTAAACATTTTTCAAAATTAAATCTTTCTTATTTGACTCTGGACAGAAGGTAACATCCCCAACGTGTGCTATTTGTAACCTTGAATTATCTGCAATCACCACAACCCTACTTCCTCCATACGAGATCGGGTTTTGAATGACCCGTTTCTCACCGGTCATGTGATTTGAACATCCCGAGTCAACAATCCAGCCGTCTAGCTTGTTGTTTTGGGGTTCCATCGTAGCCGTAAGTGCCAGGATCTCTTCCTCTTGAGCAAAGTGGGCTTCGGCATCCCAAGCAGCTTCTTCTTGTGACATTGCTGCATTACTTTCTTCCAATGGTGCCGATCTACAATATCTAGCAAGGTGGCCTCGCCGACCACAATTGTAGCATTTGAATGGAAACTTCTTACTCGAGTGTTCGGTTCGTTGCTTCTCATTTGATTGTTCTCCTTTCTCCAAGCCCTTCTTCTCAGATCCATGGCTTTTATTCTTCTCGTATTTCTTCTTGTTGGCAGGTTGTGATTTAGACCATGACTTCCCTTTGCCCTTTTCCACGTAAAGGGCTTCTTCTTCGGTCTTTAAAGAGACATTGCCCATCTGCTTTGCAAGTGACTCTTGCCCAGCAAGAAGATTCTCAAATTCAACGAGAGTCGGTTGAACCGGCCACCCTTGTATCGCCGCTACGAAGCTACGAAACTCAGGTTTTAAACCATGGATAATGATCCGTTTCATCCGAGGTTCACCGATACGGGCTTGAGGATCAAGTTCACCAATCTCCCTGCATGTAGTCTTCACTTTGTGGAAGTATTGAGGGATGGACATCTCTTTTTGAGTCATCGAGAGCAACTCGTTTTCGAGAAGTTGCAATTTTGTATCATTCTTCTTCGAGAACAAGGCTTGAAGAGTGTCCCATGCTTCCTTAGGAGTCACCACGTCCCTTATGTGTTCAAGGACATCCTCTTCCACGGTGGTCTTAAGGATAAACATCGCCTTCCCTGCTTTAACCTTCCACTTCCGTAGTGTCCCCGCATTGTCTTCCCATTCCGGTTGTCTTGTCTCGTTACCGTTAACAACCTCCCATAAATCTTGACCTTGCATATACGACATGATGCAGGTTGCCCAGGTGTTGTAATTCTGGTTATTGAGTTTCTTGACACCGCCTACAACTTGGAGATCGGCCATCGATATGGCTCTGATACCAGTTTGTTAACCTGGTGAAGACTTCTACTTTGTACACAACAAGTAGATACAGAGAAGAGAAAATTAAAGCAACACACACAAGTACACAAACTGTGTAAGTTTTCTCATTAACTCAAAAACTGAACAAGCTACTGCCATAAAAGGCTTACACGAACTGAAAAAGAAAACAATTAAAAACTACCCACTAACTACATCATGGACAATAAGCAAAAGCCACTACTGCACTACAAAGCAAATTGAAAATACTAGAATAAACAAATTAGAAAATATCAAAATAAACATGCACGTGATAAATAAGTTGGTGTTGACTTTCAATAATCCAGATGGGATGATTTCTGTTTATCATGATGATTCGTTAAATTTAAAAAAGGAAAAAGAAAAAGTGAAAGATGTCAGATGTCAATTCAAAGCAGGTTGTAAAACTCACCTAAAGAACCTTCTAAAATCTGGTATTTGGTTTTTAAAACTTTTATTGCAATGTTATAGTTTTGTAATTGTGGTTGTAATCTCGAGATCGTCTTGAAAGATATTTAAAATCAAGTCAATCTAAGTCTCAAGTCAAGCCAAAGCTCGACAGCAGTATATGTATAGACAAGTGAAAGCGGTCGAGCTTGGAGGTGTCGTGTCATTCAGTCTGAACTAAAAAGTATTAGATGATTATTAGTACTAACCTTGTTTCGTATCGTATCATTACTAGTATTATATTATTTGAATCGAGTTCAGTGGAGGTTGAAAGTGTCAAGCTTAATTAAGTTTCTCAAGCTTTACTTGAACATATATAAAGGCTCAAGTCAAGTTCGGTAGTTGAGTATGTAACCATATAAGTGTTTTTATATATAAATAACGGCTATATATATACGATGCAATTAATGTAGCAGGAACACAAGAATACCCGTACCCATCTCATGTGCAACCAATCGTCTTTGTTTCTATCATGCTTTCGGGTCAAAAAAATTACAATCAGTGGCAGGAGCAGGTGGTGTGCCTAGTTGAAACACATGGTATGGACGGTTTCATCAATGGCACATTTAACAATCCCAATAAATATGATGATTCTGAAAACATGGAGGGTGAAACTATGAAGTTATACGAGGAATGGAAAAGATCAGACTCACTTGTAAAAGGATGGATATACGGTTCGCTAAGCGAAAACGTGATGGATACTGTTGTTGGCCTCCCCACCGCCATGGATGTATGGAACAAGCTAAATAGCAGTTATGGTAGTGCTCTCACCACCACCACCACCACCACCGACGACAAAGGTATTGCACATTCATATTATATATCTAAAAATGGGATGGTTTTGGTGTCTTGTCATGACGAAGTCAAAATCAATTTCAATCTTTTCTGTACGTAGGATAGCAATGGGAATATGTGTATTTAGTTTTTGTGTCCACTAGCTATGCAACTAACTCTACAACTAATTTGACCGACTTAATCTAAATAACAACTGAAACCAATATTTTAAAAACAAGTACATAAATAAAACAATGGATTATTTTGTCAACATATTAAAGCTTACCACAAATAATCAACAAAAATAAATTGGAGATGAACACCACCACCACCACCTTCTATAAAATTACTTAAAAATTAACGAATAAAAGGTTGATGATAAAAAAATAAAATAAATAATATATAAAAATGAGAGAAAACAAAAAAAACTGATATATATTTTGTCAAAAGAAAGTATTAGTATTCCGCAAATATAATGCCCTTAAAAAATACTCCCTCCGTCCCGATATAATAGTCCACTATACTATTTTCGTCCGTCCCAAAATAATTGTCACCTTCTAAAAAAGATTGTCATTGATAACTATTTTTCCTACTTTACCCTTAATTAGTTATCATTATTACATGTTGTACAACTCAATAGTGTATTAAATGTAAGGTTAAAACTGACATTTTCACCAATTAAACCCTGCATTAATTGCACTGTCTTAAACTGTGTGTTTTTTGTCCGGTGACAATTATTTTGGGACGGAGGGAGTAAAAACAAGATATGTTATCAAGCACAAACTATTCGTTGCTGCCGCATTGCGCGGGTACTATGGTAGTGTGTGTGTGTGTGTGTGTGTGTGTGTATATATATAGGTAAAAGTTCAAACGAGAACTGTTTTTCGTACGAGAACTAGGAGAACCAATCTCAGCCGTCCAATTCCCCCTCCTTTAATGTCATTGCCCACCCATGAATTCCTCACATGCACCATGTCACACTTGATCCCCTCCACGCTCTCCATCCATGAACTTCCCATATCCAAGGAACGGCTGAGATTGGTTCTCGCAGTTCTCGTACGAAAAACAGTTCTCGTTTGAACCCTCCCCTATATATATATATATATATATATATATATATATATATATATATATACACTATATTATAAAGAATTTAACTTTATCTCTCTTAAAAATTTTAAGACTACTTAATTTTAAGTAGTACAAATTTTTTTGCTTAAGATACAAACACTTAAAGCAATAGTCTAACCAATCATTCCCTTGATTATCTCAACTAATTTAAGGTAATTATTACATAATTAAATCATTAAACATCACAAAAATTATTTAATTTATCTCATTATGGCTAAATTACTTATATCAATACAATTTTAAGGTTATAATATCTTTTTATCTAATTATTCAATAATAATATTTTTTAGTTGTTATTAAAAAACTATTTTAACAACTAATAAAATGGTTTATTGTAAAAAAAAGTAAAGAACTTAGAAAAGGTAGAAAATACATGGATAGGTTGACTAAAATCGCATTTCACATACTATACCCTACTTTTTAAATCAAACATGTTATCGAGCACAAACTATTGTTATCGCCGCCGCATTACGCGGGTGCAATGCTAGTATATATATATATATATATATATATATATATATATATATATATATATATATAGGGGAGGGTTAATGTGAGAACCGTTGTTAGTGCGAGAACCGCGAGAACCAATCTCAGCCGTTCCTTAGATATGGGAAGTATCATGGATGGAGAGCGTGGAGGGATAGGGTGTGGCAGGGTACATGTGAGGAATTCATGGGTGGGCAATGACATTGAAAGAGGGGGAATTGGACGGCTTAGATTGGTTCTCGCGGTTCTCGCGCTAACAACGGTTCTCGCATGAACTTTTGTCTCTCTCTCTCTCTCTCTCTCTCTATATATATATATATATATATATATATAAACTAAGGGGAGGGTTCATGCGAAAACCGTTGTTAGTGCGAGAATCGCGAGAACTAATCTCAGCCGTTCCTTGGATATGGGAAATATTAAACGGATGGAGAGCGTGGAGGGATAGAGTGTGGCAGGATGCATGTGAGGAATTCATGGGTGGTCAATGACATTGAAGGAGAGAGAATTGGACGGTTCAGATTTGTTCTCATACTAAGAATGGTTCTCGCATGAACTTTTTCCTATAAACTAAAACTTATAAATGAAAGACTTGTGGGTCGAAGCCTGGTGTACAGCCCGCGTACGGGTATTTTTAAGATGATTAAAAGCTTTTTCACACTGATGTTTTAAATTTATAAAGTGGAATTACAAAATAAATACTACACACGACTCAGGCAAGTATGACATTGTCAGTAGTAGTATAGATAGGGTAAGACCGAGTGTCGAACCACAGAGATAAAAGTGACTTTCTGGCAGCTACTAGAACTCAAACATCATTATTGTTTGGTGAAATAAAAACATGTAATTTTTAGATTTTGATTTTAAACTAATAAAAGAAACAAGTTACACTAGCAAAATAACAAGTAATTAGACAATCAGAGAAATGATCACTTAGGCTTCAGAATCATCCTGGTTAGTTATGGCAATATTTATTTTGGTTTAATTGTTGATGACTTGATGAAATGCATTAAGCTCACAGTATGTTGTTCTATCTAATACTCACAAGTCATATTATCATGTAAATCATCACTCGAGTTATCACGACTCAGATTTACAATCAAATATAGCATGTAAGCATAGAATCATAAGACAATCACAGATCCACTTAACCATGTTTAAATCCAGCTACAAGCCATACATTCTTGGTCAAATGATATGTCTCATAGCTTTCAAAACATAAGAAAGGTGTTAAAGTGATTTAAGAATGATTATAATAAAAGAAACAACAAACTGATTCTGGAACAGGGCTTCATGCGATCGCATGTTAGAGACATGCGATCACATAGAATGATAGACCCATGCGGTCGCATGCATTTGTCATGCGATCGCATGGTATCTAATTACAGCATATTTCATTTTTACCCAAAGATTAAACACAAACAACCTGGACTTTCATCCAAGGTTATAAGTAGATAGTAAATGAACACTATGATGTTATGAACCCAACAAGACTCAAACCACGTGCATTGGATTTAAGATCAAGCCTTATGTTATTTCTTTTAGATATCATCATGTTACGTACCATTTCTAGCACGTAACACATGCAAAGCGTAAAATACATAAGCATGCACATAGAATCAAAAGATCAGACTCTTAATGACATTATGGAATTCATTTCAACCTTAACATGTTCAAAAACATCTTTTTAATCCTTTTTATCCTTTTGTAGCATTAATGATCAGATAATATACGTACACAATTAAACTTTCATTTGAGATGTGAAACATGTGATAAACCAAAATATGATAAACTTGGCCAACTTGTTAAGATCTGAAATGATCAAAGACAAGTTCCAAAAATGCTTTTCAAATGACAATCTTGCTTGTTACACCATTTCTAGTGATAACTACACAAAATCTTAAGATTAAACCAACATTCTTGAATATGCATGCAATATAACCTTGAGGTTTTCACACAAAAGGTTATCAAAACATGAACATGAACAAATATATCACATGAATATGATTAACACATTTATATTAATGATCAAAACATACTTTTATATCAAATCATCAAGAAAATGTTTATATTGTCATAACTTGGCCAAGAATCATCTTGGCCTATGTGAAATAGTTTAGTTACACATGGTTACAAGTAAAACAACAAGATCAATACTTGGATACATATTAAGAATAGATAAGTTTAGATTATACCAAGCTATCCCAAGTTGTATACGTGATCAGAACCTCCACTTAGTTTCTACACCTTTGGAACGGAGTTTGGGGTGTTTAACTACCACCAAATCGAACCCCAAGTATGAAGACACCTTAGTGTGTGTGTTGTGTGTGTGTTACAAAGAGAATTCGTGTGTGTGTATTTCTCTTGCTGCTTCTGATTGTTTCTGTATGTTTTGAGCAGAGAATGAGCTTCCTTAAATAGGCTTGATTCGGGGGTCTTTGCGATCGCATGGACCATGTCATGCGATCGCATGACTTGGTTTGGGCGGTTGACAAGACCTTGTAGGCTGCAGAGTGTGACAAGTGCCAAAGCTAGATTCGCCCCTATCATGCGATCGCATAGTAGGTGCATGCGATCGCATGGCTTTGACATTTTCACCAATTCTTCATTTTTCATCTGTCTTGCACTCGTTTGACTTGATATCTTCACTTTAGGTCTTTTTAACCTGCAATGGTGAACATTAAGCATTTTAGACAATAATTTGTACAATTCACCTTGATTATGGATTAAATGCGAGGGTTTTCGATGCGTAAAACATGTATAATTACTGATATATCAAAGCCTATTATCCGGTTTACCTTATATGGTTTTCGAGAGGCCCATATACTTAAAATGGTTCTTTGGGCCCTAAAGCCCAAAAATTAAAAACATATACTTTTATTTTAAAATATTAAGAACTAACAATTTTGAATTTTCAGAATCTCAAAAAAAAAATTTAGGTTATAACTTGAATTAAGCCAAAGCCTAAAACATAGTCTGGACCAAAAACACAAGTTAGGCCGTATGCGGGCAGTGGTCACGCAACACACGTAGTTGGGCCACCTCGTTGGGCCGAGAACCTCAGTGGACCATAGCCACACGGGGGCCTGTGGTCCTTGGGTCACCGTGACTTGGTGGGGCCACGGTCGTGGGCCGCCGTGCTGGGTCGCCACTTTTGCGCTGCCGCCGGTGGTCCACAGCGGTTGCCGGTGTGTGGAAAAATTCGGGACAAAAAACATATATCTAAAACATTCTATTTTAATTCTAAAAATCAAAATAATCCTAATAATTAAAAGGTGGATTATTTGGATCTTATGTTTTTTTTAAGTTTAAACCTTTAGCCAAAAACAAACTTGCTTTGATTAAAACTTTAAAAAACAACCATATTAACAAAAACTTGTTGATATAGATATTAAAATTTTCAGTGCATGTATATGAACAAAAAGTCAAAACTTTTAAAGTTTTTAATTCTTAACCGGTTAAAACCCTTAAACACTTTAATAATTCAAAACAAATTGTTTTGAACATTAAAGTTTGGAAATTTAAGATTAATAAACTTATTATTCTTGTGTTCTCGATTTTCGAACATATATATAAAACAAAGAAGAAACAACTTTAATAGATCAAATATATATATATATATATTGAAATTAACGAGCCAAATCTCTAATACCACTGTTGGGTTTTAAATCTTCTCGTGAACTCGAATCAAACTCAACTGGTTTAATTGAGAAAATAAGAACAAAAAACTTGTTAACACTCACAAGGTGGAAACTTGAGTGATAACACCAACCCTTAAAACCCGAAAGGGTTAGGATCTTTATTAATCTCATTATAATATATAAACATGTATGTAATTATACGATCACAAAACAAACATAAGATACAAGAGGGATTAGAACTTATACCTCGGTTGTTCAAGTTAGTCCACGAGTGATGAACCATACGAGACCCGCTTGGAGGGATTGGCAAACCACACCAAACAGTACTCTAGATCAACCAAAACCGAGAACCTCTCGGTTTCTTCTTGGTGTTCTCAGCCGAACAAGAGAGAGGAGTGGGGAAGAGAAGTTTTTTTAAGTTTTGATTTGGTACAAAAATTAATCCAACGCTTAATCTTCCTAAATATACTAATAGGATCCTTGATTAATTTTAGGAAACTTTAAACATATTCATAAATTCTTAAACTTAATCACCAAGTTATGTTTATTAATAATAATAATTAAATTAGAAAAAGAAATATATATATATATATATATATATATATATATATATATATATATATACAAAGTCGGCCATGTGTGTGTATATATATATATATATATATATATATATATATATATATATATATGAATTATTTTCTTTTTCAATTTCCTTTAATTATTAATCAATAAAATATTAATCTGAACATAATTAAATAATAATATATATTTATTAACTAATAAATATATATTTACTTATTAATTACTTAACTTGATATTATTTCTCTCATGTACGTTAAATCCATTAACTTACGACAACTGATTTATAATTAATTAATTACAAATGATTTCTCTCCGAGTGTGGTTGCATTAATTCTCGGGTTACAGGTCCTCACAAGTGTGACCCTTGAATGCTCTATGAGGTTGGACGTAGCATCATGGTTTGCTGACTATGCACACAAATCTAACAACAAGATGTTCATTTGAACCTTTCACAATTAAATCATCCACATATACACCCACAAAAAGAATTGAATTTGTACAATGGAGTTTATACATAGCTTGCTCCTATGAACACCTTTTAAAAATTTGAATCCTTGAGTGCTTGTTCAAGGCGAATAGTCCATGCTCGGGGTGCTTGATGCTAACAGTAAAGAGATTTGTGTAGTCGGTATACCATATGCTCTTTACCTTTGACAACGAAGCTGTCGGGTTGAGATACGTACACTTCTTCCTGCGATTCTCCATTCAAGAAGGCCACCTTCACATCAAGATGATGAACCAACCATCCTTCTATTGCAACTATAGCCATTAGTAACCGAATGGTTTCTAACCATGTCACCGGATCATATACCTCTTCAAAATACACTCCTTTATGTTGGACATATCCCTTCGCTATCAATTGGGCTTTGTATTTCACCACATTCCCATCAACATCTCGGTTTACCTTGCACACCAACTTTAGTATAATTACCTTGTGACGTGCAGGGAGAGTTGTAAGTTCCCATGTGTGATTCCTCTCGATTAAGCTCAATTTAGATTTCATTGCTTCTTGCCAAGCATGGTTTTTTTAGCTTCCTTGAAAGGTGTAGGTTCATCACCTACTAACATCAATTCCCCCGGTTCATCATTTATATATCATCCAAGTGTTGAAAGCCTCTAACCGGTGTATGATCCAACACCGATGAGTTCATACTTTGCATCTGTAGTTGAAATACTCGCAATTGATGAACCAATAGAAGGTGTCAATATTGACTCAACATCGACTTGTTGATGAGGGTTATGGTTTTGTTCATTATCAGCTTCAGCATCCCGGGCTTGTCTCTCCATGAATAAACCAACATTTTTCTAGCCCACTCTTTAGTACTTACAAACTTATCAGCTTGGGCTTGGGCCGAATTCCACTTTCGTTTTTCACAAAGACAACATGCTAGGCCACCACTACCTTCTTCTCTACCTGATTGTACATGCGATAGACTTTATTCCCAACTTCAACGCCTAACAAAATCATAGGGTTGTTTCGCTCGCTGAGTTTTTAGATCTGATGTGTTGGATTCTTCACATACCCGAAACAACCGAACACCTTTATGTGTCCCAGTGTTGGCTTGTATCCCTTCAAACTTTCATACGGCGTCATGTCTTTCACCACTTTGGTCAGAATCCGGTTGAAAAGGTAAACGTGGTTTTGGACAGCTTTACCCCACAAGACATCGGGTACAACCTTGTTTTCAAGAGCATTCTTGTGGTTTCAAGAATGCTCCTATTACGGCATTCCGCCACACCGTTTTGTTGAGGGGAATAAAGGGTTGTTAATTTTCTTTGAATTCCCTCATGTGAACAAAACTCAACAAATTGTTTAGATGTAAATTCCCCTCGTGATCAGTTCTCAACCCCTCAATTTAAGCAATGTTTCTTTTTCTATTCGACTATTAAAATCCTTAAAGTGGGTGAAGGCCTCATCTTTGTTTTCAACATAAAAACCTGTTTCAAAGAGAGAATTGTTGTTTCTATTATATTTTGATAATTTACAAAGAAGAAGAACAAGCTATTTAAACAAGTTTACTGGAAATCTGAAATAAGGAAATAATACTGAGTTCTGGCTGTCACTTAGAGGTTTTGGAAACCGAATATTTTGCTCTCTTGAATTTCGGGAAATAATGTAAAACTGATCCCTCAATATTTTCCAATCTTCATTCTTCAACACTCCCCCTCAAGTTGAATGATGGGATTTCCAAAACTCAACTTGTCTAGGCATTCGTATAAGGATTTCTCACTGAATGCTTTTGTTGAAATGTCAGCTAGTTGATCTTGTGGGCGAACGAATGAAAGCGTAAGAATCTTAGCTTCCACCTTTTTATTTGATGAAGTGACAATCAACCTCTATGTGCTTGGTTCGATCGTGTTGTACTGGATTTTCTAAAATCGCCACTTTATTATCGCTCATAACCCTGCTAGGTTCTTGTGGAGGAAATCCTATCTCTTTTAGAAGTTTTCGTACACATAAAACTTCAGTTATTCCCTGTGCGATGCCTTGAAATTAAGCTTCTGCACTCGAACGAGCTACTACCTTTTATTTCTTGCTCCTCCATGTAACGAGGTTCCCACCGACCAAGGTAAAATACCCTGAGTTGCATCTCCGATTTCTTTTATCCCCTGCCCAGTCTGCATGAGTGTATAGCTGAGTCTCTAGATGCCCATTTGCTTTAAACAAAATTGCATGCCCTGACGTACCCTTGAGGTACCTTATAATCCGAAAGACTACTTCCATGTGAACCTTTTGGTAACTCATCACTCCCACAACATATGCTATATCAGGTCGGGTGTGTGAGAGATATATCAATTTCTCTACCATTCGTTGGTATCTTCCTTTATCCGCGAGATTTGTTATTTCTTCATTTGAGAGCTTTTGGTTCACGATCTTAGGGGTCTTTGCTGGTTTGCAATCAACCATCCCGGTCTCAACTAGAAGGTTGAGAACATATTTTCTCTGATTCATGAAGATCCCCTATTTTGATCTTAGGACCTTAATCCCAATGAAATATTTGGGGTTTTTCAGGTCTTTCATTTCGAATTCAGTGAAAAAGTTCTTCCTTAGTTCAATTATCTCTTCTTTGTCGTCTCGTGTAATAACCATATCATCAACATAGATTATTAGACAGGTTATGAGATATCCTCTCTTTTTATGTGTGGTCCGAATTGCTTTGTTTGAACGCGTAATTTCTCATGGCTATGGTGAATTTTCCAAACCATGCTCTAGGAGACTGCTTTAAACCGTAGAGCGATTTTGTAAGAAGACACAGTTCTTTTTCTCCGAACCTGTCTGTGAATCCATGTGGGGCTTCCATGTAAACTTCTTCCTTTAGTTCTCCATGTAAAAAGGCATTCTTCACATCAAATTGATGTAACGGCCACCCTTTATTTGCAGCTACAGAACAAAGGACTCTAATTGTGTTGATTTTTGCGATGGAAGAAAAAGTCTCAGAGTAGTCAATTTCGTATGTCTGTGTATAACCCTTCGCCACTAATATTGCTTTGTGCCTTTCAACTCCACCATCTGGTTTGTATTTGATTGTAAACACCCACTGACACTCGAAAGCTACATTTTTCTCATGTATTGTTTCTCGCAAGGGCGTGTTTGGTACAGAGAATGAAATTTAAGAGAAATGAGTGTAGATAATGGAATTGCACAGAAAGGGAATTAGTATAGAGAATGAGAATTGAATCTTCTGTTTGGTAGTACAACGATTTCAGCAGAGAAATATAACAGAGAATCATTTCTCTTGTTTGGTATCATACAAATTTTAACAAAGAATTATACCAAATTCCTAACTAAATATATTTATTTTAAAAGCTAGACTCACCATCCATAATTCCATATCGTCATAGCAGACTTCTGTTATCTTAAAAAATAATAAAAACTCAAACAATACACTTCCCTCATTGTTTTGTGTTTTTTATATATCAGTTTCTATCTTTTCTTTTTCCTGTATTTTCTTACTTGAATAATCATCAATCAAGAGAGTGAAGAAGAACAGCAAAACCAAGAACACAACTTCTTACAAACAACTCCTCTCAAAAACCTTTCTGTAACTATTATTTGACAGCAAGAGTAAAAGATGGAGGCAAAGAAGCTTTAGGAATGTTGGATCTTCATGAAACCCTACAAAAACCTCTGTATCAACTCTTATTGGGCATACGTACAAATCATATTCAAGATCCATACAAACATGACATCGTATTCTTATCTTCTTTGCCATCGTAGTACGACGGCGACGACAACGGGAATCGAGGAGCGTACGATGACGGGAAGCGTGGAGGTCGACGACAATGGCGATAGGAAGCTTGGAGGTCGACGGCGATGGCGACGGGAAGCCTGGAGGTCGACGGGAAGAGACGATAGGGGAAGACGGGAACAGGTTACAGGCAACGATTGATACGGAATGAAAAAGACGATAGGGGAAGAAGGAAATAGTGAGGCGTCATTTCTCCGTGTTTTTTTTAAATTACCGAGAGAATTGATAAGCCATTTCTCTTCAATTCTCTTTGATTTACGGAGAAAAGAAAATAGGGAAAAGGAAATGATTTATTTCTCCTCTAATGATTCTCATATGCAACCAAACAAGAGAATCCATCTTTAATTCCATTTTTCTTCCTCCAAATCCCTCTACCAAACACACTCTAAGTTCTTTCATCTCTTCTTCCATTGCATCTTTCAACTGTTTTGATTTCAGGGCTTGTTCCATATTGGTCGGGATTTCCTCCGAGTATAGAGACGAGACAAATTCTTTTGCTTCTTTGGATAGATTTCCTTTGGCTATATTCGCCGTTGGATATCTACATCCCTAGACTCCTTTTCTAGAGAGTACCTCTTCGGCAGGACTCCCCTATTGGCTCTTGGAGGGAGGACATATTTTTCCGATGTGTCTTCTTGAGTAACAACTTCCTCAACATTTCCTTGCTCTCTAGTTTTTTCACTTTGTTCTGTTTCTTGAGTAGTACCCATCTCTTGTTTCTACATACTTTCATCTGTTAGAAATAGGGTGAGTATTACTTACCTCGGGTATCAGGTTAAGAGCTGTTTCTTGGCGGCACTAATACTGTCTTGAGCACTGTTTTTTGGTTGATGACTTCCTTCTTCAGGACAAAAGGAGGTTTGATGAATTCGGTGAGGGTGTGTAAAGGGGTTTTAGATTTTAGTGTTTTGGTGGGGAGTCTGTTGATAAGGTAAGCAGTTGTAACAAGGGCTTCAAGCCAAAAAGACTTAGGAACATGGGATTCTATTAGAAGAGCTCTAGTTATTTCTAACAGAATACGTTTTTTCTTTCCGCGACACCATTTTGTTCAGGGGTGTGAGGACAAGAGGTTTG
Source organism: Pulicaria dysenterica (assembly GCA_947179395.2). Classification (NCBI taxonomy): domain Eukaryota; kingdom Viridiplantae; phylum Streptophyta; class Magnoliopsida; order Asterales; family Asteraceae; genus Pulicaria; species Pulicaria dysenterica. The sequence continues at coordinate 5,843,810 of OX359289.1, read as the reverse complement.
GTGAATTATTCCTTTTGTTTTTAAAAATGTTTCATATTAGAGTTAACAAACTCTCCTCCATAGTCGGATCTACACACTTGGATATATTTCTAGAATTGGGTTTGGATCATGGTATAGAAAATGGTAAATTGATCAAGGACCTCAGATTTATTTTTCAATAAGTACACCAAGGTCATACGTGTGCAATCATCGACAAATAAAACAAAGAAACAAAAGTTTTGTCTCCCTCTTGGTGCCGCACCTCACACATCCGAGTGAATTAAAGAAAATGGTAAGCAACCCTTGTGTTATTCGGTTTAAAAGTTTTTCGGTGACTTTTGGCTAACACAGAAGTTTCACAAAGTGATTTCGAGTCCGAAAAAAATAAATTAGGAAACCAAACATGTAAATAACCATTAGAAGGGTGTCCTAGCCTTCTATTCCATTATCATGCTTCTCGTTCTTTGGTTCCATGAGCAAGCATCACATTTCCAGATTGAGCTACCTCATCCACATAGTATAGTCCTTGTCTTTCAGTGCCACGCCCAATTATCGCTCTGGTCCTTATATCCTGTAAGATACAAAATGTGGGTTGCATTAAAACTGAATAATTTAATTCCTTCGTAACATAGCTTATTGATAGGAGTTTATGTGATAAGGCAGGTACATAAAGACAATTATATATTTTAAGAGTTGGTAAAGTCTCAATGGTTCCCCCATTTTTAACATTCATTTTTCCTCCATTGGCCGTATGAATATAAGATTTTGTCCGGTTTAAATATTTCGGCAAAATATGATAAATCATAGGTCATTGTGTCCGTAGCTCCACAGTAAAAAATGCATGAGGTTTTGTGTGTTTTTTTACATCTTTGGGCCATATTAACAAGCCCACACAGGCTAGAGTCCTTTGTGCAATTTTCAAGACTTTTATTCAAAAAATAAATAAAGGTGGTATTTTTGAAATTATGCTTTGAAAAGATAAGGGTTGGGGTTTCGAGACATACCCTCTCTCACCCCCTGTACCTGTGCTAATCGAAAAAACAGATTCATCTTCTTCAAGTTCCGCCGCTGCAATTCCCCCAGAACCTGAGGGTTTTTTCCGATTGGTGGTGTTTTGGTGGCTGGAGTTCTTGCCCTTTTCTGGAATGGTGTTCTTGTTCCCCTTCTTGTGGCCATCGGCCCACCAGTCGGGATAATCAACGATCCGGAAACACTGGTCCTTGGTGTGTCGAGTCATGCCACAATGATCACACTTCAGGTGAGTTTTGTCTTCCTTCCCAAGTGGTCCGTTCTTCCTTCCCTGCGATCAACGGTAACCCTTTGAGACGAGCCCTGCGCCTTCTGTCTCGGTGGCAACCAACCTGGTTGGATGCCTTGCGTACTTGTTGCGCCTAGAATGTATATTCTGGTGGGCGGCCTCTTTACGAACAGTGGCGTAAGCCACTTATGCCGAGGGAAGGGGTTCTAGCCGGAGAATCTCTCGTTTGATTGACTCATATTTTCATTCAAGAGCATTTAGGAATTGAAAAAGTTTCTGTTGTGACCTTATTTTGGATTAAGTTTTGATGTCTTCAGGGCATTTCTTTGGGTTTGGATCGATTCTATCGATTTCTCCCCATACCTCCTGAATGTAACCCTTAGTTCTTCAAGAGAACTATCATTTTGTTGGATATGATTGGCTTTAACATGGAGATTGAAGGTCTGGAGTTTATCTCTTCCACTGCTGTAAGTAACCACCAAGGCATCCAACAAGCAATTTGTCGTGGGATACTCGGTTAGGTTGCGTGCGAGGACCGGTTCTATGTTCTAGATGAGCCATGAGAAGACAATCAGATCTTCTTGATCCCATTGATCATATTCTTCACTGTCTTTATCTCAGGAATTCAAGGTAAGGTGTAGTAACAAGGCTTAATTTGGATTTTCCACCTATGGCCACTCGAATCATACGAGTCCATAGTGCATAATTTTGGCTGTTGAGCTTAAGATTGATCTGTAGGTTATCTCATAATTTTGGGTTATGAGGCTGGGAATTTATTCCATTTTTTAACAGATTGGCAATCTGCATAGACAAATTTGAATTGTTGTCTTGGGCAGAATTTGAATTGTTGTCTTCGGACATGGTGGCTAGAAAAGTATATGATGAGCAGTAAACCTGATCTAATACCATGTTTCAAAGAGAGAATGTTGTTGTTTGTATTCTAAATTGATAATTTATAAAGAAGAAGAACAAGCTATTTAAACAAGTTTACAGGAAATCTAAAATAAGGAAAGAATACTGATTGCTGGCTGTCACTTTGAGGTTTTGGAAACTAAATATTTTGCTCTCATGAATTTCGGGAAATGATGTAAAGCTGATTCCTCAATCTTTTACGATCTTCATTCTTCGACAAAACCCACATATATCGGCTATTATCATAAATTATTAGGATTAAATAACGGTTACCTACCATTGTTGTGGGCGTGATTGGTCCACAAAGGTCTGCATGCAGGGGTTCTAGTGGTTGCTTGCTCGCCATTGTGTTTCCTTTGGGAACATATGTTTTTGTCTATTTGGTGACCATGTACCCCTTACAAACTTGTGTAAGGTGTTGAATCTTGGGAAATCCTCGAACCATCTCCTGTTGACCATCCGTTCAATCACAAGAAAGCTTTCGTGACCCAATTGGGCGTTCCACTTTCGTGCTTCATCGTCAAGATTTGCCATTAGACAAACAGGTTAAGTCCTTTAGAGTTCAATTTTGTGATCGTTTCACCTTCATGATTGGTCGATCTCTATCATCACGAATAGTCAGGAATTCATGCGCCATGTCGACCTCATACCGAAATTATGTCATATGTCCAAGACTAAGAATGTTGCTCATGTTCAATGCTTGTATAAAATATACCTCCGAATGGAGTAATTCGTCGCTTGTTTTGCACTTCAGCAAGATCGAACCCTTACTGGAGATCTAAACTTTGGAACTGTCGCCGAACCATACATGAACAGTAATGTTTTCATTGGGTTCTGCGAAGAAGGGTCGTATTCCTATCATGTGGTTACTAGCACCATTGTTAAGGTACCATATGTCTTTACACTGTTTACTCTTGGCCTTTGTTTTCTCAGGGAATACTTTCTCCTCATATAACATCAATAAGGATTCTATCTTTTCACCAAAAGCACTTAACAAAAGTGTTTGTTCCTCCTTTTGTGTTTGTGTTATATTTTCTTCATATCCATTTTCTTTCAGGGCTTTGCATTCAGATGCATAGTGCCTGTATTTATCACAATTAACACTTTGTGTTTCTTATCTCTCGATTCTTGATAGGTGCCCCTCCCGTCTGAGTGACCATTAGGACCACCTTGACCGCTACATCCCCGGCCTCTTCCTCAGCTTCCACGATCGCTTCTATCACCTGATCCCCATCCCATTCCTGTTGACGAGGAACTTGGACCAGCACCCCTATAGCCTTGCTTCCGGTGGCAAACTTGCCTTCATAAGCCTACAAACGTCTAATGGCTTCGTCAAACGACATGTAATCTATGTTTGAATACTGCTCCATCAAGGCTACCAGTTATAGGAATGAATCCGGAACTGAGTCAAGTAGTTTTCTTACTAGCTAGGACACCATCTTCAACCCTTGCCCTAATACTGTTGAACTTTGAGGTCATTTCTCTGAGTTTTCCCGTGAGATCGTCTATAGTTTCCCCATTCTGCAACCGAAAGGCATCAAATTCTCTATTAAGTGTGTGTATCCTTACCTTTGGCACTCTGTCCACCCCAAGACAATATGTTCTCAATGAGTTCCAGACCTCCCTAGTAGTGTTCTTCTTTAAAACCTGCAAAAGGATCCGGCACCACTTGGAAGATAAAAGCTCTCATTGACTAGTTTTTCTGCTTGTCCACAACCCTCCTGGATGGTGGATCGATGGACTTTCCTATTCCATGAGCGTCCAGAATTGCTTCCATTCTTATCGCCCACATGGTGTAATAAATGGAGCTGAGCATCGGATGTTGGAAAGGTACACCGTTGCGTTATTTTCCTTGCGTCATGATGGACATATCTTCAGACTCAAGGTATTTGGGCATAAACCGGTAGCTCTAATACATATTGTTGGAAATGAGAGGCACTCGATTGATAGTATACAACAAATAATTAACAAAAATAGATTGAAGATGAACACTTTAAGTAACGAGTCTCACTCTTATTTGAAAACTAAAAAAGCTTCTAGTTACAATCAAATGAAGTCCAAACAAATACTTCAAAACTGTAGGACCCAATTGTATCAAGTATCAATTTTAATATTGAAGCAATCAAGAATGAAGAACTCGGTTTTGAGGTTTGTCAATAGAAAGAACCGAGAACTTGAAGTCACATACAATGAATTGCTTACTGAATTCGGGCTTACAAACTTGTATTTATACCCATTGGGTATTTACAATAATTACCCTAAACAATGACTGTAAACTAAACTTCACTAGAATATAATGAACACAACAAACAAGGATCTAACAATCTCCCCCTTTGTGTTCATTTTACAATTAAGCATAATAAACAAAAATAAACTTTTTAAGCACCAAATCAATCTCCCTATTCAGAATATGCACGCATTTTTTTCTTTCTGCATTCAATGTTTAGGAGATCGTTATTTGAAGTTTTGAGTCTTCATGAGATTTTCAAAGACTCGTTAGCAGTGATCAGGTTGTTTAAGTTGTTTACAGAGATTGCAGTAGACGCCTCGAGCTTATTAGAATTTACAACCATGATCGTATCTTTTGTCTTCACGGGAACCGTCTTAAGCATTACTCCAGAATAATCTTTCTTGATTATGCACAAATGTTAGTCGAGGGTTCGATTGGCTGTTTCAGCACCTTTGAAAAAAAATTTAAACAAAATTTGCTCCCCATCGAAAGTAGCTCAAGATCTTTAACACAATTTGAAACAGTTTCAAAACATTGCTCCCTTTCAAATTTGTAAACTGTTGTCTTCTTTTCTTTAAAAGTTTGTCAACCATTCTTGTCTCGACTTTTTAGGAAATAAAGATCTCATCTCCTCAAAATGTAAGAAACGACAGAAAATTTGAAGACACGCTCCATTTGATGTATCAGCTCCCCCTTAACATGTAAATTATCTCATCTTATTTTCATCTTCAACTCAGTAAGATTCAGTTGATATTTGCTTGTAAATTTCTCAAAATCAAGTTAATTATCTTTCTTAAACTTGATTTTCCCCCTCATGATGGTCAGGATCCATCATGATGATCATGCATATGTGAACTACATTTAGCTTGATTTTGGCAATGATTCCGTCAAAAATATGTGACAATTAATGTATCTGTTGTAACACTGGGATCAAATAGATTTCCCGTTAACACATCCGTTTAAATAAACCGAGTGACCTACGTTCAACATTGGCATGATGTTAGCACGGTAGGATTTCCATCTATCACTGTAAATATCATAAATATATTACTCAAGATGTTCCGCCACTATCACACAAACAGGCAAATGATTCCACTAAGTGTCCTAGAAGAGAATAATATTACAAATGGCTCTAGACTCAATAAGTGCATGCAAGAAGTCGGGGACCGGAGTAGTCCTACTGTTTTCAATATCAACAATCTCCAAAAGAGATGTCAATAGTGTATGTGAAAAATTACCGTGTGAAGTTGAAACAATCATATTTTAAGAGATAATTGAGTAGCTGGGTGAGGTAATTGCATTGCATCACTGGTCCATGATGTCTTCTTCAATATTAGTATAAAACCAGAAGTAGATGCGGCTACCCAGATTGACACTGTTTAGTGAGGATCTTTTTTTTTATCTTCTCTCATACTCAGCTCTCTGAATAATTTTCAACTTCTCCCTCAAACTCTCTTTCTAAAATGATTATACACTCTTTTTCACACTTCTATAAAATAGGAAGCTCCTTGGGTAGGTTTGTCCGGCTCTGGCAAGACCATAGGAGTAAAGAAACTGTCTAAACACAGTACGCACGAAGAGATCGAAACAACAAAATATTTTTGTAATTTTGAACATTTGAAATGTTTTTGGATTTTTATTTTTCAATGTTTTTGGATATTTATTTTTCAATGTTTTTGCATTTTCTAAAAATAAAACTAGAACGGAAGGAAATAAATATTTTTGTGAAAATTTTCAGATTTACCCCTACAAACATGAATAAAAACAATTTTATTGAGAAAAAAATTTACTTACTTGCGGATCCTGACGACTTGTGCTCCTCCTGCAAATAACAATCATCAACACATAAGTTATATAAAAAATGATAAACTACAAAAAGCAAGTTTATCAGATCACTAGACTCGGGCTGATGCTGAACACAATGATTAGTGTGATGAACAACAAGGAACACTCCTCTTTCTCTAAGCCATGAGATTTGAACTTACTCGCGTATTGAACACACAGTTGTTTTGACTTCACAATATTCTCCAGAGTGTAACCGTGGTGTTCCAGAATGTCTCCTTGGCTTATCTGCAAAACAGATTATGTAAATTTCCCATTCAAGTTTAGGTCCAGGATTAGGTGAATTAACTACAGATTCATTTCTAGGCATCCATGTGTAGTTCGAATTCATTATCTCCTTTTGAATATTTTGATTGATCAAGAATGTCTTCACTCGTTGAGGAGAGGTACACAATTTCTCCTTGAATAACCTTATGAGATGTTTAATAGAATATACCTTAAAAGGATATTTCACATCAGACTTATCTAAAGCATCCCAACAAGAATTAATAGAAGTAGAAGATTCATACTTCCTAACATTAGCATATGAATGAACATTGGAATTGAAACCAAACTCTTTTGAAACATTAGTCTTTGCACAATGAGAACTATTTCTAGCATTTGAAGCTGCTCCATACACATGACCAAAATTGTTCTTATAACGACTGAACCAGATTGATTTTCCACATTAATTTCATGACCACCATGACCAAAATGATTTTTCTCTTGTAAGCATCTTTTCCTAGCTTCTAGAAAACTGTTTCTTTTCTCAAGCCACAATGCTCTCTTGGCCTGTCTTTTACTTAAAGAATTCTCTGTAATCACTTCCAAATTTTGGTTAGGAAATTTAACATATTGATTATGCTGAGAGGTGCTACATTGATCAATAAAGACTTTATCTCCAAGGTCAGACTCCATTAACTCATCAATATCCCGTTCAACAACAGATTTTCCTTTGTCTACGAAAGAGTTTGAAACATTTTCTGTTTTAGAATTGTTGACAGCGGAAGTGAGTTGGTATTTTAAAGAATCTATTCTATCAAGTAAAATATCTCTTTCATTATTGAAATCTGTTGTTTGTTTAGCTAACTCTTCTTGAAGTTGAGAAACTTTCTTTTTCAAAATAGAACTTGAAATATAATGATCAGAGTATTCAGGTTTTTTCAGAAAGATTTTCTGATTTTTGATTAAATTCTTCAGAAGAATAAGTAGATGGAGATTTAGTTGATGAAGAAGTTTCAAGATTTTCATAACTTTTGTTTAACGCAATATAGTCAAACGGAAGTTGCATTTTTTATTTATTTTCTCGTTTTGAAATTTCTAACTCATCATCTTCTAAAGCCCTGTGAATTTCATTAAATCGGTGAAACCCCAACCCATAAATTCAAATTCGTAAAATTGAGCACGACAAACTTTGGATAAGTTAATTTGGATTTTTAAAACCTAGACTCGCTTTTACGTCGAAAAATGTAGTGTCTTTTGGTTTATTAAAAATATAATCTGTTCTGATTGACCACGTTTACAAAGACTATCTTCCAGTTCTTTAAATTTAGAATACAATGGGGTTCTTTCTTTAACATAACGATCAATCTCAGTATCATTATCTTTACATTGAATTTCTGCATCTCTTAATTTGACAGTAATTTCAGAGTTTATTTCAGTGAGATATTCAACCTTTTTTCATAAAGTTTCAACTTACTTTGTACATAAGACAACTGATCATTTGTTGATGACAGTTCTCGATTGCATTGACTAACTCATTGTAATTGTTATCTAATCTAGCCTCTAAGATTTGACAATGAACTTTATCTTTTTCTAATTGTGAAATCTAATTTTGCAAATTATGAATCATATCGATGAATTGAGAATTAGTAGAACTAATCTCATAACCAGACAGAGAGCTATCAGATTGAACATTCGACATCTTTTACGGAAAACCTTGATACTTGAAAAAAATGATCGACTATGGAATAAAGGATATATATTTTTTGTGTTATATAAGAAAAACACACAAAACAAAAAAAAAGAAAAAAAAACTAAAAGAAACTACTACTAATAAAATAATAAAATAAGTAAACCAAAACAGCTAATAATAAAAAGAAAGAAAAGACTAACAAAAATTAAATTAAAAAAAACTAAAAAACAATTAAAAAGAAAAACCCACTTCATTTTTCGTTTAATGAAATTAGGCCCAAAAAAAAAGCCCACAAACAAAAAAAATGAGGGGAATGTTAGCTCAAGAATGGTGAGAATGGACGGTGAAGTCAGTCAAGAACAGTATTTGCGAAGATGATGGTTTGCGAAGCTGGTGGTTCACGAAGGTGGTAGTTCGCAAAGGAGGGTGTTTGCGAAGGTGAAAGTTAGCGAAGGTGTGGGTTTGCGAGACAAGGAGAGCGAAGCAAAACAGTGTTTGCGGAGGTGGTTGTTTGCGAAGGTATCTGCGAAGGTGGTTGTTTGCGAAGATGATGCTTTGCGCAGCTGGTGGTTTGCGAAGGTGTGTTTGCGAAGCAGAAGTCGACGAAGGCGGCTGGCTAGCGAGACTGGGAAAGGCAGACGACGAAGGCAATCAAGAACAATGGCGATGGCAAAAGCGACGATTAGTGGCAATTGTAAGTCGATTTCTGTTAAATCAAATTAACAAGAATGATACCCTAGCAATCGATTAACAATTTTATGTTTATCACAAACAGCAATTGCAATAGATCAAGACCTAGGGTTAAAACTGAACAAGAAATTGATTTCAATCAAGTTCAAATCAACAAACACCGAAGCCCTAGTAGATTATTAACGTTAAAAGGGCATAATCATGCTATAAATTCAATTTCTAAACCCTTAAGCAAGATCTTGAATCCTAAAATAGAATGCGACTGGAAGTGGAACTAAACCCGTACCAAAGAAAAGCGATTTAAACAGTTGCAAATCAATAAAACTTGATATCGATATGTACTAATTGCCTAATCACACACCAATTTCTACTTTATAACACCAAATCATATATATAATTCAAGAAAGTGACTATCGATGATAAAGTAGGTCACGAAGAACACAAAAATACAAACTGACAATTTTACAAATAATAAAAATCACTAACCTTTAATCCGCTCTGATACCAATTGTAGGATCCAATTGTATTAAATATCAATTTAATATGGAAGCAATCAAGAATGAAGAACTCGGTTTTGAGGTTTGTCGATAGAAAGAGCCGAGAACTAGTCACGTATGCTTATTGAATTAGGGCTTACAACGTTGTATTTATAATAACTACCCTAAACAATGACTAATGTCATATGTGAACTAAACTTCACTAGAATATAATGAACACAACAAATAAGGATCTAACAAAAACAAACTCCTGAAAAATGGAAAATGGAAATTAACTACCTGGAAACGTGGGTTGTCCACCCTCAACTACCTACCACATTCTCTTACTAACCGAGTCAACACGTACATGACCCGTTTAGAATTATGATAACACTTGGAATATACACAGACGACCCAACCAAACTTGAATGTATCAAGTCGTTTAATCCAAACTCAAAAGTAGCAAGTGATTAGTACTAACCTTAATTATTATTTTTGTTAGTGTTAATATTCTGTAGTTATTATTCTTGATATTGGGCTAACATCAATTGGGCTTGTTAGTTAGATTTGGGCCCTTATGGGCTTTAGGGTTATTATGTATATATTGTTTCCTTTCTTGTTATTTTGTAAGTAAGAAATCAGATATCAAAGTAAATGGTTCTTTCTCTGGTCTGTTAACATGGTATCAGAGCTGGACTTCCAGCTCCTGTGAACGTGAATAGCCACCTTTCTGTCAAACAATTAAATCAACCCCTCAGAAGTTGTTTGTTGCTCTCACCGCCTTCGTAGAGGTGCTCAGTGGCCTCCGGAGACCTCACCTGACCAGACCGGTCGTCTCCCGCCGTCCCACGCGCTGCCCACGCGCCGCCAATCACCGCCGCTTTCTTCTCACGCGCCTGCGCGTGAGACGCCGTTCTGCTGCCGTTGACGTCGGAACTTCAGTTTCTTGGTCGGTTTCTCCCTCCGGTTCCATTCCTGGTGAGATTTCGAAGTTTCATGTCTGTCGATTGTACACCCTTGTTGGGTTTCATCTGGTCTCGGGAAATTGGCTATAGTTATCTGACTTCTGAAGCAACATTTTGATTTTGGGGTATTTGATAGTTTACCTACTTTAGTTTTCAGCTTCTGCTCCTGAATTTGGTTAGTATTTCTGGCATTCGGTGGAAGTATCTGAGAAATTTGATCTGTTGGACTTATAGTCATTTGGGTTTAAATACTTGGGCATTCTAGTCTGGTTATTGAATGTTGTGGTTCATGTTCTGATTTTCTGGGAGGAAGATTTAGTTGAGCAAGATTATTGGCTTGATTCTTGAATATACTTTCACTTGGTTTGCTGCTTCTCTGTTGGAATTTCCAATCTGATTTGGCTCTCGTGGTAACATCTGAAACGTTTGATCATATAGATCATTTGTATGAAATTCGGGCTTTGAGCATTGATTGGACAATCTGGTTTGGTTCTCTTTTCTTGTGCTCCTACTTTTAGCTCAAGAGGCTTAATTACGATCTTTAAATTATTGATTATGGCTAATCTGAAACCATCTGCATCAATCTCTACATTTGTTGAGAGATGTAATTCTACTTGTTTATTGTCATGTGCTTCTTTTGAATGGGTTATTGATTCCGGTGCTTCGGATCACATGACGGGTAATCATAATCTGCTCTCTGAATTTAGTAAACATCGATCTTTTGATAAGGTGGTTGTCGCCGATGGATCTATTTCCGAAGTAATTGGGTCCGGAACAGTTAAACTTTCTCAATCTATGTCATTATAGTATTAAGCCTACCTAAATTTACGTTTAATTTGATGTCCGTCAGTAGAATTACCCGTGGATTGAATTGCAGTGTCTCCTTTTATCCTGATTATTGTATCTTTCGAGATCTTTCAACAAATCAGATCATCGGTAGAGGACAAGAATCTGGTTGACTTTATGTATTTGAACCTCAAGGTGTAAAACCACAAGCAGGTTTAGTATCTTTATCCCCTCTTGAAATACATTGTCGTTTAGGGCACTCATCCCTTCAAAGTTTGAAGAAATTATATCCTCAACTTTCTCATCTGTCGTCCCTAAATTGCGACTCATGTCAATTTGCTAAGCACCATCGTGTTCATTTGAGCCCAAGAGTTAATAAAGGAGTTGCAATTCCGTTTGAATTGGTTCACTCAGATGTATGGGGTCCTTGTCCCATCACTTCTAAAGCTGGATTCAAGTATTTTGTGACTTTTGTGGATGACTTTTCCCGGGTTACCTGGTTATATTTGATGAAGAATATATCTGAAGTATTCACTCATTTTTGTTCCTTTGTGGCTGAAATTAAAACACAATTTGACGTCTCAGTGAAAACTCTACGTAGTGATAATGCGAAGGAATATACCTCTGAAACCTTTCAAGCATACATGCGTCAACAAGGTATTCTTCATGAATCTTCATGTGTAGATACTCCTTCCCAGAACGGAGTTGCTGAACGAAAGAACCGCCACCTTCTTGAAGTGGCTCGTGCACTACTATTTCAGATGACAGTTCCGAAACCATTCTGGGCAGATGCAATCGCTACTGCGTGCTTTCTAATCAACCGTATGCCATCAACAGTTCTGCATGGTGGGATTCCAATGTCTGTTCTTTTTCCTAAACAATGCTTGTTCCCAATTGAACCAAAGATATTTGGTTGTAGTTGTTTTGTTCGAGACACTCGACCTCACGTTAGTAAATTAGATCCGAAGTCTCTCAAGTGTGTGTTCCTTGGATATTCTCGTCTTCAGGAAGGTTATAGGTGCTTTTCTCCTACCCTCAATCGTTGCATTGTTTCACGCGATGTCACATTTGTGGAGGAAGCGCCTTTCTTCCCGGTACCCATTTCTCCTACTCGTGAAAATCCGGATGATTTGCTGATTTATACTATACCGATTCCGAATTCAACTCTTGAATCATCAATTCCATCTACCTCTGGACAGTCCTCAGAACCGCCAAGACCGCCAGTGATTCATGTATATAGTAGGCAACGCCGACCTACTTTTGAACCTCCAGTGGTCCCTTCTATGGCTCCAAGTTCTAGCCATGTCACTTCAGACCTTGGGGTTCCAGCATGTGATCCATCATCTAGCAGTGATTCCGATACAACAGAGGATCCTCAATCCGATTCATCAACTGAAGAGTCTGATCATGATGTTCCTATTGCCCTTCGGAAGGGTAAGCGTTCGTGTACTTATCCGATTGATTCTTATGTGTCATATGCGAAGTTGTCTACAGCTTCTCGGTCATTGGTTGCTTTGTTAGACTCCATATCTACTCCTAAAACTGTTGGAGAGGCCTTAGCTCATCCTGGTTGGCGAAATGCTATGATCGAAGAAATGAATGCCCTTGAGCACAATGACACGTGGACTTTAGTAGCGTTACCTACAAGCAAGAAGGCCATTGGATGTAAGTGGGTGTTCACTGTAAAAGTTAATCCACATGGATCGGTAGCTAGATTAAAAGCTCGCTTGGTTGCAAAAGGATACGCTCAAACCTATGGAGTCGAGTATTCAGAGACATTCTCTCCTGTTGCTAAGTTATCTTTGATTCGCTTGTTCATATCTCTTGCTGCTACTTACAATTGGCCTCTTCATCAATTAGATGTGAAAAATGCCTTCTTGCACGGTGATTTACTTGAGGAGGTCTATATGGAGCAACCACCCGGTTTTGTTGCTCAGGGGGAGTGTGGTAAAGTTTGCAAATTGCGAAAGTCTTTGTATGGTTTAAAACAATCTTCTGTAGTTACCAAATTCGGGCTACAAAGAAGCTCATATGATCATTCGGTGTTTTTTGCCTCGTCTAACTCTGGATGTATTTTGTTAGTGGTATATGTTGATGATATCGTTGTTACTGGCAGTGATGGAGATGGAATTAAGAAGTTAAAGGATTTTCTTGCATCTCAATTCCAGACTAAGGATCTTGGTCCACTGAAATATTTCTTGGGAATTGAGGTGTCTCGTACACACAGAGGAATTTGTTTGTCTCAACGCAAATATTGCCTTGACATCTTGAGTGATTCGGGTATGATTGAGGCGAAACCGTGTGAGGCTCCTATGATCCCAAATGTGAAGTTGAAAGCAGATGATGGTGACCCTCTTGAGAATCCAGAGAAATATAGAAGAGTTGTGGGAAAACTTAACTATCTAACCATCACACGCCCTGATATTTCTTTTCCAGTAAGTGTGGTAAGTCAATTCATGTCGTCTCCGAGAACCTCACATTGGGATGTCGTTTGTCATATTTTGAAGTATTTGAAAGGAGCTCCTGGTCATGGCATTATATATCAAAATCATGGTCATCACATAATAGAAGGGTTTACTGATGCTGACTATGGTGGAGACCCTACTAGCAGACGGTCTACAACAGGCTATTGTGTTTTCGTTGGAGGGAATCTGGTGTCTTGGAGGAGTAAGAAGCAGAATGTTGTATCAAGATCAAGTGCCGAATCTGAATATCGTGCTATGGCCCAAACCACTTGTGAACTTGTATGGTTACTCAATCTACTTGATGAGATTGGGTTTCCCCAGTCAAAACCAATGAATCTATGGTGTGATAACCAGGCTGCTATCCATATTGCCAATAACCCGGTATTTCATGAGAGGACTAAGCACATTGAAGTGGATTGTCATTTTACTCGAGAAAAGATAGAGGATGGAACGTTTACAACATCTCATGTGAGGACAGGAGATCAGCTTGCTGATGGATTCACCAAAGCCTTGCCGGGGAATAGAGTTAATTATATTTGTAACAAGCTGGGCATGATCAATATCTATGCTCCAGCTTGAGGGGGAGTGTTAGTGTTAATATTCTGTAGTTATTATTCTTGATATTGGGCTAACATCAATTGGGCTTGTTAGTTAGATTTGGGCCCTTATGGGCTTTAGGGTTATTATGTATATATTGTTTCCTTTCTTGTTATTTTGTAAGTAAGAAATCAGATATCAAAGTAAATGGTTCTTTCTCTGGTCTGTTAACAATTTTAAATACTATTAGTAACACTAAAATCTATTTAAATAATCAAACTCCAGTTCTTAAGACTGTCTTTAGCATAAAGGCTCAAGTTGAGTTCCATCATCGCTTTATATAATCATCCTTGCTTCTTTATGAACTCTGAATTGCGATTTACTAACAATGATATTTCAATATAACAGAGACACAACAATATCCTTTCCCATCACATGTTAAACAAATCCACTTTGTTTCTATCAAGCTTTTTGGTGAAACAAATTACAATAAGTGGCGGGAACAGATCGTCTGCCTCATAGAAAGCCACGATATGCAAGGTTTCATCAATGGCAAATTTAAAAATCCCCAAGAGAATAGTGATTCCGAAGACATGGAGAGGACGACTACAAAGTACGAGGAATGGAAAAAATCAGACTCACTTGTGAAAAGTTGGATAGTTGATTCTCTAAGTGAAAGCATTTGTAGTATAGTTGTTGGACTCCCCACAGCCATGGATGTATGGAAGAAGATAGATACCACTTTCAGTACTTCAACGCCTACTCTCAGCCTCATCGACAACGAAGGTATTGTTTGTATTATCCAGATATGGTACAATTTTGGTGTACCATGGCATAAAAACTCACCTGAAGTTAATTCTTTGTACATACAACCTTTTGAATGGTTGTAAACATATTTTTAGGTAATTAAAATTTTCTATAATTACGGTTGTGAAATAGTCCACCAACTTGCGCGAGTTACTCCAGATTGGCTGGAAAGATATTCTGAATCAAGTTGATTTAAGACTGTCAAGCTTGACCTTAGTGTATATGTAGATCGACTAGTCAAAACGAGCTTGAAAGCATCAAGTGATTATGTACGAACCTTGATCAGTATTGTTGAGCAGGATTAATGTCCATTAATTAATCAATCCTAATCTTCTCAAAACCCAGTTTCTCAACAAATATAAAGGCTCAAGTTGAGTTTGATAGTCGAGTATATAGCCATTCGTGTTTCTTTTATTATGCATTCTAAATTTCGCTTAACTAACGACTAAACATGTTCTAATCAATATAAAAGGGACACAACAATACCCGTACCCATTGCATGTCCAAAAACCACATGGCTTTATCAATCTTTTGGGTCAAAACAATTACCGTCAGTGGCAGAAACAGATGGTCAGACACATAGAAAATCATGGTATGCAAGGTTTCATCGATGGTAGATTTGAAAACCCCAAAGAAAATGGCGATTCTCAAAATAATGAGGGAGATACTACCAAGTATGTGGAATGGAAGAGATCGAACTTACTTGTAAAAGGATGGATATTTGGGTCGCTAAGTGAAGACGTGATGGGTACTGTTGTCGGCCTCTCCACAGCCATGGATGTATGGATGAAGCTTAATACCACTTACGATACCGAAACCAAAGGTACGTATTGTTAATGTTATCCACGTGGGATGATCTTGGTGTATCATGACGAATGGATCACGTATAAAATTAACTATAAAAGTGGAAAAAAATTCTCATATGGGTGTCAAACAAATTAGAAAAGTCACCCAAAGTATTTTTCATAGCATATGCAACCTTCTAAATTTTTGTATATATTAAGTTTTTTAAATTATCGTAATGTTATAATTTTTAATTATGTTTGTGGTTATAAAGAAATCTAGCCCTTTTCTAGATTGATTTGAAAGATAATCAAAATCAAGTCAATTCAAGTGATTCTCGACCTTCTTGTATGTGTAAAGTGAAATTGCGGTTGTGCTTGAAAACATCGAGTCATTTGATCTGAACTAAAAAGTACTATAAAGATATGTGTTTCTTTACGAGTCCTGAATTCTGATTAACTAACGACGACTATATATTATGTGATTTAGATAATATAGCCGGGACAAAACAATACCCATACCCGCCATCTCTTGTCCAACCAAAAGACTTTGTTTCTATCGTGCTGAATAGAAGAGAAAATTACATTCAGTGGAAGGAACAGATTGACTGCCTGATAGAAAGCCATGGTATGCAGGGTTTCATCGATGGCAAATTTAAAACCCCCAAAGACAGCAGCATTGGTGATTCTCAAGCCATCGAGGGTGAGACGTTGAAGTATGAGGAATGGAAAAGATCAGACTCACTTGTCAAAGGATGGATATTTGGTTCGCTAAGTGAAGACATTAATAATGAAGTTGTTCACTCCGCCACAGCCTTGGATGTATGGAATTATCTAATTAACTCTTACTCTACTATCACTAACGATGAAGAGAAAGGTATTGTTCACATTATAATTATATATATATATATATATGAAAAAGTTCGTCTGATAACCTATATATATGGAATTATATATATACCGAGTCCAGTCAATTAAGTAGCTGGGCCGGGATCGTTCTTCTTGTATCGATATCTGTACATTAATTTTTTCTGTATAATTATATCGATCTCCCCATGAATTGAAATTCTTTCCTTTTCTTGGTGTCATTAATTAATCGATCAGCACTTGCAAAGCACACACGGCTGCAGAGAGCAATAGTGAAAGGAGACTGGGAGACTGCCAAGCAACATTTCAACCAGGACCACAATGCATTGACAGTGAAACTACATAGCGCAGGCTGGAGCGCACTCCACTTCGCAATTTATGCGAAAGTAAAGAAACAATTTTTTGAGAATCTTTTGAAGGGCATAGACGTGGAGTCACTTCCAATTACGGTAGATAGATTTGGACACACGCCACTTCATTTGGCCGCAATTCTTGGAAACCATGATGCTGCGAAGATGCTTGTGGTTAAAAACCCTGCTTTGTTATTTGTTCCAAATTATGTCAAAAAGATACCTCTCTTCCTTGCTGATTCTCAAAATGAGACTTTTCAGTATCTTCTTAAGGCCTCTGGAGAACACATTATGATTTCTCAAAAAGAAAGATATGAAAGTCCCTTTGAAGGCAGGAATGGTGCTATGCTATTTTATGCTTTAATTGATGAAAGAATGCTTGGTGAGTTTAAATAATACTAAATAAATTACCTAGTATTATTACATCGATCATTTACTAGCTAATATATATGAACTTAAAATATATATCATCCAGATATATTTCGTTTATATATATAGTTACATGCAGATGAAGCATATGACTTGATCAAGAAGTACCCAGACATTGCTAGAACCAAGTTGAACGCTTACAAGTCTCCGTTATCGTGTATGGCGGGAAAGTCAGACTTATATTATAGTGGAACACAATACAACTTCTACCAAAGATTTATATATACTTGTAAGTAGTTTCTTCACTCGATCAACTCGCTCTTACTTCGTTCTCTATTACATTATTACAACAAACATCTGAGAGTTTTATGATGACACTAATGCAAACAAACTAATTAAGCCAACTTGAAATACGTATGTACATTTAGACTAGTTCCACACAACTCTCTGAACATATATAGAAATTCGAGTGTTGATTTGATACTCCGGTCCTTATCTTACATAACATGTTTCATGATCATATAAACGAGAGATTGGTTACCGTACAACAAATTAAAAAAATTGTTTTATTTGTCGTAAGTCTTCTTCATAACGCTACAGTCCGTTTCGCATGATGTACCTTCATTTTCACCCCAAAAATAGTCATTGCCCATTTATTAGATATTACTTTTCGATTTTCTTTTTAAAATCAGTATCGACGACATTTGTCTACTTTTCTTGAATTTTTTACTTTTGGCTACGACATTGTCGTACGGAAGAATATCCACTAGGAGGTCTTGGTGACGCTTTTTTGGATTTTCTGTGTGAGAACCATAGATTGAATGAAGAAGATGAATCTTAGTAGATATGTTTGTATGAATCCCAAAAGTAATTGATTGGAGCAGCACTCCCAAAACGGGATATAATCAATACAATTAGCCAATGGGGTTTAGCCCATTTGGTAAGGCACCTCCTTCCTCGCAAGAGGTTGGGGGATCAAATCCTGCTGCATGGACAAGAGATGACTTACGATGAAGGTGTCACCTAGAAAGAAACAATACCCTGTGGTTGACTTACGATGTATGATATCACTATCCCAATCAGCATGGACAAGAGATGAGCTGGAGGAGAAGAATAGATCGACTATGGTACATGGTACCCTTAAGATACATAAGGATGCATAGAACCAATGCATAGTGATCAGAACATGGGCTGCCATGAATTGGCTAACTGTGTCAACGGCATAAGTAGTATTCGTTGACAGTAGAGAGTGGGGTCGTGAAAAGGAGTATGTGCACTAGGGATTAGATGTTGATTGTGTTCCAGAGGTGTAGAAGTGACTTTAGTATATGTAATACCCGATCTCATAAGGGACAATATAGGAATCACGAATAACTTCAAGTTAGAAAAAACAAAGCAAATCACCAAAATCATTCATCTCAAAGTTGGACTGAAGAGACTTTTGAAGTTTAGAGATACCTATATTGTCCCTCCATGTGATCATCATATCATCAATATAAATCAAAATTAGAATAGTACCACCAACCGTAGTATGAGTGAACAAGCCGGAATCATAGTTACTATGCTTAAACCCCAAGGATCGAATAGCAGGGCTAAACTTAGCAAACCAAGCTCTAGGAACCTATTTGAGTATTTGAGACAATATAGAGCTTTTCGTAGACGACAGACATATCTAGGGGGGTGATAAATTCTAGGAGGAGGTCGCATGTAGACTTCCTCAAATAATTCACCATTAGAAAAGCTTTTTTAACGTCCATTATCTTAAGTTTCCAATTGTGAGAAGAGGAAATTGCTAGAAGAGGGTGCATAGAAGTGATTCGTGCAATCAGTGCAAAGGTCTCTTCATAGTCAATTCCATTTTCTTGATTAACCCCTTTGCCGCAATTCTTGCTTTGTATCTGTTACACCCAACTAAATACTTTCCACGAGGAAGAGGGACAAACTCCCAAGTTTAGGCTTTATGCAATGCTTGAATTTCATCGTTCATAGCGTCCCGCTATAATGGGTCAACTGAAGGTTCCTTATAAGAATTGGTTCATTATGAGAGAACAAAGTGGTATAACACTGAAAATCACGAAGGTAAGAGGGAAGTAGTCTTACTCGATCCAGTTCAGGAAATGGTGATGGGTGAGTAGCAGAGCCTTCTGAGCTAGCGAAACCTTCACAGTCAACTATATGATAGGTTTTGCGGTGAAGATGCAGGTGTAGATGGCTTAGATGGAGGTGTAGATGGCTTAGATGGAGAATCAACTAATGGTGAAGACATGTCAGTAAAGCAAGGAGAGAAGAAATTAAAGAACTTGCAAGTCAGTTTTTGTGTTCCCATAAGGTAACATGACGAGAGATACAGAGACGATTAAAGATGGGATCCCAATAATGGTGTCCTTTATGTTTGATGCCATATCCTAAGAAACAACATACAAAGATTAAAATTTGAGTTTAGTAAACTCGGGAGATTGAAGATGAATAAAACAAACGCAACCCCAGACTTTCAAAAGCTCAAAAGTAGGTCTAGATCGGGTTTTATATTTATAAATTGGAATCAAGTACTGACTACAACACAAAAAGGCAAGTGTACCTAACTGTATCACAGTATAGTTCTTGTAAGACCGAGTATGAACACTTGGGAAACGAGTATGATTTTAGATTTATAAGATTAAATTATTAATTAGTCCGAAGGAAGCGAGAAAATAGGAAATTTAGGAATAAATCTAAGACTGCAACAAAATATTCAAACTAGTAATTAGACTAAAAAGAAAACAATACAAAAGTAAGTAAAAGCTAAGATCTTGGTATGCAAACAGTCAATACGAAGTATTTTCATCTACACTCGATTACCCCCTCGTCTTTAGTAAATCTCATGGAAGTGCAATGGATATTATTTATTATATACCGACTCCTAAACTGGCTAGATCTCTTGGTCCAACTCACCAGCCTTATAATTATAGAAACACTAACCCAATGGTCATGACATTAACTATCCCTATAATTAGTCAATAAATTCGTATCGAGCAAGACTTAATCGATTGATTTGTATTGGTCACAAAATCAGTCGATTAACACTGAATGGCCATGATTCCTAATGGTCATAGCAAAACATGATACAACCAAACATATACAACCAAACATAAATAGAATGGTCATCTCACCTATAGGTCAAAAAGACAGAAAGTTTAATAAGAATCGATCTTTGAAAAATCTAAACGAGAATTACCAAACATCTGGAACATAGAAATCAAACCAATAAACAAGGGTTCATCTAATCAAGGTGAAAACAGAAAACCCAGCCCATAGACCGACTAAAACACATAAAAAACAAAGAAGAATAAACTTGCAAACCATTATAGACCGATGGTGGCAAACCCAAGTCAATCTCGTCAAAGTTGTGGTTTTCCTCTTCGTGGTTGAGCTCCAAACCTTCTCTCAAGCCTTCAAATCACTCATGGATGTCCTCAGCCGTCATATTGGAACCCTGGAATAGTATATATGTCTCTTAGGTCAAAAATAGGGTTTATTTATAGATCTCATGTTTTGGCACTGACATGTTGTGTTATAGTTTAAAACGCGTCACGTTAGAAAGATAAACCGTGACCTTTTTGAACTTAACACTTGACGAGTGGCGTTAGACCTTATTAACGTGTCGTGTTGGCAATGGATGCAAACTTCTCGACCATATGGTTGTAGCCCTTTGAGTCTAGTTTTCGTGGCCTTTTGAATCACCTTAATCCGAGTACGTATGAGTGAGGTATGATCAAAAAGTGAAGGTATATCTTTTCTGAAACTTTAACTTTCTTCACTATTTGCTCAAAACTTCCTGTTATCATCCTTTTTAACCTGAAACTCAATAAATGAAGGTAATTAAGTATCTTTTACTTATTTATGAATAACAACAGGGTAAAATAAAACAAATATCGCTATATATATGTATAAGCATGGGCGGACCCAGGATTTTGGGGGACCCGTGACACCATATAACGGCAAAAATAAAATCAATTAAGATTACCGGTGTTGTTGGGGTTTTTTTCGGGTTTCCGGTTAATTAGGTCGGGTTAATGACGTTTCGGTTGTTTTTCCGGTATATTATGACTAAAATCTAAAACAAAACACAATTTATATGAAGTTTTATTAATCAAATTGTTATTTTTAGAGTAAACTAGAGCATTTTAAAAGTATAAATCAAATATTGAACTATAATTTATCATTTTGTTATTAAAAAAATTATTTTTTTTTTAGTTTTTGTGGCATGAAAAAATCACTGGTTGCACCCAAAAATTTGAGTGGTAGCACCGGCTCAAAAAGGTCGAATATTTCTACTATGCTTGCAAAATTAACCGTGGCACGTGCCACCGCTAGAACATATAGGGGTCCGCCCTGGGTATAAGCAGTAGTGAAAACGACTTCCTCCTAAAATTGTTAAGAAACTTTGGCATAATTGAGGAAGGTGCGAACAATATCAAGTATATGACGATGTTCAAGTTTAGCCCGACCATTTTGTTGTGAATATGAGGATACGAATATTGAGAGACGGTACCTTGATGACGAAAAAACGACTGTAGGATAGTTGACTTTTATTCCATGGCATTATCAGCACGGAGGATATTTATTTGTTTGGAGAATTTGGTATGAATCATACGAGCAAAATGAATATAGATGCTTAGAAGTTAGATATGTTTTTCATAAGATATACCCAATTAAAACGAGTGTGATCGTCAACAATGATAACAAAGTACCAAGCACCACCCATAAATGGGATTGGTGCGGTTTTCGGACATCAGAGTGAATAATATCAAAGGAGAAACGAAACTTTCATCATTACTTTGAAAAACCAGGCATAGTGTTTCGTAATTGACAAGATGCACATAATAAAGGTTTAGGTTTACATTGTCATAACAATCCGGAGGTAACCAATAACTTAAGCTTTGCAGAACATGCATGACCTAGCGTAGCATGCTATAAGGGAATAGAGGATGTGTTAGAGACAGACGCAACACAACTAGAGACAAAAGATGGTAATTTGCGGGATATAGCTTTAAACATTTGACCCACTTTACGACGTACTCCAAGGACCTCCTTGCTTTTTGGGTCATGCACAACATAGTGAGAAGAATAGAAAAGAACAATTAGACCGCTATCAACAAGTTAATCAATATATACGAGACTAAGTCATAAGTTTGGAACATGTAAGGTGTTAGGAATATGTAAGTAGGGGGCTAGAAATTATTCTAGATGAGGAGACTAGTATTTTAGTACCATGTGTGGTACATAAAACTTGAAGTCCAATGTGACGAGAAACGTTTGTCCTCGAAAATTCATTGTCTTGAAAATCCCTTGGAAAATTTATGTCCATGGAATTCCCTTGAAAATGTTTATCCTCAAAAGTACCTTGGAAATCTCTCAAAAAATTCCTCAGAAAACATTTCTGATAAGGGTTTTTCCGAGGAAATCTGCCCTCGGACACGCCGTGTTATCTTGTAGTGTCTTTTGACAAAAAAATAAATATCTGAGCTAGGTGTCATGTGATTTCAACCCCAGAGTCATAGAGCCTTAGAACCCCGAAGTCATAGAGCCTTAGATCACCTGTGATGGATGACATGTCATTGGTGTCCATGGATCCTCACATTAATTGTTCAATCGTCTCTTGGTTTTTACACATAAGATCCACGAGATCAACATTTGGAGAAGCTGGCATTGAAGGAGATGAAATTGTAGTAGGTGTTTCTAAAATCATAGACATGACCATATTCTTGGAGTTTAAATAAAGTCGTTGGAAGCCAATATGTCCAAGGTTTTTCGAAAATTCTAATATTTAATGTTTGGGATGAGTGATCTTGCAGAATGAATAAGTACGAACTGAAATGTCAAGTAGTGAGCAAGATGAAGAATGATAGAAGGTACATTATTTATCTTGAAACCCGATTCTCAGGCTTGAAGTTAGAGTGTTTGTTCCGATAATTGTTGGTTGAGATATGTAGAACGGCATCAGTTGTGACATGGAATGAGACTGAAGTGTCATTTCCTCACTAAGCAATTCAGACACAACATCATTATAGGTTGGAAGGGGATGTTTATGTAGGAGAGAGGCTCTAACATGTTTGAATTTGTCACATAGACCCATCAGAAGCATAATAAGTTGTAATTGGTTGAAATAGGCACTGAATTGATTAGCTGGTGTAGCTAAGTTTAACTGGTCTATGATAACTTGCATTTCTGAGACATATGACCCGATTTTGGTAGTTGCGCCTCCTTTGAAATTCAGACCATATGTAGTAAAACCGGAGATAAATTGACGGCACTAATTTCTCCCCTAATCTATTTTATACGACTAGGGTTAAAACTAGGATAATATCAAAACCTCCAAGGATCCAAGTTACCCAACTAATATCGGTTTTAGTGGAATAGGATCAATCAACCAATAAAAAAATCAACCACAATCTACAAAATACTGAAATAAGTAAAAATGAGAGACACAGAGATTTACGTGGAAAACCCAAAACGGAAAAAACCACGGGCGGAGGAGGCCGAGAATCAATCTACTATAATACTTCAAATCTTACAAGCTTGAAAGGAGAAGAAATTACAAACTTTAATGGTGAAAGGTGATTAGGGATTAAACCCTAATTTGTTTCTGCTCCACAGAGAGAGAGATTTTGTTTTGTTTGTGCTGCTCCCAAACGTTGGCCGACTCCAGGGGTTTATACCTCCATTTAATTTAACTTTGGTCAAGATGGCAAGAATGGCCCCTCAAGATTTGAGAACTTGACAATTGAAGACATAATAACTACACCATATTAATGAGAAAGGCCTGCAGTTGTATACCTTTTGGCAAGAAATTCCCATACCTCTTTTACAGTAGTGTGCCCCAATAGTTTCTAATGAATTTATGTGGTGGTAGAGCTTATCAAGGATTTGAGCATTTTTCATGTCCCAATCATCAATTCGTTTGGTAAAATTAACTTCAGTTTCAATCGTTCCCTTAGTTGGAATTTGTCACCCATTATGAGATTTTAGTTGTTTAGTTATGTGGTGACACCGTAAAACATAGTTAGAGCCATTTAATATCAAAGAGATGCGTCAATTTTAAGTCAATGAAGTAGTTGCCATAGAATCAGAAAATCAGTGTCAACAAATTATCGATTTTTCAGTTAATTGAATCAGAAAGCAAGAAGGAAAGTTGGTGCTAGGGTTTAGACAGAGACATAAAAGTAGTAACAGGTGAAATGAGCAGCTTTATTTATGTCAATCGCTACCACGGAGGAAGAAAATGACTGTTGGGCATAGAGCTGAAGTTAAGGTTAGGTTCTAGTTAACTCAACAGACAACACAGCTTAGACGAGCGATGATGGTGAAGTCCTGTAGCTATGATACCAAGTGAGAACCATAGATTGAATGAAGAAGATGAAGCTTAGTAGATGATAGGAATCAGAAACCATGAACAACCATATACATCAATCAATCAGAACTAGAAATCATAAATCATATTGAATTGAAATTAGAACCAAGATAAGCCAATCACCCACAAATCAGGTGATGGTCCAGGGATAAACCCTCTCTCAAAGGTAGAACCAATGAGCCAATCTCACTAGAGACTAATACGTGTGAACATAAACGTGACTACTTAATACGAGACCCTACCTCTATATTTATTAGCAACTCTAACAGACTCCAGCCCACAAGTTACCCTTTACCCCCCTCTAGTAATAACAATTCTATTTCCTATCATTACTCTCTCCTTCAAAAAAGTCTTGACCTCAAGACTTGCTTCCACAAAGACTCTATGTTGCACAAGAACCCGGACCAGTCATGTCCTAAAACGGGGTATAAACAATATAACTAGCAAAAATATGAAAAATGAAGAAATACGTCATTCATTATTGGTATCTTTGATTTAATTAGAGCAGGGGCAAAAGGTCGTATTCCTTGTAATTTGTATTTAGGGTTTTGCTTTATATATGGGTCGTATATGCTGGAGCAATATATCTCGAATAAAAAATAACAGGTCAACTTTTGCTCTCGATGTCTGCTCCTCTCTACTACGTAATATCATCTTTCTTGATGGTATCAGAGCAGAATCGATCTTCAACTAAGTAATATTATGTTCGATTTTTCTTCATTCAAGATTATCAGGTGATATTCAATTCTTTATCTTCTTCCTTCCGAGTCTGCTTTATTCTCGTTCTTATGGACAACATCAATTTTGGTCAATTCAATTCTGCCCTTGTCAGTGAGACAAGTTCTGGTACGACTCATGAAAATCCACCTCCACCTTCATCGAACCCTAATGTTGATTACACTCTTCTTCTGATTACTGGTCATAAATTGAATGGTCAGAACTTCAATCTGTGGTCTCATTCGGTTTTGATATTCATCAGAGGGAAAGGCAAGGAGGAGTACTTATCGATTGACATGGAACAACCAAGTGAATCCAGTCCAAAGTATAAAGTTTGGAAGGCAGAGAACAACATGGTCATGTCCTGGCTTATAAATTCAATGACGGCAGATATTGGGGAGCATTTTTTATATTATAAGACAGCGGCAGAGATTTGGGAAGCCGCACGGGGTACGTTTTCTAATCGGGACAACACTTCTGCCTTATTTGAGATTATAGGTATACTTAATGACCTTCGACAAGGAGATTCTACAGTCACAAGCTATTTTACAACCCTGAATCGATATTGGCAGCAACTCGATGCACTTGATAGTTGATACCACTACGTGGAAATGCTCACAAGATGGAACTCAATACAGAAAGATTGTAGAGACTGATAGGATCTACAAATTTCTTCTTGGCCTTAACAGAGAACTTGATGAGGTAAGAGGAAGAATACTCAACATCAAGCCTATGCCCAATCTCCGGGAAGTCTTCTCTGAAGTCAGAAGGGAGGAGAGCCGAAGAAACGTAATGCTAGGAACCGACAATCAAATTGAGGGATCTGCTTTTACAGCCCGTGGTCAATCATCTGGATCAAACTATTCTGGATACTCTCAAAAGAAGAACGGTCGCCCCCCCTGGTGTGATGAATGCAAGCGACCTGGACATACCAAAGAAACATGCTGGAAAATCCATGGCAAACCAGCAGATTGGAAGCCAAGACCTCGTGGAAATATAGCAACAAGTGATAACCAGGAACCCTTTAGCAAAGAACAAGTCGAGGCTATTCGAAAAATCTTACAAAAAAACCGTTACAAACAAAGGAACAGCTGCTGTTGCTCAACAAAGTGGTTCACCTACTGCTTTCACTACCACTGCATCAGGAACAAAGCCATGGATAGTTGACTCCGGTGCCACTGATCACATGACTGGAGACAGGAGTGTGTTTACTGAATTACTGAATTCCAACCCAAATCAGATGGAGCAACTGTTCGAGTAGCAACTGGGTTTGATGCACCTGTTACAGGGATTGGTACAGTTGTTATTTCCAGGAATATAGTGCTAAAATGTGTATTATTTGTTCCTGATATTGATCATTTTTCTTGAAAAATAACTAGGCCCCTAAACTTATGCTAAAGTACATATATACACTAATATTCTGCGACAAATAATTCCTTTGCAAAGACGTTTTCGATCTATTGTACAGACACTTGCATGGGGGTTGTGTGTGTGTTGGGTGTTAATATGAATACTTTTGATCCAACAATTATTTGGTTTTGAAGATGTGCCAATAGATAACTTCGTTGGGGGCGATATTGATCATTTCCAAGATATTGAGAATCAAGAGTCGGTAGTTATCTCAAGATGCTGGAGCTGGAGCTACTTCAACACTGGTCGGGTTCAAATTACCTTCAACTACATATATTATTTTTAAATTTTGTTGATATACATATTTTCTTAGCTAATAAATATATATTATATAATAGCACATTACATATATATTTCTTGTGTGTTTGTTTTTACTGATTAAACTAATTTCATATATATGTAGTCATCCAGAGGTTGTATGCAAAATTTTGGGAAATGACACTCCTACAAGGTACGTTAAGACTTAATTTTTAGTTAAAGTACTCTCTTTCATATGAAACTCGCTATAATTTCTTATGACAAAAAGCCTAATTATTCTAAGAATTACACATCATCAAAGTCATCTTACTAATTGGTTTCAATTAAAAAAACATACATTCAAAGCAATACCACATAAGATTAAAAGCATTTTAAGTTAAAGTATATATAGATACTCATGAGTTGACGTTGATCTAAACAATTTGTGCAAGATATCAACATTTGAGAACACATGCACGTATAATACATTATATTATACAAAATAATATTGCATCAGACCCCACTATCTTTCCCCCCAACAAATATAGAATTTCTTTATTAATGACAGAGGATATTTACCGGTTATTACTACACAACACTTTGGTTATTAGTTACCGGTTATTAGTTAACTTTGGATATATACATACACACATATATAGAGGGGGTCTGATGCAATATTATTTACCAGTAAATACAAAAAATACTAAAATACCTTGATTAATATGGAAAAATTCAATCGAAAACTGTTTTTAATGTTATTAATGACTTATTAATCAGTGTATTTTAGTCTTATATATATTTAATTATCCAACCGTTAATTGTGTTCGAGTGAGCTGTTATTCATTTGCGAGGCTTGATTTTCCTTAAATACCCGTTATTAATGAGGAGGGTTTCAAGTGATAAATCAAGCCTCACAAATTAATGACAGCTCACCCGGACGCAATTCATGGTTGGGTAAATATGTAAATTACCAAAATAACCCTATTAATGAGTCATTAATGGCGTCACAAACAGTTTTCGTACGAAAAACATTTCTCGATTGTATTTTTCATATATATATATATATATATATATATATATATATAAGTTTATTTAAGGACCATTCTTATTGCTAGTATCACGAGTACCATTTGTAATCACCGTTAATACATGTTAAAAGGGGTATTTTGTCTTTTATATATATATATATATATAGTAAAGTTATATAAAGAAACTCCCTTAAACATAGAACCTAAAGAACCTCATCTGGTGATGACACGTGACACATAGTTTAGGACCAAAAAAGGAAAATTAAAAAAAAAACAAAGTTCATCGTCGCCTCCACAGCCCCCTCCAGCAACTTTCAACATTTAAAAAAAAAAACCCCCACTTACTTTAAATGATCATAACTCGTTCGTTTTTAACAATTTTAACAAAAAATTTATACCATTAGATTCAGTTGTTCGTCCTCTTTCAAACAAGACCGGGCTTTATATATTTGAGAAACTTTTTTTTTCAAAATGCAAAATTTGCATTTAGAGTTGTGTTCATACTAAATGCAAAATGCAAAAAACATGTAGAATGAAGAATGCAGAATGCAAAAAACATGCAGAATACAGAATACAGAATGCAAAATCCGTAGAACGTAAACGCAAAAAACATGCAGAATACAGAATGCAAAATGCAAAAAACATGCAAAATGAAGAACGCAGAATGTAAGAAAAATGCAGAATGCAGAAATGCAAAAAACATGCAGAATACAAAATACAGAATGCAAAATCCGTAGAACGTAAACCCGTAGAATGCAAAAAACATGCAAAGTGCAAAAAACATGCAGTATGCAGAAATGCAAAAAAACATGCAGAATACAGAATGCAGAATGCAAAATCCGTAGAACGTAAACCCGTAGAATGCAAAAAACATGCAGAATGCAAAAAACATAAATCCATATAAACATGTAGAATGCAAAAAACAAAAATCGCAAAGTATAAACATGCCGAATGCAAAAATACACATTCAAAAATCCCAAATGCAAAATCTGTACACAGAAACACTACATGCTGTCAAAATACAAAATATGTACACAGAAAACACTATAGCTGCCAAGATACAAACAAAAATTTCATTTTCAAAAAAATTTAGAAAAATATGGGAAAAGTGATCTTGTTTGAAAGAGGATTAAAAAACTAAAAAACTGGTATAATTTTTTTTATTAAATTCACAAAACTTAAAAAGTTATGGCAATTTAAAGTTTTTGGTGGTTTTTTTTTAAATTGTGGGTTTGGGGTGGGAGGAGAATCAAATTTTTGCCCTATTCTTCCTAAATTAATACATTATAATTACAGTTTTGCCATCGTTCAATTTCATCCATTGATTTTGATGATCTAAAGGTCCAGATTGGTTTTTTAGGTTCTTTGTTTAAGGAGATGAGAGGTTGCTTATAGAACGAAGGTATATGTCTAATTAGGGTAAGTGTTCTTTTTGTGTTGAAAAGACTTTCCTATTCCTTGTTAACTTAAATTAATAACCTTTTATGTTCTAATAATTATCAAAATGCCATAAGCATTATTAATTCATAAATCTTCTACTAGGTTTTAAATGTTTTTCACACAAAATAAGCACTTTTCATATGTAAAGCTCATTTTGATGCGTTGATCTCCTTTGTTTGTATTCTAGGGAATAAGAAAATATAGCTAATAAAGGTGATTAGGTGATTAATATGTACAGTCAATAAAGATGATTAGAAGGATAAATAATGCAATCCTATAGGATTTTGGACCTTTGGTCTAAAGAGGACATGCGTTCTGAAAATTCTTTGAAGAACGAGTGAGAGTGAGTTACTGTGGAGCACCCGATTCACGCAGAGAGTGAGTTCTGAAAATTATTTGAACCTAATCCTATATATATATATATATATATATATATATATATATATATATATATATATATATATATATATAGGATTAGGTTTAAATACAAAAAATTAAAGTACTAAATGTAAAGATAAATGTGAGGATGGCAGATGACAGATGACAAGTGTATATGTAAAAGTTTAAACGAGAACTGTTTTTCATACGAGAACCTTGAGAACCAATCTGAGCCGTCCAATTCCCCCTACTTTAATGTCATCACCCACCCATGAATTCCTCACATGCACCCTGCCACACTTGATTCCCTCCACGCTCTAATCCATGAATTCCACTTATTAAACGGCTAAGATTGGTTCTCGCAGTTCTTGTACGAAAAACAATTCTCGTTTGAACCGTCATATATATGGGATGGTTCAAACGGAAACCGTTTTTTATACGAGAACTGCGAGAACCAATTACAACCATTGATCAAAGAGTTTTTAATGGATAACCTTAAACTAATCAAACTTAACCTTAATTAACTAAGGGTAATTTGGACATTTTTACATTACCCCCACATTTTAAACTACTATATACATCAAACGGAAATGTGTTAAATTACGAAAATTATACCAAATTAACGAGAAAACTATGCTCTTTAATCTGAAACCGGTCTTGATATATTTTTTCAAAAAAAATATTTTTTGAGTGCTTTCTGGGTTTTTTTTTTCTGTACTGCGACATGTGCACTAGTGTAAAATTTGCACAAGTGCAAAATTTTGCGTATGTGCATATGCACACGTTCCCCTAGTTTTTTCCCATATGTAAATATGTACATATGCAAAATTTTGCAATTGTGCAAATTTTTCACTAGCGCACAGTAAAACATGATTTTTTTTCTTCAAAAAAAAATATCAAGATCGATTTTAAATTAAAAAGCATAATTTTCTCGTTAATTTGGTATATTTTTCATAATTTAACACATTTTTTCTGATAGATATATTAGTTTTAATAAAAATGGGGGTAATGTCATAATGTCTATACTACCCTTGCCTATTTAAATTAAATATAAAAAACATGAAATTAAATGATTGTCCAGAAATGGTTCTCGCAGTTCTCGTACGAAAAACAATTCTCGTTTGAACCACACCCTATATATATATATAGGCAAAAGTTCAAACAAGAAATGTTTTTCGTACGAGAACTGCGTGAACCAATCTGAGCCGTCCAATTCCCCCTCCTTTAATGTCATTGCCCACCCATGAATTTCTCACATGCACCCTGCCACACTTGATCCCTTCCACGCTCTCCATCCATGAACTTCCCATATCCAAGGAACGACTGAGATTGGTTTTCACAGTTCTTGTACGAAAAACAGTTCTCGTTTGAACCCTCCCCTATATATATATATATATATAGAGAGAGAGAGAGAGAGTTGGGTTCAAGTTAAAAAAATATTAGGGTAGTAAATGTAAGGAGAAAGCTCTGCCTGACACGTGTAAAGGGTAGAATTGGAACATAAAAGAAGATAAATTCTCTCTCCTCCATTATCTCTCAAACGTCCCCCATTATCGCCAAAATCCCTGTAACCCCTGCTCCCGTCGACACCTCCCTTCCGTAACCTACAGTTCTCGAAGACCGCCGCATCCCTTCGTCGTATCCTTCGCCGGCGACGAGTATCTGTCCTGTGCATCTCTAGTCGTAACCCTAGTTTATTAACCTTCACCGGCAACGAGTATTTGTCCTGCCGCCGTCGTTCCCGGTCGTCGGCTTCAGATCTGCCATCGCCGTCACTGGATGCACAAAAGCGTTCGAGTCCGACTCCGTCTTCCTCTGTGTGACTGCTTCCCGTGCGACTGCTTCCGCTTCCGGTTTTTTTTCCTACGGCGCCGTCGAGCACCGCCAACATATATTCTCTGTGGTGATAGGGTTGTCGTGACTCGCCCCATCATCGCCGCCACATTCGACTTTGCTGTGCATCGACGCTGGTACTGATTTTAGTTTAAAGTTCTGACCACCGGTGCATCATTTTTTTTATTTTAGGGTTGTGCATCTATGTATTAGATATTGTATTCATCATTTTTGAATGTATCAGTCATAATTTTGTTCATCAGTTGTTGATTTGTTGGATTTGTGCATCAATCTTCTATGTCTGAGTTGTGCACTTTTAATTTGTGAAATCAAATGCTCTGAGATTTGAGGGAATACATAATTGTGAATCAGTTTTGATTTGTTGTATTTGTGCATCTGGCCGGCGAGTGTGGACCGTGTGGTAGTGAATTGGTGGCGGTTCTAGGGCTTCACGTCCTCAGATCTCAGAAACTGTTTTCCTATTTTGATGATTTATCCATTTTACCCTTTTTTCTTTTTTTTAAATCCGAATTTAAATAGGTTTTGTGGACTTTTTTATTTGACTTTTAAAGAGATCCTATGGTTGAGATCTCTCCTTACATTTAGTACCATGTCCATAACCTTTTTTGTAGTATATCCCTACCCTATATATATATATATATATATATATATATATATATATCTATATATATATATATATCTATATATATATATATATATATATATATATATATATATATATATATAGGGGAGGGTTCGATTGAGAACCGATTTTAATGCGAGAACCGCGAGAACCAATCTTAGCCGTTGATTTGATAAGTGGAATTCATGGATGAAGAGCGTGGGGGGATCAAGTGTGGCAAGGTGTATGTGAGGAATTCATGGGTGGGCAATGACATTGAAAGAGGGGGAATTGGACGGCTCGGATTGGTTCTCGCGGTTCTCACACTAAAAATGGTTCTCAATGGAACTTCTTCATATATATATATATATATATATATATATATATATATATATATATATAAATGAGAAATTAAATGAGAATGGGAGCTGAGACTCAATCTCGGCCGTCCATTTTGTAAGTGGAATTCATGGATGGAGAGCGAGAGAGGATCTAGTGTGGCAATGTGCATGTGAGGAATTCATTGGTGGGCAATGACATTGAAGGAGGGGGAATTGGACGGCTAGGATTGAGTCTCTCATTCTCAATTTATTTAAGGTTCTCATTTGAACCTCCCAATATATATATTTATTTAATGAAGATAAACACTCTTTTTACCTTCTCAAGAATTTAGCTCCGGTACGTGTTTTTCTATACGGGTTTTATAGTACTCCCTCCGTCCCAATTTAATTGTCCACAAGCAAAAAACACACAGTTTAAGACAATGCAATTATTACAAGGTTTGACCAATGAAAATGACATTTTTATCCTTACATTTAATACATGTATTGACTTATAAGAGATGTAATAATGATAAATAATTAAGGGTATATTTGGAAAAGTAACAATTAATAACAATCTATTTTTAGTAGTGGACAATTATTTTGGGACATACCAAAATAGTATAGTGGACAAATAAATTGGGACGGAGGGAGTAATTAATTTGGTTAGGTAATGTCAAAATTTTAAGCTCCTTACAGTTTTGGTTTAAAAAACTTATAACGGCTTTATGAGAGGGGTTTTTTTTTTGTTGTTGTTGAAAATATGTCTTTTGTTGTGAAATTAATAACTACGCACTACGACTTTTTGGAAATAAAATATCACCACATTGTGTTTGGATCATTGTATATTATTAATCCTTTTGTTGTTGTTGTAAGTTGATTTTCGCCGTACAGTGCGGATAATTAACACCTTGTTATACACAAGTAATTGATCAAGTTGAGAAATTGTAGACTTGTTACCAACATTGATTTTAATTAGTTATTTCAAAGCATAATGGTAATAACCAGTTTCTATAAAATTAATCATAGTATCGCACATCAAACATCTCAAGGAAGATAAAATGAAGCACATTACAGCTCTTATCTTACTCAAACGCATAGCCAAAGAAGTTTGTCAAATGCACCTATACAAAAATATGGAGGAACTCGTATATGTGGCAACTAATGAGGCAGTGATAAATAACACACCCGAGGCAATTAAACAGATCCTTAAGCAATTTCCGCAAGCATATGATTCGGCCCACATTGATGATCTTTTCCTAAGTGAATTGGTGATAATAAACCGCAGTGAAAAGGTTCACAACTTGTTGGTACATGATACCTCTACTAATATCTCTATGTTTAAAGACTTCGTGGATAAAGATGGAAATAATTTGTTGCACTTGGCTGGAAGACTGCCACTTACATACAAACTCGATGTGGTTTCTGGTGCGGCTCTTCAAATGCAAAGGGAGTTACAGTGGTTTAAGGTGAACAAATCACACATTTCAATATATAACTTCAAATTTCACTTGCTTTACTAGCTAGTTGTTGAATCACAGGAAGCTGAGAAATTAATGAACCATAAGCAAAAGGAAGCCAAAAACGTAAACCATGACACGCCAATCATGGTGTTCAGAAAAGAACATTCAGAGTTGAGAAAAGAAGGCGAACAGTGGATGAAAAAGACAGCAGATGCATACACGATTACTGCCGCACTCATCATTACAATAGTTTTTGCAGCAGCTATTACTGTGCCCGGTGGGAACAACAATGATGGGAAAGCAACTTACGCAACAAGATCTAGCTTCACAATATTTGCGGTGTCGGATGCAATCTCATTGTTCACATCCACTACTTCCTTATTGTTGTTCCTATCCATTCTCACAGCTCGTTACCGTGATGAGGATTTTCTCCACAGCTTACCAAAAAGATTAATACTCGGCCTTCTGATGCTGTTCTTATCGGTGACATTTCTGATGGTAGCCTTTAGCGCGACTTTGTATCTTACATTTGGGCAGGAGAAAGAGTGGATCTTGGTTCCGATAGCGGCATTAACATGTTTGCCAATTACCTCGTTTGTGACATTACAGTTTCCATTGCTTGTTGAGCTTATTTCTTCAACATATGGGCGTGGAATTTTTGGTAAAGCCAAAAGATTCTAGGATAGCAAGAATTTGACTTGTTGCTTCTTTTATATGTATTACTTCATTTTGGTACCAAGTGATTACAGAGATACATGTATGGTTATTTTTAATTGATTTCCAGGAAAACCAACTCATGTATGTATAGACCATCTGCCATGGAAATCTCACAAACTTTCCACATTGGTTTTTCTATATTGATGAAGATAAACATATACATCTAAAGTCCCACGACAACCAAAATCCAAAAGGGCGGGCCTCTTGATCAATTTAACCATAAAAAAATATTAAATTAATTTATTTTGGAAATGTTTTGCTTCTAGAATTGTTCGTGTTAGTATTCTTCTTGATGATCGATCATTAGTAATCCAAGAGATTCAATTCCTATTCACGATTCAGTTTTTTCTTTGACAATTGCATGTATATTGACTTGAAAATTGTAGTTTGTCTACTTTTATGAATGAAAATCAATTATGCATCAACTTTTGGTTTGCACCAATTTTTTCCATGAATTCATCAAATTGCGTGAACTATGCACCGTTAGCTAAACATGATGTGAAAATCTTGTTACTCGTATTCCTTCTTGTCTTTTTTTTCTCTTAAATTGCATTTTACTTATCTGTTACTAAATAAAGAAAGTCATAAAGAATAGTAACTAGTTTAGCTCAAAGACTACAGGTAATGATTATAAACTAGTGTTAACAGCCTTGGATGATGTAGATAATATGAAATGATTGGGATTTGTTGGGTATTAATCGAATTGCTGATGGTGTTTGTGGGTGTCGACCAAACCAAGGACCATTTGAGTTCTTATGATCTAGAAACTTATTTTTAATCAGATTAAACTTGTAGGATGCTAGTATATGATGTTAGAAACTCATAGCAATTACAATTTTGTGATTTGGTAAGTGATGGATGAGATTAGATTTTCAAGTGAGCTAATAAGTTTATGAACGTCAACTTTTTTTATATTTTTAATGTGTTTATGAACTTCAACTGTTCTTGAGTTTTCAAGAGTCACAAATTGGTTTGTAATACCCGTCCCCGATTATAATTATTATTTTGCAGATGAAAATTGCAATAATTATGGAGCAAATTTTACACCTACGGATTGTCCAGCTAGATACTTAGAGAGTGTACTGCTTAGTGTCAAATTAGGCAATGTATGCATAAACATGTAACGATGATGGAAGATCAGACAATGCTCAAGTCTCAAATGAAGTAACATCACATTATGCTATCAATTAGGGGGGGTGCTGTTTGATTATCAAAAAGGGAAAAGCAAGCATGATTAAACAAAGAGAATGTGATTCACTTTTTTGTTAATCAAATAAGGACCTTGCTGGAATTTTCATTTTAGAGCTTAGAATTGGAATGCATTTCCATCCTCTAAGATGCAAAACCTCCTAAAACTTGTTTGTTGTTTGCAAATTTTGATTAAAAGATCTCTCTGTGAACACAATTTTTATACGAAAGCAAATTTTGTTGGATTACTTTGGACAGCCAACAAGTTTAGCTGGACTCGTTTTAATTAAATATTATTTTGACTTTTACCTAAGCTATCTTGCCATTTTAATGGTACCCCCAATGAAGACAAAACCTCGATCTGTCACCGAATGTGATTTGACCTTATTTCAGCTATGAACAGCAGAAATTTTGTATGGGTCAGGATTGTACTAATCTCCAGATTACATACAAATTAACTTCTTTTTAAGTTTGAAATCACATACACATGTAATTTGTGTGCATTTCTAGATTACAGATACGTCCTCCAACCTGATCCTTTTAAGATTTTAGTAATTTCATTCCTACTTGATATTTTATGATTCCAATGTTCGGGATACAAGTTTTTAAACTTTCTTAGATATTTAGTAAATTTCTTTATGCTACAGTAGACAACTAATCCTAGCTACTGTCTTTCTATATTCATCCGTAAATTAGGACATGAATTTAGCATTGATGGGCACAAGTAAATAAGCAATCTTTTATAAGCTTCAATAAGCAAGCAAATAAAAAGGTTACATCATATACATTAATGAAAATCCAAAGTCTGTGTTTAACCAGACAAAGATAACTGAGGTTCCACTCATATATCATTGGTGGCCTTTGAGTTATATTCTACTCATCCCCTTCTTAAATACTCAGATCAATTGTACTTATCAATATATTAATCATTATTATGGTATATTAATCAAACGATTCTATCCATTACCAGTGCATACCAAGTTTAAGCAATAAATTGACATTAAGTTGATTTTATGGCTTAAAAGCAAACATACCAATATCTTAATTTTACTTAATTAATATTCCTACTTTCCCCCATGCTTACATAAGAGAACTACTGATCGATTTTTACAGCTTGTTTGGGTACAGAAATTGAGAGGCAGTAGTACAAATAGAACAGGGACCTACCACAATTGCTGTTAACTCGACCCCTTGGTATTCTTACTACAACTAGGTCTCGGTTTGTGATTCTCTTACTTCATGTAATTAGATTCTCACATTTAACTTTTGGGATTAGTCTACAATTTTCGGACTGAAATCATGAGTTTGGAATTATTGATTACACTGTGTGTGCTCCCAAGTATGAGTGATCGATGATGATTTATCAAATCTAATTCCCTAAGAGTTGATGGGTCAGACTGACAATCAA
Source organism: Pulicaria dysenterica (assembly GCA_947179395.2). Taxonomy (NCBI): domain Eukaryota; kingdom Viridiplantae; phylum Streptophyta; class Magnoliopsida; order Asterales; family Asteraceae; genus Pulicaria; species Pulicaria dysenterica. Next base: position 5,806,450 of record OX359289.1, on the reverse strand, counting down.
AGAAACATAAACGTGATGGCAACAGGGGAATGAATCGAATTCCTGTGTTTTTCTCTCGTGAACAGTAGCTATAAAGAAAGGAAACTAACCTTAATTGTTGTTGAACTAGGAAGACAAGAAGTGAATTCAGTTCTCGATTGAACTTAATCGCAGTCGTGCTTTGCTGTGTTACGCTTCCAGGCCTCGATTCCCTTTCTTGCCGCTCGTACTGATCGCTTTCTCACTCTCGATTTTAGGTAGCTGATTTCGTTGGAGAACTTCACGGGATGATCGCCGATTTAGGAGGGAACGTTGCGTCTCTCTCGGTCTCTCAGTTGTTTAGTGCCGTCAAGCACAATGACAGGTTTTTGGTTGTGTTTAGTTGGCTTATCAAATGAACAATGGCGTAAGGGTTAATAATGAAAAAAAAAATCAAATTTTGAGTTACATTTTAGTTTAAACCTTAATGTAACCTTAAATTTTATTTTACTTGTTGGTTTATTTCTTAAACTTTATATTACTTGTTGGTTTAAACCTTAATTATTATTGCTAAATGATTTAAATCTTAAACTTTAAATATATTTCTATTTCACCCATAAACTATCATTTACTTAATTAAAATGGGTATAAAGTAAACATACATCTTATTCAACCGGTTACCTCATCTCCCACTAACACACGACTTGTAAAAACGTTTAGAGCATAAAAGGGGAGCGGTGGCGAAATCAACGACAGGACCAAGACTGGCGAAGTCAACAACGAGACCAAGGGCAGCGAAAGTAGACTTCATTGTTCGCTGCCCTTGGTCCCGTCGTTGACTTCGCCATTCGCTGCCTTTGGTCCCGTCATCGACTTTGCCGTTTGCTACCCTTTGTCCCGTCATTGATTTCGCTGCCGCTACCCTTTTACCCGTTTTAATTAAGTAAATAATAGTTTATGGGTTAAATAGAATTATATTTAAAGTTTAAGGTTTAAATCATTTTAAAATAAAGTTTAAGGTTTAAACCAACAAGTAAAATAAAGTTTAAGGTTTAAATCATTTAAAAACAAATATTAAGGTTTAAAACAAAAAGGAGAGCAGAGTGTGAGGTTTTTGTAACACCCCATTTTCAGGAAATCTAATTTGGCAAAAACTTTCTAAAACATTCACAAAAATCACGTGCAGCTAAAAATTTAGATTTTTAAGATAGCGGAAGCGATTTAAATTATCTTCTAAAACAAAGGAATTTAACAATACCCCTTCGTTTGAAAAGTAAATTAACATAACCTAATTCATCCAACCAAAAACATTATTTAAAATCTGGGGACATCAACTTGATACTAATAACATAAAAGTACTGTTGCATGACATCATCTACTGAAGTCTCGAATTCAGCAATAAATGGGGGGTCACTTGAAAAGGGTTATAACAACATCTGATGAGCTTTAAAGCTCAATGAATAAAACAATTCTAAAACTTGAAAAGATAAGTTTAAACTTCAGCAATAATTTTATAATCATAGCATTCAATTCAATTTGGGCATCAACTCTAACATTTAAACTTCTCAATAATTATGATAGATTCATATTACTTCTTTTGATACCTTTCACAATTCTATCGTCATATAAACTTTAATCATATTTTGATATCTTTTAATATTATTCTGCTTTTAACTTCCAAAACTATCATTCTACCTTTAAGCCTCTAAACATCAATATCGATTAGTAATCACATTATACTTTTAACTATTCTTATATTTCCTCCATAATCATACCTTGAAACCAAAACAACTTAATATCGACTATTGCTTAGTCTTGAATAGATAATACAACAATACGTCTTCTTCTTAATCTCAAACTTTAACCAAGTATACTCATTTTCTACATTTATCTTTCCCTTTCTAATCAATAACTTCTTCTATATTCAGATCTTCCTCTAATGCAAGAGAAACCTAAGCTTCCCTCTTTTATCTATCAAGTCTTATAATCAACTCCCTTAATTCGTCATAAGTATCTAACCATATATAAATTAATTATCACATATATACACATAGTCATTCTCATATAATTTATTTCTGTCTACCATCTATACTTTCAGGATTTTGCTTATTAACATCTCTTTATAACTAGAATAATACCAAGCTTTCATTGTGCCATCATGTTAATAACTCTATCAAATCTCAATTATGCTTTTCACCGTTTTCATTATTTACCAAAAACATGATGATCAATCATCTTACTACTTATATCGAGTCATATGTCAAAGCTTATAGCATATCAAAGTCACTAGGAACCCAAATATTTACTCACTCACTAAGCTGATGAGCTTAGTTACAGACTAATTGTACTAACATTGTTTGTTGACCAATCTTATCAATTATTCAAGATATACAATACATAACTAGAATAACATACCAATAATATCATTTTAAAACTCAAAGATCATAAGAACATTTAAAGGCCTTATTCCTTGCAAGTAAGAGAATTGAGTTACTCACTGTAATGTAGTTGCAGAATACTATCAATGATACTCCCTTAAGCTTTTACTCTAAGCGTAAACCTAGCATCATAAACAATAAACATAATATTCTTTCAGATTCTATTGCTGACAGAGAGTATACACAGCTGTGTATATATATATATATACACGGGTCGCGTACCTCAAATCTACACGCCTATACTAGCTTACATGGCTGGTGTTGGCCAGAACCGTACACGGGCCGTGTATCCCAACCCTACACGACCCCGTGTCCCCGTGTATACATACATGACCGGCGTACATTAGGGCTACACACGGGCCGTGTACTTATACATGGGCCGTGTACGACCTACACGCCCTGGCTACACGGCGTTCCAAAAACTACACGGGCCATGTAGCCCTCGTACACAGTCAGTGTACTGCATTCGAACAATAGTGTTTTAAGCCCGGTTCTCACAATTTCGACATTGATGCTACTAATAGTGTGTTCCAGACACTAACAACAACCTATATGGTTGTTTTTGAGCAACAATTCATCATCTAAACACAATGAAACACATGCATGAACAATAAAGCTTCAAATATACTATCTATGGACTAATTACTTGTATTACTCATACATGCAAGTAAAATTCTTTAATTCCTTCTTAAATTCTGCTTGAAAATCGAGAAGTATGGCTGCCCAAGGTGTAAATGATCATCTACTTCTAATCCTTATATATATATAAGGATATAAGGATGAGATCAAGTAAGATATAAAAAATTACTCAAATTTGATACTCTTAACTGCTAATTAATTATGGTTTAAGGGCAAATCTGGAATAAAAAATATCTCCTCACTCGGTCACTCCTAATATTACGTTATCCTCTGTAATCACGTTTAAAATCACCATGTTTACTACGAGACAAAATTGATGAATATGAAATACATAGATTTCAAAATTGATGAACAAAACTGAATTTATCAAAAAAATTGATTTGAAATTGATATACATAAACATAGTAAATATCATCATTCAAGCTCAATTGATGAATATGATTAAACTATATAATTTGATAGAGCTGACTTGAATAACATAAAACAATTGATGAACATGAAGCAAATTTATTATCATTGATGAATAATGATATATTTTTTTCATGATGTTTTCCTCGATAAATTAGCCGCTTCTTCGTTTTTGCCTTGATTTCAAAACAGCCAACTTAGATTCTTCATTCTCATCTCCTAAACACAACCTTTTAAAAAAAACGAAACCCAATTGAAACCTATTAAAAAAGAGAATATCTCAGAGAACTTGATGATGTTTTTCATTTTCTCAATTTATTACAACGTACTTGACGTATAATGATGATTTTATTTCATTTTCTCATTTCCTAAACACAACCTTTTTCTTGATGATTTGGGGATGATTTGCTGCTGCATTTCTCGACAGCCATAGCCAGATCTTGTGATTCATCTTAATGACATTGGAGTCTCCATTGAAGGGTTGCTTCGAAATAAATCTATATATTTTCGCTGGAAATTTCAGGGACACGATTTACAGAGAAGCGAGGAAACTACCGAATTCCGAGGGGAGAATGATGGTTAGGAATTTAAGATCGATTAATGGAAACTAGGACATATTTACTTGATCTCATTCCTATATATATATATATATATATATATATATATATATATATATATATATATATATATATATATATATATATATATATATATATATATATATATATATATAATACTTTGAACAATTACTAACAACCCTTTAACTTTAATTCTGCTTTCCAACTTGACATATTTAGTCCCTTGGCTTTATAAAAACATTATGCATACTCATAAACTTTTTAATATCAATCTATAAAATTCACAATACTAAATGATTAAATACAATAAGCCATTTCTAACCTTGGGTGTTACAGTTTTTTTCATTATTAACCCTTTGCTTAATTACTATAAGTTCACTTATGCATCCTTAGCAACTAGTTACGTATAGTGTGTTTTTTTAGCTTTTGTTTTGTTCTTATTAATATTTTTCAGGGTATTATACCAATCGTCACACAAATCAACCATGTGTCATACAACCCTTCACGGCATCAAGAAAGGGATGAGTCGATGTTGCGTGTTCCGATGGGGGGGGGGGGGGGGGGGGAGAGGGAGGAAGGGGTTTTGGGCATCTCCAATCATACTTCTGTTAGGTTTCGTTGGCCATCTCACCCGCGCCGCAGAAGCGTGAAAACATGATTTTGTGGTTAGAAATCAAGATTCCAACAATACCCGTCAATGGTGGAACTCTACATATAAGTATACAACCAAAATAAGAGATAGAATAAGAAATATACCATGCTCCATCTTTTGTGTTCTTCATGTTGGGATGAACTCTTAGTCACCAAGAGAGCAACTCTCTATTGATAGTTCACTCCAAGTTTGTTTGATCCCCAAATGCTAGTAAGCCAAGTTATGATCTTCAAGACTTGAAACCACTCCTTGGTACAGCCCACAATCTCCAGAAGTTACTCAAGAACACTTAGCAACTTCTGGACAAACTCAAGAACTCTCATGGAGAGAGTATGCAAGTCATGAGAGAACATAGAAAGATGTGTATGTGTTGTTCTTGGTCAAGGGAACAAATGAGGACATCTCTTGGACTTTTATGGACACCCACATGTGCCTTAGCAGACTAATAAGTCGTCCATGCAACCCCCAGGAAGCCTCAATTATTTCCCACTTTGAGCTATGTGCAAACAAGACAAAACATTAAATGCAGTCTGTCAGACACCCCTTAAGGCCGTAAGCCATAACCCTTACGGCCGTAATGACCTTTGCCACATTACGGGCGTAATGTATACCATTACGGCCGTAATGTCCTTTTTGTTCCTTATCTCTCGTTTGCGATGCGTGCTGTTGGGATCAATCCTTGGCGTGCGACCCAATAGGCTCATGTATCATCAGTAGCATTACTAATCTACGTGTATCAGTGGACATAATCTAACAACTTCATCCCTTCAAAATTAAGAGAATTTATATTTCAACCATACTTCAAAGCTCTCTTCAAATATGAAGTGTTATAAAACTCTCTTCAAATATGAAGAGTGGAATTTGACTCTTTATCAATGGACCTCACTAAATGATTTTACTTTCTATTTAAATATTGAAATGTTATCTTTTATTTTAACAAGAATTTATTAAAATATATTAATTAAATATTTGGGTTCCACTTTTTAAGTATTGAATAGAGAGTAAGGTTGGAATTGGAAGATTCTTTAGAGTGAATAATCCTACAAAAAATATAGATAAAGAGTCACTTGTAGAGATTAAGGTTGAAGATGCTCTTAGACATTGTCCAGGTATGGGAAAATAGAAAAGAAGGAAGAATCATGGTATTATAGTACATTTCCACAATGGACATTTACCTTGGTAAATGTTATATAATTAATTAATTTAATTGTTGAGAAGTGTGTTTGGATTGGATCGTAGGCAGTGACATGTCAATATGAGAGTGAGTAGTGAGATTATAGTAAGGAATTGACCAATTAAATATATATTGTCGTGGGTGAGTGTAGCCGTCAAGAGATGACTTGTATTTTTAGCCATTAAACTATAATAAGTATTAATCTCGGTCGTATAAAATCCTCAGTTTATACGGTCTTTGAATCAAACTCGTATACAATCTAGGCTATTGATAAACGAAGTTAAACAACTTTGAAACATAAGAAAACTGTATTTCAAAATTTGTCCATTTTTGTTCATTACTATTAAAAAAAAATACAAAATTAAATGCAATTCATGAAAAAAAAAAAGGTAGGGAGAAAACGGTCTAGTAACTACCAAAATAGTGGCTTAATGGGTGTACTGCAACTGTATCTTCTCTATAAATACAATTCTACATTAACTTGTTTAAAAACACAACACACAAAGAACAAAAAAGGTTAGAAATGGAAGAGTAAAACACCAATTGTTATTTCGTTATTTGTATTTTCATTTGTAGTATTGTAAAGTGGGCCGATATGTTGTTTTGTTTGTATTACATGTTTCAGGTCAAGCTCCATTGTTAGATGTGATTTTTTTTCATGGGGCTGTGAGTTTGTCTCTTGCAAGTTTACATGATGCTTTGGTTTGTAAGGTTTGGTTTTTATGCAAGTTTTAGCTTTTCAAAAAATATCCAATGATGTTTTAAAGGTGGTGACCTCCTTCACGTGTTTAGCCACAAGAGAAATCAAAAAATTTAAAGATTCTTTCTTTCTTTGTTATGCTCTTTCTAATTTCCAGGAAGAAAGTATTTTGTACATAGTATTTAAAACCATGTTTATTCTAGCTCGTCATTGGTCATCTACAATTCAAGTCAGTCTACCTCCTTATTTATGTGGATGACATTCTTCTTAGTGCATCCTCATCCGACTTGATTACACGTGTCATATCACGTCTTGGCTTTGAGTTTTCCATTTTGGATCTTGGGTTTGCTATCTTTCTTTGTCGGCATAGCTACTACACGCACGACCTCTAGCCTTTTCTTATCTCAGACTGCATTTTACCCTATATATTCTTGCTTGTGTAGATATGGTCGCGTGCAACCCATATGTGTAGTACACTGACGGACACAAAGCCAAAACTTTCCCCTAATAGGAAGCCTGTCGCTGAACCCACCCTTTATCGGAGCCTTGTTGGTGCGTTGTAGTATCCGACCTTTATTTGTCTTGATATTGGATATGCAATTCAAAAAATTTGTGTGTACATGCATGATCCGCACGAACCTCACTTCCTTGCCCTCAAACAGATCCTTTGCTATATTCAAGGTACTATCTCACATGGTCTCTATCTTAATCCGTCTCATGTTGATAGTTTGGTCTCTTATTCTGATGCTGACTGGACTAGTCGTCAGACACGTCAGTCTACTTATGAATTTTGCATTTTTGGGGTGATAATCTTGGTTTCCCGGTCAAGTAAATGCTAACATGTGGTCTCTCGGTCCAATGCCAAAGCTGATCGTACTGGGGTGGCAAATGTCTTCATGGAAGCAGCTTGGCTTAGCAACCTCCTAATGGAGTTGTTGTGTCCTTCAAATCATACCACGGTTGTCTTTTTTAGCAATATTATATAGTGCTATGTACTTAGCTTCAAGCATAGGTCAGCACCAAAGAACCAAACATGTGCCAATAGACTTACATTATGTTAGGGAACGTGTTGCTCCCGGGCATGTGCGATTGTAGCATGTTTCAACAAAATATCAGTTTGCAGACATCTTTACTAAAGGACTTCCTACACAGCTCGTCTTGGACTTTAGAAATAGTTTGATCAATCAAGAGCACTCTGCTCGAACCGAGACGGTGTGTAGATAGGGGACATGTATCTATTTTATTCTTTTCACTTGTACATAGTATATGATCCTTTGTATACATATCTTGTTTATATATTGATATGCAATACAATGAAAACCTCAAAAGAGTTTTTCTACGATTCAACAATATATTAGGTTTATGGTTTCTTATCCAAGAATATAATCAAGTTCTTTTAACAATGCAAATTTGGAAAGACCATTAAGTCATCGAGTAACTAAGTAAGTAATTATAATTCTTGATTGTAGTGAATCATCACCATATCGTTCAATAATATAATTTTGACAAAACTCTATAGAATATGTAACCTACTTTCAAATTTTTTCTACTAAAGTTACTCAAACTTTTTTTGTATCCCAAAAACCACTCAATTTTTTTTCCAATCCTATGTAATCCTACATATGTAACTTGCTATAGCAAGTTACCAAGTTACCTTCCATTTTTATTTTATTTAAAAAAACAATTAAATACCACCTAAATATTAATAATTAATATTAATAATACTTAATTTTGAAAACAAAATCGTGGACTTCAATACATGATTGATCAAAAACTCGATGCCCTGCGCCCTTCGTTTTTTGATTTTGCGTGACTCCCTGTTGAATCCCCCATTGCTCCATCAGTGATTTTGCGTGACTCCCTAATTGATCAAAGTCGATGACTTGTGCCCCTTCGTTATTTATTTTGCGTGACTCCCTGTTTAATCCACTGTTGCGGTGACTAACCTAAATGAACCCCTGTAAGTAATTTTTCCAACTTAATCACTGATATAGGGCATCAAGTACTGGTCATTTGTTTATAAACTTATCAGATTCATGATTTTTTTGAAGGCCATGAATTACTTCTTTAATAGGTTTATATGAAAACTAGAGTTCTTACTTCTTTAATTAGGGAATGTGATTGTGGGCTGCTCTTGTTTTCATTCATTTAGCATTGATTTATTCTTTACATTTTTCTATTCATATATGCAAATTCTAAAGCTTAATGTTGGTTTGCTAATTTACGTTTTGTTTAATTTTGTATAGACTTAATTATTGTTCCTGAACTTTGTCAAAAGCATCTGATTTAATCTCTAGACTTTAAAAATTACATAGATGGTCCTTACTGTTGAACATAAGTCTCTGGTCCCTAAAACTAACTTTTGTTAAATGAATCCGTTAGTCACTATTCTAGGAGGGGCATCTTGGTCTTTTTGTATCCACCTACCCTTTCATCTTCATTATTTTACGGAAGCTTTTTTTAGGTGGGGTTTTTTTAGACTCACCTTGAGTGTATTTCAAGAGAATGTCATAATCATTAAGATCAAATACATTCATGTTCATAGAGATAAAATATTTCATGAAGATCAATTCCATTCGTCTCCCAAGTTAACAAGCGTTAAGAAACCTCCAAATTGCAGTAATAGCAGGGTAATTTCGCAAGCCAACCCCCTAATCCCTAGCCCCAAGTTCGCATACCCACGATCAGAGGGCTTCCGTTTGACGAACTCCCTTCTGATCAGAGGGCTTCCTTACGTGTCTCTTGCCGTCACTATCTAGGGCACGTCAAGCTTCCTCTTCTGCTTTTGCGCATCGATTCTGCACACACAAAGCTGCAAAGATATAGGTACTGACGATATAGGTTCGATTTCTGTTCCTTTACTGTTCGATTGCAGCTCTTTATCGGTTTTCCTTTACTGTTCCTTTACCTAGGTTCTTTCTATCAATTTTTGAAATCAAAGATTTCATTCTTAATTCTTTTAATATCTTAGACATTAGCAATTCCAATAGGTACATAATAGAAGTTGAGGGAAATTTGATATAAAGATTATTAAGGATATACATGTAGTTTAGGAGTTCTGTAAGGGTATAGATTAAATTCAATAGATAGATGACAAAAACGATTTGGATTTATGTTGTGTAGATTCCGTTCTGTGCATATGATGCAAGAAAAAATAAAAATGTAAATGTGATCCCCCTTCTGCTGATGTAACTATAAATGATAAACAAGAAATTTCCATCAATCGATTTGTAATAAATATACCATAAAAGGGATATCTTTTACTAAAGATGATTAAAAAAGATGCAAAATCTCACCTTGATTCCTCAGTGGAAATCCAGATCCACTATCTACGAATGCCCGTTATTGCTAATCCACTGGATGATGTCAACACACAAGCTTTTCCTGTGCCTTTATCTAACCAGACTTTCTGCAACAGATGAAATCCTTCAATTTAAATTCCTCAAGGGTTGGCAGGTTAGATGAAATTCTCCAAAAAATTTAAAGTCCTCAAGGGTTGGCAGGTTAGTTATAACTTATAAGACTGGATTCGTTTACCAAAGAGTGGGTTACCCAGGTTCGAAATCCTTCAATTGCTGTGTGGGACAGGGAATGTTCGAGCTTGTTTGACAGTGGACTTAGACCTGCAAGTTTAGTTGGTCAAAGGAAGTAAGTTGGCAACGCAAGTTTAGTTGATCAAAGGAAGTAAATTTTATCAATTTAGTAAAATTTCTGATTCCAGAAATTGAAAAGAAGATCGCCAAACAGGTACTCTGTTTTTAGTAAAGTTGGGTTTAGGGGAAGATGAAGAACATATGAAGATGGAGCTTGGGATTTTACATATGAAGATGATGAACACAAATAAAATGATCTGAAATGGTCTCTGGTGATGCAAAAAAGACTGAAATGCCCCTCCTAGAATAGTGACTAACGGAGCCATTTAACATAAGTTAGCTCCAGGGACCAACCATGGGACTTATGTTCAACAGTAGGGACAATATACGTAATTTTTAAAGTCTAGAGACTAAATCAGATACTTTTGGTAAAGTTCAGGACCATTTCAGTAATTAACTCTTTTGTATATAATGCATGATACTAATTGTTCAAGCAATACAACTGTCTTTGTTTTTATATTTGTTTTGCAATCAACTTCTTTTAGATGATGTTGAATCATTATAAATCTTTCTTTTGGGTAGAATGACATCGTCTTCAAGTTCCAATCTTATTGTAGACGTGTTATATGGCGGGGTTTGTCTTAGAAATCCATTAAACTATTCATTAGGCGTAGTGAAAACTATACATCATGTTGATTTTGGAAATATGGAGTTCAATGATTTGGTTGTATTCATCGAGAAGGTAACCACATCAAAATGCACAGGGATATACTATTATGTTAACGGGAAGACTTTAAACACTAGTTTAAGAGTTATAAAATGTGATTTTGATCATGGGGTAGCAAATGGTGGACGTATTGCTTTATATATTGACCATCACAATGAGAATTTGATAGATTTTATTAGGGAAGATAACTTGACTGACCTTGTTGTTGATGTTAATATGGCTACTAATGACATTGACTCTTATAATTTCATTGATAGCTACCAATCACACAAGGAAGAAGATGAGGTATCGAACTCAATATCATCAGATCATGAAGATAATGATGTTAGTACTTTAGATAGAACAATCAACGACCCTTTCTTGTATTTTCTCTGTTATGACAATATTGATGGTGATGATCTTGAAGAGGATGTTAATTATGTTGACGATTGGAGTGCTGAATATCCAAACGATGATAACGGTGATGGTGTTGAGAAATTTGTAGATAGTGGTGTTGAATATCCAAACTATGATCCAATCATCGATTGGAAACTGATGAAACCTGTGTTAGGAATGAAATTTGAGAGCCCTGCATAACTAGAAGAAATCAGAATATTTGTGATGCAAAGATTTTTCATAATGTCGATGTTAGCAGAGAAATTGGAACATGATGTATGCCCTACAATAAGGAAAAAGATAGGATTGCTTAAAGTGAAACAAAGGCTCGCATATCCTTTACTTTTGTAGTTATTAACATTTGGCTTATTTGATCAGACATTGGAGTGTGATTCCAAGTGATTACAACCAATTTGAAGCAAGGAATGAGCACACTACATTCATAGTGAACATTAATACACATTCTTGTAGTTGTAGATCATGACAGTTATCGGGCATTCCTTATGTTCATGCAATTGCGGCACTAGCCTTCCTCAACAAGGACCCGAAAATATATGCCAATAATTGGCTTAAAAAGGACATGTTCAAAGAAGCATACAAATACCAGATCAAACCGTTAAATGGTAGTTCATTGTGGCCTAAAACAGATGACATTAAGCCTCTACCTCCTAAAGAAAGACGGATGCCCGGTATACCAACGATAAAGAGGAAAAGAGATGCTTGTGAGAAGGAGATAAAGCATTCAAAGGTTTGGAATGGAAGAAAGATGACTTGTCAAAATTGTCAAGAAAAAAGGCATAATATTAAGTTTTGCAAGAAGCAAAAAAAAAAAGATCCGCCACCAAGGGAAGTCAGGTCGAAAGGTAGGCCTAAAAAAGTCGGTGTACTACAAGTGTGATCAAGGTAAATATAAAAAACTAATCTTTCTAGTTAGTTTATTACTTTCAACACATATTTACCTTTTATTTTTTTATTTTTTGTTTATATAGAATTTAAGAGATTTATGAAGGTGTGTTTTACATCATTTTAGTTAAGACGGAGTTCATGTTGATCAAGATATATGAGCTTTAGCACTTGGAAACATTTTTTTGGGTGATTATATTGTTAGGTTGATAATTGTTTTTTGGATATTAATCGAATTTTATTTGGAAATATATATGTTGGGCATCGATTTTGATTAGAAATACATACGTTGGGCATCAATATATAATTTATTATTTTATTTGTATCTTGAGCAATTTTGATTGGTTATTTGAAGAGCAGACTATTGAATTTTATTGAATTGCAGGGCATCAATTTTGATTTTGTTATTAGAAATATTAAGTATTATTAATATTTAGGTGTTAATTATTTGTTAGTTATTTAAATAAAAAAAATTAAAGGTGGACATCGATGTAATTAAGTATTATTAATATTTAGGTGGTATTTAATTTTTATTTAAATAAAAAAATAAAAGGTAACTTGGTAACTTACTATAGCAAGTTACCTATGTAGGATTACATAGGATTAGAAAAAAAAAGTTCAGTAGTTTTTGTGATACAAAAAAAGTTTGAGTAACTTTAGTAGAACAAACAAATTTGAAAGTATGTTACTATTCTATAGAATTTTCCTAATAATGTTCCCAAAAATCATACATATCCAGCCAAAGGAAAATAAAATAAAATGATAAAGATAACAAATATTATAAAGTTTGTGTTGTGTTAAAAGGAGCGATGGAACCAAATCGATGGCCACTGAAATCGACAGAACCAAATCGGCTGAAAAATGGAACAACAAACGATCTAGGGTTCACGCTCGATCAGCTGCAGATTTTGACTTAAATGTGTTGAAGCAGAATATGAGATTCTATCTTCTCCAAATGGACGGTGGTCTTCTCCAAATTGATGACTAAATTGATGCTCTTCTTCTCTAAATCGGTGACAAAAACGAAGCAAAAACTGTGATTTTAGAAAACCAACCATCTTTTTTCAAGGGTCACCGGTGATTAGGTTGGTCAACAACCAACGACGATTAGGTAGGTCAGAAAGCATATTGTGTTAGTCGCCCGTGATGAGGTAAACGACGATAATGAAATCAATGGTACAACAGCACTAGCGGTTATGGTGGTCGAAAGGCTCACCGACGATTATGGTGGTCGGAAAGCTCGCTGGCTATTGTGTTAACGAAATCCACCCCAACCGTGAATGTTGGCTCTGTTTACTATTTATTATCTAAGTGGGTGTTAGGTTATAGGTGTGTGGGTAAGCGCAAGTTTACAATACTAAGAGTGGTAGGAGTGGTTACCTCCTACCACACCCACCACATCGCCACGTCAGATTTTCACTTACACCACTCAGCTCACCACATAGACCCGTAGTGGTCACTTCACACCACATCAAATTTTGGAACCCATCTTATATATTTATTTTATATCTAGTAATGCTTAATAATTAATGTGTTCTATAAAAAATTTAAGTAATTAAAGTTTATATTTTATATGATATATTTATTAATAAATAAAAAGTAAAACAAGTTAAATTTAAAGGGGGTAAAGTATAAATATAATAAACTTTGAGGATTCTTTTAAAAATTTACTATAATGTTTAAACAAAATTAGGGTTAGTAAAGAGTCTAGGGGGAGAGCCGCCATTTTCTTCCAGACGCCATCTTCTTCATCTTTCTCTTTATCCTCTGTTTTTTTTTCACAGCTATCTTCTTCTTCATTGTTCTCTGATTTTCTTTCACAGCTCATTTATCTCCTTTATTTTATGGTTTGGTTTAATGAAAAAGAAAAAGGAAAAAAACCAATAAAAACTCCCTCCACGCCACTGAAGCTGCGCGGTGGATGCCACGCCGAGGGGTGACCACGCAGCCATGGTGTGGTTTTTCTTCCCACCACAGCGCGGTGAGGGTGTTTCCACGCCGGTTCTACCTCCCACTCCGACCACTCTAATAACATACCAGCTTATTAAAAAAGAGGGTTTGAATTAGTTTATCGGAAACTGATAAGTGAAACTAGACTGTCTACAACTCAAATATAACCAGTATCTACCCCAACTACACTCAATTGTCTCTAATTATTATTTTTAATTAGTTTATATAAATTTAAAGATTTAAAGAAAAAAAATGATAATAATCCACTGGAAGTCACATAGTGTACATATGAAATAATATCATTGTACTTACTGATTTGTTTGTTTATGTCCTTTATAATTTCTTGAGTTACTCTTGATAACGTAAAAAATATGCTGTTGAGGTCACATCTTAAATTTTAGTATATGAAACCTGCAAAACATATAATGTTGTTCACATGTATTTTTAAAGCAACTTTCTAAATATGTTTGCAAAATATATAATGTTGTCCATACTTAGAACTCGATATTAGTTTTGTGGGCTGTGGATTTACTAGTATATATATATATATATATATATATATAGGGTATGGATCTAGTAAAAAATATCTTACGGTACTAAATGTAAAATGAAATCTCAGTCATCCAATTTTTAAAATCTGATCCTAAAAAATAGGCTTTTTACTTTTTCTTTTAAATATAAAAAAAAGCAGTTAGGGGTATAATCGTCCATTAAAGTTTTGAATTTTCATCATTATTTCAATATTTCTTATTTATTTACGTTCTGCTCTGCTGATTTCACGATTTCCAGATTGATGCACATTTAGATCGATGCACATTTTTCTTTACCTGATGCACAAATAAAATTTAAACACACTACCTAAATTAAATTATGATTTATAAGACACACATACCCAGATTCAAACACAAAATGCACAAATCAACACAAAAACACATCTTATATCGGTACACAAATCCATCAAATTGAACAGAAGATTCAAGAATAAATTGATACACAATCCTAAACATTTACAGATGCACAGATCAAGAAAAACATATCATTATTTGCTGAAATAAAAAAAATGAACAAAATCACTGATGAAATAGTAGGGTTTTGAAAAACAAATGGAGGTCACGGCTAAAAAAGCAAACCGAAACCCTAGCCGGCAGCAAGAAGCGAACCGTAGTGATGAAGCAACCAGAAACCCTAGGCGGCGGCAAGAAGCAAAAAGATGGGTCGTAACTCCCACACATTGCTGTCGCCGGCGATGAACAGTGATCGGCGATGTGCATCTGTAATATTTTGTGTGCATAGAAATTGAAGCACAACATCAAAGAAAGTCGAAGAACAAGAGAAGGCGAAAGGCGATGTGCATCCGGAATCGCAACTGTGCATCTGCGACCGGAATCGAAAGCATTCGTGCATCCGGTGGCGGTGGTGGTGTAGAGGCAGCGACTTCACATGGGCGGCGGATGATTCACAAGGGTTGCGACTTCATAGGGGCATCGATTTCACACGGCAGCGACTTCAAATGGCAGATCTGCGGCGGTGGCTGTCCGGAGAATAAACAAACAACATCAGTTGTGGCGGATAAAGCAATCAAACGGCGGCGGCTGCGGTGGGTAAGAAGCAGCGACGACGGTGGCTTTGTATAGATTGGAGGTAGAGAGAAAGGAGGAGAATAATTAGGGTTAGGTTTAATAGGAGGGGGTATGGAACGTGGGGTTTTTTCTAGGATTTATTAGGATTTTTTTTAATTTAAAAAATAATAAAAAGTCATAAATGCCCTTTAACAGAAACTGACACGTGGCAACTCCTCATTTCTTTTTACATCTAGTATCTTAAGGTATTTTTAACTTGAACCTAATTCTATACATATATATATATATATATATATATATATATATATATATATATATATATATATATATATATATATATGCAAAAGTTCAAACGAGAACTGTTTTTCGTACGAGAACTGCGAGAACCAATCTGAGCCGTCCAATTCCCCCTACATTAATGTCATTGCACACCCATGAATTCCTCACATGCACCCTGCCACACTTGATCCCCTCCACGCTCTCCATCCATGAACTTCCCATATCCAAGGAACGGCTGAGATTGGTTCTCACAGTTCTCGTACGAAAAACAGTTCTCATTTGAACCCTCCCCTCTATATATATATATATATATATATATGTATATATATATATATACTAGCATTGCACCCGCACAATGCGGCGGCGATGACAACGGTTTGTGCTCGATACGATGTTTGATTTATAAAGTAGGGTATTGTATATGTGAAATGCAGTGTTATCAACCTACCCATATTTTTTTTCCTTTTTTCCTGATTTCTTTACTTTTCTTACAATCAATCATTTTATTAGTTGTTAAAATAGTTTTTAAGAATCAATTAAAAATATCATTAATAAAGAATTAGAGAAAAAGATACTATAGGTTTAAAATTGTATCATGTAAGTAATTTAGTCAAAATTAGATAAATTAAATAGTTGTGGTGATGTTTAATGATTTATTAAAGTAAAAGTTGCCTTAAATAGTTGAGATAATTAAGGGGATGATTGGTTAGACTATTGCTTTAATTGTTTGTATCTTAAGCACAAAAACTTGTACTACTTAAAATTGTGTAGTCTTAAAATTTTTAAGAGAGAGAAATTAAATGCTTTATAATGTAGTATATAAAATATAATCATGATCAAATAAAAAGAAAATTAGGGTAAAAAGGATAAGGAGAAATTATAGAGTGACACATGGCAAATCTGTTAAAAGGGTAAATTAGGTATACTTTTTATTTCTCTTTCCCCACACCATCCACGTTCCCCCACTTTATACTCTCTAAATCCTCTTCCCCTAGAAAAACCTTAATCCATCGCCACCTTCATGTATCCCTGTGAAGTCGCCTGACATCCACTGCCAGTGCACCACCACCGCATCCAACATATCGCAAATAAAAACCCTAATAGCAGTCGCCTTCATTCGTGTCCCACGTACAAAGCGCCGTCGCCTTCTCGAAAACCGCAATTAACGTCCACCTAGTCGCCGCTGTGAAGGCACTCCGCCGCCCATGTGAAGTCGCCGTTGTGAAGGCGCCCCCGGTTATTCTTGCGCCGCTGCCCATATGGAGTCGCCGCCTGCATCCCCCCGCCACCCCTGTCGCAAACCAACATAGAACCACCGCCGCTGCTCCATCTTAATCGTCGATGCACATTCTCCATCTGTTTTTGCCCGTCGTTGATGCACGTTTCCAGATCTGAAGGGTTACGGTTTGCTTTGACTTGTTCATCTTTCTTTCTGATATCAGACTTGTTCATCTTTTTTTAATTTTTTTCTCCATGAAAGTTGTTTATTGGAGGTTTGGTTATATGCGTGCATCAATGTAATACACAATTCGTTTTTTGTAATGTTTACGGTGCACATTTCGATTTTTTAGGATTGTGCATCTTATTATGTATTTGATACAGTATTCATCAGTTTTGTATGAATCAGTTGTGTTGGTTTAATCGTGCATCAAGTTATGCATCTTATGTATTTGATACAGTATTGTGCATTTGGTAGTATTTAATTTTTTTATAGTTTAATCGTGCATCAAGTTGTGGTGGTTTTGATCGGGAACAAGAAGGAAGATTAGGGTTTTTGTTTGGTGATAGTCGGTGATGAAGAAGGAGGTGGGTGGAGATGAAAATGGTTTTTACAAATCAGGGGGACAGGAGATGTAAGTGCCACGTTTTTTTTGCTTTATTATTTTACCAATTTACCCTTTTTTATTATTTTATTCCGTTTTTCTTTTTCTTTTTTTTTTTTTGGTTTTTGTAGGTTGACTTTTTATTGATCTAAAGGATAGGATTTCTTCTTACTTTTTGTATCTTAAAACTCTTTTTACAGTATCCCCTCCCTATATATATATATATATATATATATATATATATATATATATATATATATATATATATATATATATGGGAATTGTAGTAAGAGGGGTAAGGAGGAATTTGGGGTCGACACGTGGCTTGACAGCTTTAGGGGTAATTCTGACCAAATGTATTTGTTTTCTCTCACCCCCTTAGAATTCGGCTTGCCCTTTTTAACCCTAAATAGCATACCATCAGCCTCCTCACTTTAACCCTAATAGCAGACATCGACATCCTCACCATTGGCCTCCTCACCACCGCCTCTTCCTCCATCACCAACGTTGGCTGACCACCGCCTCCTCATCCATCCTCATTGACCGTCAAACACCGCATCCTCATCTATCCTCACCCCTACAAACAACCACCGCATCCTCATCAATTCTCGTCGACGACTCACCATCGCGTCCTCATCAATCCTCATCATTTTTCTATATTCATCAATTCACTGTTTTTTGCTATTTTTCATCCAAATGTATGTGTATCAGGTTTCTTTTTCATTTTAATTTTGTTTGTGTTCATCAAATCCATTTTTTGATGACTTGTGTATCAAATTTTGATGAGTTTATGTATAGCAAATATGATGATTTGTAAATTTGTTGAGTTCATAGGAAAAATGTGATGATTTTTGTTAAATGATGAATTGATGATTTGCAATTTTTTGATGATCTCTGTAATAGCAAATCTGATGATATGTATTTGCTTATTAAATTTAAAGAATGTATTATGTTTATGAATCATAATTTCTGTTAGTGATGATCTATTCTTTTTTATGAATTCTCAGATTCATACCGTAAATTAAGGACGTAAATTAAAGATGTTCATCATTTTTTAATTGAGCGTGATACCAAAATACCCCTCAGTCCCGTTTTTCAAATTGTCAGCTGTACTGAATTTTGACCATTTTTAGTTGACTAAGACCTTGATCCAACGGTTGTGGATCCCTCTTACCGCTCTTACTTTGATATCCCTCTTAGCATATCCCTATCCTCTCTCTCTCTCTCTCTCTCTCTCTCTCTCTATATATATATATATATATATATATATATATATAATGAATCAACAAAAAACCTCATCTTAAATAAAGAACCTAAAGAACCAATCTGGACCATTAGATCATCAAAATCAATGGATGAGATTAAACAATGGCAAAAATGTAATTATATGTATTAATTTATGAAGAAAAGGGCAAACATGGAAAATCCCTCCCCCAACAACCTACGAATTTTATAAAAAAACCCCCAAAAAACTTTAAATCGTCATAACTTTTTTAGTTTTGTGAATTTGAACAAAAAAAATTATACCAATCTTTTATTTTTTTTAATCCTTTTTCAAACAAGAACACTCTTCCCATATTTTTCTAAACTTTTTTTTATCATGAAATTTTTGTTTGCATTTTGGGCAGAATGTAGTATTCTGTACGAATTTTGCATTTTTGGTTGAATGTGTAATTTTGCATTTACCCATCTGATCCATACGAAATCTGCCCCAATTTGTTTAGTTACCCACAATCAGCCCCACCAATTTGGTGTGTGTGTGTAAATGAAAATGTACATAGCTATTTAATTGGTGCATGATCGTATACATGTCCAACCCGCATATGCTACGTAGCTATCCATTCATTATATCCTTAAATTCAATATATATACCTACCTAGCTATAGCTTCCACTCATAAGATCAGACCTGCAGATTACAAAATGTTGCCAAAAATTATTTGTTTCTTTACTTGTGACTACTTGCATTTTCAATGTCTTTCCAGCTACCAAAGCCAATGATCATTTTGCATTTTTATAATTTTTGCATTTTGGAAGCATCTAGATGACCTACATGTTTATATTTTACGTTAACGTTTTTTGCATTTTGCATTTAGGTTTGAATGAACCCAGCTCAAAATGCAAACTACGGATTTTGCATTTTGCATTTACGTTTGAATGAACCCAGCATCTACGAATTTTGCATTTTGGGCTTGAATGAACCCAGCACAAAATGCAAACTACGGATTTTGCATTTTGGGTTTGAATGAACCCAGCTCAAAATGCAAACTACGGATTTTGCATTTTGGGTTTGAATGAACCTAGCTCAAAATGCAAACTTTGCATTTCAAAAAAAAGTTTTAGAAATATATCAAGTCCAGTCTTGTTTGAAAGAGGACGAAAACTGAAACTAACGGTATAAATTTTTTGTTAAAATTCTTAATAACGAACAAGTTATGATCATTTAAAGTAAGTGGGTTTTTTTTTTAAATTTTGGGGGAGGCTGGGAGGGTGACGCTGATTTTCTTTTTTTTTCTTCCTTTTTTGCCCCTAAACTATGTGCCACGTGTCATCACCAGAGGATGTTCTTTAGGTTCTATGTTTAAGGAGGTTCTTTGTTTAATTATACCATATATATATATATATATATATATATATATATATATATATATATATATATATATATATATATATATATATATATATATATATATATATATATAATTAGGTTCAAGTAAAAGGAATATTAAGGTACTAAATGTAAGAAAAAATTAGGGCTTGACACGTGTTAAGTTTGCTAAAAGGGAAAAAAAGTCACTTTTTTTCTCTCTCTCCCACGTTAATAAACTCAACGCCTTCCTACATTTGCAAACCTTAGAAGTCGTACAACATGAAGCAGTCGACCCCTGCAACCGTAAAGCTCCGCCTCTCCCCTGCAAAAACCCTAAACCCCGGAGAACCGTAAAGCTCCGCCCTCCCCTGCAACCACCGATGCATCACCGTCGAACCGGAAAGCTTCGCCTCTCCCCTGGAACCGCCGATGCATCACAGTTGAACTGTGAATCTCCGCCGCCGTAAAACTTCCCCTGAACCGTAAATCCACCGCAGTCGCCGCCGCTGTTTGCTTATTTGTCGCACCTCCACCGCCGCAGATCTGCCCTTTGAAGTAGTCGCCGCTGGTTTTGCTACGCAGCCACCGAGGACATGCGTAATCATCGTCGCATCCGGTTTTCGTCGCTCGTTGGTGATTAAGTCCCAGATCTGAACGGTCGTCGATGCATAACCGTTATCCGTTCCGGTCATTTCTTCTTTCTCCGTTCTTAGATATGATGGTTCGCGATGCACACTGTCGCCATCGATGCCGTTTGCCGCCGTCCACCACCGTCTTCGCCGCCGTCCACGTCCGTCTTCACCGCCATTCATCCATGTCCTGTGCATCAGATCCCAAAGTATGCATAGTTTTTTTTTGTATTAAAATGTTGTACTCTGTGCATCATTTGTAATCTGTGAATCAAAGTGTATTATGTGCATCTAGTGGTTGCAATTTGTGCATAAATGGTTGTACATGTGCATCAAGTCTCAACCGACGGGACACGCGTTTTTATTTTTTTATTTGAATTTGCGATATTAACCTTTCTCATTTTATTAATTCCGAAAATTTGGTTAGGTTTATGACTTTTTTTGTTTGACTTTTGTAGAGATCCTAAGGTTGAGATCTCTCCTTACATTTAGTACCATAAGATATTTTCTACTGTATCCCTACCCTATATATATATATATATATATATATATATATATATATATGGGTAGAGCCTCCACAACACTATTTCATTCTTCATCTACATTTTCAAACACCGAGAAAAAGAGAGAGTGCTTTGTGTGTTCTTGTTTGGCCGAGAGGAAGGAGGCAAGAAGGGGGTCAAGATTTTGAGCTAAACCAACAAAAATCATCAGGTATGAAACTCTAAGCCTTGTATCACGATTTGGTTATGATTCCTAGCATATTCAGAGAGTAGAATGAGAGTTGAGTGGGATTTTGTCCCCTACTCTTGTTCTTGAGTAAAGACACCAACGAGGAAGGATTTTCACTTTAAAACCCACTAAATGGTGATATTAATCAGATTAATCGAAGAGGGTTTGCTTGTTTGTTGTTAGGAGTCTTTAGAATAAAAAATGCTGTAATTTGGTCAAGTATTCAAAGATTTCAAATCGTAGGTCTTGTCTGTGTTTGAAGAGGGAGTGGTCCGATAGAGATGAACTGTCGAGGGGTCGTGCGACTTACAAGTCGTCCGACTTGTGGCTTGTGCGACTTTGTGTCCATGAGTGATCCGACTTAGGTGCCCACTTGAGAGATCCGACTTAGTGTTCCTTCGAGTAATGCGACTTTAGGTTTAGTGTTCCGTTCGAATTTAATAATTATCCGACCTAGCCGTATATCCGATTTAGGCATCAAGCGTGGGACCTTCGACAAGTCATAGCGGACGGGGTCCGGTTTAGGCATCAAGTGGGTGGGACCCGAGATGCGGGAGTGGGCACGGCCCAAGTTATATGTTTATATGATCGTAGGATGTGACTCGTTTGAAGGGTAAGGGTAGTGGTAAACTTTATGCTTACCCGTTGTTGTTATGTTTCAAGTTCATCGAGAATCGACAACGGCAAGTATCCGGTTTAGCAGCGGCGGAAGTAGTGTTTGAGATTCTATTTAAACTCAAATTACTTACATTGTTATGTTTAAACGCTTCCGTGTTTCGATACAGTTTAGTATTCTATTTTATTTGTCTGTAATTAAATATTTGAACTGTAATTGGAGTTTATAGTGTGTGTGTGTATATATATATATATATATGAATTGGAATGCGGCGGCAATGATAATAGTTTGTGTTCGATAACATGTTTGATTTAAAAAGTATGGTATGGTATGTGAAATGCGATCTTAGTCAACCTATCCATGTATTTTCTACCTTTTTTGATTATTTACTTTATTTTTTTACAATCAACCATTTTATTAGTTTTAAAATAGTTTTTGAAAAACAACTAAAAAATATTATTATTGAATAATTAGAGAAAAAGATATTATAGCTTTAATATAGTATTGATGTAAGTATTTTAGCCATAATGAGATAAATTAAATAATTTTTGTGATATTTAATGATTTATTAAAGTAATAATTGCCTTAAATTAGTTGAGATAATCAAGGAAATGATTGAAGGGTTTTGATCTGACCAAACCACCTAATGACACGAACTGGTCAAGCCCTGAGTTTGATTCTACTGGTTCAATCCTAAAGCGGAAAAAGATTGAACACAACCCTCTAAACCCCAAAAGGGTTAGGATCTTACTAATGATCATATCAGTTTCTTAACAACAATCTAGATAAAAGGTTTAGGAAAAACAATACCTGCTTGATCTTGGGATTGCTAAAGGTAGTCCACCACTACTGCACCATCAATGAACTGGTTGCTAGACCACTCCTGGAATTACCCGAATAACACACAAAACGTGTGTGTGTGTGTGTGGTTGTCGACGCAAGCAAAAACCGAACCCCCTTGGGGTCTTCTTGTTGTCGACGCAGAGGAAGAGGGGAACGCAGGGAGGGAGTAAGATGGCTAGGGTTTTTCCTTGATTCCAATTAATGTATCTTATAAGGAAAAAATAAGTTTTTCTAGGTTTAAATACTTAAACCTTATCCAAGCCCAAGCCCATTCAATTAAAGCCCATGACTTTAATTGAAGTTTCATTCCTTACACTTTGACCCCCTGGACTTTACTAATTAATTAATTATCTGTTAATTAACTGGTCCGTTAAATATTAAACTTAATATTTAATTTCCCTTTGAATAATAAATGACTATTTATTATTTCTTTTCTTTTTTATAATTAATTCAACTGATTAATTATTTATTTACCTCTCTAATAATTAATCCATCTGATTAATTATTTTCACACAGAATTATGGTAAATTCCAACTGTTCTAATTTGGGTGTGTAGCAGTGTGACCCTTTAGTCTCTTATAACATTGGATACAATGTACCCATTAATTATCTATGCACATAATCTAACAGAATTCCACTTGTGCAAGATAAGTAATAGTTACTGTACATTGTTATCCTAAGGAGGTCTTTAGCCAGACACTTAGGATAACCAGGTCATAAGAACTCTTATACCCCAAAAAACTTGTGATAATGTAAACTCTCATAAAACAACTGTTTATGAGCAAACTATCATGAACTAACTGTTCATGAATCAACTATCATAAACTACCTGTTTATGAATGGGTACGGTTATTATAGGTTTGTCCCTTGCAGCGCGATATTTCAATTTTGATCATGAGCATGGAGAGTGTCAACTCAAAATCTCAAGAATTATGTTCATGACATACTTGATTTCAAAACTGCGTGATAAATGATAAAGAACAGATCAGTTCGTTTGGGCATGACCGTGCACTTACCAGTTTCTTTAATCAGTCAAGGGGCCCAGAAATATTTCTCCTAAAAAGGAGGTGAAAATACCTTCTTGCATATTTTCATTTGGCAATGCGGCTCCCACTGAATCTAGATACGCCCCTTATGACCACCCTGTTACGGCGTGGCGTTAAGACGCACTAAGGAGACAATAGTTACCGCATCCCAACCAAATACCTCAGGTTTGAGGATAACCTATGTGATAAATACTTTTGTCACGAATCCACGAAGTATTTTTCACGGTGGGTCAATCCAATATTCGTAGCCCTAACGAATATCCGTAAATTTTGGTCTGCAAAAGACTTTTGCAGCTATATTCGTATTATCTTTCGAATCTACCCGAAAATTACGATGACTTTACAACCATATCAAGGTTCCCACCAAGATAAGTAGTCACGGACAATGTTTTGAATAAACCAAGTATATTCCTGGATGGTCTAACACATACAAAATGGTGAAGAACAATGAAACTAATTTCTGCACCCTCCATATTCCACCCTGGAATAAAGATGCATAATTTCTAACATTTTATTGACTCAATTCACAGCGTTTATCTGAATTACTTTATTATTTTACATTGTAACTTATCACGGATTACAGAGAAAATAATATGCCTATAAACATAAAACTCAAGATTAGTACTTTAAGGTACTCCTTCTCGGTTTTGCTAGGAACCGGTTTCGCAACCCAAAAACTAATTCTAGACTTATTTTATAAATTCCTTAAACTTGAAGAACTGGAAAATAACTCCAAAGTTTCTGAGTTTATAAAATAATCCTCTTGTAATTAAAACTATAATTACACTTGTAGATGTGATAAATCTTACTAGATTCATATCCTCCTTTTGAAAATGATAAAACAATTTACACAGACTTCTAAACTTGAGATTAGATCCCCAGTGTACACAAAACACTTATCTAATTTCATTACTAAGGATACCGAAAAATATCTTATCTTATCATCTCTAACGTTAATCAACCACCAACATTAATTATTTTGACTCTATGAATCCTTTTAATCATATATAATTCTGTTTAAGTCATAACTTGACTTAAAACTTGCAATGACTTCCTTATTGAGAACCTTTCAATAAGTCATGCATTCCTCGGATTAGTTCCCTTTCAAGAACATTTATTTTAGATCACTTCTAAAATCATCCGACAATTATATACTTTAAAAGTTCATACTTGAATTTATCATACTAGTTAGATCAATCCTTCATAACTTGATAAATACACTAGTCAAGGTGCTCCCACTATCTTTTATGAAAAAAATGTATTCCTTTAAGACACCCCTTTAGACTTAGTCAATCATTGACTAATATGCCTAAAACTTGTGTTTTAAACACCTGTTCTTAAAGTTTAGTTTTTGTAAGAAATTTAATTGTTTTATGAAACCAAAAACTTGGATTTCCCATGTATCCATCTTTTCAATTACGGAAAGTGGTTTCATTAAACCCAACACGATTGCAAGTATAAAACACTTGTAAAAGTATTTTAAATTTCTTTACTTAAAACATTTAGTATAAAAGAACGTTGATCATAATAACTATTACAATCACTTTATACTTTCTTAAATGTTTTATCCAAAAACTTGTTATCTAGAAATAATAACTATTATTTCTTATCTTATCATGCTCAATACTTTGACCATTCATCTTTCATAAAATCCTTGAATACTTGTAAATTAGAAAGGCTTTCTAATTTCATAAACACAGCTTGTTTATCTAAATATTTATATAGTGAGAATTAAGTAACTACAACAATTATGGCATAAGATCATTATGAATCACCTATTAAGTCAAAACTTGACTTATTAGTACCCTTTAGTCACAACTGGACTAAATTGATTCATTAAAAACACACGTGCACGGATATGAGCTAAATAATCCAAAATTTCAAATATTAAACCATAAATGTCAAACCAAGAGTTTTGAATAAAAAAAAAGCAACCAATATCCAAAAATTTAAATAAGTTTAATAGCTAAAAAACATGAATTATTAAAATATCCGCAAAAGCACGTGAGATCTCGAGTACTGGGCTGCTTCACTTTCCATCTCCTCCTACAATAAACGATTGCAAGATGTTAGAATACTTGTAATAACTTTACAAGTGGAAAGTGACAAAGAAGCTAATAACACGATACCTGAGGAGCCAAACTTGCTTCCTGCCTCGTGAGCCTTCGGACAATCTCTCTTCCAATGTCCGGCCTCGCCGCACTTGAAGCACCGATTCTCGCTTCTTGCCTTGTTTGGATTTGGCTTCTTGCCCTTGTTGTTGTCACTAGCCCTGGGTGCATTCTGGCTGGGCTGGGTCTTACCCTTTCCCTTTCCGTTGCGCCCCTTCCTCTTCTTATAACCGTCATTGCCCACCATAAGGACATCCTTAGACTTGGTCCCGATACTCTGCTCCGCTGTCTTAAGCATAGAGTGCAACTCAGCAACGGATTTCTCCATGTTGTTCATGTTGTGATTAACTATAAAAGGCTTATAGTCGTCTGATAATGAGTTGAGTATCGTATCCGTTGCTAGCTGCAACGGTACTGGGTGTCCAAGCCTCTCTAGGTGGTCATCGTTGCAAGAATGAGGCAACTCACGTCCAGGGCGTCGTTGGAGCGCTTCTGAAAAGCCTCCCTGACTTCTGCCCTGGCGTTGTTGGCAGGAGGGTTCTGTTGGGTTTCGTTGGCCATCTTACCCGCGCGCCGGAAGCGTGAAAAACAGATTTTCGGGTTTAAAAAAAAGATGCCATTAAGACCCACTAATGGTGGAACTCTACATAAAGATAATGCAACCAAATAAAAGAGAAAAAAAAAGATGGGATAGGTAATATACCATGCTCCAGCTTCTGATTTCTTCATGTTGGGATGAACTCTAAGTCACAAGAGAGCAACTCTCTATTGATAGTCTACACCAAGTTTGTTCGATCCCCAAATGCTAGTAAGCCAAGTTATGATCTTCAAGACTTGAAATCATTCCTTGGTACAACTCACAACTTCCAGAAATAGCTCAAGAACATGCTTGAATTTCTGGACTTCTCCATGAACTCACAAAGGAGCTCCAAGAACAAGAGAAGAGAAAGAGAGAGCCTTGCTTCATTTCTTGGTCAATCATTCAACGTTATGGCATGTAAGAGACATACATAGACATTTATCACCCTCTTCAGCTGATAAGCAAGGCAACAAAGTCGTGCATAATCATTACTAGATTCCCCATAAGTCAAATACTTGAGCCAAGCAATAACCAAAAAGTCAAGTTTCTGTCAGATGGATTACGCGCCGCGTAATCCTAAACCTTACGCGTCGCGTAACCCTTACGGCCGTAAGCAATAAGCCATGCGGCCGTAAGACCCTTTTTCCAGATTTCAGTTTCTCTCGTTTGCGGTGTGTCCTGTCAGGATCAATCCTTGGCATGTGACCCAATAGGCTCGTGTATTATTAGTAGCGTTACTAATCTACGTGTGTCAGTGGGCATAATATCCAACAGAATCCCACTTGTACATGACACAGCGTATCAAGAAGTAACACAGACAGAGCGCGGCCTCTAACAAGACATCTCTGCCCCCAAGTCAACGCGAGTTATGTCATCCCAAGACAAGTACCAAATCACAACCCTGTAGGTTTGATATGGCCCTATAGATAAGCGATCAATCATCCTTTTGTTCGCGATATCCTTGTGAACACGAGACATGGTTAAATGTTAATCTCCGATCGTTCACGATTATGTTTCTCGATCTCGATTGATGGTGACCCAAAATCTAGTTGCAATCGATCAAACATCATAGCAACACGAGCACGGCCGTGCATTTTACGTCAGCTCTCAATCATCGAGGGGCCCATGGATATCTCTCTAAAACTAGAGGAACAAATCCCTTTGACTGCATTGCTCCGCCACATACCCCATACTTTACCTAAAAGCTCCCTTTATAACAGCCAGTGACGAACTACGTTAGAAAGCAATCAAAGCAAAGCAGGTCCATGCTTTGGAACACATGTATCTCCAGTCTAAGGACGAAATGATATTATCTTTCTGAGTTACTCATAACATAAACCATGAAGTAAGCTCAGGTGTGGGTCGTCCAATCACTTGAATTAGTCAAGCACAGGCGAAGTGTTGCGTCTCTTTTATCCAATCCATTGTTGGATAGCGACCAACCACTTCCCTCAGTCTTAATTCAAACTTCCTCCCCAATGAAGAATGACCGACTGTGGACATTTAGAATGCAAAATCATTCTGGGAAGTTATTAAGCATGCCAAGATGGAACACAGTAAAGATTCATGAAAATACCCGCCCATGGCGTATTATTAAATCACATTTAATAATCGATATAATATGATATACAATACTCCTTAATGTTCCCAAAGTTTAGTATATCAATATATAACTAAAATAAACTTAATTCACGTCCTTTTGCAAAAGGATTTGCATGTAGGCGCTAGTATGACAACCATCATCTGCCTATGACTTAAGCTTAATTAAACGGATCAGTCATAATGCTATCCGTTTGTACTCTCATGAAGACCATACCTCAAAACACAACCAAACCACTCATAAAGTGTTTGTTGACGAGACTATGGTCCTTTGTCCAAGTCCGAGTACCTTCATTGCTTCAAAAGAACTCAATAAGGTAAGTGACACTAAGGACAATGGTTCTTGTGCAAAAGTCATTATACCCTCATTATCTCAGAAGATCCAAATAGGGTCATCAATGTTTTGAGAACCATTCTTACTAACAACGACGCATAAAATAGGATCATGTACTCCGATCTAAATCGGCAGATATCCTTTATAGAAATTAGCACTGGAGTAATAAATTACTCTAAGCTTTATCTTTCCATAAATTTTCCAATAACATATCTCAATATTTCTTGTACTCCATAATCAATATTATATATATGTTATAATCATTATGGACGAATAACTCCTGAACTAAACTTTTGAACCAAGCATAGTCGGGACATTTTCTCCAATATAATTATAACAATGCTCCCACTAGACCTGACATTCATACAGGTTTAATCCTTGCTTTTGAAAACTCACATATATGATTTTCATATCAAAGAAAAGGTTCCAACCCTGAGATGTTTATTTAAGTCTATTAATAGACTTCCATAATTTGCAGACTCTACAAGAATACTTGTGCTCTTAGACTTCACAAGGATGTTTGTGCTTGTAGACAATACAAGGATACTCTTGATATAAACGACCTCCGGATAGTGTTTTAAACACTACCTCATAAAAATTCCTGTTAAGGAATTGAGTCCTTATATCAATTTATCATAGCCATAAAAGGGTAGTGATATCTTATAAGTATCTAAGTAAACTTCAACATAACCATAGGGATAAAGTTTCAAGATGATACCATCCTTACGGTCAATCATCGAGAACACCCTTCTCATCTATGCGATATTTGAAGTTGTCTACAAAACTACTTTTGACATAGCCACTAAAAGAAAGTCTCTAGATGATACCTTCCACTTGGTCAATCATCAAGAACACCTTTCTAATCAGTCGGTATTCAAAATGGTCTACAAATTTACTCTTCGACATTACCACTAAGAGAAAATTTCCAGATAATACCTCCCTCGTGGTCAATCATCGTGAAAATCTTTCTATTAGTCGGTATTCAAAGTTGTAAACAAATCCATGCTGGTTTCTTTCAATAAAGAACCATATACACTCTCAGTATAGGGTAAAAACAAGTTTCAAACTTGAATATCCTCCATGGATTACATCTCATATTCATTGCCTCTTTTCTTCTAGCAGACTCTAGGCCCACTATGCTTCCAGTAGTTTGATGACTTATCATCAAGTCATCTTCCTTAGATATAATAAACTATATCTTTCTGGTCTTATGACGATATAGACCAGTCTAAAAGGAAATGACTATATGTCAGGTTCTCCAGCCTTCTCATGCTGAATTTTAATCATTTCTGATTATGTGCTAGTGCCAACATCGGGTTATTCCATTCAAGGTCTACTTTTACTTCTACAGACATCCATGGATATTAGTTTTACTATAAAGAAACATTTTCAAAAACACTTTGTTTTAATAAAGTTTTGAAAACCAAATATCCCATGGTCTTAGAAGAATACCTAATGGAGTAACACCTGTAGATTCTGGATTCCTTCACCTCATGTGCAAAACGCAGGTTTAGACAATCCATATTTTGAGATGCACAAGCAAAGACACTCTTTCTAGTCTCATCCTCTAAGGTGTAGTCTTAACCATCTTTGTTGGTTTAAGATTAAGAACATAGGCCGCCACTACTTTAGTATACTCCAACAATTGAGTACTAAAGTGTAACATATCAATTACCAGACCATATCAAGTATGTCCGGTTCCTCCATTATATGACCTATTATACAATGTGTCATAGAAGGAGTGAATTATGTGACAAATCCATAATTCAATTGATGGTAATAGAATTTAGAACATATTAACTCAATCTACACAGTCTATACAAGGATTAACTCGGCAAAAGCTCGACAATCAACCTTTGTGTAACTAGATTCGAGTATCATATTTCTTTATCTATTTTAATCAGGCACTTCGTTATGGTGTGTATTGAACACCTCTAAGGTTTCAAACACATAGCCTATCAGCAAATAGAAATATCCATTTCTTCTACCATCATCAGTAAAGATAACAAAGTATTTGGATTTTATACCTTATGATTTGCTTGAACGGTCTACACAAGGATTAAATCGGCTAAAGCTCGACAATCAACCTTTGTGTACGTAATCCATCAAGCTATCAATCCTCTCACATACATAAGTGAAGGATGTATTAGTAAATTAACCTAATAAATAAGATTTGTTAGTCAACATTTGATCCATGATCAAACGATTCCAAATTCCTAACCATACGGAGTTTGGCGATACAAATCTTGTTTATATGGTTAAGTCAACTATGTCATAAGGATAACTTATCCAAATTATTCATGATCATGATATTACTTCTTAAGCATTAGCTTAATATAAATGCCTTGACATGTATAAACTTTGAAACAAATACATGGTTCAAAATAATATACATCGATCGTCCAACAAATGGCATAATAGATATCAAGTTTCTAGCCTCAAAGAGCGCAAAACAAATATCTCATGAAGTAATATATTAGCTAGAGGGATAGGCAAGTTTCATACTTCCAATCCTTTCAATAGAAACAACTATCTTGTTTTTCTATTTGAAGTCCAGCTCTCCATGCTTTATATACCTACTTCCCTTTTAATACTTATACTTTGCAGCAAAAAAATTTGCAACAAATTTAAATATTATAGCTAGCGTTCAAAAACCTAGCCTTTAGAAGTAGTATTAAGACAATGGAGTATAATCATGAATGTATCTTAAGTCAAAAAAGGCTAAAAGAGTCTTTAACCCATTTAGACAAAAAAGGTGGCACTAATTTCTAATCTTTTCTTGAAGTAGCAAACTACCCCTCATGGAGTCTAATCACAATAGGCGCAATCACATTGCCCTCTAACTCCAATATAATGGAAGACTTGATTAAAAATCAAAAAGTTCCATTAAAGGTCAGTTTCTATTTCATTGATTATTTGTTCCTTAGTAGCCTTATTTGGGAATATATGAAGTAATCTTCATTAGTCATGTTTAGACTTTGCAGTCTCTAATCATACCATGAAGCTCTATCAAAGAGTTCTTCATGCGGTCCATATACGCCTTAATAATAAGGACATAGACACTTTTATTCCCACCTTCTTGCATCCGTCAACCGACTTAGGTCTAGACACACTATCCTCTCTTGTGTCTACGACACGCGTTGTGCGCATCTAATGACCTAGTTCGCATTGGTAGCAAGTGGCTTTTAAAGGTCTTCTCAATAATGTACAACTTTGTCTCAACCACTAATGTTAGACAATTAAGTTTACATGTATGAGTCTATCTTTTATAAGGAACCGATGGAGTATTAATTTTAATGTGGTGTTGTTAACGTGTAAGTTATCTTAAGAGTACACAATTTAATTAATATTAAAATGATCATCGTTAAAACAATTTACCCATTTGATTTATAAAATCAAATTTTTAACAAGGGCTAAGAACCATATTTCACCTTGCACCGTGACGGGTTTTCCGCGGATCACGTGGCAAAGCTATTTAGGCCGGTACAAATTCACCGATTGTAATCCATTGTTACAACTCTTAGTTCCATGCGGGATCCAATTTGACAACCATGGTTTCAAAATTGGCATGTTTGATCCCTCCACACCAACTTCAAACTAAGATTTTAAATAACTCGGCTAGAGCTCGAAAATTATTCAAAATATTATTTTGAAATCGTAAATCAACCATCAAGATACACGGTGGTACTCTTGCCCAACGATTGACTAGGCTAGAGCTCGACAATCAACCTTGCGAGTTGCCACACGCGCCTTCCACACAGTCTATACAAAGATTAACTCTGCTAGAGCTCGACAATCAACCCTTGTATAACTAGATTCGGGCGGTGTCATCTTATGGGTGGTGTGCAATTTACATTTAGAAAACGAGATTTAGTTTTCCGGTTTAAAAAACCATTTGAGCGGTTAGATTAACAAATAAGTGACAAAACGCATTTTTTCACTTTGAATTATAAACCATTGTTATATTCTCCTTTGTTAATCTTATGCGCGCGCGAGTTTGTTAAACCAATGTTAAAAACTCTTGAGTTTTATTATTGTCAAAAATTGTCTAGTATGCAATCCTATCATCCATGCATAAACAATAAATAATAAAACAACCACACACATATATAATAGTTGATAACCATGCCCCTAAAACCTATGCGTTTTTCCCGTGAGCCATTACGAAAAAAAACCGAAGTCATCTAAGGACATATCCTTGACTTGGATGTGCTCCCACTAAACCCGCTACCTCCACTGGGCCTCTCGGATTCGTGTTTGCCAAGACGTCTCTCCAAAGATTCCCGATGGTTGCTTCCATATTACAATTACATAGAAAATAAAATAAATGGCATACAAGCCACAAATCCTATTTTCTAGTACAAAAAATAAATAACATGGAATTTAAATTAAATAAATTAATTATTACATACCATGTGACATTTAGTCACCAAATGAATGAATAACTAATTTAACACAACCAAACATCCACAAGGTCTAGGGCATTGATTGGTTACCAACATCACATGAACAACATGAACAACATGGTGTGCCATACAAAACCATGTACACTTATGTATCTTGATTAAGATTAAATCTAAAAACTCAAGGCACTAAATAATCTCATGTATATATGTATTAGTAACAACAAACCATTTTTGATGAAACATATTCATATATACATAATGTAAGTATATGCAATTACTATTTTTATGCCAAAAATAATAATATACATATAAATACACCAACTAAGATACAAGGCATCTTAATATACCAAAAAAATAATTTATGGAACAAAAATCACAGAAACCATTTTTGGATGCCAAAAACCTGACTACAAAAACTGTTTTATAATTTATAAAAAATCTGTCAGATCCATTTATGCGCCACGTAACCCAAGCGGTTCCGCGCCGCGTAACACGCCTGACAGAAAATCCAGTTTTTCGATTTCGGGTTTTTCAGGCCACCAAGGTGCAATACCTATGTAGAGATAGCTCTGATACTACTGTTGGGTTTCGTTGGCCATCTTACCCGCGCGGGGGAAGCGTGAAAAACATATTTTCGGGTATAAAAACAAGATGCCATCAAGACCCACTAATGGTGGAACTATACATAAAGATAATGCAACCAAATAAACGAGATGGGATAGGTAATATACCATGCTCCAGCTTCTGATTTCTTTATGTTGGGATAAACTCTAAGTTACAAGAGAGCAACTCTCTATTGATAGTCCACACCAAGTTTGTTCGATCCCCAAATGCTAGTAAGCCAAGTTATGATCTTCAAGACTTGAAATCATTTCTTGGTGCAACTCACAACTTCCAGAAATAGCTCAAGAACATGCTTGGATTTCTGGACTTCTCCATGAGCTCACAAAGGAGCTCCAAGAACAAGAGAAGAGAAAGAGAGAGCCTTGCTTCATTTCTTGGTCAATCATTCAACGTTATGGCATGTAAGAGACATACATAGACATTTATCACCATCTTCAGCTGATAAGCAAGGCAACAAAGTCGTGCATAATCATTACTAGATGCCCCATAAGTCAAATACTTGAGCCAAACAATAACCAAAAATTCAAGTTTCTATCAGATGGATTACGCGCCGCGTAATCCTAAACCTTACGCGTCGCGTAACCCTTACGGCCGTAAGCAATATGCCATGCGGCCGTAAGACCCTTTTTCCAGATTTCAGTTTCTCTCGTTTGCGTTATGTGCTGTCGGGATCAATCCTTGGCGTGTGACCCAATAGGCTCGTGTATTATCAGTAGCGTTACTAATCTACGTGTGTCAGTGGGCATAATATCCAACAGGTTCCCAAGAGGTTGTTCTAGGACGTACCACTTACTCTCGTGCATCAGCACGATCCGGAGATTTCTCTCCCAAGTGAGAAAGTTTGGCCTGGTGAGCTTATCCTTCTCAAGGATAGAGCGAAGAGAGAGGTTTTTAGTGTTGGTAACGTTTGTTGCCATCTACAAATTAAAACCTGGTTTAATTAGTAATTGCAAATAAACTTTTCTAACATATATCATCAAAACCCATAAATAATATATATCAGACCTAGGACCCATATTTCACATACTTGACGCAAGGTTTGGTCACTTCCCGCCAAGTCATGTTATTTCTGGTAGGTAACACCCTGTACCAATCGTACCTAACTGGTACGACTCCTAGAACCTCGTAGAGCACTTAGACCCAGTTTAGTATGTTTAACTCTACTCTAGTGCATTTTGGGCTGGGACTCCCGATTATCACCAAAATAGATCGCACCACCTAAGACAGTATGAATTCTGGCCGGGACTCCCGATTATCGCAGAATCTTTCATACCATTTGCCGCAATGGTTTGAACCCGGATGCCCAAGGTTTGGGCACTTCCGACACCGAGTACCGTTTAACATCAAAGGTGTACAATTAGATGGGTAGCACACTGATCTAAGATTTTCTTGGGTTTTATTATTAAGTTTAAAAGAAAAACTTAATTTTCCTTGAAAAACCATTTTAAAATCATTTGTTTTAATAATACGATTTACATGTGTACCTATACTAGGTGTACAAAACGGCTTTATAAGTTCCAAACTTATAATCTTGACAAAACTTTAAATTTATAAAAATTTAACTAACACGACTAACAACCTGTAGTCGTATTCTAGTTTCTCATAAATCGTGGTTTTTCACTATTTAATAATTACCTATTATTAAACCCCCTTTTCACATCATTGCATACAAAAAGAATAAGCATAAAAGGGATCACCACCACGCAGATAATAAGCATATAAGACCTATAGTTTTGCCAACTAATCCTAAGGTCAATCCTAAGGATAAAGAACTTGGATTCGCCTTCGTGATGTATTGCTCCCACTTGCCTTGACACCTCCTCCGAAGTCTCCGAACAATGTGCAAGCCATCATCTTGGAAATCTTCTTGAACTCTGTCTTGATTATGAGACAAAACTACATCTACTCTATTACAATTACAATAATAAAGGGGTTGTAAATGGCACGCAGGCCTCCCCGAACCAGTACAAGATTACAATTGGAAAAAAAAGGATTATAATTGGCACGCAGACCTTCCCAAAACCAAAAATAAAAGAAGAAGAATAATAGCTAGTCCTAAGTCGGCAAAACTATAGCTATATATCACAACCAAATAATTATATAAAATATAATCAACCACGCAGTCATACATATATAAAATGGTAAACTATGCGATAAACACATAAAACCTGATTCATTTAACTATTCTCATTTACCCTTTTGATTAACAACTATCAATCAAATATGAGAATTATAATCTTCTAAATTATTCAAATCACCTTGACCAAAACAGTTTTTCAATAAGCTTTGAAAAACATAACTTTATCCAAAAAAGTTGAATAAATCCTATGTCGAGTTTTTCACTAGTTTTACCAAAAACTTAAACACGACAAAAATTTGATCATTATTTGAATAACATCATCTTGTTAGTTTCTCCTTTTATATAAACTTACCCTTTTAGAGTTTATTTATAACGTCTCAACTGGACATCATAAATAAACATCCAAAAACTATATATTTCAATTAGACTAATTAAAATATATATGACTACTAGTTTATATAAAACTTATTAATTTTAAAATTTAAAATTAATAACTTTGTATTTAATCGGAAAAATAATTTGGGTCGACAACCCTTGGGCCGAGAACCCATCAAGGCCGAGACCCACTTGGACTGAGACCCACTTGGGCCAATACCCACTTGGGCCGAGACCCACCTGGGCCGAAAAACCCTTCTAGGCCGAATGCCCTCCTAGGCTAAAAGCAACCTGGGCCGGTTGGGCCGTGGTGCCTGGGCCGAAGCCACGCCTCCGATGACCCAGCCATGCCGCCGATCACCACCGCCGAATCCTGGGCTACCGTCGACCTGCGAACGACGCACCTGGGCTGTCGCCGTCGTTGCCACCAGCGGTGGTGGTGGTCTTGTTTTTCCGATTACAAACAAAATAAAATTTAAATCCTAACCCTTTTTAATCTATTAAAACAAACTAGTTCTAATATCCCGATCTAAAATTGGATTTAATCAAGAACCAAAACTTTTAATTATCAATGTAACCTAAAAACTATTTCATTAATAATTATTAACCTTAAAACTAGATTTTAACCTTTAAACAAAATTTGTTTAAATTTCTGATCAAAATCAAGCTTTAGGTAAAAGACTTGTCCTTTAACCGTTCAAACATGAGGCGTGTTCAAACTTATCTGATTAAAGCAAATCTTTTATATTTTAAAAAAAATAGAAACTTGTTTTTCCTATCCTATGGTTTTCGATTTTCATAAGAAGAAACAAGATGAAGTAGAAGATCATACAAATGAATCAATCGTCTAGATTAACTAGGTTTTATCAATTAAACAAATTGTTTAATTTTCTTGATTTAGAACTTTTTTTCTTTAAAAGTTGTAATCCTTCAACCGTTCAAACTAACTGTTTAAACTTTCTAGTCAATAGGATTAAAACTTTTAATAACTGGGTAACAAAAACAAACTGTTTTGTTGCCCTTCTTGATTTTCGAAAATCACTAGAAGCAAGTAGGAGATCAAGAACAAACCTTAAATCTAAAAACAGGATAAACTAGAAACTATAGATCATAGAGCCGAGGCTCTGATACCACTGAAGGGTTTTGATCTGACCAAACAACCTAATGACACGATCTGGTCAAGCCCTGTGTTTGATTCTACTGGTTCAATCCTAAAGCGGAAAAAGATTGAACACAACCCTCTAAACCCCAAAAAGGTTAGGATCTTACTAATGATCATATCAGTTTCTTAACAACAATCCAGATAAAAGGTTTAGGAAAAACAATACCTGCTTGATCTTGGGATTGCTAAAGGTAGTCCACCACTACAGCACCACCAATGAACTGGCTGCTAGACCGCTCCTGGAATTACCCGAATAACACACAAAACGTGTGTGTATGTGTGTGGTTGTCGACGCAAGCAAAAACCGAACCCCTTGGGGTCTTCTTGTTGTCGACGCAGAGGAAGAGGGGAACGCAGGGAGGGGGTAAGATGGCTAGGATTTTTCCTTGATTCCAATTAATGTATCTTATAAGGAAAAAATAAGTTTTTCTAGGTTTAAATACTTAAACCTTATCCAAGCCCAAGCCCATTCAATTAAAGCCCATGACTTTAATTGAAGTTTCATTCCTTGCACTTTGACCCGTGGACTTTACTAGTTAATTAATTAACTGGTCCGTTAAATATTAAACTTAATATTTAAATTTCTTTTGAATAATAAATGACTATTTATTATTTCTTTTCTTTCTAATAATTAATTCAACTGATTAATTATTTATTTACCTCTCTAATAATTAATCCATCTGATTAATTATTTCCACATATAATTATGGTAAATTCCAACTGTTCTAATTTGGGTGTGTAGCAGTGTGACCCTTTAGTCTCTTATAACATTGGATACAATGTACTCATTAATTATCTCTGCACATAATCTAACAATGATTGGTTAGTCTATTGCTTTAAGAGTTTGTATATTAAGCAAAAAAAAATTTCCTACTTAAAATTAAGTAGTCTTACAAATTTTAAGAGAGAGAAAGTTAAATGCTTTATATATTTGTATATATATATATATATATATATATATATATATATATATATATATATATATATATATATAATTGGGTTGTTACAAAAACCTAGCTCCAATGACTGTACTCCGCTTTACTTCATGTATTTTTTTTCTTAATTTCTTTTTTCCATTTTCACCGTGCTCTTATTTTTGGGTTTGGACCCGGGTCCAAGTGTATGTTGATGTATGTTTCAATGTGCGATGATGTTTCACTTCATGTGTGTTTGTGTGTAGATCCAATGGTATGTGTGCCTGTATTTCTAATTGTATGTGTGCGTGATTCTGTGTGCGTCTATGTGTATATTAATGTGCTTCTATTTACATATCGATGGGTGTTGGCGTGTGGGTGTTTCACTGCCCATGTGTGTGCTTAGTGTGCGTATATCTACTTTACAAATCTTGGTGTATTTATATGTTTATGTGTGCTATGCATGTTAAGGACATCAATGGGTCAGAGGTGGCTGAAGATGGTAGACGATGGTGGTGGCGGTGGTTAATGGTTATCAAAGCACCCTCTTACTCACACATTTTAAAACTTAAAAAGTATTTTTTCCATTTAAATAAACTTAAATACATGTGTTAGAGATCTACCTTGCAACCAAACACACATGAGTAAGATGTTATATAGTTCCACCAAAACCTACAAACTTCCGTGCATACACACAAAAAAAAGATTAAAAATTCAACATGTAAAATGAAGGTTATCAGATGCTACTTGAGTGCACTATAGTCGGTAGAAAAAGTGTGTTTGTATGTGTGTGTGTGTGTGTGTGTGAGAGAGAGAGAGAGAGAGAGAGAGAGAGAAAGGTGATATGAGATAGGGTAGGGTGATAGGACAGGTCATAGGTAGGGATGACAATTGTCACCCAATCCAATGATCATCCACCCGATCCAATCCATCTATAATGGATATGGACAAAGTTAAATGTATGAATTTCGGATATGGAGTGAATGTGGATGTTTATTGAATCGGATATGGATAAAGATTTTTCATCCATGGATGAATCCATTAACCCAAATTAATTTGATATAATTGTAATTTTATATAATTAAGTATGATTTCATGTATGTAGTTTAATTTCAAAACTTATATATAAGTATATTAATAAAGATATATATAATTATATCGGAAATGCACACTCTTTTAAAATATTTTTGTAAAGTTGTATCGATTACATCCACGTAAGTGTCAAAGTAAAAGAAACTGTGAGTAATATCTTTTTTTGAAAGAACATATGTATTTATATCGATAAAGATCATAAATTATATATAAAAATATGGTATTTTCTTTGGCGCAAAAGTTTTTTTTTACATCCAATGGATATCCATTTACCCGTTAATCTGATGGATACGGATATGGACAGATGAAATAATTTTAGATGGATATGGACATCGATATGGATGATGAAAAATTAAATGGATATGGATGTGGATATAGTGTCACCCGATCCACATCCGATACATCGTCATTCCTAGTCATAGGTGGAAGGGTTTGGGTAAAGTCTAGAGAAAAAAAATAATTAGTAGAGTTTGAGTAGTGGTTACCTTCTATCACATCAACCACACCATCATGTCGGATTTTTTTTTTCTATCACTTAGCCCATCACTCAGCTTCGTAGTGGTTACTTTCTACAACACTATAATTTGAAACTCACTTAATACCCACTAACTAATAAAAAATTATATAAAGAGACTTTAGACCCACAAAAGCTACCACTTAGCCACCCCTTGTGTGGTACTCTCACTTAGCCATGGAGTGACACCCTTCTTACCACTCAAGGGGTAATACCACATACCTCTTTAACCCCCTTCTACTCTTACCACTCTTAGAGGGGACGGAGTGGAGATGTTTATAGGCGGTGATAATATGGCATTTTTTTGTACAACAAACTCACACACACCCTAGTTCTACACCTTTGTCTCAAGCGAGACATGAACACTCAACCTCAAAGATTTGAAGGAAGAACACCTTACACATCTTGGTTCGCTGCATA
The DNA here is from genome assembly GCA_947179395.2 of Pulicaria dysenterica. NCBI lineage: Eukaryota > Viridiplantae > Streptophyta > Magnoliopsida > Asterales > Asteraceae > Pulicaria > Pulicaria dysenterica. The sequence continues at coordinate 5,766,008 of OX359289.1, read as the reverse complement.
GATCACTTTCTTTTAAAAATTTTTTTTGTTAAAACGCAATAAGCATATAAACTAATTATATTAGCAATCCCAAACACCCTTCGATTTATTTCCTATGTAGGTTATGTCTAACTGATCTGTTTTTTAATTGTTTTCTTTTACTGTTTGTTGTAGCCTGGTCCGGATTCCATTGGAATCGTTGCTATTTCTCATGGTTGCACCGGTGATAAAAATAAAAAGGAAGGCTAAATTTAAAGAAAAATATTTCTCTTAACAAATTCTTAAATTAATCCTCAGTAAAATAGATAAGCTAATGGAAGAAAATCAAGAAATTTTCACAAAAGAAAAAAGGTGTTAAAAACTAAAATTTTCACAAAAGAAAAAAAAAGTGTTAAAAACTAAAATTTTCAAAAAAGAAAAAAAAGTGTTAAAAACTAAAATTTTTACTTAAAAATGAAAAATAAAAAATTGGTCATGGTAGGTTTCTGTCTATAAATAGCAGGGTTCTAAAAGCGTCACGACGGCTCCAAGGTGCGAGGCGCGACTCCAACGTTAAGAAACAACCCTTGGCGGCAGGGTTAGGCGTGGCGTAAGACAAGGCAGCATAAGGTGCGCCTTTACGCGCCAAATGGGGAGTTTTTTATAGCGTGACGTGCAAAAAATATTTTTTTAATTTGTTTTTTACTTTTTTATATACATTTTGCGATCGCGTGTATTTAACTTCTATAAATTTGTATTTTGTAATTTGTATATGTTACGTTGCTCCTAATTTGTGCAACTTTGTGTAATTTGTAAATTAAGATTGATAAATTGGATATAAATATTTATAAAATATATACAGAAATGCCGTCTTAAGTGCCGCCTTAAAAAACGCCATGACTCCTAAAACTTGAAGCTTGACCTCGCCGCCACGCCACACCCTACGTTATTTAGAACAATGATAAATAGTGCATTCAATTCAGTTGAACTTTCTTTACCTACAAACATTGAATTTGATAATATAATGATAGTTGTCAGATTACATATCTTTTAACAGATGTAAATTAAAAAAAAAAAATTCCTCTTAACAAATTCTTAAATTAATTCTTAGTAAAATAGATAAGCTAATGGAAGAAAATCAAGAAATTTTCACAAAAGAAAAAAAAAGTTTTAAAAACTAAAATTTTCACAAAAGAAAAAGAAGTGTTAAAAACTAAAAATTTTACACAAAAATGAAAAATAAAAAATTGGCCATGGTAGGTCTGTCTATAAATAGTGCATTCAATTCAGTTCAACTTTCTTTACCTACAAACATTGAATTTGACAATGATTGTTGTCGGATTACATATCTTTTAACAGATGTAGATTTGTTTAATACTTAAGTTTGAAAGGTAATATATCTTTCTAATTTTCTTCTTATTTATTCTTTTACTAATAAGATTAATATAAGTTTTAAAATTAATGGAGGAGATAGGAAAAGAGAATTAGTGTACTACACATATCATCTTGTGATGAATAGAAAGTTCGAGTAAGATAAAAAAAATAGAAGGATATATCATTTTTCTATTTGTAACATTACTATCATATACTTACTATTTAGAGAAAATGTTTGATTTTGGTTTCAAATATTACAAATTACCTAAAATTCAATAAACGTAATCATACCATAAATAACTGTCTAACTATAATTTGTTTTCTTCTAATGTATATCTATTATAGAGAAATGATCAATATAGTCTATACTTAATCCATAGTCCTGAAGGACTAATTTTAGCCTATAGATCAGCCTCATCAATGGTCCAGATTGAATTTTAAAATTTTGGGTGGAGTGACATTTTCGTAATTCACATGTGATATTGAACACAACTCATCTATTATATATTAAGTTAATAAATAAGTTTTTAGTATTTTAGCATAAATATCAATAGGCTAATAGCAGGCTAAGATTCTTTATTGATATTCTAATAATATATATAATTGGGAAGCATTAAAGTGGCTGGGTTTTGCTAATTTGCGTCACTATGGTTTACCATATATACTATGTTTACATGCCCTTTTTGAAAAAGTTCATTACAGCCCACATGGTAAGGCTCATTACCTATATTTAAGAGATACGAAGCTCGAATCCTCCTCCCTGCTTATTTTTTAGCTTTTTGCAAATCTTCTTTAACATTTATTCTATTTTATATTTTCATTCACTAACGCGGCGCATCACTTTTTCCCATTTCATTATTCTTTTTGAGATTAAATAAAACTTTAAACTATCTATAACATAATTTCTTGAGTTAATTACAAAGATGGTCCCTGTGGTTTGTGCTGAATTTCACATTTAGTCCTTTAAAATCGAAAATTACACTGGTAGTCCTTATGGTTAACGTTTTGTTTCACTTTTGGTCCTTTAGACTAACTCCAGTTAACTTTGACCGTTAGTCAAAGGGTATTTCAGTCTTTTCCCACTTTATTCTTGTTACCAAACAAGGTGAACCTATTAAAACTACTTCCAAACACACTTATTTAAAGGAGTTATTCTCTATTTGTTTCCAAACACCCACACTCTCTACTACCCTTATCATTCCAAACACCCATACTCTCTACTACCCTTATCACCCCTCTCTATATCATTTCTCATACTTCCAGATCTGAAAAAATCAAAACCCGTCGGAGTTCAACCCACCACCGTCGCCGCCGCAACACCGTTCGAACCACCACTATCGCCATACCGCCGCACACCCCCACTGTAACTCACCACCCCTCTCCACAGGATACGGGTCACAGCCACTAACAGTCGTCTCTATACCCCTTCCACCGGACGCCGCCGCCGCCGCCGCCACCGCCACCGCCACCGCAACCACCAAAGGTCTCGCTTCCTCTCACCGTAAGACCACCGACTACAACGAACTCCGCTAGATCTGAACCACCACGACCATCGCTCACAGATCTGAGCGCATGTTCTTCGATTTCTCTGATCTTGTTCTTCAAATTTTGGATCTTTTCTGGAGGCGGATGTTGTAGCAGAAGGAATTTTTTTCTGGTGTTCTTCGTGAGCTTGATAGTAATGAAGAAGAGAACAGCGCCGCTGCTGCAAATCTGAAGAAAAAATTAGTTTATGCTGCAAATCTCTTGTTCTTCTCTCACAGGTTGTTTATGTATCGTTCTTGATTCATCCTTCAAAGTTGGTTTAGGTTTCTGATTTTTCGTTTTTGCTTGTTGTTCAGAATGAAATATTAATAAACACTTGATTCTATTCTTGTTCAGATAAATCTAATTCAGGTTATAATCTACCAATTTCATAGTTCAATAGCATATAAGAATGAGTTACATTTGTATTTGATTCATCTCTAACCATGGCTGTTTGTATATTTTTCTTTTTTTTAAGTTCTTAATTAATGAATACTGAAATAAGGGTTTGTGTTTTATAATTAATTTTTAATTAATAAATAATGAAAATGTGTGTTTGTGTTTTTTTTTTTATAATTTTTAACTAATGAATAATGAAAATGGATGTTTGTTAACAAGGATAAGATTTAAAATGACCAGAATACCCTTTGACTAACGGTCAACTTTAACACCAGTTAGTCTAAAGGACTAAAATTGAAACAAAACGTTAACCATAAGGACTATCAGTGTAATTTTCTATTTTAAAGGACTAAATGTGAAATTTAGCGCAAACCACAAGGACCATCTTTGTAATTAACTCTAATTTCTTTATTAATTTTATATACATCTTAATTTTACGCAGGTTTGTTTTCTTGTCATGTTTTTAATTTTAGATTTCGCAAAAGAAACCAAATTGACATTTTTGTTATCTCATTAATTTTTAATGTATGAGTGATGGCCCTCTTTTTTTAAGTTTCTATTCTATTGATTTTTTTTTATTTCATTATTCTAAAGCCTACTTCTAATCTGACTTTTTTATTTTGCTAATGTTATAATTTTTGGATGAAAATAAAATAAAATAATAATAAATAATACACATATAAAAATTGATTTCATACAAGAACCATTAAATTTAAAAAAATTTCACATGTATATTTATAAACTGAAAGAAATGTTTGTTTTACAACTCCTATATTTTAAAGACCATAAACATATACATGTTTTCTATTGTTAGATAATAAGGGTTGTGGATAAAAATAAAAAAAGTAATATTAACTTTTAAAAATGGTAATCACAACTCATGTCTTCATAATTAACTTTTCATATTTTCAAACATAGAAACAAAATTATCATTTTTATAAAAAATTAAATATTATTTTATTTTATTCTTATCCACAACCTTTTATTCTTTCTATTTACTAAAATTATTGTGGCTACTATTACTATTAAATAAGTCTATTTAAATCGTTTAGGTGTTAAAATTATATTTGAAAAAGTTCTACATTTTTAATCCGTAGCATAACGCGGCAATCACCCTCGTTCTAACTAAATGACAATGTTAAATAGTCTATGTCTATGTTTTTAAACCTATGACGCGTAGACAATCTCATGTGTATAAATTTATGTTATAATACTTCGTAGTTTGTAAGAACGTGTAGACACAAAATATTGTAAATTAAAACAACTAACATCCTTTTTATAGCAATTCTTAGAAAATTTTAAACCAAACAAATAATGCGAGTAAAAAATTGATTTCAATTGCACTTTAATAGCTTGTATTAAGTAACTCAATTTTTAATAGTTTCAGTTGTTTTTAATTAACAAAAAGAATAATGTGTACGAGTACAAAATGTATCAAAAGTATTAATTGTTTTAGATTTATCAATAGTTAATTGAAATATTAAAATTATATACTATCAGTAGGAATGCACGTTATATATATATATATATATATATATATATATATATATATATATATATATATATATATATATATATATATATATATATATATATATATATATATATATATATATATATATATATAGAAATATATATAGAAATAGCATCAATATAGAACCCCCCCTTAAGTATAGAACCTAAAGAACAATTATGGGCCATTGGATTTAAAGATCAAAGGCTGAGATGAAATCCTACAATTTATTATAATTTCAAACCAATTATAACTTGAAAAGGGTAATTTTGGAAGAAAAAAAATCACTGTTCCTATTTTATCTCTTCTCCGCCTCTCTCCTGATCTCCATCTTCCTCCACCATATTCTTCCATTTTAGCCACCACATGTGCAGAGGGCAACCTCTCCTCCGGCGACCGTTCTTCCGTCCAACACTATCTATGCTGATCCCGATGACGACGACACTGGGTCAGGCAATCTTCATCCAGCCGACGCTACCTACGACGATCCCCGTCCGACGACGACACCACCTCCGACACTTCCTCCGGCGAAATCCACCGTCGATTTTTCTTTCGTCTAAAGTCGGGGGGTGATTTGACGATGATGTTGAAACCAACAGTTGCTTTTTTTGAGCTTTAACTTCATTGTTTATACCTCCTTTTTTTCTAAGCCATACATGAAAACATGAAGGTTTGTCATCGAGATGCAGATTTTGTAGAAGCAGTACAATCATATATATTATATGTATGTCTATTATAGTTTTTATATAAAAGTTTTATTTTTTGAAAAAGCAGATGTGGAACAATTTGGTTTTTTTGTTTAGGTTTGTTCAACAAAGTTGAAATTTGTTTTCCAGATTATATTAAAGTTGAATTTGTGTTTGGTTTATGATTCATGCCCGAATAATTTTGTTATTTGTGAGTTTTGAAAGAAGATAATAGAAGCAAATAACTGATGTAGTGTTGTGTTTGGAAATTTTGCATTGTAGTATTGTGTATGAAATTTTGCATTTTGGGTTTAAGTATGTAATTTGCATTTTGGTCTTTTTTTTTTTTTTTTTTTTTTGCATTTTGGCTGGTTTTTCTTTGAATCAGAATGTGTAAATGCAAATGAAGTTCTCAGTTTGCATTTTGCATTTTGGGTTTAAGTATGTAATTTGCATTTTGGGCTGTGTTTTTTTGCATTTTGGACTGGTTTTTTCGTTGAATCAGAATGTGTAAATGCAAATTCAGTTTGCATTTTGCATTTTGAATGAAACCCAGATGCAATTGGAAAATTTGCATTTCAAAAAAAAAAGTTTCGAAAATATATCAAGCCTAGTCTTGTTTGAAAGAGGATGAAAAACTGAATCCAATGGTATAATTTTCTCGCTTAAACGCTAAAAAACGAAGAAGTTATGATCATTTAAATGTTTGGGTGGTTTTTTTTTTTATTAAAAATGTGATTTGCTGGAAGAGAAGGAGGAGGCGCGTGGGATGTGTATTTTTTTTTAATTTTCCAGTTTTGCCCCTATTCATAATGCCACATGTCATCATCACAAGAGTTCTTTAGGTTCTATGTTTAAGAGTGGTTCTTTATATAACCTTACCCTATATATATATATATATATATATATATATATATATATATATATATATATATATATATATATATATATATATATATAAGACGGTTTAAACGAGAACTGTTTTTTATACAAGAATTACGATAACTAATCTTAGCCTTTGATTAATATTAATCAATGGCTAAGATTTTTGGACGGCTCATTAATGCTTCATTAATGATTTGTTAATGACTCATCAATATCTCATTAATAACACATTAATGAGGGTTATTTCGGAAAAGTCAAGCCTCTCAAATTAATGACGGCTCGCTCGGACGCAATTCACGATTTGGTAAATATATAAATACCTCTACTAACAAGTCATTAATAGGGTTAAAAACATTTATCGCAGTCCTCGTTCGAAAAACAGTTCTCGTTTGAGATTTTTCCTATATATATAATCTTACTACTTTATAAAGCATTTACAACTTTCAAAACTCTTAATTTTTGAATAAATTGAAAGTACTAAACTACCCTCAAATCAAAATAAATAAAAATTGTTAAATGAAATAACTATTAGTTGGATTTAATGAGATTCATATATATACCAATTTTAGTGAACAAACCTTATATAATAAGAATGTATTTAAAACCAAAAGTCAATGCCAATTAACTTAATTATTACAAAATATTTTAACAACTAAACATTTTATTATAAATATTGTATCACATAATACATAGTTAAACTTAATTATTAAAAAATATGTATAAACAGACTTATGAATTTCAATAACCTATAACTTAAATTCATAAATATTTATATAATCTGAATGACTCACTAATTAAAAAGGACAAGTTGCCGAGCAAAACTATTCGTCACCACTGCATTGACGCGGGACTATGCTAGTGTGTGTATATATATATATATATATATATATATATATATATATATATATATATATATATATATATATATATATATATAGGATCAATAAAGTCCTACCCCTTAACCATAGTCCTTAAAGTCCAATTATGGTTCTTTAGATCTTGAAGATCAAGGGTTAAGATTAAAACATACATTTTAATTTAATTTTATAGCAATTATAACTTGATAAGGGTATTTTTGGAAGAAAAGAAAACCCATGTTCCCCTGATTACGCTATTTTCTCTCTCCACGTATATTCTTCTCTACCAATTTCTTCATTTAACAACAGAGAGTTCCATGGCCTCCATCCAACGATTGCTCCTCCAACGATTTCCTCCTCCGGCATCTTGCACAACAACCCTTTCGCCGGCTGTAATCCCGTTGATGTTCTCATTCAATGGTATCGGAGACCGGTCTGCTTCCTCCACTAAATCTCTCATCCACACTACCCCTCTCGATCTTTCGATTCCAACACATGTGCCGTGGCCATCACCTGATCTGTAGTCCACCAAGTTAGTGAAGGATAATCCCCAATCAAGTGTTAATCGAAAAGGCTCCTTCATCTGGTACAAGAACATGCATTGAATCACCTGTTAATAACGCAAACGCATTTGGCAATGAAATTGGGGAATATGATGAAGGTATTATACTAAAATACTGTTTTAATCATCTATTTATAAAGTAAAATCAATCGATTAATACAGTTATTCACAATGTTGTGTGTTATTCGTCATTCTATGTTTTTATCATTTTAGGCATTTTATCATTTCCGCACAGAACACTTAACTGATATACAGACTTTAAATGTTAGGTGTTTATCATTATTACCCATTTTAGCTTTACCTATGCTTGACTGTAAATTCAAACAATATTGCTCAAGAATGATATACAAACTTTAAATATTTGGTTTTTATCATTTATAGCCATTTTAGCTTAACGTATGCTTGACTGTAAATTCAAACAATGTTACTCAAAAATTGCATTTTGATTGTGAAAAGAAGAAAATGATGAATAGAATGATGAACATGATTAATTCCAGCGAGTTAATGACATTATTAGTGCATAAACATGATAAAGATGAACAACATTTTGACTAAGGTCATGTTTATACTTGTTCCTCATTGTCATCATTTGTATTGAATATTTTTAATAAAACCATATTTATCATTTTGATTTATGCTTTTGTTACTGTGTCCTGTCGGATGGATCTTATATCAGACAAATGCTTCAATATGAATTTGTAACCATTTATTATCATTTTCACTCCGTTACAAATTTATAAGTTGTATTCTATTCACTTTTTTTTATCTATATATGAACTGATATAACAATGTGACTCCAAGATGTATTTTTATATAGATATGAACTGTTATATCATTTAGGATAGTGAATATATTTGAATATTTTTAATAAAACCATATTTATCATTTTGATTTATGCTTTTGTTACTAAGTCCTGTCGGATGGATCTTACATCAGACAAATGCTTAAATATGAATTTGTAACCATTTATTATCATTTTCACTTCGTTACAAATTTATAAGTTGTATTCTATTCACTTTTTTTATCTATATATGAACTGATATAACAATGTGACTCAAAGATGCATTTTTATATAGATATGAACTATTATATCATTTAGGACAGTGAATATAATAACAATGTGACTTAATGATGCATTTTTAAACCCACTAAACTGAACTGATGATCATGCCTACCATAATGGAAATGATAAAACTTTAAGAGTCTTGTTGTAACCTTGTTTTCATACAAACTGTAAAGATCTTATATTTTGGACATCAAAACACTAAGTTTTTTACTGAGTTTTTTTTAATAAAACCATGATTATCAATGTGATTCAATCAACATGTCTTTATAATAGATCTTACATCATTTACATGCTTCCATATGACTAAAGCCACTAAAATGATGCATTTTTAAACCCACTAAAATGATTATCTTGCCTAGCATAATGGAAATGACCAACTTTAAGAGTCTTGTTGACAAATTTCATGTTTTGAAGTTCCATTGTTCTGATACTTTACATATGACAGTGTATCCATCTTTTTGATACTTTCAATTATTATGTCTATATGTTGGATGCTGGTACTGACTTATTTTGTAATACTGTCATTTTGAATATTGTATAACATATTGAATAATAAAAGTCAAAAATCCTCAAATCATCATTTTGATACCCTTTTTAAAAGACTGTGTATCCATGTTTATCATGTATGATGGCACTTAAATCATTTTCATGCTTTGAATGTACATGTGAATCCATGTTTAAATGCTCTTTGGTCCCACATTGTTAGCATATTCATAATGAAATTGATACAAAATGATATAAACATTGTAATATTGTTTTTATATTGAACTTACATCATTCTGATATTTTGAATATGATAGTGTATCAATGATTCATCATTTTGATACAATTATTATGTCTCTTGTATGCTGATACATCATGTCTCATGTATACACTATTTTCTGCTTCAAACAACTTAATTGATGTTAGGATGTTGTTGTGTAGTATATACAAATACATATTTAGGCTTTTCACCACGTTTAGGATGTATAAAAACATGAAAATGATGAACTACTGTTATGTTTCATATCATTTTGTTTGTTTAAACATTAAAGAGTAAGGTAGTGATTTTCTAAGTTTGATTTTGAAATGTATAGCTGAATGATGTAATTACACTTTTTATCATTTCAGTGAAGAAACCTTTAAGAAGAAGAGGTAGAGATTGTGTGCAGTATTCGGAAAAGCAATCGACAGGCTCTATTATTAGCATTCCATCTAAAAATAAGTTAATGTTTCTTTAATCTTGATTTCAAAATGCATATTATATTGGTCTAATGTAAAATTTTCTAATGTTACAGTGATAGACCTTGATGAATATGATAGAGCTTGATGAATATGATAGACCTGATGAATATGATAGACCTTGATAAAGAAGAAGCATCAGGAAATAAAAAAACATAGCAACCAGTGATGATGAAATTGATGAAAATGTAGGCATGCCAGTGTACATCATTTCATCATTTCATTATTTCATCATGCCAGCTGTCGCTTCTGTTATTTTCAATCAACATGTCAAACATGCATTTTGGTTATCATCTTCGGTCGGTTTTTCTTCTGTTTCTGCTTGTGTCATTTTGAAGCACCCGTAACTATGTCTTTACTTGTGTTATTTGGGTTGCATTTTAATATTTTGTTGAATTTTGGTTATTATCTTCATTTTGGTATTATGATCATCTGTGTATTTTGCATTTTCATTCTCTTTAGTTCACTAGTTCTTTTGTTTCTTTTTATGAGTAACATACATCTCGTTTTTTGCATTTTCGTTTTTTGCATATTCAAAAAATAAATATCCAAATCATGTCGAGACTGGTTTTAAATAAAAGAGAATTTAAAAACGAGTTGAATGGTATAATTTTCTTGCTTAAATTCTAACAAACGAATGAGTTATGGTTAATATAAAAATTGAGGGGTGTTTTTTTTCTTGAAAAAAATGGTTTGCTTGAAGCCTGGAAGGAGGCGTGAGTTTTATTGTGTATTTTTAAGTTCCATTTCTGCCCTTTCTCTCACTGCCACATGTCAGCACCATATGAAGACTTTGAGGACTATGTTTAAGGGTGAGAGTGTGAGACTATATGGATTCTTACCATATATATATATATATATATATATATATATATATATATATATAGGAAGAAGTTCCATTGAGAACCATTTTTATTGCGAGAACCGCGAGAACCAATCTGAGCCGTCCAATTCCCCCTCTTTCAATGTCATTGCCCACCAATGAATTCCTCACATACACCCTGCCACACTTAATTCCCCCACGCTCACCATCCATGAATTCCACTTATCAAATCAACGGCTAAGATTGGTTCTCGCGGTTCTCGCAATAAATTTGGTTCTCAATGGAACCCTCCCCTATATATATATATATATATATATATATATATATATATATATATATATATATAAATTACATTTGTGTCTTATTTTTTATAGTCACATATGCTAACTATGTATTGGAAGTTGGTTGTTTAAAATAATAACTACAACCAATTAAACGTTTATGAAATATTATTCATAAATAGAGTTAAGGAAATAATAAACAAAAGTTTTACTTTTATGCACGATACTTCAAAATTAAATTGCTTATAGCATCAAATTTTAACATTATTCATAATATAAAAATCACAATCACTCAAATCAAACCCATAGAGTAATCAATATTTATGTCAACTGAAAATTGATACGCCAATGGCTTTTGAAAATTGTATACAATTTCAATCTTCACGTCGGAATTTCAAATTAAATATGCATTACCAAAATGTATGTAGACTTTGATATTCTAAATGAAAGATGAAGCATATTCTAACTTATATTTGTATTACTTATGAATTTAGTAAAATTATTCAACTGTAATATTAATAGGTAACAATTTAATACAAATTGTCTTCATAGAGCCAAAGGGCTTCACACTTTAAACACTTGGGGAGGAGGGATACTACGTACTGTCGTACTGAGTATCATACATATAGTTTTTTCTTTATCAAATTTTAGCACTTTATTTACAAGACATCTCTGTGCCTTATGATCTTAAAAATTTATAGTTAGTAGGGGATAATGAGTCTAATGACTAATGAGGAATTCTCATTCGTTTGTAGAATAAATTTAAAAATCAAATATAATATAAACAAGAAAGTAATATGAGGTGAAAAATGTATTTTTAATTATCTTGATCTTATTGCTTGTGACAAAAAAAATTAACATGAAAAATATATATTTTAAATTCCGTCATATTTTATAATAAAGAGAGTTGGTTTCTATATTTTATAAATTTCTTTTATAAAGTATTTCTCGATGCCCCGTGCCCCACTGCAACGCGTTAGGTATCAAAACCTTGTTAGTAAACAAAAGTAACAAACGTCCTAGATTAAAAAATTTGTAAAAAGAGTAATAAAAAATGGAAGTGAAAAAAAAGAAATAAACACTATTTTTCATAAATATTTTAACTACTATACTAGTTTAGTAAATATTTATAAAAATACACTAGAATGGTATATATTTTTTTTCAAGTATCCTAATTTGATTAAAGATTCTTTTTTCTTTCTTTTCTTTCTCTTATCCGAAACCGCAACACTTGTTCAGACAACACAAATATCATTCAATGTTTACTCTCTTATACACTAAAAAAACAAAAAAGTGAAATAACTACTAAGCTAGAATGGAGCCTACACAGTTATACCCCCTGTCAAAAGCAAAAAGTAAAACTTCAAATTACATATTTATATGCTACAAGTAAGACTCATTTTCATCACATTTTCACACATCTACTCTCCTATTCCACATTCATGGCTTCCTCGATTGCTTTTGGAACAAGCTTTGAGCAGGGAATGTTACAGTTAATCAGGGCCAACGGAGGTTCTATAGGTATATTTGTATATATATATATAACCATCTGTATTTCTTGATACATTCTGAATTCCGATTAACTTACGAGTATATATGATGAATTAATTAATTAATATAGCAGCTTGGACTCAACAATACCCATACCCGTCTCATGTGAACCCATTCGGCATAGTTTCCATCAAGCTTGCTGGTAAAAACACTTATAATATGTGGCAGGAACAGATGGTATGCCTTATTGAAAGCCATGGTATGCAGGGTTTCATCGATGGCAGCTTTAAAAACCCCCATGACAATGGCGATTCTCAAAACACCGAGGATGAGACTACTAAGTATGAAGAATGGAAAAGATCAGACTCACTTGTGAAAGGATGGATATTTAGTTCGCTAAGTAAAAAAGTGATGAGTAGTGTTGTTGGCCTCTCCACAGCCATGGATGTATGGAGGAAACTAAAAATCACTTACGGTCCTCTCAAAGGTATTGTTCAACATTATTATTAATTATGAAAGATGGGTGTTTTGGTGTATCAATAAATAAAGCTGAAAAATATCAAAATATTAGACATTGAAAACTCACCTAAAGTTATTTTTAGCGGATATAATATTCTAGATCTCTGTTACAGATTTTAATTAGATGGTTAATAATAACTTTGATTAGTATTTTAAGGGTAAAGATCATCTCATCATGTTGTGATTAACATAACAGGGACACAACAATACCCGTACCCATCTCATGTCCAACCAAACAAATTTGTTTCTATGAAGCTTTCTGGTCAAAACAATTATTGGCGGTGGCAGGAAAAGATGTCGAGACTCATAGAAAGACATGGTATGCAGGGATTCATCGATGGTAAATTTAAAAACCCTAAAGAGAATGGTGATTCTCAAAACGCTCAGGATGATACTACCAAGTATGTGGAGTGGAAAAAATCAGACTCACTTGTGAAAGGATGGATATTTGGTTCACTAAGTGAAGACGTGATGGGTAGTGTTGTCGGCCTCTCCACAGCCATGGATGTATGGAACAAGCTAAATACAACTTACAGTGCCCTCACCACCGACAATACAGGTATTATTCATAGACGAATCGGTCAATCTAAGTCTATGTCAAGTCAAATTGGAGTTCAACCATCATGTACATATAGAGAGCGAATGCAGTCAAGCCAGAAAATGTTGCATCATATAATTTGAACTAAAAAACATGAAGTTATTATTACATAAATGCTCAATAATTTACTGGAACATAATCTTGATATATATATGTGTAAACCAAATTTGTAAATCAACCTGGAAATTACCTATCAACAGATTACATATTTATATACATACATAATGGCAGTTAGTTACTTGACAGTCAATCGGCAACCATGTGACCCTTGGAACTGATACAACATAATTGATAAGTAGTCTAGATTATATAACCAACAAAGTAAAGTTTGGTTGTACATCGAGTATATAATAACCCTTTGTGTTTCTTTAAATTAATACAGGAACACAACATTACCCGTACCCATGTCACGTCCGACCAAGTGACTTTGTTTCAATCATGCTTTCTGGTGAAAATAATTACAATCGGTGGCAGGAACAGCTGTCATGCCTCATAGAAACCCATGGTATGGAGGGTTTCATCGATGGAACATTTAAAAACCCCAAAGAGAATGACGATTCTCAAAACATAGAGGCTGAAACTACCAAGTATAAGGAATGGAAAAGATCGGACTCACTTGTGAAAGGATGGATATTTGGCTCACTAAGTGAAAACGTGATGAGTACCGTTGTTGACATCCCTGAAGCCATGGATGTATGGAAGAAGCTTAATACCAGTTATGGTTCCCTGATGACCACGGCTAACAAAGGTATTGTTAACATTATCTATAAATGGTATGATTAATTTTGGTGTATCAATCATGACGAATTGGTCAAATGGGAAAAAATAAGAAACAGTAACATGTCAAATAGGTTGTCATACAGGTTCAAACCTTTTAGAATTGTTATTGCAATGTTATATACAGTTTGCATAATTGCAGTTGTAATTAAACTAGTCAAGCCAATTTTAAAAATCAAATCAATATAAATCTTTTCCAACTCCAGCTTGTTCTTCGTGTAATATACACAGATGAGCCAACCGAGCTTGAAAGTATCAAGTCATTAGTCCAGCCATACTTAAAATTAGCAAGTGATTAGTACCAACCTTGATAATTAGTATTATAATACTCAAAATCTAGTCAAATAAGCTCGAGAGTGTTCATTAATTATTTTCAGGCTTCTCAAGATGGACTTGAACATAAAGGTTCAAGTTGAGTTCCATAGTCGATTGTATAACAATGCATGTTTTCTTTATGCATTCTGAATTGCGATTAACTAATTGTGATTACTTAACATAACAGAGACACAAGAATACCCTTACCCATCTCATGTTGATCCAATCCACTTTGTTTCTATCAAGCTTAGTGGTAAAGAAAATTATACAGAGTGGAAGGCCCAGATGAGGAGCCTCATTGAAAGCCATGATATGATGGGTTTCCTTAATGGTAGATTTAAAACCCCCGATGAGAATTATGAATCTGATGACATGGAGGGTAAGACTACAAAATATGAAGATTGGAAAAGATCGGAGTCACTCTTGAAAAGATGGATAGTTGGTTCGCTTAGTGAAAACATTAAGCGTAATGTTGTTGGCCTACCCAAAGCCATGGATGTATGGAATAAGCTATCAGACACCATCCACTTAATAGGTATTGTTTGTATTATCTGGATATGCGACGATTTTAATGTGTCATGATAAACTTGTCAAATAAAAAAAGGGAAGATATCAAATGGGTAATTAAAGAACTTAAAAACTCACTGAAGTTAATTCTTCGTGGGTACAACTAGGGGTGTTCAAAAAAACCGAGTAACTGAGAAACCGACCTGCCCCGCGTGAACCGAAACCGAAAAAACCGATACCCGTAAAACCCGCGACCCGAAAAACCCGAAAACTAGGGTACCCGCTAAACGCGGGGTGGGTACGGTTTTTAAATTTTGATATCCGCGGGTACCCGCCCCGCCCCGTATGCTTTAAGAGATATATATATATATATATATATATATATATGTATGTATATATGTATATATATTGTTTAATATGAAATAACAAAGCCATTAGAAAAAACTTAAATTCCTCAAAACTACCTAACTTACTTCTAGTAGCCAATACCGTCTCCCCCACTTCATTTTTTAGTTTTGATATAGAGAATTTGCAAGCCTACAACTATCAAGAGTTCAAAATGGAGACACTGAAATCGATCAGAAGTGTCAACTTTGATCATATCGTTTTTTTTGTTTTTACGAGGTTCTCATCGAAGATTTGTTTGATTTCTACTAGTGATTTATTCATTATTGTTGAATTTTTTCTACCGTTGTTTATTGTTATATTATGAATCTAAACTTGTTGAAAACATCAAAAATAAAAAAAGTTCAATTTTAGGGTACCCGTGACCCGAACCGTGGATACCCGCCTCCCTTCGGGTACCCGCACAACGGGTACCCGCTGCTTGCGGTTCGGTTTCGGTTTTTGAAATTAGATACCCGCCCCGCGGTTACGGGTTACAAAAAAGCCACTACCCGCCCCGCCCCGTGAACACCCCTAGGTACAACCTTATAAACTGAGTCAAGCTCGATCTTAGTGTACATGTATGAATTGATTACGTATGTGAAAGTACTGAACTGTAATATGTGAAGTGTTTAAGTATAAATTGATTACCTATGAACCTTGATTAGTATTATTGAGCTGGAAATTGTCTATTAATTAATCGAGACAAATCTTCTCAAAATCTACGTTCTTGATCAACAAAAAGGCGTGCTCAAGTTGTGTTTCATAGTGGAGTGTATGTATAACCATTCATGTCCATTTAACTATGCATTTTTAAAATTTGATTAACTAACGTCTATACATGATCTAAACAATATCAGGGAAACAACATTATCCGTACCCATCTCATGTCGAAAAACCACATGGCTTTATTTCTATCAAGCTTTCTGGCCAAAGTGAATACCATCCATGGCAGGATCAGATGGTGAGGCTCATAGAAATAAATGGTTTGCAGGGTTTCATCGACGGTAGATTTAAAAACCCCAAAGAGAAGGGTGATTCTCAAAACACGGAGGGTGAGACTACCCGATATGAGGAATGGAAAAGATCAGATTCACTTGTCAAAGGATTGATATTTGGGTCGCTAAGTGAAGACGTGATGAATACTGTTGTCGGCGTCCCCACAGCCAGGGGTGTATGGAAGAAGCTAAATTTCGCTTACGGTACCCACAACATAGGTACTATTCATAATATCATCTAGAAGGGATTATTTATGTGTATCATAATAAATAAGCAGTAAAGTGTCATATGGCTAGGCATATTAACAGGAGTAGAAAATTCTCACACAGTTTATTCATAACTAGTATTTTACCCGCGCGATGCGGCGGGGTAAAATAGTTTCATTTGTCGACATAGGGGTGTTCAAAATTCGGATATAAACCGTTTTAACCGTAATCCGAACCGCTCCGTAACCGAAAAGCCGAAACCGTTTCAAATTCGGTTTAAAAGCCGAAACCGATTACCATAAATACTTTAATTACATAAAACTGAAACCGTTTTCAAATTCGGTTTAAAAACTGAAACCGATTACATAAAATAGTACAACTCAAATAGCATTATTTACAATATGTTTCAGCAATGATCTTAAACACTTTAAATACTTTAATTACGTAAAACTGTCAGAATTTAAATACATAATGAATGCTTTAAAACTGTCAAAAAATTAATTACAAAATAATGTCCTGAATTTAATGACAGTTGTACTATTTTAAAAGTGTTAAAATTGTTGCTTAAAGTTATTGTAAAACATGTTATATTATTTGTACTACTTAACTTAAAAAATTGTTTTAAAAAAAGAGCTAAATGCTTTATAGAGTAGTAAAGATATATGCAACCTTTCTAAATGGTTGAATCTAGTTTTTAAGATTACTACTGCAATGTTATAATTTTTGTAATCAAGGTTTTAAAACAAGTCATGCCCTGCTTGCAAGCTTCTCTAGATGGATTTAAAAGATCATTAAAATCAAATTCAGTTTAAGTCGAGTGAAGATCTAGCTCAGCCTTGTAATATATGTAGACAATGAAGTAGGTTGAGCCTTAAAGCATCGAGTCTTTTAATCTGAACAAACAAGTATGAAGTGATTATTACAAACCTTGGTTTGTAATATCATTATTACAACCATCTGTGTTTCTTTATCAATTCTGAATTCCGATTAACAACTAACGACGTCTATCTATGATCTAACTAAAATAGCAGGGACAGAACAATACTCCTCCTGCCCATCTAATGTCCAACCAAACGACTTTGTTTCAATCATGCTTTCTAGTGAAAAAAATTACAATCGGTGGCACGAACAGATGGTGTGCCTATTAGAAGGCCATGGTATGCTGGGTTTCATCAAAGACAGATCTGTGAAACCCATAGGCAAATGGAAGGAATGGGAAAGATCGGACACAATTGTGAAGAGATGGATATTTGGTTCGCTAAGTGAAAATATGGTAAAAGGAAAATGAAAAACTCAAATGGGTTGAACCTCTTTTAATAACTAAATAATCGTGCTCCCACTACCACTACCACTACCACCGAAGACAGAGGTATATATTCTAATAACTAAATATTGTTCATATTATAAAAATATGGTAAAAGGAAAATGAAAAACTCAAATGGGTTGAACCTCTTTTAATTAAAGTCTATATATACTCTAATCTTCGTTGACACAACTTTCTAAATGGTTGTTTAGAAGGTTACATACATTCTCTTAAATTTCTGTCATAATGTTAAAAGATTTTGTAGTTTCAGGTGTAATTAAGTTGGTTGATTGAAATTTGAAAATGCATCTTGAAAAAAATAATCGAAATCAAATTTTGTTTAGTTCAAGTGAAGTTGGGGACTCCGTTTATATGTCTATGATCTGTTATCTTGATAATACATCGAATAATCCACTTGCCTCTCATATGAGAGTTCAAGGATCATATCTCGGAGGCTTTAATCAATATAAATCAATGTCTATAATGATAATGATTTATTAATAAGATTTATTATTTTGGAAAAATCAAATGTCTTCAAATAATGATTTCATAATTTACGGTTGGGTAAATATAAATAATCAAAATACGCCTATTAACGAGCACTAACAATATTTACAAATTATTCTTGCATTAAGAGAGTTTCTCAAGCTTTATATATATATATATATATATATATATATATATATATATATATATGAAAAAGTTCAAACGATAATCTTTTTTTCATATAAAAACTGTTAATAACATCATTAGTGAATTATTAATAGGCAAATGGAAGGAATGGGAAAGATCGGACACAATTGTGAAGAGATGGATATTTGGTTCGCTAAGTGAAAACGTGTTGCGTGAAGTTAAGAACTGCATCTACGCCTTCACTGTATGGGATCGTCTAATTTCAAAATACCGTGCTCCCACTACCACCGAAGACAGAGGTATATATTCTGTAATAACTAAATATTGTTCATATTATAAAAATATGGTAAAAGGAAAATGAAAAACTCAAATGGGTTGAACCTCTTTTAATTAAAGTCTATATATACTCTAATCTTCGTTGACACAACTTTCTAAATGGTTGTTTAGAAGGTTACATACATTCTCTTAAATTTCTGTCATAATGTTAAAAGATTTTGTAGTTTCAGGTGTAATTAAGTTGGTTGGTTGAAATTTGAAAATGCATCTTGAAAAAAATAATCGAAATCAAATTTTGTTTAGTTCAAGTGAAGTTGGGGACTCCGTTTATATGTCTATGATCTGTTATCTTGATAATACATCGAATAATCCACTTGCCTCTCATATGAGAGTTCAAGGATCATATCTTGGAGGCTTTAATCAATATAAATCAATGTCTATAATGATAATGATTTATTAATAAGATTTATTATTTTGGAAAAATCAAATGTCTTCAAATAATGATTTCGTAATTTACGGTTGAGTAAATATAAATAATCAAAATACGCCTATTAACGAGCACTAACAATATTTACAAATTATTCTTGCATTAAGAGAGTTTCTCAAGCTTTTTATATATATATGAAAAAGTTCAAACGATAACCTTTTTTTCATATAAAAACTGTTAATAACATCATTAGAGAATTATTAATAGGGTTATTTTTGTCATTTGTATCTTTACCTAAACGTGAGTTGCGTTCAGATGGACCGTCATTAATGAGAGTTTATTTGAGAAGTGTTTCTTATTGCTTTAAACAAACAAATGGCTAAGAATTACAATGGCTCATTAATAGACGTAATTCATGGTTGGAAAAATGTATAAATGACGAAAGTACGTACCACTATTATTTGCCGGTGTTACAAATTGTTCTCATACAAAAACAATTTTCGGTTGAATTTTATCCTATATATACACACACATATACCTATATGGCTATATATATATATACACACACACACATACATACAGGGTTCAAACGAGATTGATTTTGGTGCGTGAACTACGAAACCAAATGTGTGTTATTTATTAAAATAAATCAGTAACTAATAATATGCTAATGGCATCATTAAAACTACGGACATCACTGCCATTTAATGGCAATGAAGGTATTTTAGAAATATCAAGATTTGTTAAATTATTCTCATTAATAACAATTTATCTGAACGTAATTTACGGTTGTGCATATATATAAATTACCAAAATACCTTTACTAAAGAGTCAATATTGGTTGTTACAAATGGTTCTCGGCGGTCTTTTAAGAAAACAATTCTTATATGAACTTTTCTATACACACATATAAAACCAAGATAAAAATAATAATAAGAACTTAAATATGGGTAAGAGCCAACAAATAGTTGAATGCATTTACGAATTAACTAGATTAATGATTATGTATGTTAATTACATTGCTTCTTGAGTTTTTAGAGAATTTGGATTAAATAATTGATAAGATATTAATGAAAAAAATGCATCTAAGGTGACACGCAACCTATTTGTTTTTATATATCTCCGATTATCTTCACAGTTTTAAACCAAACTTACAAAAATTAATTTCTAGATACAGTTAACTCGATTTATAGATTCATTTCACTCCATTTGTTTGTTAGTTTTTGGTTCTTACCGATATTTAATTTCTTATTATAACACACATATATATGTATACACATGCACATTAATCTATGTAATTTTGTCATAATTATATATCTCCATGAATTCTTTTCTTGTGGCAATTACCTAGGTCTTGCACAGAGCATACCGCTACATAGAGCAATAGTGCAATGTGACTGGGAGACAGCCCAACAACTTTTCAACCAGGACCACAATGCGTTGACTGTCAAATTAAATCGCTGGGGCGACACACCGCTCGACATTGCCATTGATTCAAATGCAAATATCGATTTTCTTGAGAATCTTTTGGAGAAGATAGACACCGAGTCACTTCGAACTTTAGTAAATCATTATGGATGCACGCCACTGCATAATGCGGCAGTATGTGGGAACCTTGAGGCTGCGAAGAGGCTTGTGGAAAAAGACCCTACTTTGTTGTTCATTTCAAATGCGAGATTACCTCTCATTCACGTTGCTCATAGTAAGGCAACTTTTCAATATCTTCTTGAGGCCTCCAAACGACACATTCAACTTTCTGAAGGTTACAACAATCCCTTTGAATACCGTGCTATTTTAGATGTTGCACTTGATGAAAGAATGATTGGTGAGTTTAATTCTTTACCGAGAGGTGATATTCTTCCTACTATTTCCTCAATCTTATACTCCTACTTGATCAACACACAACTATAAAAAATTAAGGGAGGAGGTGATGAAAAAGAATTAGTGGATTTCACATGCCACCACGATCACTCACTGGTGGGATGAGTAGGAGGATGGAGTATAAAAAGATAATAGCAGGATATATCATTTTTATTCCCAATAAATTAGTATTACATCCTTCAAGGCATATGATCTAATTTAAGATATCATCCACCCATATATATATATATATATATATATATATATATATATATATATATATATATATATATATATATATATATATCTTTTACTTACATGCAGATGTAGCGTATGACTTGATCAAGGAGTACCCGGACTTTGCTAGAACCGGGCCTTTCGATGAGTACTCTCCATTATCGTCCATGGTGAAAAAGGCGGACTTATATTACTGTGGAACACAATACAACTTCTACCAAAGATTTATATACACTTGTAAGTTTCTTAACTCACCTCGCTCGCTCATCTTATTACATCATTCCATCTGAATCATGAATAATAAGTTACACTTGATCAATCTTCACAGAGATTTATATATGATTGATGAGACGTACACCAATCCTAATTTCCAACTAGAATCAATACTACACTAATTTATACTACTTCCCTACAAGTATTGAACATAGATAAAAACTCAAGTGTTGATACATACTACACTAACATTATTAAACATAACAAGTTTTCAACTTTTCATGATACAAATTAGAGATCACTTACAACTTACATATATTGATGAATATGTTCCCGCCTCTTAATTTTATTTTTAAGATTTTGTTTCTAGCAAAACTTTTGATCCAAGGCTTATTTGGTTTTGAAGATGTGCCGATTCATAAGACCGTAAGGGGCGATAGTACTGACCATGTCCAAGATATTGAAAATCAAGAGACGGTTGTCTCAAGATGTTGGAGGAGCTGCTTTCGCACTGGTCTTGTTCACTTTACCTTCAACTACACGTAAATTATTTCAAGTATTATTGAATATATATCTGTGGTGAAGTTCAATCAAGAACCATTTTTCATTAATAAGGGTATTTTGATCATTTATATATTTACTCAACCGCGAATTGTGTCCGGGTGAACTGTCATTAATTTGCGAGGCTTGATTTTCCCAAATTACCATCCATTAATGCGTCATTAATGAGCAATGAATAAATCATTAATGAGTGATTAATAGATCAATAATGAGCAGCCAAATTATTTTAAACATTGCTTATTTCAATCAAGGCTAAGATTGGTTCTTGCAGTTCTCATATGAAAAAAAGTTCTTACTTGAACTGTCCCTACTTTAATATATATATATATATATATATATATATATATATATATATATATATATATATATATATATATATATATATATATATATATATATATATATATATATATATAAGGAAGTGTTTATAAACTGTTTTTTCGTATGAGAACTGCAATAACCAATCTTAGCCCTTCATTTAAGCTAATTAATGACTAAGAATTTTTTGTGGCTCATTAATGGCTTGTTAATACTTATTACGGAGGATATTTTGGGAAACTCAAGTCTTGCAAATTAATTATAGCTCACCTAGATGCAATTCACGGTTATGTAAATACATAAATGACCAAAATACATTATTCACTAGTTATTAGTGGTTTTACAAACAGTTCTTAATTGCATTTCTCATAGAAAAAATAGTTCTCGATTGAACTTTTCCATATATTAACGAAAATAATACCCTATTAATGAGTCATTAATGGTAATGGAAACGGGACGAGGTAAAACCGAATATTTTTTACGGGGAAGGGGATAGTGATACCCGGCCCGATTACTATTTTTATTACTTATTTTATCTTTTTATTATATATATATATATATATATATATATATATATATATATATATATATATATATATATATATATATATATATTATATGTACTATTAGTTATATATAAAAGATATAAATATGTTTTGAGAAACCTTGGTTCTTTTGCTTTTTGTATATGTTCTTTAGCGGCTCTCTTCAAATGTCTCTCCCAAATAGCCGACCAGCAACAACGTTTTCTACAATGTTGTATAATTTTAGTATAATCGTTTTCCACAACCTGAGGCTAAATCCCAACACCATTTAACCTTATACCGGTATCCCCGTGTGGAGAAAACTACCCGTTTACATTAAACGGGGATACGTGTTTTCCCGCAGTTTTTCCCGGTTATCCAACGGGGATCCCAATTTAATCTCCGCGATTTTTAAGCGGGAACGGAGATTGTTTTCTTAAATGGGACAGGGACATGGGACCAATCCCCTCCTTGAAACCGGCCCATTGTCATTCACCATAGCTGGGTTATCCTAGACAGGAGGGTGGCGGCAATCTTCAGGGATGAAGGAGCAACGGAAGAGAGCATTGGGTTACGAGATGGAACCCACCATCCATATCAAAATATATATGTACAACATTACACAATACAACATTACACAAGACACCCTACACAATATAAAAGACACAAAACAATATAAACTATATATTATATAACAAAAACTAATTTTATTTCATATACATGTAGACGTCATCCAGAGGATTTATGTCAAATTTTGGGAAATCACACTACTATACGGTACGTAATTACTTGATCTCTGGTCAACTTTCTCTCATATTAATTATACTTGCAATAATATTATGTGACAAATAAATTAACATTTCACATCTTCTCTATTGGTGTTTTAACGAACTCTAAACTTGCTGGTATGCACGAATAAAGACAATAAGGTGTTACTCAGCTTGAGAAATTACAAAATTGTTATGAACTTTATATAGTTACTTTTTTTATTCGAAAAACAATTTTAGTTACTTTCTAAGCTTAAGTAATCAGTTCCTCTTAAATTAATTATAGTATCTCACATCAAGCACCTCAAGGAAGATAAAGCGAAGCACAAGACAGCTCTTGCCTTACTCAAATGCATATGTGAAGAAGTTGGTAAACTGGATCATTACACTGAAATCGAGGATATTTTATACACGGCAATTAATGTGGCGGTAGAAAATGACACATCTGAGGCAATAAAGGAGATCGTTATGCATTTTCCGCAAGCATATGACTTGACCCACGTGTATTATGAATATAATACGATTCAATTGGCGATTAAAAACCGCAGCGAAAAGGTTTACAACTTATTGGTGCATGATTGGAGTTCGAAGATATATTTTAATAAAGAAAGGGTAGATGTAGAAAGAAATAATCCGTTGCACTTGGCTGGAGGATTGGCACCTATCCACAAACTCAATGTGGTTTCTGGTGCAGCTCTCCAAATGCAAAGGGAGTTACAATGGTTTCAGGTAAATAAATTACAGATTTTCAATATATAATTTAGATTTTCACTTGCTTTACTAGTTGAAAATCACAGGAAGTCGAGAAATTGGTGAATTATAAGGAACGGGAAGCAAAGAACAAAAAACAAGAGACACCAATCATGATGTTCAGAAGAGAACACTCGAAGTTAAGAAAAGAAGGCGAAGAATGGATGAAAAAGACAGCAGATTCCTACACAATCACCGCCGCACTCATCATTACAATAGTTTTTGCAGCGGCCATTACTATACCCGGTGGAAATAAGGACAACGGGAAAGCAGTTTATGCAACAGAAGCTAGTTTCATCATATTTGCGGTCTCCGATGCA
The DNA here is from genome assembly GCA_947179395.2 of Pulicaria dysenterica. Lineage (NCBI taxonomy): Eukaryota > Viridiplantae > Streptophyta > Magnoliopsida > Asterales > Asteraceae > Pulicaria > Pulicaria dysenterica. Next base: position 5,740,874 of record OX359289.1, on the reverse strand, counting down.
ATATCATTGTTCACATCCACTACTTCATTATTGTTGTTTCTATCCATTCAAACAGCTCGTTTTCGTGATGAAGATTTTCTCCACAGGTTACCAAAGAGATTGATACTTGGCCTTGTGATGCTATTCTTGTCTGTGACATCACTCATGGTAGCCTTTAGTGCGACTTTGTATCTTACATTTGGGCAGGAGAAGGCGTGGATCTTGATTCCGATAGCCGCATTAACATGTCTGCCGATTACTTCATTTGTGACGCTACAATTTCCATTGCTTGTTGAGCTTATTTCTTTAACATACGGGCGCGGAATTTTCGGTAAAACAAAATGATTTTAGGAAAGCAAGGACTTGAATCGTTGTCTTCATATGCATGTATTGGTTCATTTTGGTATTAAAGGATTACAGAGATACATGTATTGTTAATTTCATTTGATTTCCAATAGATCGCTATTTAGACATTTTCGAATGGGAATCACACAAACACCCCTTTAATCTATCTCAATCTCTCTGACTCTCTCTTCAATCTACACCACCACCATTCCAGTCAGAAAACATTTTGGTATTAAAAAGTTGTTCAAATCCACTCAGAAAACGCTGCAATTGATCATCATTGCCTTCAATAAGAAGTTATAATAATCTAAATCCAAACAGAGATCCTCATAGCCTTTTAAACACTGTTCTTCAATCATCGACTGAAAAGTTAAGGTTAGAGAGAAAAGAGAGAGAACAGTAGTGTTTGGAAACATGTTTAATAGTGGCTCTATAAAATATGTTTAGAAACAGGATTAAAGGTGGGAGGATGATTGGTAATAAGGATAAAAAGGAATGGAGACAGGGACGGGTTTGATGATCTCCATCCCGATTACCCGATACACGCTACTCAATTATAATATAACTTTAAATTACATATATAAGTGAGCTTCAAATAAAAAGATAATAAAACTACAAAGAGTAAGGAATAATCAGGCTCGACACATGGCAAAATTGGTTAGAGGGTATTATAGGTATATTAAATATATTTTATTTATTTATATTTAATTAAAAAAATCATCTACCTCCCCCAAACCTCTCGCTCATCTCTCTGCTAAATCTATCCATCTCTCTTCGTGTCCATAGCAAAAATCTGTCAATTTTATCTCTTAACGACTCAATCCGGAGCAATTAATACACATCAAAACGACCAGGAAAAAGAATGCCGGAATTTCGACATTCGTGTCAGCGACGATGTCACGAACCCCACAATCAGCAGCAGGAATAACTTCGGCAAATCAAAATCAGATTTCAACGGGTTCAAAACTGATTGAAAGATAGGGTCATCTTTGCTAATCGGGTCACGCAATCAGAACCACCCAATTGGTGATTATGGAATCAATGGTAGGTTCAATAAAGGAATTTACTCAAAACCACCCGGTTTGAACTTAAATCAGATTAGTAACATCAAAGGTGTGAATGTTAAAAATGGAGGTGGAAGTGAAAAACGGAGCAATGGAAGTAGTAAGAAGACTAAGAACAAAAAGAATCATGTGGATAAGCGGTTCAAGACTCTGACACCGTCGGAATCCTTTTTTTGATAGAATTATATTTATCCAACTTTTTGATTGTGCATCGATTTTTTTATGTGCTATTTGTTGATTTTTACATCTCTTGTTGAATCTGGGTATACATGTGTGACTTATGCATTATATCGTGTCTTTTGCATCTCTTTTTTCTATTAAAATAGTTCTAAAGAACATTTTTAAAGTAAATCATTAATTTGGACTGTAAATAAATTTAAAAACGGTGCCTACATATTAGGAAACTGAAATTTTAAAACTTTAAAGGTCAATTATACCCTTAACTGCTTCTTTTATATTTAAGAGAAAAAGAAAAAAACAATTTTTTAAGAACAGATTTTAAAAATTATTTTAAAAATTGAATAGCTAAGTTCTTTATCACTTTTTGTAGCTTTTTCTCTTTTTAGTATATCACTTCGCTATATATATATATATATATATATATATATATAGAGAGAGAGAGAGAGAGAGAGAGTTAGGATAAAAAAAGAGCACTCTTAAATAGAGAACAGAGAGAACACTTTTGAAACTTTGATTTCAGAAGTCAACTTTACATCCATAGCTACCAAAAAGTCAACTTTACATCCTAAATCTTAAAATCAAAATTATTTCTATAATTATTAATAATTTAAAATTTTGTATGCATTGATGCATCAAATAACACTTTTGTATGCATTGATGCATCAGGATTATATTCGAACATATTATCAAAAAAACGTGACATTTTTTAAATCCTATGATCAATGGAATCAAATGCCTAAATAAATTGTGACAATTTTTGAACCATCCGATCAATGAAATCAAAGTTTCAAAAGTGTTCTCTCTGTTCTCTATTTAAGAGGGTTCTCCCTTGATCCTCACCCTATATATAGGGGAGAGTTCAAACGAGAACTGTTTTTCGTACGAGAACTGCGAGAACTAATCTCAACCGTTCCTTGGATATGGGAAGTTCATGGATGGAGAGCGTGGAGGGGATCAAGTGTGGCAGGGTGCATGTGAGGAATTCATGGGTGACACTACTAGAAAAATCGAAATTTGCGAAGGCCAAATCCGTCGCTAATCGAGATTTGCGACGGATTTGCGACTGAATAAATTCCTCGCTAAGTTGTTCCTCGCTAACGGTTAGCGACCATATTTTGCGACGGAATCGATCAGTTTGCGACGGTATACATGCGTCGCTAAAAGGTCGGAAATTAACGACGGATTAGCGACGGATATATAGCGAGGGATTACCGACGGCTACTTGCGTCGGATTAGAGACGGTTTTCAACGAACGCATGAGACGTAAGTTACCGACGGTTTAGCGATGAATTTTATAGCGACAGATTTGCGACGGCAAAGTTTCCGACGGTTTAGCGACGGGATTTTTTCCGACGGATTAGAGACGGTTTTTTTTCGACGGATTAGCGACGGAACTGGGGGTTAGCGACGGATTTGTCATCAAACATGCAGATAATTCTCTCATATATAGTCACTCTCTCTCCTGTGTTTTTTCTCCAGGTAAACCCATGGCTCAGTCTCTCCTATGGTTCTCTCCCATCGTCACTAACATACGCCGATGAATGACCGGCCGCAACAGATGCGATGCCCACTGCGTTTCACCCATTTTCTCTTTAGGCCACCGTCGATCTCACACCATCAGCCTATGTTTTCTCGTGACCACTATTGCGATGCTCACGTCGCCTCCGCCCCCTGTTATCGCCCTCATCGCCCATCCTAAATCATATCGACCACCACCGCCACACCCTAAATCAATTGTTTCTAACCACCGCAGCCGCTGTGCATCATTTATAAATATCGATTTGAAGACCGATTATCACCAGATCTTGAAGAAGGTTCGATTTTTGGGAGTGTTTTCAACAATTCTATGTTTCATAACCATGTGAGGATGAAGGAGAGCATGTTCTCTAGTTTTTGTAAGGACGAAGATGTTTCTGATTTTGGTTTTCAGCAAGGTTAGTTTGTATCAGATCTGAAGAGTGTCATCAATTTTGGTTTTCACTAAGCTTTGGTTTGTATCAGATCTCAAGGTTTGATTTTTAGAAGAAGACAAACACATTTATGTTTAGTTTTTGGTTCAACTTTACTGTATTTGCTGTGTGAAAACTTTTGTTATTGTTGTTTAGTGTGTTCGATGAAGCGGTGGTGGTGGTCGGACGTTTTTCAGTGTACACCATCTGGTCATCATTTTTTAGTCAACAACTGAACTGAAAGTTAAGCCTTTTTGGTCATCATTTTCATAGAAGCTTTGAGATCAATTGGAAGGTTTTGAAGGTTTATTCATTATTTTTTTATACATTAGATTTAATCTATATGTTAAAAAATTTCTCTTCATCAATGTTGATTTCTGTTGTTGGAAAGATTTAAGGTTTATTCATCATTTCTTGTTAATAACATTCAATTTCTATGTTAGAGGTAAAGTTCATTCATCAATTTTAATGTTTGTTTGTTGGAAGGCTTGATTTCCCAATTAGTTCATCTTTTCTGGTATAACTTGAATTTTTGGTTGTTTGTGATTTCAATATAGTTATTGTTGTACAAAATTTCATTGAAGGGTTATATACCTTAGGTTTGGTTACTGTAATGGAGCGTTTTCATCAAACCCAAATATAATGTAAAGATATTTCAATCATTTTTTTACTACAAATCTCAATAAATGAATTAATTTTTCATTTTTTCAGTGTAACTGTACCGATAATATTTGAATAATTGCCTAATATAGCTCAGATTTGTAACCGTTCAAAAACTTAATTGTTGTTTTATTTCCAGATTACCCTTCGGAGCTGATTTAATTAATTTGACAGCTAATCAATTTTGACTAAAGATTGTTGACCATTAAGACAAATCCAATGGCTCCCCTTCCCTCTTACCAATATATCCATCTTAATGGATCCTTATATATATATATATATATATATATATATATATATATATATATATATATAATCAAGTAAGATGTGTTTTTATGTAAGATGTATAAGATGAAGGAGAAATTGACACTTGGTATTATTAATAAAAAGGTACAATTGGTATTCTATGATTATAATTAATTATTATTATTAATTAGGTATTTCTTTCCTTAAATAATAGTTACCGTATTTGTTGCTTACCTCTCATCATAAAACTAAAGTTGAAGTTTCTACTTTCTACCCTAAAAACCTCCGCCAAGTTCCTACCCTAAAAACCTCCGCCGCCATGAAGATTTTGCCGCCGCTGCACTCCGATGCTATCATGAGGAGTCCCACCGCCGCTGCACTCCAACACCACTGCACTGGATGTCCCGCTTCTTCTGTCGCCGGCCGTAATCCATGCTCTCGCCAATAAAGACGTCGTCCCCGTCACTGGCACAATTTCTCACGTCGATCACCGCCTCTCCTCCTCTGATCCCCGTTGCTTGCTTAGACCACCATGATCGCCCCTCTGTCCCTGCTGCTCACGTCGAGCACCACCATCGATGCATGTATCCACCACCTCTGCCGGTGATGAATTTGGTGTTAAAAGTTATCGATTTTGTTGTTTATTTGTTTCCTGGGTTACATTTTAAATGGTCAACAACCATCGAAGAGCAAACAATGATGACATATTCTATTGGAGATTAGCGGATATTCAAATTTCAAGTAATGTTTTGCTTTAAAATTAGTTTTAATTTAAATCCAATTGTATAAGCAGCTCATGAAGAAGCAGATCTGAATTGATTTTTATTAGTTGTTTGTTGCTTTGCAATGTTCATCAAATGTCGGAAATCATCGGCGACTACTTCAAGTATCGACCGCCACTTATTTTGAAATTTAATTTTGTTCATCAGTTTGGGATTTGTAAATTGTAATATATATTATGCATCAGATTTGTGACTCTCCTTCATCATTGGAACTTACTGTTGCAAAGAAGATTTGTTCATCAGTTTAGCATTGGGTCGAGTTTTGCAGCATAATTCCTACTCATGTTTCATCAATTTATTTATTAGTTTTGTGATTCATCTTGTCTTATCTTTTTTCCTTTTGATGAATACTGATGTTTATCATTTTCTTAATTTAATTTGATGAATGTCTAACACTTAAATTTAGAAAGTTTGATATGCATTAGAAGATTGTAGGAAATTATTTTGATGAATACTAGCTTGTATTAAATCTTGGTATTGTTGTTGTTGAAAGTTAATTAATTCATCAATTCTCTCTTGGTATTTTTGTTGCTAGGATCTACTAGACATGATTTTAGGGGAGATGATTTAATGTTAGGAATGAGAAATTTTTATATTCCTGATTTACCTTTAAAACTCATTTAATTGGATAGTTTGTGCATTAATTTTGATTATGTATTTTTTTGACTTTTGATGATAATCCTACGGTCTCAATTCCCTCTTACACATCTTACTTAGATTTGCATGGACCAAAGTGCTTATATCCCAGTAGTGTCTCGTGTTCTTAATATCCTAAAAGCTAACTATGGATCAAAGTCTCGTAGTGGATAAAAATTTTGGAATTAGGTTTACACTTAGGAAGTGCGAATTAATTAAAAACACAGCCGCAATTTTTACTTTCCGATCATCTTGGAGGGATATATCTTTTATATGTATTAATTCATTTTGGTATCATGTGATTGATAAAGTCCGAAGACAACCAGAATCCGAAAGGGTGGGCCTCTCAATTTAACCATACAAAAATATTAAATTAATTTATTTTGGAAATGTTTTGCTTCTAGAATTGTATGTGTTGGTATTCTTCTTGATGGATCATTAGTAATCCAAGAGACTTAATTCCTATTTACGAATCAATATTTTCTTTGAAAATTGTTTATTGACTTGAAAATCAATTATGAATGAAAATTAATTATGCATGTTACTCGTATTCCTTCTCGTCTTTTTTTCTCTTAATTTGCATGTTACTTGATCCGTTACTTAATAAAGAAAGTCATAAAGAATAGTAACTAGCTAGTTTATCTCAAAGACTACAGGTAACGATTCTAAGCTTGATACCATTGATTGTATACTGATTTCAGGAATAATCATCGGGTTTTGGTCCTGGTTGTTGTGTCGAAACTGAGAACAGGGGAGAGGGAGGGGGGGGGGGGGGGGGGGGGGTTGAAAAACCTACTGTTCAACCAATTATGTGAGTGCAATTGTAGCTTCAGTTTTGAGGTCTCGCTATGTATCAATTGTAGCATCAAACAACTGTTATAACTTGGATTATTGTTGCTATAAATCGATTTTGTTCAACTGCAACTGTGTTTGTGTGTGTCACACCAAACCGAAGGGGAATCGGGACCTGAGGTCCACAAATCTTGCTTAAAAATCGTTTTAACAAGTTAGGACGCATCTAACTAGTGTTAACAGCCTTGAATGATGGGAAAATGAGCAAGAACAAATGATGGAACATAACTTTAGAAGGTTTTGAAAACGTGTACCATATAGAATAGACCAGGATACACGGAAGATGGCCAACGCCGGCGACCACCGCAGAGCAAGTTTCACCGGAGACCACCGTAAATCAAGCTACGCATGGCAAAGAGAGAATGCTTTTAGGAGAGATGCAAGATACTTTCAGCAAGTAAGATGGAGGGAAGCTAACACCGACCAATCGCAGATCGCTGAATTATAATCAATCAAAGGAAGCATATTCAAGCCAATACAGGAAACAGGCTTGTGTATTCTGATACAGAAGCAGTACAAGGGAGAAGAAAAGGGTTCCAACTGAGATGGAGGTCAACAGACTGGACCTCAGTGTATGTCACCAACTTTCCAAACTCATGGGAGGTAAATGATATGTGGGCTGCAATGAAGAGCGTAAGGAAGGTATGCAACGTTTTTCTCTCACAAAACATGAACCTACATGGAAGGAGGTATGGTTTTGTACTTTTGTGAGGTTTCTAAAGGATGGGGAGGAAGACGATCGATGGATGAAGATGGGGAACATATTCTTCGGGGACCTCAAGGCTGTGGTAAGAAGGGCAACTGAAAGAAAGCGACTGGGAGCACCAAGGAACGATGTTTGGAGAACTCAGTATGCAACCACGGTGGAACCTAGATGGAAGCCAAGAATTTCAACGCTTAGAGTCGAAGGCCGTTCTTTCAAAAATGCTCTACTCAGCCAACCAAATGACCATAAGGCAGCATCCAGAAACGGTGACGGACAGGTCTCACACGCTGGCAGACCCCAACCAGAAAGAAAAGGAAAGGATGCCAAGGGATGTAGGCCTAAATTTCTTTTCAGAACGACGGAGAATGATCGACTATGGTTTCAATGGGGCATAGTGGGTGAGGTCTGCCAGAGCAACACTTTGGATGTCGGGACCACCTTGGAGAGCCTAGATCTTTGGATGTATAGACTCACTTGTCAAAGGATGGATATTTGGTTCGCTAAGCGAAAACGTGATGAGTAGTGTTGTTGGCCTCCCCACAGAAATGGATGTATGGAGGAAGCTAAAAATGACTTACAGCCGTGTCAAAGGTATTTATATTATGAAAGAAAGATTTCATTAATTAATATGCAGGGACACAACTATACCCGCACCCTTCTCATGTCTAACTAGATGACTTCCTTTCTACAAATCTCTCTGGTCGAAACAATTACTATGAGTGGCAGGAAGAGATGGCTAGGCTCATAGGAGAACATGGTATGCAGGGTTTTTATCGATGGCAGATATAAAACCCTAAGGATAATTGTGATTTTCTAAACACCGAATGTAACACTAGCAAGTACGAGGAATGGAAAAGATCGGATTCACTTGTAAAATGAATGGATATTGGTTCGCTGAGTGAAGATGTGATGGGTATTGTTGTCGGCCTCCCCACAGCCATGGATGTATGGAACAAGCTAAACACCACTTACGATATTGACAATAAAGGTAATGTTTATATATTTAAGCATAATAACAGAGAATATCTATTTAAGCATCAAAACAATCTCCCCGTTTAGAATACTTAAATCTTCAGGAACACAAGTTTCTTTTCTAATTTCATCTTCTTTTTCCAATCTAAATGTCTTCTAATAATACGAAATTGTTCAACCAAAATAAATCACAATCTATTTAACAATACACATCACCATCTTAAAATACACATAATTTCATAATGATCTTATCGATTATGAAAATATACAAGTCAATAGCACCAATACGTTATCAATATAAATATACCAACACTCCTAAAATCAAAGACCAGAATCAGTAAACACAGAATTGAAGACAAGAGTCAGATTTAAAACAAACAAGTGAACAACGATTGCAACGTCCAATCACCATCCCATCTTGGATTCAAGAACAGGGCACTGTCGAAGGACGATTGGCGAAGGCTGTTTTGACGATTGAGAAGAATGGATGACAAAGGGAGATCAGCGAAGATGGATTGCGAGAGAGCGAGGTGGAAACGGCGAGACAGGGACGGATGTATGGGGAAAGCGATGGCTAATTGGCGAAGGGTGATGGCGAAGGCGAGATGACGAGACAATTAAAGAACAGCATGTAAAAGTCGATATTTGTTAATTCAAATCAACAAAGAATGATACCCTACCAATCGATTAAAACCAAGTATCATGATTCAGGTAATAATTTCAACTTCAAATCACTTAAACATCATCATACACTCAAGAACAGTTTAGGGCAAAACTAGGGCTAAACCCGAGCCAAATTAGTCGATTTTACTAGTTGAATATCAACAAACCTTGAACCCTAGAGATCGATTTATGCTAACAGTGCCTAATCACACACCAATTTCGAGTAGAAACACTTAAACATGATCTTTAATATCAAGAACAGGGGTACCGATATAACTAGGTCAAAAAAATGAACAAAACCTTATACATACAATACACGAATCACTGGTTTTTTTTAACAAAAAATCTGATTTTTTTTATTCTAAACCTTCTAAAAACACGAATCAATTAAACCCTATACTCAAATTGAAATAATGACCATAAATAATAAGAATTTGAAAATAAAGATGACAATCAAAAACTAGGTCACGAAGAACAATCAAAACAACGACTGATATATTTTCTTTTTCTTTTTTTAAAAAACTAACCTTTATTCCACAGGAGGCTCCGATACCACTACCAGGTTTCAAATATCATTAGATAAACGAAGCAATCAACAACGATGAACTCGGTTATTGAAGTCTGAGAGGACCGAGAATATGAATTAAAATCGCTCAATGATTTAGAATTTACAAACTTGTATTTATACCCGTTGTGTATATACAATATCTACCCTAAACTTAGAATAAAGTCATAAATATTGATCAAGCTTCATAGTATTAGTAGTAGCTTAATATTTGAAATCGGGTTGAGACGAACTCGAAATTGTTAAACTCAACCTTCTCTAGACCGAGTTGAACTTACAAGCTCAAGTCGTGTTCAGTAGTTGAGTATATATATCTTAATATGATGTGTTTCATTTTGATCGAGTTTTGACTTCTGATCATAAGCTAACAACTATTTATGAGGTAATCAATATATCAGGGACACAACAATACCCGTACCCATCTCTGTCCAACCAAGCGACTTTCTTTCCATCATGCTTTCTGGTAAACGAAATTACAATCGGTGGCATGAACAAATGTCGTGCCTCATAGAAAGTCATGATATGCATGGTTTTATCGATGGCAGATTGAAAAACCCGAAAGAGAAGGGTGAGAATACAAAGTATGAGGAATGGAAAAGATCTAACTCACTTGTGAAAGGGTGGATATTTGGGTCGCTAAATGAAGACGTGATGGGTACTATTGTTGGCCTCCCCACAGGAATGGATGTATGAAAGAAGCTTAATACCACTTACGGTATTGTTCATATTATCTTAAGATACAGACTGATTTTCGCGTATACCTATTTTAAAATTAGGGAAAATTACCATTTTTGCCAACATACTATTCACCTTTTTCCAATTTTACCAACATTCTTTTTATTTTATCAATTACACCATTACACTTTCATTATTTTTTCAATTTTACCAACATTCTTTTTATTTTATCAATTACACCATTACACTTTTAATATTTTTCCAATAAACACAAGGTTTACCTACTAAGGCTGACAATTTGGGTCGGGTTCGTGTTATTGGGTTCGTGTTGTTCGAGTTCGGATCAGTTTCTTGTCGACCCAATTTCGACCTATTTATTTTCGTGTCAGGTTCGGGTCGTGTCACTTTTTTCGTGTCGGGTTCGGGTCGTGTTTCGTGTCAGCCCATTTCGGTCAAAAGTATTTGACTAGTATTTTTTTGATTTTCGATTATGGTTTTCGAATACGGGTTTCGGGTACGGTTATCAATTACGGTTTTCGATTATGGGTTTCAAATACGGTTTTGGATTAAACATAATATAAACCATAAATGAAAATAAATTCTTAAAATTATATGAAAATGGAGAAAAAAAACTTTGCAGTTATATTTAAAAAAAACAAACTATGCAATTTAGAATTACGGAAATCACGTACTAAAGTAAATTTGCAAAGGTTTATAGTTAAGGCTCTTATTTACAATATATAAATTTCTTATATTAACTTTAAAAAAAACAAACTATGCAATTTAGAATTACGGAAATCACGTACTAAAGTAAATTTGCAAAGGTTTATAGTTAAGGCTCTTATTTACGATATATAAATTTCTTATATTAACTTTTGTAGCTTGATGTTTATCTAATTGTTAACTAGTCAAATACTTTTTACCGAAATCGGTTGACACAAAACACGACCCAAACCCGACACGAAAAAGTGACACGACCCGAACCTGACACGAAAATAAATAGCTCGAAATTGGGTCGACACGAATCCAATAACACGAACCCGACCCAAGTTGCCAGCCTTACCGCTTAGTAGGTAAACCTTGTGTTTATTGGAAAAATATTGAAAGTGTAATGGTGTAATTGATAAATAAAAAGAATGTTGGTAAAATTAGAAAAATATTGAAAGTGTAATGGTGTAATTGATAAAATAAAAAGAATGTTGGTAAAATTGAAAAAAAATGAATAGTATATTGGCAAAAATGGTAATTTTCCCTTAAAATTATTATTGAACTGTTATAGTTTTCATAATTTTGGATGTAAACGAGTCAAACCTAGCTAGATTACAACTAATAGATGTCAACATAGTAGATATTTAAAATCAACTCAATATAAATCGAGTCAAACTTGAGCTCGACCTTCGTGTAATATGACGAGTCAACAGAGCTTGAAAGCATCTCAACTTAAAACTAGCAAGTAACTAGTACTAACCTTGATTATCAATATAGTTATTATTAGTATTTTAATATTATACTTCAAGATGAAGTAGCTCGAAAGTGTCTATTAACAAGTAAATATTACTTGCGCTTCGCGGCGGGTAAAAATAATATCTCGTTTACTGTAAGATTATATTGTTACTTTGATTTATAATAAAATGCGTTTAAACGACTCTATAAAAAATACTTTAAAAAGTTTCAAAATTTTATACTTGACTTCAGTCACTAATATTAATATAAACAACTATTGAATTAAACTAATTTTTTTTATATAAATAATAAAATATAATAATAATAGGTTTTTGATAATAACAGATGAAATATAAAATATATGTCTATTTACTACTACTAATAATATTGATAATACTGATAAGACAACAACAACAACGACAACAACGACAACAACAACAACAATATAATAATAATAATAATATTATTATTATTATTATGATAATAGTAATAATAATAATACATAAATGGACAAAAAACACATAAGACAAAAAATTTTAATTCAAATTGTATATATTGTATAATATAATAAATGAAAGAAACAAAAAGAATGAATTAAAGCCAAATGGGCTGGAAATTTTGTGAATCCGACATTCCTGCCCAAATCGTTAAGGCCTAAAATAAAAAAATAAAAGACTTTTGCGGTTGTTTGGATTTGAAACCAGGCCTTGACTATAAGTTAAGGCGCAATAACTACTAAACTAAAAGCAGCATCTTTAATAAATTTTCAGCTTTTAGGTTATTTAAAGGAAAAGTCAGCATACTACTGTTCATAACATTCCTGAGAAATGTTATATAGTATAATTAATCATGCTCAAGCTTTACAAGGTCAACCTGATACAGGTTTCAAGTTGAGTTTCATAGACGATTATATAACCATTCTTGCTTTATGTATTCTAATTATAATTAACTAACAACGATACATGATGTAATCAATATAACAGAGACACACCAATATCCGTACCCATCTCATGTTCAACCAAGCGACTTTGTTTCTATCGAGCTTAGTGGTGAAGGAAATTACAATCAGTGGCAGGAACAGATGACGTGCCTCATAGAATGCCATGATATGCAAGGTTTCATCGATGGCAAATTCAAAAGCCTTGAAGAGAATTGTGATTCTCATAACATAGAGGGTAAGACTACGAGCTATGAGGAATGGGAAAGATCGGACTCACTTGCAAAAACATGCATAGTTGGTTCGCTACGTGAAAGCATTAAGGGTACTGTTGTTGGACTCCCCACAGCCATGGATGTATGGAAGAAGCTAAATACCACTTACGCTACTCACAACAAAGGTACTATTCATATTATCTAGATGGGATTATTTTGCTGCTACAAGAGGAATGGGTCAAACTAATCAAGACTAGTTTGCAAGCTTTTTGAGATCGATTTGAAATATATTCAAGAGTTAATTACAAAATTCGTCCTTTTAGAATAGGGCTTTTTTCACTATTGGTCCTTTAGCTAAAATTCTTGCAATTTTAGTCCTTTACTCAAACGACGTTAATTTTGACTGTTAGTCCAAGGGTAACTTCGTCTTTTGCTTTGTTATACCTGTAACCAAACACACCTATGTTATTTGTATAATTATTAATCTTTTTTTATTTTAGGATTTTTTTATTTAATTACTTTTCTCTCTCACTAAAAACACTACACACACTCACTCATCTCTCCCACTCGATCACCATACAGACTCCACCACCATCCACCGCCGCCGCCGCCACCACAACCACCACCACCACCACCACCACCACCACCGACACCAGTTGCTTCACATTTAACCACCACCGTCGCCACCACCTCCATCATCTTCACCGCCATTAGCCACCAACACCACCGCCATTAACCATCATCATCTCTCTGCTACAAACACCATCACCAACAAAATCCGTCACCTATAACCATCACATCACCAACAAAATCCTAAGAAAACCCTAACCACCATCAACAAAAAAATCCGTCGAGGACCTCCAACTTCCATTGTTTCGTTTTCCTCAACTCCCTCTTCGCCGCCGATGAACAGAACCGCCGTCACATACCGTCGCACACCACCACCCCTCCACTGTCGCATCAACCCCAGGTGAAGGTTTGTTGTTCAATGGCGTTCCGATTTTCAGATCTAGTTTTCAGATCTAGGGTTTTGCAGCCAACGATTTGAAGATCTTGGTTCAGATCTGGTTCTTGACAGTGGTAGAAGTACGATGGTGGTTGGTTTAGAAGTGGTGGTTGAGGAAGAAACCGATGAAGAAACCGGTGGTGGGTTATGTGACCCGAGAGAGAGAGAGAGAGGGTTTCATCTATTAAACAACTCAATCAAACCCTTTGTTCATCCATAAAACCCTGATTGTTATTTGTTGTTTGGGTATGGTTTTCATCTGTGTATTTAATCATTCAAGAAAAAGCAATCCATTCCACTATCAAAGTCCTGGACATGTGTTTAGAGAGAGGAAGGGGGGTGAGTGAAAGAACTTGTCATGTGTTTAGAGAGAGAGAGAGAGAGAAAGAGGGTGAGAGACATGGACAGAGAGAAAGAGGGTAATCATTAAAAAATATAATTAACTCTAAAATTTATTAAGTAACAATTATTAAATCATTAATAATTAAAAAATGGTAAAAAATATTAATTAACTTTTTTTAATTACAAAATTGGTCATTTACACGTAAAAAGACCAAATTGCCCTTTGACCGTTAGTTGAATCTAACCACTGTTAGCCTAAAGGACCAATAGTGTAACAAATTCCTAAATAAAGAACTAAAATTGCAAGAATTTTGGCTAAAGGATCAATAGCGAAAAAAGCCCTATTCTAAAAGGACGAATTTTGTAATTAACTCTATATTGAAAATCAAGTCAATTTAACTCGCTTGAAAGGTTGAGCTCGACCTTCGCGTACTTATATTTTGACAAGTAAAAGCGGTCGAACCTGAAAGCATCAAGTCATGTATATGAACTAAAGAGTATCAAGTGATTATTACTAACCTTCACTACAAATTAAAAGACAACTTGTGACGGTACCATTTACCTACGGAAACTTTAAAAAATGAGTAAATCTATTTGAAGGCATCCGATTACATTTCCAATGGAGTAGGCCAAGGTTATCAAGATCGAGATCTTACCTAAGATCGTTTTTGTCTTTGCAAGATCGGATCGTAGGATCGAATCGGGATCTTAAGATCCTACCACAAGCCACTGAATTCTTTTTTAGTTTTTTATATGGTATAAATTTAACAAAAACCTATTATATAACAGTTTTACGAGAGAATGAATCATTAAATTTTAGAATAACATACATTAAACCGTCCAAATTGTAAATATTAAGAGCATAGATGAAAATTCACCACAAATTATTGGTTTACATATTACAATAAAATTTAATATGTGACTTTTAAACAACAACAACAACAACGATACCCAATCCCGCAAAAACGGGGTATGGGGGAGGTATAAATGTAGACAATCATACCCCCACTAACATTTAGGGAAATTGCTTCCCGCAAAGGACCTCCGGCCGTGATAAAAAGAAGACTTAAAAAAAATACTGATAAATAAATAAATAAATAATAAAATGATAAATAAATGAATAAATAAAAACTAAATAAATAGAAAAATAGATAAACAAATAAATAAATAAATGAAAAAATAAACAACTAGTAACATAGTACGGCTAAAACAAGTATATATAAAAAAAAGGTGATCCTACTTCCTAAATCCTATGTAGCTAGCTACATTCTCGATTTTTCTTAACCTTGAATCTTAATCCTCCTTCTCCAAGACACCCTATCTGAGATTATGTCTTCGGAAAGAGAAAGCTCTTGTAAGTCTGCTCTCACTCTATCTTCCTACCTCAGGAAGGGACGACCACGTCTCCTAGTACCTTCAACTACAATCGATTCCGTTCTCCTAACTTGTGCAGTTGGTTGTCTCCTTTTAACGTGGCCAAACCACCGTAGTCTGCCTTCCCTTAGCTTATTGACGATAGACGTTACTCCTAATTCGTTTATAAAGACACCCACCGGAATCTTATCCAACAAAGTCTTCCCACAGATCCATCTAAGCATCCTCATCTCGGCCACTTCCATCTTCTCTGCTTGCGCTTTTTTCATGGGCCAACACTCGGATCCATATAACATGGCCGGTCTAATAGCTAATCTGTAAAATTTTCCCTTAAGTTTAAGCGGTACTTTCTTGTCACATAACACTCCTGTAGCCGCTCTCCACTTGCCCCACGCTGCTTAGATACGGTTAGTAACGCCCTCGTCTACCCTCCCTGTTTTATGTAAAATTGAGCCCAGATACCTAAAGGAATCTTGGGGTCTCAACAAGTGATCCCCAAGGCGGATGTCTAGACTCCCCTCATTTTCTATCTTGCTGAAGTTGCAATAAAGATATTCGGTTTTATCCCTGCTAATGCTTAGTCCTGAGCCCTCTAGCGCTGTCCTCCACTGTTCTAAAAGTCTATTCAAATCCTCCTTCGAATCAGAAACCAAAGCGACGTCATCTTTGAATATCATACACCATGGTATTTCTCTTTGAATACTTGTCGTAAGCTCGTCTAGAATGATTGCAAAAAGGAAAGGGCTAAGAGCTTACCCCTGGTGCAGGCCCCGCACCACCGGAAAGTACTCACTATCTCCAACCGGGGTGGACACACATGACATCGCACCCTCATACATGTCTCTCAAAACCCTAATGTATTTACCTCGAATTCCTCTATCGTTAAGGGTCTTCCAAATAAGTTACCTAGGAACACTGTCGTATGCTTTCTCTATATCTAAAAACACCATATGCAAATCTCGTTGTCTCTCCCTATGCTTTTCCACCAGGTTCTAATCAGGTGCATTGCTTCTATCGAAGACCTCCCTGGCATAAAGCCGAACTGGTTATCCGATACTCTAGTTTCTCGTCTCAGCCTGTTTTCTATAACCCTTTCCCACAACTTCATAGTATGGCTAAGAAGTTTGATACCGCGATAGTTCTCACAACTTTGGGAGTCTCCTTTGTTTTTATAGATTGGGATAACCACACTGCGTCTCCATTCTCTTGGCATCTTAGCCATTCTAAAGATTAGGTTAAAAAGGTTCGTTAGCCAACAAATGTCCGGTTCCCTGAGACACCACACCTCGATTGGTATTTGGTCAGGTCCGGCCGCTTTACCTCTCCTCATCTTGTGTAGAGGATATTTAACTTCTCCCGGGGATATCCTAGTGCAATAGCAGTTATTCCTAACTTCAGAGCCCAACAAAGAGCCCTTTCCACTATCTCTCGCCACATGTCTAGTCTCTTGGTTCTATAAAAGTCGAAAGAAATCTCCCCATCTACCCTTAATATCTCTATCTTTAGAAAGCACTATCCCTCTATCATCTTTGATAAACTTAATGGTTCCTATATCTCTTCTCTTCCTCTCCCTGGCTTTAGCTAATGTAAAGATTTCATTGAGCCTTTCTTTAATGTCTAATATATTGTATAAGTTTTCATAAGCTCTTTCCTTTGCCTATGCTACGGCTTTCTTTGCTTCTCTTTTAGCTTCTCTATACGTAATCAAAGCTCTCGCCCTATCTACTCCTCCACCTACCCTAGCTAATACTAACTCCTTAAAACAAGCATGCTTTCTTTTAACCTTATCCTGGACCTCAATGTTAAACCACCAAGATTCTCTGTCTACACGAACCTTACCGGAAGTAACTCCTAGGGTTTCTTTTGCTACCCCTCTAATAGTTTGGGCTACACGGTTCCACTCTAAATCTGCATCGCCTATAGGGGTTTTAGAAAACTCTACTGCGACTCTGTTTCTAAATTCTTCTTTAACTTCCCCATTTAGGTTTCTCCATAAAATTCTAGGTTTGCCCTCTTTTCTGTCCTTAATAAAACCTTTCCTGAAAAAGATGTCTAACACCAATAAACGATGTTGCGAGTACCCAGTATCTCGTGGAAGAACCTTACAGTCTTTGCAGTTCCTTAGATCCCTTTTACGCGCAAGAAGAAAATCGATTTGCGTGCTATGGCCTCCGCTAAGGTAAGTAGTCAAATGTCCTTCCCTTTTCTTAAAGAAGGAATTTGTGATGACCAACTCGCGTGCAAAAGCAAACTCGAGTAAAGACCGCCCTTCGTCATTCCTAACCCCATATCCAAAGACTCTATGAACTCGTGGGTACCCATCTGCACCTGCTCCTATATGCCCATTAAAATCTCCCCCTATATACAAACAGTTGATCTTCTGGGATCCCCCTCACAAGATCATCTAAAGACTCCCAAATGCAGGTCTTTTCCTCTACCCCCAAACCCACCTAAGGTGCATAAGCACTTACTAAGTTCACTACTGACTCTCCTAAAACCACCTTAATAGCCATAATCTTATCATTTAGTCTCCTCACCTCAACTACATTATCCTTGAACCTGGGTGCTAAGATAATTCCTACTCCATTCTTAGCAGTACCAGAGCCCGAGTACCAAAGCTTATAACCATTGCCTTCCCTAGATCGACTTCCCTTCCACTTAGTCTCTTGAAAACACGCTATATCTACCCTGCGTTCTCTTAGGCAATCCACTAACACCAAAAGCTTACCTGTTAAAGTACCCACATTCCAACTACCAATTCTAAGACTATGTCCACACTCCCCATAACCATCCCTTCTACGATCCCCAATTCTCCTCGACCCTACTGGACTATCTACTGCCCCCCCCCCCCCCTCAATCCCAGAGGGGAAAGACATGATCTCAGTCTCCTGTCATACCCACTAGTCTCTATAGTGAACTTGTAGACCTATGTATAAAATCTAAGAGAAGAACAATGCTATAATACACTAAGTAGAAAAAAAAACTATATTGTATATAATTAACACTCGTTATCCACAGTGTCGATTTATTTGGGAATTAAGGGTAGGAACTGTTTAAAATGGGGTAAATGTTAATTAGTCTTTATTTTCTGATTTAGGGTTAGTAGACACGTATAGGTCAGTCCTGTATTCTTGTTGGTGTACATCTCAATTAGGGAGGGTGCTCTTTGATTATCACAAAAGGAAAAGCAAGCATGATTAAACAAAGAGACAATGTGATTCACTTTTTTGTTAATCAAACAAGGACCTTGCTGGAATTTTCATTTTAGAGCTTAGAATTGGAATGCATTTCCATTCTCTAAGATGCAAAACCTTCTAAAACTTGTTTGTTGTTTGGAAATTCTGATTAAAAGATCTCCCTGTGATAACAATTTTTAAACGGAAGCAAATTTTGTTGGATTAATTTGGCCAGCCAACAAGCTTAACTGGACTCATTTTAACGGAATATTATTTTGACTTTTACCTAAGCAATCTTGCCATTTTATGGTACCCCCAATGAAGACAAATCCTCGATCTGTCACCGAATGTGATTTGACTTTATTTCAGCTATAAACAGCAGAAATTTTGTATGGGTCTGAATTGTACTAATCTCCAGATTACATACAAATTAACTTCTTTTTAAGTTTGATATCACATACACATGAAATTTGTGTGCATTTCTAGATTACAGATACATCCTTTTGAGATTTTAGTAATATCATTCCTGCTTAATATTTTATGCTTCCTATGTTCGGGATACAAGTTTTTAAATTTTCTTAGATATTTAGTAAATTTCTTTATGCTACAGTAGACAACTAACCCTAGCTACTTGTTAGATATGACTTGATTAGCGGTTTGGTATTTGAAACTAGAATGGTTGCTCGGTGATAAACGGTTTGTTTTTTGGAACACGACTTGTGCATGGCTTGAATATTTAATTATGCATGGAATAAATCATGCATGGGATTTGTATGGGATTTGTACATGTCGAGGAGATAAAAGCATGGCATGGTTTTGAAATTGAATTTGCCAACAAGGAGGATCTAAGCACGTGCGGTGTTTTTTAAATTCAAATATGGATATGCTTTATCTTGTATTTGTATTTCAAGGTTGTGTTTATTTTGTGCTCCCTTGTACGGCCGAAAGATTCAATTGGTAATTATCATGTATTATTTGAGTTTATTAGAGCTTGATTAGGATTCTAGTTTGTTGCCTATAAATACCAAGGCTAGGTTTAATTCATATGTACATCGAAATATCTCTGGAGTCATAATAAAGAAGTCTCTGTTCCTGCCCGTGGACGTAGGTCGTGTTTGGACCGAACCACGTTATATCTCGTGTTCGTTTATTTTCTGTTTCTGCATTATTCTAACGCTGGTTTTAGGTGTCTCGATCCTAACAAGTGGTATCAGAGCCACGGTTCTGTTCACCGGGCTCGCGTATTTGTTGATTGTGAAGATGTCATCTTTGAAGTTTGATTTGGAGAAATTCAATGGTTCAAACGATTTCACGCTGTGGAAGGTAAAGATGAAGACTCTTCTGGTTCAGCAGGGTTGCGCGGTGGCGTTAGAAGGAGAAGATAAACTTCCAAAGGAGATGAAGGAGGATGTTAAGAGAGATGTTCTAGCAAAAGCGTATTCGGCGATTTTGCTGTGTTTGGCTGATGAGGTATTGAGGGAGGTGGTGGATGAAACAACGGCTGCAGGTCTGTGGGAGAAGCTGTGTGAGAAGTATCAGAAGAATACCCTCACGAATAGGCTTTATCAGAAGCAGAGGTTGTATACCCTCCGAATGTCAGAAGGTACCCAGGTAAAAGATCATTTGGATAATTTTAACCGTATTACCCTTGATTTGAAGGCCGTGGGTGTTAAAATTGATGATGAAGATCTTGCCCTGATTTTGATGTGTTCACTACCGCATTCGTATGAGAACTTTGTTGATACCATGATGTATGGTAGGTCAACAATTTCTGTTGTTGAAGTAAAGGATGCCCTGTTGTCGAAGGAACTCAAGCTTAAGGTTTCTTGTAATGAGGGGGAGTCCGGTTCAGGTTTATACGTGGGTAGGGGAAGGACACATGGTGGACTGGGGGAGTCGCGTTCGAAAACAAAATCCACAAGAAAAGTAATGTGTTATTACTGTAAGGAGATTGGTCACGTCAGGAGAAACTGTCCTAAGAGGAATGAAGATGGTAATGTGGTTCAGGAAGATGAAGACATAGGCGATGCTTTGACTGTATGCACGGATAATCCTGCAGATACCTGGATCTTTGATACGGGTGCATCTCATCGCATGGCGTTCTCACGTGATCTGTTTACTTCCTTTAAGAAGTGGAACGGTAAGGTGAAGCTGGGGGACGATGGGATTCGGTGTGTTAAAGGTAGTGGTACGGTGCAGATTAGGTTGCGTGATGGAAATGTCAAGCGGTTTGATTGCTGGTATGTTCCGGATCTTCGGAAGAACTTGATTTCTCTTGGTACTTTGGCGAGGAATGGATATGAATATTCCGGTAAAGAGGATGGACTGAAGGTTTCTCGGGATGCTCGAGTGATAATGCGTGGCAGACTGCGACGTGGTATTTTCGTTCTGGAGGGCAGTTCTGCGAGTGGAACGGCGGCTGTACCGAACTTGGAGCGGAAAATTGACCTGACGAAGTCGAGACGACACGGGTGGAGTTGGTCTCCGGTTAAGTCGCGCGACGCGGTGTCGGACTTCGTGGCTCGGAAAAGGAGGTAGTCCCTTCGGGGAGGTTGGCAGATGAGAGACGGTTCTTTGGTGATGACGGTTGACGGTTGAGGACTCGGGTCATGGGAGATTGTCGGATCTCGGTTGACTGGTGGAGGGACTCAAGTCAAGGGGGAGATTGTTAGATATGACTTGATTAGCGGTTTGGTATTTGAAACTAGAATGGTTGCTCGGTGATAAACGGTTTGTTTTTTGGAACACGACTTGTGCATGGCTTGAATATTAATTATGCATGGAATAAATCATGCATGGGATTTGTATGGGATTTGTACATGTCGAGGAGATAAAAGCATGGCATGGTTTTGAAATTGAATTTGCCAACAAGGAGGATTTAAGCACGTGCGGTGTTTTTTAAATTCAAATATGGATATGCTTTATCTTGTATTTGTATTTCAAGGTTGTGTTTATCTTGTGCTCCCTTGTACGGCCGAAAGATTCAATTGGTAATTATCATGTATTATTTGAGTTTATTAGAGTTTGATTAGGATTCTAGTTTGTTGTCTATAAATACCAAGACTAGGGTTAATTCATATGTACATCGAAATATCTCTGGAGTCATAATAAAGAAGTCTCTGTTCCTGCCCGTGGACGTAAGTCGTGTTTGGACCGAACCACGTTATATCTCGTGTTCGTTTATTTTATGTTTCCGCATTATTCTAACGCTGGTTTTAGATGTCTCGATCCTAACACTACTGTCGTTCTATCATCCGTAAATTAGGACATAAATTTAGCATTGATGGGCACAAGTAAATAAGCAATTATTTTATAAGCTTCAATAAGCAAGCAAATAAAAAGGTTACATCATATACATTAATCAAAATCCGAAGTCTGTGTTTAACCAGACAAAGATAACTGAGGTTCCAAAGCCTGACAAGTGATAGGGTTCGATTTTGACCGCTTAGATACTCATAGATTTGAATTATAGCGTAAAATGCACCTGTTAAGCCAAAGAGCACGACTAACAACTCATATGTCATTGGTGGCCTTTGAGTTATTTTCTACTCATCCACTTCTTAAATACTTAGATCAATTGTTTTTATCAATATATTAATCATTATTATGGTATATTAATCAAACCATTCTATCCATTACCTGTGCATACCAAGTTTAAGCAATAAATTGACATTAAGTAGATTTACAAGTCACTAATATACGTATCGTGTGTTCTTTTTTTAGCTTTTGTTTTATTATTATTAATACTAGTTTATTGATCCGTGTACGCACAGGTATTTCGGAAGTGTATTTGTGTTATTAAAATTTTCAAATAAAAATAATGCAGTAAATAAAATATTACCTTTGTAATGAGAATTTACTAATTTCAAAAAAGTGTCATATTACAATAAAATTTATACCAAAACGTAGATAAAAATGAGACGGTCGTAAATATATAATTATTTTTTCTATAAACAAAATATATCACAAGTTACTAAACATTATTTATAAACAGCTTATAATTAATTACATTAATATACAATTTTTAAAAAAAAACCCTTTATATTTTCTTAAAATCCCTTCACATCTTTTATAAAACCCCCTCTAATTTTCATTTAGCCCCCTTCCAATTAATTTAAAATTGAATTAAATTCGAAAAAATTGAGTTTAATTCGATTATCCACATATTTCCAAAATTGTTTTTGAAAATTGAATGATTACTAACCTCATTGAGTTGACTTTATCCACAAATCTGATGCATGCAGGTCCACACTGTTATTCCATCATCTACTTCAAGTATTTTATGTTGATTACTAACCTCATTGAGTTGACTTTATGGCTTAGAAGCAAACTTACCAATATCTTAATCTTACTTAATTAATATACCTAATTTCCCCCATGCTTACATAAGAGAACTACTGATCGATGTTTTAGGATTGTGTTACCATTTTTGCAGCTTGTTTGAGTACAGAAATTGAGAGGCAGTAGTACAAATTGAACAGACTCACAATCAAAGAAACATAAACGTGATGGCAACAGGGGAATGAATCGAATTCCTGTGTTTTTCTCTCGTGAACAGTAGCTATAAAGAAAGGAAACTAACCTTAATTGTTGTTGAACTAGGAAGACAAGAAGTGAATTCAGTTCTCAATTGAACTTAATCGCAGTAGTGCTTTTGCTGTGTTACGCACTTACGCTTCCAGGCCTCGATTCCCTTTCTTGCCGCTCGTACTGCCGCACATTCACAATCGATGCCCTAACTCCCTCTCTCACTCTCTGATGATTTCTCGATGGAGGATAAGTTAGTTGGAGAACTTCACGGGATGATCGCCGATTTAGGAGGGTCGGTCCCTCGGTTGTTCAGTGCATGAAAGGTTTTAGGGGTCATGTATTTGTGTTTAGTGGGCTTATCAAATGGGCAATGGCCTTTTTTGCTTAATTACTACAAGTTCACTTATGCATCCTGGCCCACTAGTATATACGTATCGTGTGCTTTTTTTATTTAGCTTTTGTTTTATTAATATTAAATATATTTTAGAGTATTATACCGATCGTCACATAAATCTGTCATGTGTTATACAATCCTTCAAATGTCACGGCATCAAGAAAGGGATGAGTCGATGCTGCGTGTTCCAATCAGATGTTTTGCTGGAAATGTCGCGCCGGTAGATGAAAAAAGGCAGACTGGAGATGGAGTTGGTGAGGTGGGGAGAGGGAGGAAGGGGTTTAGAGCATCTCCAACCACACTCTCTATAACTGACTCTCTATCTCTCTATTTCGTGGGCTCATCCACTCTAAACAATCTCTCAACTCCAACCCTACTCTCTATTCAATACTTTAAAAGTGAGACTCGTGTATTTAATTGATATATTTTAATAAATACTCACTAAAATTAAGATAACATTTCATTTAATATGAAGAGTCTAATTAATTTTAAATAAAAAGTAATTAATTTTAGATGGGTCCCACAAATAAAGAATGTAAACTCACACTTCAAATATGAAGATGAATTTTTCAACTCCTCAAATATAAAGCGCGGTATGAAGTATGGTTGAAATGAAAACACACTTCAAAATAAAGGGATAGAGTATGGTTGAAGATGCTCTTAGTTCAAATTTTCAGCCCTAGAAACACCCTTTACATCGATGCCAATAAAAATTTCGTGCTTGGAAAATGCTCGATCGACCTTCTCGTCCTTCCCCTTGAATTAGGGTTCATGATTTGTAGACAAAATTAAGCACATCTCCTTCTCTAGTCTACTATCGTCATTCAAAAAACTATGGGAAGATCGAAAGTCAATTGAGGCGTAGGACAATATCACCGCTGCTATCATGTTCCAGCTAATTATCAATCAAGGCATGTTTAATGGATTAGGCAATCGATTAATTTAATGGCGGTCTTGATATTGATATCACTCTGAGTTCTATTTTTGTTTTTCTTACTATAATTTTTCGATCCCGGGGTTTTTGATTTTGTGAGGTTGGGATCGTTCCTTTTCGTTTCTAGCTGCTAGCAAGTTCGATTCATAATAAATTATTTAATATTCTTTGGTTAGGAAAAAAATGGTCGACTATAAACCTAGAAACAGAAGTCATGTAAAGCTACTTTGAAAAATATCTTTAAAGTAATGTTTAGATGTTGAAAGATTAACTTATTACATCAGTAAGGCTATCCGCATCCATCACACCCTTCACACACCTTTTTGCCTGCCACATCAGCGCCACATCATTCCCTCACCATTTTCTCATCTCATCACACAACCCCGCACCATCACATGCTTCACATTATATAAAAAAAGAAAAAAAATATCAGCCCCTCTCTCTATCTCCGCTCACGCTCGTGACGGGGGTCACTTGCGTGAGCATGAGCCGTCCCTCACGTACATAGGCGATACCTCTCACTCACCCTCACACTCATGAGCAGTCCTCACGCATCCATCCACGCGATGGATGCGGGCAGTCTAAGATGCATGATGTGACATGATTTCCAAATAAAATTGAATTTTATAAAGATGCAGAATGGGTTGATATAAAGATATGACAAGTCTGTATAACCTAACTTGCTCATTGTTGTTCCTGTTAATCCCATCTAAATCTCTATTTTTGTGAGCAGAGCTTTCTTTTCCACAATTTTTAATAGCAAGAAAAGAAAAGAAAGTGTTAGGAAAGAAAAGAAGAGAAAATAAATTATTGAGTTAATTGTTCAAATGGTCCTTTAACTTAAGGGTTTCTGCCATTTTCGTCCTTTAACTTTAAAAGTGGTAAGGATCGTCTTTTAACTGTCATTTTCATGCTAATTTGGTCCTTATTAACGTTAGCCGTTAATTTTCTCAGTTAAGTCAAGGGCATTTTAGTCTTTTTGTCCCTTTTTAACTTTTAATAATTAAGAATAATATATTTATCATTTCTAAAAATTAAAATATATTAATTGCCCCTTATCTCCTCCATCTCTCTCTCGAAAAGCACAAACAAATCCTCAGTCAACTCTCAAGGTTCACCGTCCCACCGCCATCTCCCATCACCGCCACCCTTCACCCTCGTCTGCAACACCAGAGGTTAAACGGTAGCCACGATCTTCTCTATAGAATCATCGATTTCTATTTCAAGGTGACTATGTATTATGTAAATATCAACAAACGAAATCAATTGTTCGATATTTATAACTTTTTTTATTTTTAAAAATTGAACATACAAGAAGAATGCGGGAAGATGACGGAGGAGGAACGATGCAAGATCTGCAATTATGTTGACGATGGTATGTCTTACGTTGACGATGAATTTAGCTATGAACATGGTATGTCTTACGTTGACGATGAATTTAGCTATGAACATGGTATGTCATATTTATCCTCTTGAACCAGCTCAGCTTCTTCTTAAAGATTCAAAGCTTAGAAACACAGAGTATGTTTATGGAGTTGTGGTTTTCACCGGTAATGATACTAATTACGAAAGTTATGCTATCGAAAAGAAGCAAAATCGAGGTTCAAATGGATAAGATTATTTACTTATTATTTAGGTTGTTGATTTTCATATCCATAGTTAGTGGTTCTGGCCTTCTGGGTTTGGTTTGGTGGTTAGGAATATGGTGCCGTTATGGTGGTACTTGATGCCTGAGGTAGCGGGAGAAGATTTTGATATAAATATTTTCTTGATTTCTGGATTAAGACATCTCTTAACTGCACTTATGTTATACGGCTACCTTGTTCCGATTTCGCTTTATGTTTCGATTAAAGCAGTAAAGATTCTTCAGGCACGTTTTATAAACAATGATTTGTGTCTTTATGATGAAGTTAGTGGTGTTCCCGCAAATGCTAGAACCTCAAATTTGAACGAGCAATTAGGGCAGGTTGATACGATTCTTTCTGATAAAACTGGAACGCTGACATGCAACAAGATGGATTACGTGGCTGTGGTGGTGGTCGTGGAAGTGGTTGCTGGTGGTGGTGGGTTGTGGTGGTGGAGGGTGGTGGTGATGGTGGTGGTAGGTGGTGGTTTCCATTTTGACGGTATGAGAGAAAGAGAGAGAAACAGACTCTGAACTTTGACAGTGATGATTTGGAACTTTGACATATTCGACTTTGATTCTTAATTATTAATTAATTTATAAAATGAGTAAAAATAAAACAATAAAAAATAAACACAAGGGTAAAATGGTCATTTTACCTATTTTAACGAAAAAAGTTAACAGAATCTATTGGAAAGGACCAAAACGGCATGAAAATGACAGTTTAAGGATAATTCGTACCACTTTTAAAGTTAAAGAACCAAAATGGCAAAAAACCCTAAGTTAAAGGACCATTTGAACAATTAACTCTAAATTATTTTAAGTTTTATGTTCCTGAATATGAAAGAAAGTAAATGAAAGAAAATAAAATAGAGTTTATAAATTTACAAATTTAGCCTTACATATATATATATATATATATATAAACTACTTTATAATGCATTTAGACCATTTTACTGAATCTCTTAAACTTTCAGTGTTTTAAAATTACTTATATACCCCTTTCATTTTACTTTATAACGTACATTAATTGCCTGTTGGGGTATATCATTACTAAACACATAGATTGATTACGTGGAGTTACCAATTGAAAAACAAAGTGGGACCTTTTCATTTGGGAAAGAATCTCATTTACTGAAAGTGGGACCTTTTCATACACGGTAATATATATATTTCATTTTCACAGTGGGAAAGAATCTCATTTACTAAACACACAGCTGTCAATATATTAAACGCACAGCTGTCAATACATTAAACACACAGCTGTTACTCCATATTAAACATATCTCATTTACTGAAACCGATCAGCACTTAAAATACGCGAAAGAATAGTGCTAATTACCGAAAGAAAAATAAGGAAACAACCAATCACCACCTAAAATACCCGATTTTGCATTATTACGTTAATGCAAATACCATATCATCAAAAGACTTCTATAATTAAAAAACTTGTATATAAAGTAAACACCTACCACATAATAAACACCTACCACATAATTATCTTTTCAGTTTCAACATTTCAAGATTACCATGAACGGAATGAAGTCCTTCAATGCTCTTGCTAGCACCAACGACACACCGCACCAGAATGAGGTAACACATATTCGAATGTTATTTTAGTAAATACCTTTCTGTAGATAAATGAATATCGTGAAATAAATAGATGTAATGATAATGAAAAAACCTTAAATAATAAAATCGTGTAATGAATATCATGTAATGAATCCAGAAAGTTTTAATCCTTTTTTTTTGTTGTATCTTTCACTTACGCATATAGATATTATATTTAGAAGAAGCCATTTAAAGTACTAACATGCATATATTCTAATTTGCAACTTATTGAATCCAGAAAGTTTTAATATCCAGAAAGTACTAACATGTAGTTATATAAAATGTTAACAGGAAATGGAAATTGAGGTTGAGGATTCTTTGATGGCCATTGAAGTGAATACCTATAATACCCCTGTGATTACTACCATCAATGACACACCACACCCAAATGAGGTAACACGGGTTCTTACGTTTTCTCAGTTTAGTTCTAATTTGTAGTTATTTTTTTAAGTTAATCTAAATCGGCCAAACATGCATCTACTAATTTTTAGGAGTTCTCAGTTTTATAACCTTAAGTCCTTCCCTAGAACCATTGCAATTATAACATATATCTTAAGAGTTTTTTAAAAACACTTCAACTTACGATGTTTCATTAAAAAAAAAAAAAAAACAGGAACAAATGTCCATATAAGTTATATGCACGCTCACCCAGTGTAATAGTTCTTTGGGAGATAGACATCTCTGACCACTCCAAACCTTTCAAACGGGACACGAAGCTCTTCGGGCCTAAAAGTGCAATTAAAAAAATACAATCAATAATTGAACAAAAATTTCTTCACTTTTAACCTTTGTGATTTATCCCTGGTAAATTGTTCGTCATTTTCATGATGAAGGGTGCTTTATTTCTTATTCCGGAATTCACTTCGATGTTTGTTTTTCAGTTGAAAATACATTCAATATTTATATGTATTTTTATAGATCAATGAAGTTATCAACTCTTTCTATACAACCAAAGGACTGTAACTGATTTTGAAGTTAAGGAGTAATCTTTCTTACTGTTGAAAGTAAAAAAATAGACTCCACTCTAGGATAGAGAATGCCCAGTTCACTAAAAAATGTAACATTTTCTATTTTGAAAGATTTGACGTTTCTCATTTATCAAAAATTTTGTATCCTGATTCGCAAAACAATCATTATCAATTAGCTTACAATCACCCAAAGGGTCTTCAAAAATACTATTAAGATATGCATACTCAAAAAACACAATCAAAATTATAATTTAAATCTAGAATAACAACTAATATTTAATATATTGTTTTGAACAGAATTCAAACAAAAGAACAAGGGAAGAAAATTTGACCACTTGGAACTGGGATGATGTAATCAACATCGACATCTCTATGATGATGATGAAGCATTATCGATGGAAAATGTCAAAAGAAAGAAAATAAATCAAATATCGATTTTTAGCCGAAATAAAATTTACCGACTTATCGATGAATCCGATGAAGATTAGCATTAAAATGTAGTATAGATTTTAGCTACTTTATGACTATGATTTTAAGGTTGCAAATGTACTCCATTTCTAAGATGATTGAAATATTACGAATAAATTAAATCCGCTATTAATGTTTCACATTTATTTTTAGGTTCACACAAAACTAATATTGCGAACTCAAATGAGAAATTTACATTATTAAACATGTCACAACTAAAGCAGTTTTGGAAACTGCAATCAAAACTGAATAGAATTAAATATTGAAATGAAATAAGGTAAACTGTAAACTTTAGCCGGGAAACTGTAAACTTTCGAAAGCAAGCTCACCCACTCTCCCCCGGTATAAGGAGTAAAAATATTTTTTTGATTACGGGTCGGGTATTTATATATTTATTAAAGCATTGTAAATACATAAACGTAATTTACATATATAAAAATCGCGGACTTTAAAAATCAAATGTAGAAGTCTATAAATGTTTAGTTTTTTTTCTAACAACCCTTATTTTTAAACTATTTTTCACATTTATAAATTTGACAACGCTAAAAAAGTTTACACGCTTTTTATAAATACATTTATAAGTGTAAAACCCGTGCGTTGCACCGTATAGTTTCTGATATATTATAACACAATAGGTTCTGGTATATTGTAACGTGTTCATATAAATATAACAGATGGATTTCTAAAAGCTAAAATCTGATCATATGTAACTAAACTAACGTATCAATCTAATTTATAACCAATAGTGAAAATGTACACCAAACATGATATATATATATATATATATATATATATATATATATATATATATATATATATATATATACTAGTGGGGTACCCGCGCAATGCGGCGGTTACGAATAAAGAAGGGGTCGTGACAAGATTTTGTTGTAGGTATGATTTAAGAGAAGGGAGAAGACAATACAAACAAGAATACAATTTAACTTACAAACAATATAAGATAAAAAATCGTTGTGATTGTTAACCAATAACGAAATATTAGAGTAGCTTATTATCGAACAACTGAAATGTGTGTACTACCATTAAGAATTACAATCCACTTCAATCAAGACAATTGTTGTAGTATCATGATAAAACATAGTCTGAAGGGTCCATATATAGATATATCCTACAAAAAATATATATATTGGTTATAATATATAGATATATTGGAAATAAATGTCTAAAGACAAATAGTTGAGAATACCTTATTCATGACGTAAAACTTCTTGATATACCACATTTGATGTGTAAACACCATCATGAGTATATGTTTTGGTAGGTTTCACCAAGACCTTTGTATTGCCACGCGATGTTCCTCTGGAAAGCGCGACGTAAAGTTGGCCATGCGAGAATACCGGTTGTGGTAGATATACACCTACGTGAGCTTTATTGATTGTCATTGCAAAACTAAGTCTAACAGGGAATTGTTTCCTTTTTAGTTTGAATGGGAACATGTCATCTTCAAATGGACAAAGAGGAATTCTCGGTAGAAATACTCTTTTACCATAATGTTGGCCAATAGCTATCTCGGCATCAATGACGTTTTGTTGAAACCCTCTGCATATTAATCTAGTACCATTACTTGATCTTTAATTATTTTTAAATATCATCATTTGAGTTTCCTTTTTTTTTAAATATAATCATTTTGTGTGTTTTGTTTGTTTGTGTTTTGTTTGTTAAATTAGTAGATTAGAAGTTTGCATTAATTTTACATATTACGGTTTGATATTCAATTTGTTATTATTTAAGATAACAAATATAAAATTTTCATTTAGCATACGTAATTAAAACAAACAATACGAAACTAAAAACTTGTAATCATTTGACATATAAAAAGAAATTCATAAAAAATGTGAAAATATCTTAAAAAACATCAAACTTGTTGACCATGCCAAATAAATAGGACAAGATAAACATTGTTTCACTAAATATCTAGTAATTTTATTTCTTCCGCCTCTCGCATGTCTGGTTCATACTCTATCTTGCTCAAATCCGTGCACATCAACATATTTTCTAAAAAATAAATATATAACTTCGCTATTAAAATGAAGTACTATAAAAAAAATATACAAAAAATATTATAATTGTCAAATAGTTAAAAATATGTAGTACTTACTTTCTCTCATATGTGTAAGTTTAACTCGAGTAACAAAGATCACTTTTTTATCCTTTATTCCTCGAGCAATAGGTACCGGAAATTTCTTCCACTCATGATCATGCAACTTCATTATCATTTCTTCACCGCTAGTAATAGTTCAATTATAATTAGCAATTAAAAAGATCATTTTCTTTTAGTAAACACAAATGTAATTGAATATTATATAATCTTACGTCATATCTTTCAACGTTAGTTCTACAAATGACGGTTTATGCTCATTCCACGGAAATGTTATAAGCTTTCCACTCACAATTTTTCCAACCACATCTAAAACAAGTCACAAACAATTATCTAATGTTAAGTTATAGTTCTTTATACCAAAAAAAGATATTGAAATTAAAGAAAATACATTTACCGATCAACATTTTTCTCTTTGTTTTATCATTGAGCAACATGTCAAATGTAGGCGGTTTAGGATACGTTGGAAGCTCTAGTTTAGTATTCTTAATATCCAACCGAGAAAATTTGGTTTTTTTATTAATCCATAGCGTCCATTCAGCACGGTGTATAGAAAATCCATCATATCTTGGGAAATCATCATAACCACGTCCGTTGAACGCAAAGCGCTCGATCGCAAACACAAACCCTTCCAAATTAAGCGCATCATATTGTTCAACGAGATCAGCACAAACAACAGCCACAGCTCGATCTCTCTAACACACACAAGTTATTTAATAATTTATTCCATCATATATATGTAGGGGTATTAATTAAGTTGGATAGTTTTTATAATCACTTACATTTCTATCGAGTAGAAACAAATATAATTTGTTTTCTATCGTATCATTGTAGATGGAATAAACCTTCACAACATTTATCGTAAACAACCCATAACGTGGTTCGAATTGAGAAATAACTTCATAGATGTATGGATTTTTCATCTACAAAAACAATTAAATAAAAAAACAAATACTTTTAGCATTTAAATCGACATTAGCAAGTAAAAGAAATAACGGAATTAAATTTTAATATATGTCGGAAGGAATGATAATTATTAATGTAATATTATATTTTGAAGTACTAATAATTGATAATTCTTAATCGATAATTCTTTCATTGTATAAATTTTATAACCAAACTCTATTATAATTATCAAGGAATTATATTTTAAGAATAAATAATAAATTATTAAATATTAATAATATAGCAATTGAATGAAATATATATATTTATATAACAAACCTAGTTAAGTAAAAAGACTTGATATTACAATAAAACTAAAATAAAAAGCCCATAACCCATGAGCCCTACTTCTTATTCGTTGAAGCCGCCGTCCTATTTCTCCAACGGAACATCCATTTTCAAGAAACCCTCGCCGCCCACTCTTCTCGTTTCACAATCGCACTAAGCGGCAAACATCGCCGGCACCAGGTTTCCTCGACAGTGTATATTTTTGGTGGGGGATCGATTTGCCATGGCTCACCCCTAGCCTCATAACACGGCGCGGTTTTCAACCCTTAAGACATCCAAGACGGCGCGGTGGTGTGGCCGGTCACGTGAAGACGGCGCGGTGGTGTGGCCGGTCACGTGAAGACGGCGCGGTGGTGCGACCCCCCGCTCACCC
The DNA here is from genome assembly GCA_947179395.2 of Pulicaria dysenterica. NCBI lineage: Eukaryota > Viridiplantae > Streptophyta > Magnoliopsida > Asterales > Asteraceae > Pulicaria > Pulicaria dysenterica. Next base: position 5,707,853 of record OX359289.1, on the reverse strand, counting down.
CGTTGCCCACTCCGAGTTCTCTTAGTCGAGAATTAGCCCGAATGAAGGAGCTGTTGTTCAAGGTTAGTATTATTAGATTTTCATTGATTCTTTATGTCAGTTCACGATCTGCTTATTATATGATATCTAAAGTTGCTTGTTGTTTTGGACTTATGGTGAGAAAGAATTAGCAGTAGTTCCCCCCAATGCTACTTTGACATATGAAGTTGAGCTTGTCTCTGGAGTTAAGGAAAATAGGGGTATTAAGACGTGTCAATCTTTGTGTGGAGTGGAACAGCCAAATACGCTTATGTTATAATAATTATAGTTTTGTTGAATAACGTAATAATTTATGAGACGTTAAGATATAAAGCTACATTATTTATTCTGAGGACAAATAATCTTGGGACATGAATACAAGTCAAGAGAAGATCGAGGCTGCTGGCAAGAAGAAGGAAGAAGGAAATGCTTTCTTTAAAGCTGGTAAATATAGGAAAACACGCCTTCCAGGTCGGTCTTTTGTTGTATGGATTGATTTTGCATTAGAGGAAGTTAGGATTGTGGTTTTAACTATTATAGGTTATATGCGTTTTGGTTATATATAGCAGGGTACCTGCTATGCGGCGGTGAATAAACAATATGAAAATAAAACATACCTTAAGTTGTTTTTTCGAGTTATTTTTAAAAGAAAAGAGAGGTGAAGAAGAGAAAACTATTAAGTTTGTGTGATTTTAAGTTTTCTTACAACACATTTGTAAGAAAACTATTAAGTTCAACTGGATCGTGGGGAAAAGAGTTTTAAAGAAAGAAGATTGATCAACTTAGATCTCGATTCCTTTTTTGTTATAGTCGTTAATGTCGATGGAAGCATAATTCAGTTCTTTTTTCGTGCTTTATAGTCTCTTTGAGTGGGATCCATGGCTTAGTTGCCATGTTATTATTTTCTGGTTGTGTTTTGAGTAATAAAAGGTATTGCTTTTCAAAAAAAAAAAAAAAAATTTCTAGCTTTTTATTATTGACATAAGAAAAGATTTGGAAGTTAGTAAGAACATATTGAAAAACATTGTGTTTCTTAGTTGTTTTAGGTAGAGAAGAGAGTAAATTCTTATGAAAATTTTCAATAACTTTTATTTTCTACATTGTCCTTCTCAAAGTTGGAATATTTAGATCGAAACAAAAGAAAAAGTTTCAAGTTTTTTCATTTTTGACTAAATTATCCACAATAACATCTAATAATTTTTGAAAATAAATGTAATATTGTAATAAAACCTTTTTTCCCTTTCTCTTCAACTTGTGATCACAAAATAAAAAAAAGTACTGCTTCTTTTCGTTTCTTTCAGATTTGGGAACACGGTAAACAAAAACTATTGTCATTTTCAAATATAAGATAACTTGGAAGGAAACAACTTTCTTCTATTTTCTTTCATTCTTTAACACAACTTGATCATTTCTTAGTATTTTCTTTCTTTCCCTTTTTAGAAAAACTAAAGAACGGAAATGCAGCCCCTTATTTACATTCGTTAATGCAGCCCCTTATGTTTTTAGACTATATTCATTCAACTTGGTGATGTTTCATTCAACTTGGTGATGTTTTTATTCAAGTTGGAGTTTTAATTTGTTTTCCGATTTTATTTTGTAGCAAATACATACATATATTTGGATTAAGTCGATATTGCCTGGTCAAAAGATGTGCTTTCGTTTATGAGGTTAGTGTTTTGCTTCTCATTCCAATATAGGTTAGGTTTATTTGTCGGTTGTATACCTTTCACGTGATAGTAGAACCTGAGATCACTTTACATAATATATAGAACATACTAAACACTTTATATTTATTCATAATAATCATTGTTTTATAAACTACATAATAAACTCAAATAAATGCGCGAGTAAAATACATAACTATAAAATTTTCTATTCTTCATCTGATTCATCAATTAGTCGATAAATCTTATTGCGGCTAAAAACCGAAATTTGATTTCGTTTTTTTCTTTTGACATTTTCCACTGTTAATGCTTCATCATCATCAGAGGTGTCGATGTTTATTATGTCATCCCAGTTCCAGTTGATCAAATTTTCTTCCCTTTTTTGTATTTTTGTTATCTGTTCAAAAATAAATATTAAATATTAGATGGTTTTTTAATCTATAATGTATATGTTAATTGTGTTTTTTGAATAAACATATTAACGAACTATACAACTCGTGTAGTAATTTATTTAGTTGGTTATCATTACACAAGAAGAGAAAAATGGTCAAAACATAATAACTTGTTAAAAAATGGTAAAGTTTTTGCGTATTTACCTCAACGATATGAGAAAATGGTCAAACATAATTTATTTAGTTGGTTACCATTTCCTATAACGTTTTTTAAAAGTTGACATGTTAGTTTGTTGAATAAAGAGGGTTTATGAGAAATAAAGAGAGTTTGTGACAAATCACTACAATATTAGTGACGTATTTACCTCAAAGGTATTATTTTCAACAACAGTAATCGGCACATTAGTAGCAATGATCTCCATTTCCTGCTATTGTTTTTAAAAAAAATCGACATGTTAGTATGTTCAATGCATTCTAAATGATCATAACATTATACATTAGTTACAATGCATCTTGACAAACGATTTATAGAAACGATTTATGGTTAGTTATTATATTATCCGTAACAAAAAAAAAAATATGAAGATTGATTTTTTATTTATTTACAAGTAAAAGTTTATGGACTACAAATTTGAACATGTGAGTAATTAGACTTTATATTAATATATAATCTGTAAAAAAGGTTATCACTTTATTTATGAAATCAAAATTTTAAGATCTAAAAAATGATAAATAGTAGTATTTAAATTATACAAAAAATGATGCAATACTACAACATTAATAAAATCTGGTCTGATTGTTTACTGTTTATATTATATTCAAGAGAAAGTCGCATTCAAGAGAAAGTCGCAGAGATTATTACCCGAGTTTGGTTGACTGAAACCACGTTTTCTGGAGCTGTGGGGACGTTCACCGGAGCTGTAGGGGTGATGTTTTCGCTGTTCATGGTGAGTACTACAAATTATGGAGAGTATTTGATAGAAAGGGAATATAACCATAAACAGGAGAAGCATATATAGTGAAATTGACGTAAACACTTCTGAGAATGTGTAAAAAGGAAATGAATTGTTTTAATCATTTCCTTTTATGATTAATGTTAAATTTGGTATACTACCAACAATCTAGTCAATTGACTTTATTATTATTCTATTGCTTAATGCATTGAAATTTCCTGAAACATTCCTGCAGACTGTATACGTTTCCTGCATTTGCTTCCTTATACCACAGCAGACTGCATTGATGTTTTGTTAGATTGAAAAAGGAAATGAATTGAAATTTCTTGAAACATTCATTTACTGTATACGTTTTATGCATTTGCTGGATTAATTTAAAATCATTTCTTAAATGTAGGGGCATTATAGTCTTTTCAAAATACTTAAAACTTAAGAGATTAAACAAAAATGCTTAAATGTATTATAAGGTAGTATATATATATATATATATATATATATATATATATATATATATATATATATATATATATATATATATATATATATATAGGGTGAGGTTCAACATAGCCCCCCTCTTAAACATAGATCTCAAAGTCTCAATCTCAGCCACTCATTTAAAAGGGTAAAATAGGAATTGAAACAATTTTAAAAAAACTCACGCGCTGCCTAACAAACTTTCCAAATTCAGTTTTTTTTAATTTTTTTTTTACCCCTTAAATCTTTAAATGATCATAACTACTTCAATTTTTTAAGTTTAAGCAAAAAAATTATACCAATCTTCTCATTTTGACGAAAATGACGAAAATGATATGAATGACGAAAATAATCATTTTCGGCTGTTGAAAGAGAGTAACACCTACCAGTTTAATCATTTTCGTCCATCACCTTCATACCCATAACACCTATCGTTTTCGGACCTCTGTTCATCTTTTTTTTTACGAAAATGATGAAAGCAGGTGACGAAAATGATATGAAAATGACAATTTTTTATCATTTTCGTCACCTACTGGTGACGAAAATGATACAGGTGACGAAAATGATATGAATGACGAAAATAATCATTTTCGGCTGTTGGAAGAGAGTAACACCTACCAGTTTAATCATTTTCGTCCATCACCTTCATACCCATAACACCTAACAGTTTTCATCATTTTCGTGGCCCCTTGTATGTCACGTAACTACTTCAATTTTTTAAGTTTAAGCAAAAAAATTATACCAATCTTCTCATTTTGACGAAAATGACGAAAATGATATGAATGACGAAAATAATCATTTTCGGCTGTTGAAAGAGAGTAACACCTACCAGTTTAATCATTTTCGTCCATCACCTTCATACCCATAACACCTATCGTTTTCGGACCTCTGTTCATCTTTTTTTTTACGAAAATGATGAAAGCAGGTGACGAAAATGATATGAAAATGACAATTTTTTATCATTTTCGTCACCTACTGGTGACGAAAATGATACAGGTGACGAAAATGATATGAATGACGAAAATAATCATTTTCGGCTGTTGGAAGAGAGTAACACCTACCAGTTTAATCATTTTCGTCCATCACCTTCATACCCATAACACCTAACAGTTTTCATCATTTTCGTGGCCCCTTGTATGTCACGTAACAGCAGGTGACGAAAATGATAAAAAATCGTCATTTTCATATCATTTTCGTCACCTGCTTTTACATGACATATAGGGGGGGCACCAAAATGATGAAAAAATTGACATTTTCATCATTTTCGTACCCATTGTATGTCACGTAAAAGCAAGTGATGAAAATGATAAAAATTCGTCATTTTCGTGCCCCCTGTATGTCACGTAAAAGCAGGTGACGAAAATGATAAAAATTCGTCATTTTCATATCATTTTCGTAACCTGCCTTTACATGACATACAGGGAGGCACGAAAATGATGAAAAAATCGTCATTTTCATCATTTCCGTGCCCCTGTATGTCACGTAAAAGCAGGTGACAAAAATGATAAAAATTTGTCATTTTCATATCATTTTCGTCACCTGCTTTTACATGACATAAGGGGGCACGAAAATGATAAAAATTCGTCATTTTCATATCATTTTCGTCACCTGTATGTCATGTAAAAATGATAAAAACTGTTATCATTTTCGTCACCTCGCCTTATCATTTTCGTCACCTGTATATCATTTTCGTCACCTCACTCTATCATTTTCGTCACCTGTATATCATTTTTGTCACCTGCTTTCATTTTCATCACCTCACCCTATCATTTTCATCACCTGTATCATTTTCGTCACCTGTATATCATTTTTGTCACCTGTATGTCACGTAAAAAGCAGGTGACGAAAATGATAACAATTTGTCATTTTCATATCATTTTCGTTACCTGCTTTCATCATTTTCGTAAAAAAAAAAAGGTGAACAGAGGTCCGAAAATAATGAAAACTGTTAGGTGTTATGGGTATGAAGGTGATGGACGAAAATGATTAAACTGGTAGGTGTTACTCTCTTTCAACAGCCGAAAATGATTATTTTCGTCATTTATATCATTTTCGTCATTTTCGTCTTATTTTTTTTTCCTGAAATATAGGAAGAGTGGTCTCGTTTGAAAGAGCATTAAAAAATAGGAAGATTGGTATAATTTTTTTGCTCAAACTCAAAAAATTGAAGTAGTTATGATCATTTAAAGATTTAAGGGGTAAAAAAAACAAAAAAAAAAACTGAATTTGGAAAGTTTGTTAGGCAGCGCGTGAGTTTTTAAAAGTTGTTTCAATTCCTATTTTACCATAATACCCTTCCTTCTATAATTAAATCTTATAATTGTTTACTTAATTACAATCATGCCATTATAGATCTTGACCATTGATTTGATTAATCTAATGGCTAAGATTGGGACTTTGGTATCTTTGTTTAAGGTGAGATCTATATTGATCAATTCTATATATATATATATATATATATATATATATATATATATATATATATATATATATATATATATATGAACTAAAAGTAAATTAAATGAAAGAAAGCTAACTGTGTTCGTACCTAAGGCAATAAAAGTTGTACCCGTTCTCATTATCTTGATTCCGGTTCAATAACCCACCTGCAATGTTGAAATGATAAATTATATCAGATAGCATTAAGAACATCATATTGAAGTGAGCTAAAATATATACAAACACCATCATCTGAAATTGTATCTTGTTATGATAGTTATCATATACAAATTAAGCATTAATAACAGGTGACAAATCATCCTAATCGAAACATACATAAAACCCATGCGTTGCACCGTATAGTTTCAGATTACATCTGAAACTAAAAACGTACTTTTTAACCACATCTAAGAACATCATATATTTTAACCACATCTAATGTAGTAAAAGAGTACATCTGAAACAAAATTCCAAATTTGAAACCACATCTACGAACATCATATTGAAGCACACATAACAACATATCTGAATGAACCACAAAATCTCAAACCATATGAAGCCAAAATCACCAGAATCTGAAATCAAAATCGTTGAAACAAAGAAACTAAAACAAGATCTAAACTATTGAATTTGGAGTTGGGGATGAAAACACAACAGATGAAGCAATTTGTTTTCGATCTCCAAAACCCTCAAGTCGATATTAACGATTAGAAGAAACGAACCTCAAAGATGCAGTTCTTGATAATAAAAACCCTTCAGATCTTGATGATAAAAACACAACACATCGAATCTGTAATCGATCTGTTGGATGCGAACCCCTTCAGATTAGATCAAAAGATTTGCATCTACGGTGAGATGAGAAGGCGGCGACCATGGATCTAGAGAGAAAATGCGGCGGAGGAGAAGATCTTGGTGGTGGTGACATCCGGCGACGGAGATATGGTAGAGAGAAGATTGTGATGGGCGGTGGTCTTCAAGCGAGAAGACGTGATGGTGGCCGGCGGTCTTAAGGAGAGAAGAAGGGGTGGTGGTGTGGTCGATCGGTAGTGGTGGCCGGCGGTCTTGGGGAGAGAAGAAGGGGTGGTGGTGTGGTCGATCAGTAGTGGTGGCCGGATTTAGGGTTTAGATGTGGGAGTGCTCGTGAGGAGAAGAGAGAAGGAGACAAACTGTGTGTTTGGTTGAATTTTAATTGTATACATTTTTTGATTAATAAAGGTGTCAACAAAAATCAATTAATTAAAATATGAGTTACATCTAATGGTGAAAACATTAAATGGATAATTCCATCCATTTGATGAATGCATTTCAATTTTCTTGATTTAACTATTAATCAAAAAATGTGAAAATGTAACTCATATTTTAACTACTATACACATTTTTTAGTAACTCATATTTCAACTATTATTGAAAACATAATACCTATAGTGTTTGAATAAATCAATTAATTATTACTAGGATTAATATTTAGTACTACATACATTTTCTTGATTTAACTATTAATCTAAAAATGTGTATAAATGTAATATTAGTTTTGCAAATGATCATTGCCTCCTACGTCCTATCTATTTCAAGCGACCACGACAACCGAAAACCATCCATTTTTATTTGCCGTCGCCGCATTGCGCAGGTACCCCACTAGTATATATATATAGTTGTACAATTGTACGCCTCTTATATATATATTAATATATCAGTACGTCTCCTGCACCTTTTATATATATATATATTGAGGACTTGAGGTTGTACGTCTCATATATATATATAAATATAGCATCAGTTGTCTACTTTTCTCTCTTCTGAAGAACGAAATTCAAGACGTGGTAGGGAAGAAGAAGAATGGTGATAATCGAGAAGATGAAGATGAAGTGATTTTCTATTTATTTGATGAAGGGTAGTATGGTATTTTTATAAGCTTTCTCTTCAAATCCGTTCACGTTTGAAAAGAAAGTTAGGAGAGAAAATTTAAGGTTATTTCCCTTCCCCTTCTTTCCCCTTCTTTCCATAAAAATGTTTGGGAACATGATTTTTTTACCTTCCTTCCAAATCACTCCCTTTCTCTTCTTTAATAGTGTTCGGGAACACACAGACTTGATTGATTGGTGAACTGAAAGTTCTTAGTATTTGATGTTATTTCTATAAAATAAGTTATGTTTCATGTTACATGTGTGGTATGCTCTAGAGCCACATATGAGCAAAGAAAGACTTGTGGTTTTGCAAGGAAACAAGCAAGTGTTCTTAATTACCACACATACTTGATAAGACACGCATACATGTATTGGAATGGTAATCTTTTAATTGTTTACACTATAATAAGTTTCTATTGACTGATGGAACGGTAATCTTTCATGTAGCAATTGAGAGACAATATGTGAAAGAGAGCAAATACTTCATTCACATGGTAAAAAAACTCTTGCTAACAACTGCATGGTTTGTGGTTCTAACATTGAGTTGTATTTTTTTGATGTCCAATCTGATATGTTACCACAGAACCACTTGTTAGTATGATTAACAGGATCGGTCCAGAGATTTTGGAGGCCCTGTACAATTAACAAATGTAGACCCTATAAATAAAAATAAAATTTTTGATTTTTCATTCAATCTTATAGTATTCTTGTAAGGTAAAATTCCAATTGAAATATTACACAAACAGAAATTTTGAGCCTCTATAACAATTATTAGTCATTAAATTAAAAAATTAGAATAAAAAACACAAACAGTAACATATAAGTTGATTGCCTGATGCAGAAACAGAAACAATTTTCGATGGTTACCTCACGTTTTCTGGTAGATTCAGAAACAGTAGAAAATTGTTGTGAGTGCTTCGCCGTGAGATTATATATCCAAATTCCAAGGTACCCGGACAACATTCCCGTACTCATTTACGAACCTCTTGTAGGATCAAGATGTTAAAAACAACCCACAAGAAATAATTCCTAAAAGCTACAAACCATCTAGTTATGTGTAACTTATGTAAATTCAACAAAATTTTCCATCATTCTATATTCTATGTACATGATTACACAAACTAAATGAACTATTAGACGTGGATCAGGCAATTAGTCGAACATCTGGTGTCCAACAAAGCAACCCACAACCTTGAGAGTTCTGGGAGGCCAAATTTTCGTATGAAAGTGGTCACAAGTCTATGTTTTATTACTACTCTGTCAATTAATCACAAACTAATAAAATGTTTTATTACCGATAACAAACAGAGCTGGAACAAACCAAGAAGGAATAAGCTTTAAGAAGACAGTAGAAATACAGCTTAATTGTAGACGCTTTCATGAAAAATAAAATTGTGATGAATTGATGAAATAAAATTGCAGAACGGAAGTTCGGATTATATGCTTGAGTGTTGGTGTAGAGAATACAGAGAGGAGAGAAATGAGAACAGAGGCAAGAACCCAAAAATGAAGAATCGTTGATGGTTAATTGGTACAATATGTCGAAATCCACAAATTTGCCGGTTTGTATCGAGATGATATCTTCGACCTTTCATATTCGGCTGAGTACTTGAGTAGTTTCGTAGTGAGTATCAAGATGATATCTTGGAAATCCAAAAATCGATTCTCGAAAACTCCAACAATTGTCTTTGTTGCTCAATCGCTCTCTCTCTCTCTCTCACTCTAAGTCGACGGGGTCAAAGTCGCCACGTCAAAGGCGCTAGTATGCAACTATGCGTAACCTAGTATTAACTTTGCCGGTTGGGCCCAGGTTTGAAGAGTCTAGCGAGAAATACATAGCGAGAAATACATGTCTAGGGCCGGATCTGATAATTAAATTATTATTAAACTTAGTGATGCTAGTATTGGATTTATTATGTTCTTGTTCATTCTACTACATGGATGGAGTTTGGATTTTAAACTCGGAAGAAGCCCTCTAAAGGTCAGTTGTTTACTTTATCTTCTTGTCATGTATGAATGATCAACAATTGAACTAAATGTGGAACTGTTATATTGTTTAACAACCTATTGTTCCAAGACTTCTTATTAGTTAGATTTAAGATTTTTCATTGTTCTTTTATCTTTATAAGAAAGTGTACACCTCTAAAAGGAGATTTGTAATATGGTTTTCATCATATAAGGTTTCTTATTCTTATTCATGTCCATTTTATTTGTAGATTGTAAAGGTATTGCTGACTTCGATACGAGTTGGATTACAAAGTAGATATGATAATGCAAGGATCACCAAATAACGTGGAAAATATGTTTAATAATGTACAAGAGACCAAATAATATCATTTTGTATCTTGTAGTATTTAAACATTAAATTATTTCGAGATAACATTATTTATTTATAGTATATGATTATGATTTTCTTTCTTGCTGTTAGTGGATGGAATATTGTTGGTCAAAAACAACAAAAATAGAAAAATATATTTTTTAAATTTATAAGATTCAGGCCCGGTTTATTAATAAAAGAACAGGGTTTAAAAGTAAATATTTGGATTTTATAAGGAAACATACAAACCCTGTTATTTATATAAAAAACCTTGCTTAAAAGTAACTTTGCTTAAAAGTAACTTTCAGAACACCAGGCTTGAATCCCTGACTTTCAAGCTCCCCCCTTTTCTGATCCCCATCAAAGCCGGGTCTAAAAGCCTTAAAAACCGGATCTGACTGTCCTTTTTGTGTAGTGACTGTGTTTACCTAGTTAGTAGAGGCCTTATTACCGGGATTATGTTAACCAGTTGGCCGCGACCAAATGACTAGTAATACCATAGCGGTTTTGCGGGAACTGTTTAATAGCGGATACATTGTAACGGATATGTTATGCATATACGGTTCATGGATATGGTTTAATAATTATTTATAATCAGGTAAATACGAATTACGATACATGTTACGGTTATGTGGATTGTGATATATGCTATGTGATATGGTTCATTATTACATGATGAAGATTTGACCCATTATGCGTTATAAGATGTACAGGAAAATGGTATTGGGTTATATATACATGGTGGGACGGGATTGATTACTTGTTTATTATCGAACCTAATTATTTATGAAATGTATTATGGTTTTTATTAGACTTCTATTGAGTCACGTGGTGTTAAGCAAACACTTGTTCTCTTAAAATATGTCTATACGTGTGCCAGATGTTTAAGAAATTATTGACTTGTGAGAATGAGTTATCTTAGGATAGGATCATTGTTTTGATGTGAAATATATATGGACATGATATTGTGGTTTATGATTGGTTTTAACTCTTATCGTTAGAAAATATGTATTATATGAAATTAATACTTCCTTTGCTAAATTTAAATGAGCAATCAAAAGCTTTAGTAAATGGTGATTTTTTGGAAAACCATGATTTTATAGAAAAATGGTATAAATAGGTAACCTTAACAAACTCTAACTAGCTCCATGGGCCTTACTAGCTAAACGGCCCTAAAGCCTTTTATTAAGCTAATAAAAACAAATGTCAAAATCATAATTAGAGATTAGGAAAAGAATTAGTGAATTCTACATGTTAATTATTTAGTTGTTGGTATAAATAGTAAAATAGGTAACCTTAACAAACAAACTAGCTCAATGGCCTTACGAGCTAAACGGCCCTAAAGCCGTTTTTATGCTAACAAAAACCAGTGCCAAAATCATTATTAGAGATTAGGAAAAGAATTAGTGGATTCTACATGTTAATTATTTGGTTGTTGAGCATGAAGTAGACATATTTAGGGTGTGTGTGCTACATGATTACAGGGGTTTGAGATTATTTTTTATCTAATCTCAAGCCTGCTAGTGTTGTTTGTTCGGGTGTCATAATCTTGAAGAGATTATAGGTTATTCAATCTCTCATATTCCCCAAAAAGATAAGTAGCTTATGTATTAAACGAGGTAACTTTACCCGCGCGATGCGGCGGGGGTTTAAAATATATATGTGACGTATAGTAAAAGTCTAATTCTACTTATATAAATAAAGTGATTTCATACATTAAAACAAAAAAAAAATTATGAATGATTTTTTAGTAAAAGTCTAATTCAAAATTTTCTAATACTTTTTATTAATAAGAATTAGTATTAATCAAATAAAAATTGATAATAATAAGGATAATCATTAAAAAAAATCCTTAGAAGAAGACGTAAAAGAAAGCCAAATAAAGCAATGGAAATGAAAAAAAAGTTGGATACAAAATAAAAGAATAAAAAAAGGGATGCCAGGACTCGAACCTGGGACCGTCTACATGACATAACACATCAAACGCCAATCCGCCAAAGTGACTTTTGTTAATTAAATTGGTTGCTTAAATATATATATATTATATATTGAAGCTATGTAGAAAAAGACAAAGAGGGTAGTACTGTTCATTCTTCCTGGATTTTGTTATATATATATAATTACCTTGTTACCCTATAAAAATATTTCCTTAATAATTTATTTGTTAGTTATTCTTTTATATCATTTTGTATTTTTCAAGTCCAACTCTCTTACTAAACACCGTTTTCTTTTACATATAATCTTTAGCTCCGGTGTTAGCCTCATATCACTCGCCGTCACCGGCTTTCATCTTGTTTAATCCAACGAATTAGAATTTGTGCGAGGAAGAAATGGTCACGGAGATGAGATGGGAGAGGGTGGAGGAAATTTTGATTTTTCTTCAACCAAAGTTTGCCCTTTTATTAATTATTTTTAATGGAGGTCAACTCAGAAGATGCAATGATGGTGGAATACCCGCTTCAAATGCAAACTCACATGCAAATTCAAGCACAAGTTGAGCAGTCAAAAACTGATCGGTTCTTCATAGGCTACACCACTCGACACTTATTTTTTGGTTTTTTGTTTTCTAGTTCTGTAACGTATGAATATTAAATGAATTAAAATGACAGATTTATATTATAAAAAAATATAACTTTTGTTTGTTTTATAGGTATCAATTAACCAAAGTAGTAACAAATGTGAAATAGTTATATGAAGTGTTTTTAAGAAAAAATTAATGAATAATAAAAATGAAAACCGCTCTACTTAAATAGTAACTTCATTTTTTATGAGAAACAATGCTACATGGCTAAGGCATGAGCAAGATCACATAGATGGTATGGAAGCAGTTGGGTGCGTTATGAGACAGTGGTGGTCAATAGATTAAGATATTAATTAAAATGTTAGAATAGCTAAATAAGAAACTGATTTAAACACTTCATGTAAATACATAAATTAAGAGTTTAGTTAATTAAACTATAGCTGTATTAAATTAGTAAAAATATATATTATAAATTAAGACATATTTTTATCAAAAACAGGTATTTTGAGGTGGTTAAACAAGTATTTGATTCGAACAAGTTTTGAGGTGGTTATTACGTTTTAATAATTACGAAATATGTGGTTTTTGAGGCAAGTAATTTTTTTGAATGAATTTTGTGTGATGACACCAAAACCTTTTTCATAATTAAGTAACAAATTGTTATTGAAAAACAAACCATATACAGATACAGAAAAGAAGCTATTGTATTGATTTATTTATCATATGCATCACTCCGGCCATAATTAGGTAACAATTTTTAATTTCCTTTCCATATTAGTGTAGAGGCCCAAATAAATTAACGCTAAACCATTGTTCTAAGACTTGGGACCGGGTGACTACAGTGGATGCAATATAGAGCGGGTTTATGGTGATTTATGATCAAGCTGGGTTAATGGTTGAACCAGTTTAGTTGACCTGTTTTGACCCGGTTTAATATTTAAAAAAAAAAATTTATTAACCCTAAATCCCTAACTCACTTTCTAGCCTCCTCTATATTCATTCGGTCCAGCCTCCTCCTCGATGATGGTCTTTTACGTTAGCCACCATTGCACCTTCAGAAGCTAAGTACATCAGCCTCCTCTTCGACAACCACCACCTGTTTCAAGTCTGAAGCCGCTGCCTTCACACCGCTTCCTCTCCTTCGTCAGCAAGCCTCCAACCTCCTTCATCAGCCACCACCGCACCATTTTTTTTGTATTGTATTATATGTTGAACTTGACTAATCTGTTTAGATTGATGATTGTAGGTTTATATTTTTTATTGTAGGCAATGTTTTTTATTGTATATATATATATATATATATACGAAAAAGTTCATGCAAGAACCATTCTTAGTGCGAGAACCGCGTGAACCAATCTGAGCCGTTCAATTCCCCCTCTTTCGATGTCATTGCCCACCCATGAATTCCTTACATACACCTTGCCACATTCTATCCCTCCACGCTCACCATCCATTAAACTTCCCATATCTAAGGAACGACCGAGATTGGTTCTCGCGGTTCTCGCACTAACAACGGTTCTCGTATAAACCCTCCCATATATACATATATACACACACACACACACACACACACACACACACACACACACACATATATATATATATATATATATATATATATATAGAAAATTTTAAAAAATCTAGAAATTGTGTTGATCTGTTTAACCCGTGACCCGGTAAAAAGGACCGAATCCAACTAAAAAAGTGGGTGTTAAAACATTACACTAAACAATGGTTTAATAGAAATGCCTACATCACCCAAGAAAGAGACATATATATATATATAAATATATATATATATATATATGGGAAGATTCAAATGAGAATGATAAATTAATTGAGAATGAGAGACTCAATCTCAGCTGGTCATTTTGTAAGTAAAATTCATGGATGGAAAACGTGGGGGGATAGAGCGTGACAAGCTGCATGTGAGGAATTCATGGGTGAAGAATGACATTGAAGGAGGGAAAATTGGACTGCTGGGATTGAGTCTTCCATTCTCATTTAATAATTTAAGGTTCTCATTTGAATATATATATATCTCTCTCTCTCTCTCTCTCTCTCTATATATATATATATATATATATATATATATATATATATATAGGGGAAGGTTCAAATGAGAATGGGAAATTAATTGAGAATGGGAGACTAAATCTTAACCGTTTATTTTGTGAGTGAAATTCATGGATGAAGAGCGTGAGGGAATCGAGTGTGCCGGGGTGCATGTGAGGAATTCATGGGTGGGCAATGACATTGAAGGAGGGGAATTGGACGGCTGAGATTGAGTCACCCATTCTCAATTAATTTAAGGTTCTCATTTGAACCTTCCAATATATATATATATATATATATATATATATATATATATATATGGTCAACTTGTACCAACTAATTCCCAATCAATAATGGAGACGAAAAATTCAAAATAATAATTTTACATAATAAAATTCTACAAGTAGCTTAACCTATTCACATGTTGTAATTAGCCTAATACAATCTATGATTACACTATAATAGTAAATTCTAGATAATAAAATTCTACAAGTTAGACGAATTAAGCTTCAAAATAATAGTTCTTCATAATAAAATACCTTTTGAAAACGCTTTTATTTATGTTGCGCCAATTCCACCCAAAATTAATTTGAATTCATTTGTTATCTCTCTCTCTCTCTCTCTCTCTCTAAGGTTAATTACGTTCTCCGTTTACAGTCTAATGATTTCCTCCAGCGCTTTTGCAGCAAGCTTTGAGCAGGAACTGTTACAGTTAATCAGGGCCAAGGGAGGTATTTAATTTATATATGCATATTGATTGTATATATATATGGTACATTCTGAATTCTGGTTAACTAAAGACTATATATGATGTTATTAATTAATATAGCAGGGACACAACAATACCCGTACCCGTCTCATGTAAACCCATGCGGCATTGTTTCTATCAAGCTTTCGGGTAAAAACACATATAATCGGTGGCAGGAACAGATTGACTGCCTGATAGAAAGCCATGGTATGCAAGGTTTCATCGATGGCAGATTTAAAAACCCCAAAGACGACAGTGGTGATTCTGAAGGCATCGAGGGTGAGACGATGAAGTATGATGAATGGAAAAGATCAGACTCACTTGTCAAAGGATGGATATTTGGTTCGCTAGGTAAAAAGGTGATGAATAGTGTTGTTGGCCTACCCACAGCCATGGATGTATGGGAGAAGCTAAAAATCTCATACGATGCTCTCAAAGGTATTATTCATCACTATTATGAAAGATAGGTATTTTAGTTTATAAGAAAATTGAAGCTGAAATATGTCAAACTATTAGAGGTTGAAAATTCACCTAGAGTAATTCTTAGCGGATACAATAACTAAATTGCTGTTACAGATGTTTAGATATATTAGGTCCAGTTTGTTTTACCGTAATGTAAAGGAATGTAATTGAATTGAAATTAAATTCCTTTGTATATTGCGTTTGGTAACATTATTTTGAAAGGAATTAAGTTATTCGAAGTGTTAATATTACTTTAGGTAGAGGAATGTCATTACGTAACTAACATGGATGAAATTAAAATCATTTCCATTCCTTTGCATTACGGTGAAACAAACGGGACCTTATTGTTGCAAAGTTATAGTTTCGGTTGTGAATGAGTCTAGTCAACTTACGAGCTATTCGAGATCTACTGATCAAACGATATTCACAATGATCTTGAATGCTTGATCTTAGATTTTTAGTCCAAGTCAAGCACAACCTTGGTGTATATGTAGATGAGCCAAACTGAGCATGAAATTAAGTAATCGAGTTGTTTAATTCAAACTCCAAAATATTAGTCATTAGATAGTTAACAATAACTAATTAATTTGATTAGTATTATTATTATTATTATTATAACATTGAAATTCAAGACGAGTGAGCTGGAACATGTCCATTAATTCATTGAGTTCACGCTAGCTAGCTTCTCGGTATCGAACATACAAAAAGGCTAGTGGGGAGTTTCATGACAGTGGTGTATATAACCATCTGTTTGTGTTTCTATAAATTATGCATTTGGAATTCTAGTTGAATAATTAAGGACTACATACGATGTATCGATATAACAGGAACACAACAATACCCGTATCCGCCGTCTTATGTCCAACCAAACAACTTTGCTTCTATGAAGCTTTCTGGTCAAAACAATTACTCTCAGTGGCAGAAAAAGATGTCAAGACTCGTCGAAAATCATGGTATGCAGGGTTTCATCGATGGTAGATTTAGAAACCCTAAAGAGAATAATGCTGATTCTCGAAACCTGGAGGATGATACTACCAAGTATGAGGAATGGAAAAGATCGGACTTACTTGTGAAAGGATGGATATTTGGGTCACTAAGTGAAGACGTGATGGGTATGGTTGTCGGCCTTCCCACAGCCATGGATGTATGGATGAAGCTTAATACCACTTACGGTAGCAACAACAAAGGTATTTTTCTTGATGCATGTATGGTATCCAGATGGGATGATTTCTGTTTATCATGATGATTCGTTAAATTTAAAAAAGGAAAAAGAAAAAGTGAAAGATGTCAGATGTCAATTCAAAGCAGGTTGTAAAACTCACCTAAAGAACCTTCTAAAATCTGGTATTTGGTTTTTAAAACTTTTATTGCAATGTTATAGTTTTGTAATTGTGGTTGTAATCTCGAGATCGTCTTGAAAGATATTTAAAATCAAGTCAATCTAAGTCTCAAGTCAAGCCAAAGCTCGACAGCAGTATATGTATAGACAAGTGAAAGCGGTCGAGCTTGGAGGTGTCGTGTCATTCAGTCTGAACTAAAAAGTATTAGATGATTATTAGTACTAACCTTGTTTCGTATCGTATCATTACTAGTATTATATTATTTGAATCGAGTTCAGTGGAGGTTGAAAGTGTCAAGCTTAATTAAGTTTCTCAAGCTTTACTTGAACATATATAAAGGCTCAAGTCAAGTTCGGTAGTTGAGTATGTAACCATATAAGTGTTTTTATATATAAATAACGGCTATATATATACGATGCAATTAATGTAGCAGGAACACAAGAATACCCGTACCCATCTCATGTGCAACCAATCGTCTTTGTTTCTATCATGCTTTCGGGTCAAAAAAATTACAATCAGTGGCAGGAGCAGGTGGTGTGCCTAGTTGAAACACATGGTATGGACGGTTTCATCAATGGCACATTTAACAATCCCAATAAATATGATGATTCTGAAAACATGGAGGGTGAAACTATGAAGTTATACGAGGAATGGAAAAGATCAGACTCACTTGTAAAAGGATGGATATACGGTTCGCTAAGCGAAAACGTGATGGATACTGTTGTTGGCCTCCCCACCGCCATGGATGTATGGAACAAGCTAAATAGCAGTTATGGTAGTGCTCTCACCACCACCACCACCACCACCGACGACAAAGGTATTGCACATTCATATTATATATCTAAAAATGGGATGGTTTTGGTGTCTTGTCATGACGAAGTCAAAATCAATTTCAATCTTTTCTGTACGTAGGATAGCAATGGGAATATGTGTATTTAGTTTTTGTGTCCACTAGCTATGCAACTAACTCTACAACTAATTTGACCGACTTAATCTAAATAACAACTGAAACCAATATTTTAAAAACAAGTACATAAATAAAACAATGGATTATTTTGTCAACATATTAAAGCTTACCACAAATAATCAACAAAAATAAATTGGAGATGAACACCACCACCACCTTCTATAAAATTACATTAAAATTACGAATAAAAGGTTGATGATAAAAAAATAAAATAAATAATATATAAAAATGAGAGAAAACAAAAAAAAAAAACTGATATATATTTTGTCAAAAGAAAGTATTAATTAGTATTCCGCCAATATAATGCCCTTAAAAAATAAAATCAAGATATGTTATCAAGCACAAACTATTCGTTGCCGCCGCATTGCGTGGGTACTATGCTAGTGTGTGTGTGTGTGTATATATAGGTAAAAGTTCAAACGAGAACTGTTTTTCGTACGAGAACTGCGAGAACCAATCTCAGCCGTCCAATTCCCCCTCCTTTAATGTCATTGCCCACCCATGAATTCCTCACATGCACCCTGCCACACTTGATCCCCTCCACGCTCTCCATCCATGAACTTCCCATATCCAAGGAACGGCTGAGATTGGTTCTCGCAGTTCTCGTACGAAAAACAGTTCTCGTTTGAACCCTCCCCTATATATATATATATATATATATATATATATATATATATATATATATATATATATATATATATATATATATATATATATATATTATAAAGCATTAAACTTTCTCTCTCTTAAAAATTTTAAGACTATTTAATTTTAAGTAGTACAATTTTTTTGCTTAAGATACAAACACTTAAAGCAATAGTCTAACCAATAATTCCCTTGATTATCTTAACTAATTTAAGGCAATTATTACATAACTAAATCATTAAACATCACAAAAATTATTTAATTTATCTCATTATGGCAAAATTACTTATATCAATACAATTTTAAGGCTATAATATATTTTTATCTAATTATTCAATAATAATATTTTTTAGTTGTTATTAAAAAACTATTTTAACAACTAATAAAATGGTTGATTGTAAAAAAAAGTAAAGAAATCATAAAAGGTAGAAAATACATGGATAGGTTGACTAATATCGCATTTCACATACCATACCCTACTTTTTAAATCAAATATGTTATCGAGCAAAAACTATTGTTATCGCCGCCGCATTACGCGGGTGCAATGCTAGTGTATATATATATATATATATATATATATATATATAGGGGAGGGTTCATGCGAGAACCGTTGTTAGTGCGAGAACCGCGAGAACCAATCTCGGCCGTTCCTTGGATATGGTAAGTTATCATGGATGTAGAGTGTGGAGGGATAAGGTGTGGCATGGTGCATGTGAGGAATTCATGGGTGGGCAATGACATTGAAGAAGGGGGAATTGGACGGCTTAGATTGGTTCTCGCGGTTCTCGCGCTAACAACGGTTCTCGCATGAACCCTCCCCTTAGTTTATATATATATATATATATATATATATATATATATATATATATATATATATATATATATATATATATAGATAAACTAAGGGGAGGGTTCATGCGAGAACCGTTGTTAGTGCAAGAACCGCGAGAACTAATCTCAGCCGTTCCTTGCATGTGATGAATTTATGGGTGGGCAATGACATTGAAGGAGAGAGAATTGGACGGCTCAGATTGGTTCTCACACTAAGAATGGTTCTCGCATGAACTTTTTCCTATAAACTAAAACTTATAAATGAAAGACTTGTGGGTCGAAGCCTATTATCTGGTTTACCAAGCCCAAAAATTAAAAACATATACTTTTATTTTAAAATATTAAGAACTAACAATTTTGAATTTCCAGAATTTCAAAAAAAAATTGCGTTATAACTTGAATTGAGCCAAAGCCTAAAACATAGTCCGGACCAAAAACACAAGTTAGGCCGTATGCGGGCAGTGGTCACGCAACACACATAGTCGGGCCACCTCGTTGGGCCGAGAACCCTCAGTGGACCGTAGCCACACGGGGCCTGTGGTCCTTGGGTCACCGTGACTTGGTGGGGCCACGGTCGTGGGCCGCCATGCTGGGTCGCAACTTTTGCGCCGCCACCAGTGGTCCACAGCGGTTGCCGGTGTGTGGAAAAATTCGGGACAAAAAACGTATATCTAAAACATTCTATTTTAATTCTAAAAATCAAAATAATCCTAATAATTAAAAGGTGGATTATTTGGATCTTATGTTTTTTTTAAAGTTTAAACCTTTAGCCAAAAACAAACTTGCTTTGATTAAAACTTTAAAAAACAACCATATTAACAAAAACTTGTTAATATAGATATTAAAATTTTCAGTGCATGTATATGAACAAAAAGTCAAAACTTTTAAAGTTTTTAATTCTTAACCGGTTAAACCGGAAGGATTTAACCTGATTAAGATTAAAACCCTTAAACACTTTAATCATTCAAAACAAATTGTTTTGAACATTAAAGTTTGGAAATTTAAGATTAATAAACTTATTTTTCTTGTGTTCTCGATTTTCGAACATATATATAAAACAAAGAATAAGAAACAACTTTAATAGATTAAATATATATATATATATATATATATATATATATATATATATATATATATATATATATATTGAAATTAACGAGCCGAATCTCTAATACCACTGTTGGGTTTTAAATCTTCTCATGAACTCGAATCAAACTCAACTGGTTTAATTGAGAAAATAAGAACAAAAAACTTCTTAACACTCACAAGGTGGAAACTTGAGTGATAACACCAACCATTAAAACCCGAAAGGGTTAGGATCTTTATTAATCTCATTATAATATATAAACATGTATGTAATTATACAATCACAAAACAAACATAAGATACAAGAGGGATTAGAACTTATACTTCGGTTGTTCAAGTTAGTCCACGAGTGATGAACCATACGAGACCCGCTTGGAGGGATTGGCAAACCACACCAAACAGTACTCTAGATCAACCAAAACCGAGAACCTCTCGGTTTCTTCTTGGTGTTCTCGGCCGAACAAGAGAGAGGAGTGGGGAAGAGAAGTTTTTTTAAGTTTTGATTTGGTACAAAAATTAATCCAACGCTTAATCTTCCTAAATATACTAATAGGATCCTTGATTAATTTTAGGAAACTTTAAACATATTCATAAATTCTTAAACTTAATCACCAAGTTATGTTTATTAATAATAATTAAATTAGAAAAATAAATAAATATATATATATATATATATATATATATAAAGTCGGCCATGTGTGTATATATATATGAATTTTTTTTTTCAATTTCCTTTAATTATTAATCGATAAAATATTAATCTGAACATAATTAAATAATAATATATATTTATTAACTAATAAATATATATTTACTTATTAATTACTTAACTTGATATTATTTCTCTCACGTACGTTAAATCCATTAACTTACGACAACTGATTTATAATTAATTAATTACAAATTATTTCTCTCCGAGTGTGGTTGCATTAATTCTCGGGTTACAGGTCCTCACAAGTGTGACCCTTGAATGCCCTATGAGGTTGGACGTGGCATCATGGTTTGCTGACTATGCACACAAATGTAACAACAAGATGTTCATTTGAACCTATCACAATTAAATCATCCACATATACACCCACAAAAAGAATTGAATTTGTACCATGGAGTTTATACATAGCTTGCTCCTATGAACACCTTTTAAAAATTTGAATCCTTGAGTGCTTGTTCAAGGCGAATAGTCCATGCTCGGGGTGCTTGACGCTATCAGTAAAGAGCTTTGTGTAGTCGGTATACCATATGCTCTTTACCTTTGACAACGAAGCTGTCGGGTTGAGATACATACACTTCTTCCTGCGATTCTCCATTCAAGACCTTCACATCAAGATGATGAACCAACCATCCTTCTATTGCAACTATAGCCATTAGTAACCGAATGGTTTCTAACCATGTCACCGGATTATATACCTCTTCAAAATACACTCCTTTATGTTGGACATATCCCTGCGCTATCAATTGGGCTTTGTATTTCACCACATTCCCATCAACATCTCAGTTTACTTGCACACCAACTTTAGTATAATTACTTTGTGACGTGCAGGGATAGTTGTAAGTTCCCATGTGTGTTTCCTCTCGATTAAGCTCAATTTAGATTTCATTGCTTCTTGCCAAGCATGGTTTTTTTTAGCTTCCTTGAAAGGTGTAGGTTCATCACCTACTAACATCAATTCCCCCGGTCTAAGTTCCATAGGAACCGTTCATCATTTATATATCATCCAAGTGTTGAAAGCCTCTAACCGGTGTATGATCCAACACCGAAGAGTTCATACTTTGCATCTGTAGTTGAAATACTCACAATTGATGAACCAATAGAAGGTGTCAATATTGACTTAACATCGAATTGTTGATGAGGGTTATGGTTTTGTTTATTATCAGCTTCAGCATCCCTGGCTTGTCTCTCCATGAATAAACCAACATTTTTCTAGCCCACTCTTTAGTACTTACAAACTTATCAGCTTGGGCTTGGGCCAAATTCCACTTTCGTTTTTCATCAAAGACAACATGCTAGGCCACCACTACCTTCTTCTCTACCTGATTGTACATGCGATAGACTTTACTCCCAACTTCAACGCCTAACAAAATCATAGGGGTGTTTCGCTCGCTGAGTTTTTAGATCTGATGTGTTGGATTCTTCACATACCCAACACAACCGAACACCTTTATGTGTCCCAGTGTTGGCTTGTATCCCTTCAAACTTTCATACGGTGTCATGTCTTTCACCACTTTGGTCAGAATCCGGTTGAAAAGGTAAACGTCGTTTTGGACAGCTTTACCCCACAAGACATCAGGTACAACCTTGTTTTCAAGAGCATTCTTGTGGTTTCAATAATGGTTCTATTACGGCATTCCGCCACACCGTTTTGTTGAGGGGAATAAAGGGTTGTTAATTTTCTTTGAATTCCCTCATGTGAACAAAACTCAACAAATTGTTTAGATGTAAATTCCCCTCGTGATCAATTCTCAACCCCTCAATTTAAGCAATGTTTCTTTTTCTATTCGACTATTAAAATCCTTAAAGTGGGTGAAGGCCTCATCTTTGTTTTCAACATAAAAACCAGTTTCAAAGAGAGAATTGTTGTTTCTATTATATTTTGATCATTTACAAAGAAGAAGAACAAGCTATTTAAACAAGTATACTAGAAATCTGAAATAAGGAAATAATACTGAGTTCTGGCTGTCACTTTGAGGTTTTGGAAACCGAATATTTTGCACTCATGAATTTCGGGAAATAATGTAAAACTGATCCCTCAATGTTTTCCAATCTTCATTCTTCAACACTCCCCCTCAAGTTGAATGGTGGGATTTCCGAAACTCAACTTGTCTAGGCATTCGTATAAGGATTTCTCACTGAATGCTTTTGTTGAAATGTCAGCTAGTTGATCTTCTGGGCGAACGAATGAAAGCGTAAGAATCTTAGCTTCCACCTTTTTATTTGATGAAGTGACAATCAACCTCTATGTGCTTGGTTCGATCGTGTAGTACTGGATTTTCTGATATCGCCTCTTTATTATTGCTCATAACCCTGCTAGGTTCTTGTGGAGGAAATCCTATCTCTTTTAGAAGTTTTCGTACACATAAAACTTCAGTTATTCCCTGTGCAATGCCTTGAATTTAAGCTTCTGCACTCGAATGAGCTACTACCTTTTATTTCTTGCTCCTCCATGTAATGAGGTTCCCACCGACCAAGGTAAAATACCCTGAGTTGCATCTCCGATTTCTTTTATCCCCTGCCCAGTCTGCATGAGTGTATAACTGAGTCTCTAGATGCCTATTTGCTTTAAACAAAATTTCATGCCCTGACATACCCTTGAGGTACCTTATAATCCGAAAGACTGCTTCCATGTGAACCTTTTGGTAACTCACCACTCCCACAACATATGCTATATCAAGTCGGGTGTGTGAGAGATATATCAATTTCTCTACCATTCGTTGGTATCTTCCTTTATCCGTGAGATCTGTTATTTCTTCATTTGAGAGCTTTTGGTTCACGATCTTAGGGGTCTTTGCTGGTTTGCAATCAACCATCCCGGTCTCAACTAGAAGGTTGAGAACATATTTTCTCTGATTCATGAAGATCCCCTATTTTGATCTTAGGACCTTAATCCCAATGAAATATTTGAGGTTTTTCAGGTCTTTCATTTCAAATTGAGTGAAAAAGTTCTTCCTTAGTTCAATTATCTCTTCTTTGTCGTCTCGTGTAATAACCATATCATCAACATAGATTATTAGGTAGGTTATGAGATATCCTCTCTTTTTATGTGTGGTCCGAATTGCTTTGTTTGAACGCGTAATTTCTCATGGCTATGGTGAATTTTCCAAACCATGCTCTAGGAGACTGCTTTAAACCGTAGAGCGATTTTTTAAGAAGACATAGTTCTTTTTCTCCGAACCTGTCTGTGAATCCATGTGGGGCTTCCATGTAAACTTCTTCCTTTAGTTCTCCATGTAAAAAGGCATTCTTCACATCAAATTGATGTAATGGCCACCCTTTATTTGCAGCTACAGAACAAAGGACTCTAATTGTGTTGATTTTTGCGACGGAAGAAAAAGTCTCAAAGTAGTTAATTTCGTATGTCTGTGTATAACCCTTCGCCACTAATATTGCTTTGTGCCTTTCAACTCCACCATTTGGTTTGTATTTGATTGTAAACACCCACTGACACTCGAAAGCTACATTTTTCTCATGTATTGTTTCTCGTAAGTTCTTTCATCTCTTCTTCCATTGCATCTTTCAACTGTTTTGATTTCAGGGTTTGTTCCATATTGGTCGGGATTTCCTCCGAGTATAGAGATGAGACAAAGTTTTTGCTTCTTTGGATAGATTTCCTTTGGCTATATTCGCCGTTGGATATCTACATCCCTAGACTCCTTTTCTAGAGAGTACCTCTTCGGCAGGACTCCCCTGTTGGCTATTGGAGGGAGGACATATTTTTCCGATGTGTCTTCTTGAGTAACAACTTCCTCAACATTTCCTTGCTCTCTAGTTTTTTCACTTTGTTATGTTTCTTGAGTAGTACCCATCTCTTGTTTCTACATACTTTCATCTGTTAGAAATAGGGTGAGTATTACTTACCTCGGGTATCAGGTTAAGAGTTGTTTCTTGGGGGCACTAATACTGTCTTGAGTACTGTTTTTTGGTTGACGACTTCCTTCTTCAGGACAAAAGGAGGTTTGATGAATTCGGTGAGGGTGTGTAAAGGGGTTTTAGATATTAGTGTTTTGGTGGGGAGTCTGTTGATAAGGTAAGCAGTTGTAACAAGGGCGTCAAGCCAAAAAGACTTAGGAACATGGGATTCTATTAGAAGAGCTCTAGTTATTTCTAACAGAATATGGTTTTTTCTTTCCGCGACACCATTTTGTTCAGGGGTGTGAGGACAAGAGGTTTGGTGAATTATTCCTTTTGTTTTTAAAAATGTTTCATATTAGAGTTAACAAACTCTCCTCCATAGTCGGATCTACACACTTGGATATATTTCTGGAATTGGGTTTGGATCATGGTATAGAAAATGGTAAATTTATCAAGGACCTCAGATTTATTTTTCAATAAGTACACCAAGGTCATACGTGTGCAATCATCGACAAATAAAACAAAGAAACGAAAGTTTTGTCTCCCTCTTGGTGCCGCACCTCACACATCCGGGTGAATTAAAGAAAATGGTAAGCAACCCTTGTGTTATTCGGTTTAAAAGTTTTTCGGTAACTTTTGGCTAACACAGAAGTTTCACAAAGTGATTTCGAGTCCGAAAAAAATAAATTAGGAAACCAAACATGTAAATAACCATTAGAAGGGTGTCCTAGCCTTCTATTCCATAATCATGCTTCTCGTTCTTTGGTTCCATGAGCAAGCATCACATTTCCAGATTGAGCTAACTCATCCACATAGTATAGTTCTTGTCTTTCAGTGCCACGCCCAATTATCACTCCGGTCCTGATATCCTGTAAGATACAAAATGTGGGTTGCATTAAAACTGAACAATTTAATTCCTTCGTAACATAGCTTATTGATAGGAGTTTATGTGATAAGGCAGGTACACAAAGACAATTATATATTTTAAGAGTTGGTAAAGTCTCAATGGTTCCCCCATTTTTAACATTCATTCTTCATCCATTGGCCGTATGAATATAAGATTTTGTCCGGTTTAAATATTTCGGCAAAATATGATAAATCATAGGTCATTGTGTCCGTAGCTCAACAGTCAAAAATCCATGAGGGTTTGTGTGTTGTTTACATCTTTGGGCCATATTAACAAGCCCACACAGGCTAGAGTCCTTTGTGCAATTTTCAAGACTTTTATTCAAAAAATAAATAAAGGTAGTATTTTTGAAATTATGCTTTGAAAAGATAAGGGTTGGGGGTTTCGAGACATACCCTCTCTCACCCCCTGTACCTCTGCTAATCGAAAAAACAGATTCATCTTCTTCAAGTTCCGCCGCTGCAATTCCCCCAAAACCTGAGGGTTTTTTCCGATTGGTGGTGTTTTGGTGGCTGGAGTTCTTGCCCTTTTCTGGAACGGTGTTCTTGTTCCCCTTCTTGTGGCCATCGGCCCACCAGTCGGGATAATCGACGA
Source organism: Pulicaria dysenterica (assembly GCA_947179395.2). Taxonomy (NCBI): domain Eukaryota; kingdom Viridiplantae; phylum Streptophyta; class Magnoliopsida; order Asterales; family Asteraceae; genus Pulicaria; species Pulicaria dysenterica. The sequence continues at coordinate 5,680,969 of OX359289.1, read as the reverse complement.
GCCGGAAACACTGGTCCTTGGTGTGTCGAGTCATGCCACAATGATCACATTTCAGGTGAGTTTTGTCTTCTTTCCCAAGTGGTCTGTTCTTCCTTCCCTGCGATCAACGGTAACCCTTTGAGACGATCCCTGCGCCTTCTGTCTCGGTGGCAACCAACTTGGTTGGATGCCTTGCGTACTGGTTGCGCCCAAAATGTATATTCTGGTGGGCGGCCTCTTTACGAACAGTGGCGTAAGCCACTTCTGCCGAGGGAAGGGGTTCTAGCCGGAGAATCTCTCGTTTGATTGACTCATATTTTCGTTCAAGAGCATTTAGAAATTGAAAAAGTTTCTGTTGTGACCTTATTTTGGAGTAAGTTTTGATGTCTTCAGGGCATTTCTTTGGGTTTCGATCGATTCTATCGATTTCTCCCCATACCTCCTGAATGTAACCCTTAGTTCTTCAAGAGAACTATCATTTTGTTGGATATGATTGGCTTTAACATGGAGATTGAAGGTCTGGAGTTTATCTCTTCCACTGCTGTAAGTAACCACCAAGGCATCCAACAAACAATTTGTCGTGGGATACTCGGTTAGGTTGCGTGCGAGGACCAGTTCTATGTTCTAGATGAGCCACGAGAAGACAATCAGATCTTCTTGATCCCATTGATCATATTCTTCACTGTGTTTATCTCAGGAATTCAAGGTAAGGTGTAGTAACAAGGCTTAATTTGTATTTTCCACTTATGGCCACTCGAATCATACGAGTCCATAGTGCATAATTTTGGCTGTTGAGCTTAATATTGATCTGTAGGTTATCTCATAATTTTGGGTTATGAGGCTGGGAATTTATTCCATTTTTTAATAGATTGGCAATCTGCATAGACAAATTTGAATTGTTGTCTTCGGCAGAATTTGAATTGTTGTCTTCGGACATGGTGGCTAGAAAGAAAAAACGATTAGAAAGTATATGATGAGAAGTAAACCTGCTCTAATACCATGTTTCAAAGAGAGAATGTTGTTGTTTGTATTCTAAATTGATAATTTATAAAGAAGAAGAACAAGCTATTTAAACAAGTTTACAGGAAATCTAAAATAAGGAAAGAATACTAATTGCTGGCTGTCACTTTGAGGTTTTGGAACTAAATATTTTGCTCTCATGAATTTTGGGAAATGATGTAAAGCTGATTCCTCAATCTTTTACGACATTCATTCTTCGACAAAACCCACATATATCGGCTATTATCATAAACTATTAGGATTATATAACGGTTACCTACCATTGTTGTGGGCATGATTGGTCCACAAAGGTCTGCATGCAGGGGTTCTAGTGGTTGCTTGCTCGCCATTGTGTTTCCTTTGGGAACATATGTTTTTGTCTATTTGGTGACCATGTACCCCTTACAAACTTGTGTAAGGTGTTGAATCTTGGGAACTCCTCGAACCATCTCCTTTTGACCATCCGTTCAATCACAAGAAAGCTTTCGTGACCCAATTGGGCGTTCCACTTTCGTGCTTCATCGTCAAGATTTGCCATTAGACAAACAGGTTAAGTCCTTTAGAGTTCAATTTTGTGATCGTTTCACCTTCATGATCGGTCGATCTCTATCATCACGAATAGTCAGGAATTCATGCGCCATGTCGACCTTATACCAAAATTATGTCATATGTCCAAGACTAAGAATGTTGCTCATGTTCAATGCTTGTATAAAATATACCTCCGAATGGAGTAATTCGTCGCTTGTTTTGCACTCTAGCAAGATCGAGCCCTTACTGGCGATCTAAACTTTGGAACTGTCGCCGAACCATACATGAACAGTAATGTTTTCATTAGGTTCTACAAAAAAGGGTCGTATTCCCATCATGTGGTTACTAGCACCATTGTTAAGGTACCATATGTCTTTACACTGTTTACTCTTGGCCTTTGTTTTCTCAGGGAATAATTTCTCCTCATATAACATCAATAAGGATTCTATCTTTTCACCAAAATCACTTAACAAAAGTGTTTGTTCCTCCTTTTGTGTTTGCGTTATATTTTCTTCATATCCATTTTCTTTTAGGGCTTTGCATTCAGATGCATAGTGCCTGTATTTATCACAATTAACACTTTGTGTTTCTTATCTCTCGATTCTTGATAGGTGCCCCTCCCGTTTGAGTGACCATTAGGACCACCTTGACCGCTACATCCCCGGCCTCTTCCTCAGCTTCCACAATCGCTTCTATCACCTGATCCCCGTCCTTCCTGTTGACGAGGAACTTGGACCAGCACCCCTATAGCCTTGCTTCCGGTGGCAAACTTGCCTTCATAAGCCTACAAACGTCTAATGGCTTCGTCAAACGACATGGAATCTTTGTTTGAATACTGCTCCATCGAGGCTACCAGTTATAGGAATGAATCCGGAACTGAGTCAAGTAGTTTTCTTACTAGCTAGGACACCATCTTCAACCCTTGCCCTAATACTGTTGAACTTTGAGGTCATTTCTCTGAGTTTTCCCGTGAGATCGTCTATAGTTTCCCTATCTTGCAACCGAAAGGCATCAAATTCTCTATTAAGTGTGTGTATCCTTCCAAGCCAATATGTTCTCAATGAGTTCCAGACCTCCCTAGTAGTGTTCTTCTTTAAAACCTGCAAAAGGATCCGGCACCACTTGGAAGATAAAAGCTCTCATTGACTAGTTTTTCTGCTTGTCCACAGCCCTCCTGGATGGTGGATCGATGGACTCTCCTATTCCATGAGCGTCCAGAATTGCTTCCATTCTTATCGCCCACTTTGTGTAATAAATGGAGCTGAGCATCGGATATTGGAAAGGTACACCGTTGCGTTATTTTCCTTGTGTCATGATGGACATATCTTCAAACTCAAGGTATTTGGGCATAAACCGGTAGCTCTAATACATATTGTTGGAAATGAGAGGCACTCGATTGATAGTATACAACAAATAATTAACAAAAATAGATTGAAGATGAACACTTTAAGTAATGAGTCTCACTCTTATTTGAAAACTAAAAAAACTTCTAGTTACAATCAAATGAAGTCCAAACAAATACTTCAAAATTGTAGGACCCAATTGTATCAAGTATCAATTTTAATATTGAAGCAATCAAGAATGAAGAACTCGGTTTTGAGGTTTGTCAATAGAAAGAACCGAGAACTTGAAGTCACATATAATGAATTGCTTACTGAATTAGGGCTTACAAACTTGTATTTATACCCCTTGAGTATTTACAATAATTACCCTAAACAATGACTAATGTCATATGTAAACTAAATTTCACTAGAATATAATGAACACAATAAACAAGGATCTAACAATCTCCCCCTTTGTGTTCATTTTACAATTAAGCATAATAAACAAAAATAAACTTTTTAAGCACCAAATCAATCTCCCTATTCAGAATATGCACGCATTTTTTTCTTTCTGCATTCAATGTTTAGGAGATCTGGAGTAGTTGTCCTACTGTTTTCAATATCAACAATCTCCAAAAGAGATGTCAATAGTGTATGTGAAAAATCACCGTGTGAAGTTGAAACAATCATCTTTTAAGAGATAATTGAGTAGCTGGGTGAGGTAAGTGCATTGCATCACTGGTCCATGATGTCTTCTTCAATATTAGTATAAAACCAGAAGTCGATGCGGCTACCCAGATTGACACTGTTTAGTGAGGATTTTTTTTTTATCTTTTCTCTCATACTCAGCTCTCTGAATAATTTTCAACTTCTCCCTCAAACTCTCTTTCTAAAATGATTATACACTCTTTTCACACTTCTATAAAATAGGAAGCTCCTTGGGTAGGTCTGTCCGGCTTTGGCAAGACCATAGGAGTAAAGAAACTGTCTAAACACAGTACGCACGAAGAGATCGAAACAACAAAATACTTTTGTAATTTTGAACATTTGAAATGTTTTTGGATTTTTATTTTTCAATGTTTTTGGATTTTCTAAAAATGAAACTAGAACAGAAGGAAATAAATATTTTTGTGAAAATTTTCAGATTTATCCCTACAAGCATGCATAAAAACAATTTTATTGAGAAAAAATTTACATACTTGCGGATCCTGACGACTTGTGCTCCCCCTGCAAGTAACAATCATCAACACATAAGTTATATAAAAAATGATAAACTACAAAAAACAAGTTTCTCAGATCACCAGACTCGGGCTGATGCTGAACACAATGATTAGTGTGATGGACAACAAGGAACACTCCTCTTTCTCTAAGCCATGAGATTTGAACTTACTCGCGTATTGAACACACAGTTGTTTTGACTTCACAATATTCTCCATAGTGTAACCATGGTGTTCCAGAATGTCTCCTTGGCTTATTTGCAAAACAGATTATGTAAATTTCCCATTCAAGTTTGGGTCCAGGATTAGGTGAATTAACTACAGATTCATTTCTAGGCATCCATGTGTAGTTCGAATTCATTATCTCCTTTTGAATATTTTGATTGATCAAGAATGTCTTCACTCGTTGAGGAGAGGTACACAATTTCTCCTTGAATAACCTTATGAGATGTTTAATAGAATATACCTTAAAAGGATATATCACATCAGCCTTATCTAAAGCATCCAATAGAAGTAGAAGATTCATACTTCCTAACATTAGCATATGAATGAACATTGGAATTGAAACCAAACTCTTTTGAAACATTAGTCTTTGCATAACGAGAACTATTTCTAGCATTTGAAGCTGCTCCATACACATGACCAAAATTGTTCTTATAACGAATGGAACCAGATTGATTTTCCACATTAATTTCATGACCACCATGACCAAAATGATTTTTCTCTTGTAAGCATCTTTTCCTAGCTTCTAGAAAACTGTTTCTTTTCTCAAGCCACAATGCTCTCTTGGCCTGCCTTTTACTTAAAGAATTCTCTGTCATCACTTCCAAATTTTGGTTAGGAAATTTAACATACTGATTATGCTGAGAGGTGCTACATTGATCAATAAAGACTTTATCTCCAAGGTCAGACTCCATTAACTCATCAATATCCCGTTCAACAACAGATTTTCCTTTGTCTACGAAAGAGTTTGAAACATTTTCTGTTTTAGAATTGTTGACAGCGGAAGTGAGTTGGTATTTTAAAGAATCTATTCTATCAAGTAAAATATCTCTTTCATTATTGAAATTTGTTGTTTGTTTAGCTAACTCTTCTTGAAGTTGAGAAACTTTCTTTTTCAAAATAGAACTTGAAATATAATGATCAAAGTATTCGGGTTTTTTCAGAAAGATTTTCTGATTTTTGATTAAATTCTTCAGAAGAATAAGTAGATGGAGATTTAGTTGATGAAGAAGTTTCAAGATTTTCATAACTTTTGTTTAAAGCAATATAGTCAAACGGAAGTTGCATTTTTTCTTTATTTTCTCGTTTTGAAATTTCTAACTCATCATCTTCTAAAGCCCTGTGAATTTCATTAAATCGGTGAAACCCCAACCCATAAATTCAAATTCGTAAAATTGAGCACGACAAACTTTGGATAAGTTATTTGGATTTTCAAAACCTAGACTCGCTTTTACGTCATAAAATGTAGTGTCTTTTGGTTTATTAAAAATATAATCAGTTCTGATTGACCACGTTTACAAAGACTATCTTCCAGTTCTTTAACTTTAGAATACAATGAGGTTCTTTCTTTAACATAACGATCAATCTCAGTATCATTATCTTTACATTGAATTTCTGCATCTCTTAATTTGATAGTAATTTCAGAGTTTATTTCAGTGAGATATTCAACCTTTTTTCACAAAGTTTCAACTTACTTTGTACATAAGACAGCTGATCATTTGTTGATGACAGTTCCGATTGCATTGAACTAACTCATTGTAATTGTTATCTAATCTAGCCTCTAAGATTTGACAATGAACTTTATCTTTTTCTAATTGTGAAATCTAATTTTGCAAATTATGAATCATATCGATGAATTGAGAATTAGTAGAACTAATCTCATAACCAGACATAGAGCTATCAGATTGAACATTCGACATCTTTTACGGAAAACCTTGATACTTGAAAAAAATGATCGACTATGGAATAAAGGATATATTTTCTTTTGTGTTATATAAGAAAAACACACAAAACAAAAAGAAAGAAAAAAAACTAAAAGAAACTACTACTAATAAAATAATAAAATAAGTAAACCAAAACAGCTAATAATGAAAAGAAAGAAAAGACTAACAAAAATTAAATTAAAAAAAGCTAAAAAACAATTAAAAAAAAAACCCACTTCATTTTTCGTTTAATGAAATTAGGCCCCAAAAAAAAAGCCCACAAACAAAAAAAAAGAGGGGAATGTTAGCTCAAGAATGGTGAGAATGGACGGTGAAGGCAGTCAAGAACAGTATTTGCGAAGATGATGGTTTGCGAAGCTGGTGGTTCGCGAATCGCGATGGTGGTAGTTCACGAAGGTGGTAGTTCGCAAAGGAGGGTGTTTGCGAAGGTGAAAGTTAGCGAAGGTGTGGGTTTGCGAGACAAGGAGAGCGACGCAAAACAGTGTTTGCGGAGGTGGTTGTTTGCGAAGGTAATGATCTGCGAAGGTGGTTGTTTGCGAAGATGATGCTTTGCGGAGCTGGTGGTTTGCGAAGGTGTGTTTGCGAAGCAGAAGTCGACGAAGGCGGCTGGCTAGCGAGACTGGGAATGGCAGACGACGAAGGCAATCAAGAACAATGGCGATGGCAAAAGCGACGATTAGTGGCAATTGTAAGTCGATTTCTGTTAAATCAAATTTACAAGAATGATACCCTAGCAATCGATTAACAATTTTATGTTTATCACAAACAGCAATTGCAATAGATCAAGACCTAGGGTTAAAACTGAACAAGAAATTGATTTCAATCAAGTTCAAATCAACAAACACCGAAGCCCTAGTAGATTATTAACGTTAAAAGGGCTAATCATGCAATAAATTCAATTTCTAAACCCTTAAGCAAGATCTTGAATCCTAAAATAGAATGCGACTGGAAGTGGAACTAAACCCGTACCAAAGAAAAGCGATTTAAACAATTGCAAATCAATAAAACTTGATATCGATATGTACTAATTGCCTAATCACACACCAATTTCTACTTTATAACACCAAATCATATATATAATTCAAGAAAGTGACTATCGATGATAAAGTAGGTCACGAAGAACACAAAAATACAAACCGACAATTTTACAAATAATAAAAATCACTAACCTTTAATCCGCTCTGATACCAATTGTAGGATCCAATTGTATCAAGTATCAATTTAATATGGAAGCAATCAAGAATGAAGAACTCGGTTTTGAGGTTTGTCGATAGAAAGAGCCGAGAACTAGTCACGTATGCTTATTGAATTAGGGCTTACAACGTTGTATTTATAATAATTACCCTAAACAATGACTAATGTCATATGTGAACTAAACTTCACTAGAATATAATGAACACAACAAATAAGGATCTAACAAAAACAAATTCCTGAAAAATGGAAAATGGAAATTAACTACCTGGAAACGTGGGTTGTCCACCCTCAACTACCTATCATGACTCCTGAATAAAATTATAAGCAAATATCAAACATTTTCCTACTAACCGAGTCAACACGTACATGACCCGTTTAGAATTATGATAACACTTGTAATATACACAGACGACCCAACCAAACTTGAATGTATCAAGTCGTTTAATCCAAACTCAAAAGTAGCAAGTGATTAGTACTAACCTTGATTATTATTTTAAATACTATTAGTAACACTAAAATCTATTTAAGTAAGCTTAAAAGTGTCTGTGTTAAATAATCAAACTCCGGTTCTTAAGACCGTCTTTAGCATAAAGGCTCAAGTTGAGTTCCATCATCGATTTATATAATCATCCTTGCTTCTTTATGTACTCTGAATTGCGATTAACTAACAATGATATTTCAATATAACAGAGACACAACAATATCCTTTCCCATCACATGTTAAACAAATCCACTTTGTTTCTATCAAGCTTTTTGGTGAAACAAATTACAATAAGTGGCGGGAACAGATCGTCTGCCTCATAGAAAGCCACGATATGCAAGGTTTCATCAATGGCAAATTTAAAAATCCCCAAGAGAATAGTGATTCCGAAGACATGGAGAGGACGGCTACAAAGTACGAGGAATGGAAAAAATCAGACTCACTTGTGAAAAGTTGGATAGTTGATTCTCTAAGTGAAAGCATTTGTAGTATAGTTGTTGGCCTCCCCACAGCCATGGATGTATGGAAGAAGATAGATACCACTTTCAGTACTTCAACGCCTACTCTCAGCCTCATCGACAACGAAGGTATTGTTTGTATTATCCAGATATGGTACAATTTTGGTGTACCATGGCGAACTACTCAAATAAAAAACGATAAAAAAATAAAAATTCAATTTGGGAGTCAAATAGCAAGGTTAAAAACTCACCTGAAGTTAATTCTTTGTACATACAACCTTTTGAATGGTTGTAAACATATTTTTAGGTAATTAAAAATTTCTATAATTACGGTTGTGAAATAGTCCACCAACTTGCGCGAGTTACTCCAGATTGGCTGGAAAGATATTCTAAATCAAGTTGATTTAAGACTGTCAAGCTTGACCGTAGTGTATATGTAGATCGACTAGTCAAAACGAGCTTGAAAGCATCAAGTGATTATGTACGAACCTTGATCAGTATTGTTGAGCAGGATTAATGTCCATTAATTAATCAATCCTAATCTTCTCAAAACCCAGTTTCTCAACAAATATAAAGGCTCAAGTTGAGTTTGATAGTCGAGTATATAGCCATTCGTGTTTCTTTTATTATGCATTCTAAATTTCACTTAACTAACGACTAAACATGTTCTAATCAATATAAAAGGGACACAACAATACCCGTACCCATTGCATGTCCAAAAACCACATGGCTTTATCAATCTTTTGGGTCAAAACAATTACCGTCAGTGGCAGAAACAGATGGTCAGACACATAGAAAATCATGGTATGCAAGGTTTCATCGATGGTAGATTTGAAAACCCCAAAGAAAATGGCGATTCTCAAAATAATGAGGGAGATACTACCAAGTATGTGGAATGGAAGAAATCGAACTTACTTGTAAAAGGATGGATATTTGGCTCGCTAAGTGAAGACGTGATGGGTACTGTTGTCGGCCTCTCCACAGCCATGGATGTATGGATGAAGCTTAATACTACCTACGATACCGAAACCAAAGGTACGTATTGTTAATGTTATCCACGTGGGATGATCTTGGTGTATCATGACGAATGGATCACGTATAAAGTTAACTATAAAAGTGAAAAAAATTCTCATATGGGTGTCAAACAAATTAGAAAAGTCACCCAAAGTATTTTTCATAGCATATGCAACCTTCTAAATTTTTGTATATATTAAGTTTTTTAAATTATCGTAATGTTATAATTTTTAATTATGTTTGTGGTTATAAAGAAATCTAGCCCTTCTCTAGATTGATTTGAAAGATAATCAAAATCAAGTCAATTCAAGTGATTCTCAACCTTCTTGTATGTGTAAAGTGAAATTGCGGTTGTGCTTGAAAACATCGAGTCATTTGATCTGAACTAAAAAGTACTATAAAGATATGTGTTTCTTTACGAGTCCTGAATTCTGATTAACTAACGACGACTATATATTATGTGATTTAGATAATATAGCCGGGACAAAACAATACCCATACCCGCCATCTCTTGTCCAACCAAAAGACTTTGTTTCTATCGTGCTGAATAGAAGAGAAAATTACATTCAGTGGAAGGAACAGATTGACTGCCTGATAGAAAGCCATTGTATGCAGGGTTTCATCGATGGCAAATTTAAAAACCCCAAAGACAGCAGCATTGGTGATTCTCAAGCCATCGAGGGTGAGACGTTGAAGTATGAGGAATGGAAAACATCAGACTCACTTGTCAAAGGATGGATATTTGGTTCACTAAGTGAAGACATTATTAATGAAGTTGTTCACTCCGCCACAGCCTTGGATGTATGGAATTATCTAATTAACTCTTACTCTACTATCACTAACGATGAAGAGAAAGGTATTGTTCACATTATAATCATATATATGAAAAAGTTCGTCTGATAACCAATATATATATAGTAAACATAAGAAATGGTCTTGAAACATTAATTACCGAGTCCAGTCAATTAAGTAGCTGGGGCCGGGATAGTTCTTCTTGTATCGATCTGTACATTAATTTTTTCTTTTTTCATATATAATTATATCGATCTCCCCATGAATTGAAATTCTTTCCTTTTCTTGGTGTCATTAATTAATCAGCACTTGCAAAGCACACACGGCTGCAGAGAGCAATAGTGAAAGGAGACTGGGAGACTGCCAAGCAACATTTCAACCAGGACCACAATGCATTGACAGTGAAACTACATAGCGCAGGCTGGAGCGCACTCCACTTCGCAATTTATGCGAAAGTAAAGAAACAATTTTTTGAGAATCTTTTGAAGGGCATAGACGTGGAGTCACTTCCAATTACGGTAGATAGATTTGGACACACGCCACTTCATTTGGCCGCAATTCTTGGAAACCATGATGCTGCGAAGATGCTTGTGGTTAAAAACCCTGCTTTGTTGTTTGTTCCAAATTATGTCAAAAAGATACCTCTCTTCCTTGCTGATTCTCAAAATGAGACTTTTCAATATCTTCTTAAGGCCTCTGGAGAACACATTATGATTTCTCAAAAAGAAAGATATGAAAGTCCCTTTGAAGGCAGGAATGGTGCTATGCTATTTTATGCTTTAATTGATGAAAGAATGCTTGGTGAGTTTAAATAATACTAAATAAATTACATCGATCATTTACTAGCTAATATATATATGAACTTAAAATATATATCATCCAGATATATTTCGTTTATATATATAGTTACATGCAGATGAAGCATATGACTTGATCAAGAAGTACCCAGACATTGCTAGAACCAAGTTGAACGCTTACAAGTCTCCGTTATCGTGTATGGCGGGAAAGTCGGACTTATATTATAGTGGAACACAATACAACTTCTACCAAAGATTTATATATACTTGTAAGTAGTTTCTTCACTTGATCATACTTTGTTCTCTATTACATTATTACAACAAACATCTGAGAGTTTTATGATGACACTAATGCAAACAAACTAATTAAGCCAACTTGAAATACGTATGTACATTTAGACTAGTTCCACACAACTCTCTGAACATATATAGAAACTCAAGTGTTGATTTGATACTCCGGTCCTTATCTTACATAACATGTTTCATGATCATATAAACGAGAGATTGGTTATACCACAACAAATTAAAAAAAATCATCTTATTTGACGGAAGACCTTGTGCGACGACTTAAGTTGTCACCTGGACCCGCGAGATGAGGAAAGATCCACCTTTTTGACCTTGACCATGAAGAATTTGTTTTCGACAAAAGTGTTGTTGCAAAAGCAATTACCAATTTTCTTTTTTACTTTTTTCCACCGAAAAATGTATTTGACTCGGTAGAAATCCTGTTCTTTTATTTATCTCCTTTACGACAACTTGCCGCCACCCGGCCACCGAAGGTGTTGTAATATTTGGTATTAGATCAATTTAATGGGTTCAGGAATACATCGTTTTGGGGCTTTTGGAGGGGGGGGGGTATATGTGACTGACACCTATTGTCGCCATAAGTCTTCTTCATAACGCTACAGTCCGTTTCGCACAATGTACCTTCATTTTCACCCCAAAATTGTCATTGCCCATTTATTAGATATTACTTTTCGATTTTCTTTTTAAAATCAGTAGCGACGACAGTTGTCTACTTTTCTTGAATTTTTTACTTTTGGCGACACATTGTCATACGGAAGAATATCCGCTAGGAGGTCTTGGTGACGCTTTTTTTGGATTTTATATTGAATGAAGAAGATGAAGCTTAGTAGATAAGTTTGTATGAATCCCATAAGTAAATTGATTGGAGCAACACTCCCAAAACGGGATATGAACAATACAATTAGCCAAGAATATGAAAAATAACTAGGACCCTAAACTTATGCTAAAGTACATATATACACTTTGATTATCGCACTAGAGAGGGGTGGCAGGAGCTCCCATGTCGGACAATAACCAACGAAGCCAAAAAAGCTGCTGCGTAGTGTCGGCTAGAGCGCGATATTGAGACTCGGTGCTTGATCAAAAAGGTAAAGACTGTTACTCACTAAGCCATGAAATGAGGGAGTCACCTAGAAAGAAACAATACCCTGTTGTTGACTTACGATGTGTGATATCACTATCCCAATTTGCATGGACAAGATATGAGCTGGAGGAGAAGAATAGATCATGGTACATGGTACCCTTAAGATACCTAAGGATGCGTAGAACCAATGCATAGTGATCAAAACATGGGCTGCCATGAATTGGCTAACTGTGTCAACGGCGTAAGTAGTATCCATTGACGGTAGAGAGTGGGGTCATGAAGAGGAGTATGTGCTCCAGGGATTTGATGTCGGTTGTGTTCCAAAGGTGTAGAAGAGACTTTAGTATTTGTAATACCCGATCTCGTAAGTAGATTGGAAATGTACTTTGACCAACGCAAATATATACCAGAGGAATCACGAATAACTTCAAGTTAGAAAAAATAATGCAAATCACCAAAATCATTTATCTCAAAGTTGGACCGAAGAGACTTTGAAGTTTAAAGATACCTATAGTGTCCCTCCGTGTGATGATCGTATCATCAACATAAATCATAAGTAGAATAGTACCACCAACCGTAGTGCGAATCAACAAGCCGGAATCATAGTTACTATGCTTAAACCCCAAGGATCGAATAGTAGGGCTAAACTTAGCAAACCAAGCTCTAGGCTTTTCATAGACGACAGACATATCTAGGGGAATGATAGATTCTAGGAGGAGGTCACATATAGACTTTCTCAACTAATTCACCATTAAGAAAAGCGTTTTTAACGTCCATTATGTTAAGATTCCAATTGTGAGAAGAGAAAATTGCTAGAAGAGGGTGCATAGAAGTGATTCGTGCAATTAGTGCAAAGGTCTCTTCATAGTCAATTCCATATTCTTGATTAACCCCTTTGCCACAATTCTTGCTTTATATCCGTCAACGGTGCCATACGAGTGAGTTTTAGTTTGTACACCTATTTACACCCAACTAAATACTTTCCACGAGGAAGAGGAATAAACTCCCAAGTTTAGCCTTTATGCAATGCTTGAATTTCATCGTTCATAGTGTCCCGCTATAATGGGTCAGGTGAAGGTTCCTTATAAGAATTGGTTCATTATGAGAGAACATAGTGGTATAACACTAAAAATCACGAAGGTAAGACGGAAGTAGTCTTACTCAATCTGATCTTAGTTAAGGAAATGGTGATGGGTGAGTAGCAGAACCTTTAGAGCTAGTGAAACCTTCACAGTTAATTATATGATAGGTTTCGTGGTGAAGATGTAGGTGTAGATGGCTTAGATGGAGAATCAACTAATGGTGAAGACATGTCAGTGTTGGTATAAAGCTTAATAAGACACCTTGTAAACTCACGACTATAGAAGTAAAATAGAAACTTGCAGAGGAAAGAGGAAAAGTTTACTGGGGAAATGCATATTTAAAGAACAAAGAAAGCTATATTTTATTCAAGAACTACAGGCTATATATAGCCTCACAGTACACAACTCACTAGCCATGAAAATAGCAAATAATACTAAATAATAGGATGACTCACTCCACTACCTATCATGCACTCCTCTGCCCATATCTCTCCAAAGGATCCGGTCAAACTAATACTAAATCTAACTCACTTAATTATCAAATAAAAAAAAATAGAAAAAACATAAATGGTGATAATTCCAAGTTTCCAAATATGTGAACCTTGAAACTCTTGTTTATTCCATGCATACTAACAAAAGACTTATAACTCAAACTTAAACGATTAATTCCAACATTTACCCCCTTAATCATTTAGTCACAAATCCACTCAAAGCATCGTCGGTTCCTCTTCCTCGCACCGGTTCAGATTGAGCTCATCAGTTTTCTCCCACCTTGGACACTCCGATATGTAATGCCCGAACTCATTACACTTGTAGCATTTCACATAGCTCTTGTCCCGTTGTACTCGACCATCTCCTCGACCTCTTCCGGACCCTCGATCTCCACCTCTGCCACGTCCATAGTCTTCACTCTTCGAGTTTCCACAACCACAATGCTCACACCTACGCTCCTTTACTTTTGTTTTTTCATCTGAACTTGAAAATAAAAGTTGATTTTGCTCGGTTTGGATCTCCTCAACCTTGATCCTTTCTTCATATGCTTTAAGCCGTCTCACCACATCATCATAACCGATGGTTTTCAAGTCTACAACCTGTTCAATAGAAACCACCATATAAATAAAACGTTTAGGTAACCCATTAAGAAATCTCTTAACGACTTTTATTTCTTCTATCGTCGACCCAAGTGAAGCGGCTCGAGAAGCATACTCGGACAACTTGTTAGCAAAATCATCTATAACTTCTTGGTCCTTCATCTTGAGATTTTCAAACTCTCCCATTGAAGTTTGAAGCCTTGTCTCTCGGATTCGATCCGCACCCAAATGACGGGTTTTAGGAACACCCCACATTTCCTTTGCGGTATTGAGATTCCCTATTTGTAAAATTTGCTCTTTGGGTATGCTTTGATACAAGAGAGCAATTGCAAGATTATTCTTTTTGGCATCCTCTTTTGTTCCTGGTTCTATCATCTCCCATACTCTATGAACATTAAAGATAACCCTCATCCACTACGTATCATGCACTCCTCTGCCCATATCTCTCCAAAGGATCCGGTCAAACTAATACTAAATCTAACTCACTTAATTATCAAATAAAACAAAATAGAAAAAACATAAATGGTGATAATTCCAAGTTTCCAGATACGTGAACTTTGAAACTCTTGTTTATTCCTTGCATACTAACAAAAGACTTATAACCCATAACTTAAAGATTAATTCCAACAGTCAGTAAAGCAAGGAGAGAAGAAATAGAAAGTACTTGAAAGTCAGTTTTTGTGTTCCCATAAGGTAACATGACGAGAGATACGGAGACGATTAAAGATGGGATCCCAACAATGGTATCCTTTATGTTCGATACCATATCCTAAGAAACAACATACAGATATCGAAATTTGAGTTTAGTGAACTCGGAGATTGAAGATGAACAAAACAAACACAACCCCAAACTTTCAGAAGCTCAAAGGTAGGTTAGATCGGGTTTTATATTTATAAATTGGAACCAAGTACTGACTACAACACAATAGGCAAGTGTACCTAACTGTATCACAATATAGTTCTTGTAAGACCGAGTATAAACACTTTGGGGAAGGAGTATGATTTCAGATTTATAAGATTAAATTATTAATTAGTCCAAAGGAAGCGAGTAAATAGGAAATTTGGGAATAAATCTAAGACCGCAACAAAATATTCAAACTAGTAATTAGACTAAAAAGAAAACAATTCAAAAGTAAGATAAAGCTAAGATCTTGGTATGTAAACTATCAATACAAAGTATTTTTATCTATACTCGATACCCCCTCGTCTTGGGTCAATCTCATGGAAGTGCAATGGATATTAGCCATTATATACCGACTCCTAAACTAGATAGATCTCTTGGTCTGACTCACTAGCCCTATAATTATAGAAACACGACTTCCCCCCAAAATTGTTAAGGAACTCTGGCATAATTGAGCAAGGTGCGAACAGTATCAAGTATATGATGATGTTTACGTTTTTGTTGTGAAGTATGAGGATACGAATATTGAGAGACGGTACCTTGATGACGAAAAAACGACTGTAGTCTGTAGGATGGATGACTTCTATTCCATGGCATTATCAGCATGAAGGATATTTATTTGTTTGGAGAATTTGGTAAGAATCATACGAGCTAAATTAATATAGATACTTAGAAGTTAGATAGTTTTTTCATAAGATCTACCCAATTAAAACGAGTGTGATCATCAACAACGATAACAAAGTACCAAGCACCACCCATAAATGGGATTGGTGCAGTCTCCGGACATCAGAGTGAATAATTTTAAAGGAGAAACAAAATTTTCATCATTACTTTTAAAAGCCGGGACATAGTTTTCCTAATTGACAAGATGTACATAATAAAGGTTCAGGTTTACATTGCCGTAACAATCGCAACCAATAACTTAAGCTTTGCAGAACACGCATGACCTAGCCTATCATGTCTAAGGGAATAGAGGTAACTTACGCAACACAACTTTACGACGTACTCCAAGGATCTCCTTGCTTTTTGGGTCATGCACAACATAGAGAGAAGAAGAGAAAAGAGCAAGCAGACCAGCATCAACAAGTTGACCAATATATACGAGACTAAGACATAATTTTGGAACATATAATGTGTTGGGAAAATGTAAATAGGGGGCTAGAAATTGTTCCAGATGAGGAGACTAGTATTTTAGTACCATGTGTGGTACATAAAACTTGAAGTCCATGTGACGGGAAACGTTTGTCCTCGAAAATTCATTGTCTTGAAAATCCCTTGGAAAATTTATGTCCATGGAATATCGTTGGAAACAATTGTCCTAAAAAATACCTTGGAAATCTCTCTCAAAAAATTCCTTGGAACTGTTTTCTGATACGGGTTTTTACTAGGGCAGATTTCATCCAAAATCTCTCGGAAAAATGGCTTTTTCGAGGAAATCTGCCCTCGGAAACGCTATGTTATCTTTTATTGTCTTTTGACAAAAAAATAAATATCTGAGCTAGGTGTCATGTGATTACAACCCCGGAGTCATAGAGCCTTAGAACCCGGAGTCAAAGAACCTTAGATCATGTGTGATAGATGAAACTGTAGTGGGTGTTTCAATCATCTCACATTAATTGTTCAATCATCTCTTGGTTTTTACACATGAGATCCACGAGATCAACATTTGGAGAAGCTGGCATTGAAGGAGATGAAACTGTAGTAGGTGTTTCAAAAATCATAGACACAACCATATTCTTGGAGTTTGAAGAACGTCGTTGGAAGCCAATATGTCCATGGTTTTTCGAAAATTCTAATATGTAATGTTTGGGATGAGTGATCTTACAGAATGGATGAGTACGAATTGAAATGTCAAGTAGTGAGCGAGATGAAGAGTGATAGAAGGTACATTCTTTATCTTGAACCCGATTCTCAGGCTTGAAGTTAGAGTGTTTGTTCCGATAATTGTTGGTTGAGATATGTAGAACGGCATCACTTGTGACATGGAACGAGACTAAAGTGTCATTTCCTCACTAAGTAATTCAGACACGACATCATTATAGGTTGGAAGGGGATGTTTATGTAGGAGAGAGGCTCTAACATTTTTGAATTTGTCACATAGACCCAACAGAAGCTTAATAGGCGCTGAATTGATTAGCTGGTCTATGATAACTTGCATTTCTCAGATATGTGGCCCAATTGTTTGATCTGGTAGTTGCGCTTCCTTTGAAATTCAGACCATATTGATGAGAAAGGCATGCAGTTGTATACCTTTTGGCAAGAAATTCCCATACCTCTTTTACAGTAGTGTACCCCAATAGTTTTTTGGCAAAATTAACATCTCATTTGTGTCATCCATTTAATATCACAGAGATACGTCAATTTTGAGTAACAGGTGAAATCAGCAGCAGCAGCTTTATTTACCTCAATCACTATGTTGGGCATAGAGCTGAAGTTAGGGTTAGGTTCTAGTTAATAACTCGGAGCCGCATTCGTGTCCGCAGGTCGCGCCCACACACGAGTTCGGTGAATTTAGCCTACGAAATCCACCATCAGCACCCCCCCTGCGCGCGGGTAGGACTTGGAGTAAAACCACACAAGAAGCTTGTAAGCCCCTTACACCTTCAAGGTTATAAACCCCTTAAAGTTTACTCCTCCCTCCTATGTGGACACTTCCCACACTCACTTGTTTTGCCAATTTTCATTCCAAGTACTCAACTTTGAGTGTCGATATCTCATTCACACATTCTCCGTTTTGGACACATTATATATCGTTTCGAAGCTCTCATAAAGGAGAACACAAACCCACTAAGAGTTATCTATATATAACAAATACTCATGTATTTAATTGTGTCCAAAGTTAGTAAAACACATATATTTTTACTAACTTTTCCAACACTAATATCAATACTTTTGATCCAACAATTATTTGGTTTTGAAGATGTGCCAATAGATAACTTCGTTGGGGGCGATATTGATCATTTCCAAGATATTGAGAATCAAGAGTCGGTAGTTATCTCAAGATGCTGGAGCTGGAGCTACTTCAACACTGGTCGGGTTCAAATTACCTTCAACTACATATATTATTTTTAAATTTTGTTGATATACATATTTTCTTAGCTAATAAATATATATTATATAATAGCACATTACATATATATTTCTTGTGTGTTTGTTTTTACTGATTAAACTAATTTCATATATATGTAGTCATCCAGAGGTTGTATGCAAAATTTTGGGAAATGACACTCCTACAAGGTACGTTAAGACTTAATTTTTAGTTAAAGTACTCTCTTTCATATGAAACTCGCTATAATTTCTTATGACAAAAAGCCTAATTATTCTAAGAATTACACATCATCAAAGTCATCTTACTAATTGGTTTCAATTAAAAAAACATACATTCAAAGCAATACCACATAAGATTAAAAGCATTTTAAGTTAAAGTATATATAGATACTCATGAGTTGACGTTGATCTAAACAATTTGTGCAAGATATCAACATTTGAGAACACATGCACGTATAATACATTATATTATACAAAATAATATTGCATCAGACCCCACTATCTTTCCCCCCAACAAATATAGAATTTCTTTATTAATGACAGAGGATATTTACCGGTTATTACTACACAACACTTTGGTTATTAGTTACCGGTTATTAGTTAACTTTGGATATATACATACACACATATATAGAGGGGGTCTGATGCAATATTATTTACCAGTAAATACAAAAAATACTAAAATACCTTGATTAATATGGAAAAATTCAATCGAAAACTGTTTTTAATGTTATTAATGACTTATTAATCAGTGTATTTTAGTCTTATATATATTTAATTATCCAACCGTTAATTGTGTTCGAGTGAGCTGTTATTCATTTGCGAGGCTTGATTTTCCTTAAATACCCGTTATTAATGAGGAGGGTTTCAAGTGATAAATCAAGCCTCACAAATTAATGACAGCTCACCCGGACGCAATTCATGGTTGGGTAAATATGTAAATTACCAAAATAACCCTATTAATGAGTCATTAATGGCGTCACAAACAGTTTTCGTACGAAAAACATTTCTCGATTGTATTTTTCATATATATATATATATATATATATATATATATATAAGTTTATTTAAGGACCATTCTTATTGCTAGTATCACGAGTACCATTTGTAATCACCGTTAATACATGTTAAAAGGGGTATTTTGTCTTTTATATATATATATATATATAGTAAAGTTATATAAAGAACCTCCCTTAAACATAGAACCTAAAGAACCTCATCTGGTGATGACACGTGGTACATAGTTTAGGGCCAAAAAAGGAAAATAAAAAAAATAAAAAAAAGTTCATTGTCGCCTCCACAACCCCCTCCAGCAACTTTCAACATTTAAAAAAAACCCCCCACTTACTTTAAATGATTATAACTCGTTCGCTTTTAACAATTTTAACAAAAAAATTATACCATTAGATTTAGTTGTTCGTCCTCTTTCAAACAAGACCGGGCTTTATATATTTCAGAATTTTTTTTTTTCAAAATGCAAAATTTGCATTTAGAGCTGTGTTCATACTAAATGCAAAATGCAAAAAACATGTAGAATGAAGAATGCAAAATGCAGAAATGCAAAAAACATGCAGAATACAGAAAACAGAATGCAAAATCCGTAGAACGTAAACCTGTAGAATGCAAAAAACATGCAGAATGAAGAATGCAGAATGCAAAAAACATGCAGAATGGACAAATACAAAAAACATGCAGAATACAGAATTCAAAATGCAAAAAACATGCAGAATGAAAAACGCAAAATGCAAAAAAAAAAAAAATGCAGAATGCAGAAATGCAAAAAACATGCAGAATACAAAATACAGAATGCAAAATCCATAGAACGTAAACCCGTAGAATGCAAAAAAATGCAAAGTGCAAAAAACATGCAGTATGCAGAAATGCAAAAAAACATGCAGAATACAGAATGCAGAATGCAAAATCCGTAGAACGTAAACCCGTAAAATGCAAAAAACATGCAGAATGCAAAAAACATAAATCCGTATAAACATGTAGAATGCAAAAAACGAAAAACGCAAAGTATAAACATGCAGAATGCAAAAATACACATTCAAAAATCCCAAATGCAAAATCTGTACACAGAAACACTAAATGCTGCCAAAATGCAAAATATGTACACAGAAAACACTACAGCTGCCAAAATACAAACAAAAATTTCATTTTCAAAAAAAATTTAGAAAAATATGGGAAGAGTAATCTTGTTTGAAAGATGATTAAAAAACTAAAAGACTGGTATAAATTTTTTGATTAAATTCACAAAACTTAAAACGTTATGACAATTTAAAGTTTTTGGTGGTTTTTTTTTAAATCGTGGGTTTGGGGTGGGAGGAAAATCACATTTTTGCCCTATTCTTCCTAAATTAATAGATTATAATTACAGTTTTGCCATCGTTCAATCTTATCCATTTATTTTGATGATCTAAAGTTCCAGATTGGTTATTTAGGTTCTTTGTTTAAGGAGATGGGAGGTTGCTTATAAAATGAAGGTATATGTTTAATTAGGGTAAGTGTTCTTTTTTTATTGAAAAGACTTACCTATTTCTTGTTAACTTAAATTAATAACCTTTTATGTTCTAGGAAAATTTTCATATATATCCTTATAAACTTTAAAAATTACATATATATCCTTACAAACTTCCATATTACATATATATCCTCCTAAACCCTAAAAACTCACATATATATCCAATCTTTTATTTTAAATATATTTAAACCATTTAAAAATAAAAAAATTATCTTTTTATTTCATTTATCTTTATCTAAAATGATATATGACAAAAATGTCCCTTATCTTCATCTAATCGATTAACCCCATCAAAGACTGATTAGACGATTACACATTTTCGTTCATACTTCCGTCATCGTTCCTTTCATCGACTATCAAGCATTGCAACGATCGACTCCAAATGTTTAGGTTTACCATCCGATTGAATCATGTGATTTCGACTATCAACCATTGCAACGATTGACTCAAAATGTTTAGATTTATCATCCGATTGAAGCATGCGATTTCGAACGTCACCCATCGATTGACTCAAATCTGAAACAGGTAGAAAGATTTAGTTTGCTATTTCGACCCCATCGTTCGTATCATCGATCACACTAGTCGATGGTTTCTATTTGGTACTATGGGTTTGTATTTGGTACCATCGAAGATCGACTATCGACCAATACCATTTGGTACTATGGGTTTGTATTTGGTTTCAATCGATGCTGAGCAGTTTAAGGTCTGTTTTGGCTTGATTTTGGCAGTTTAAGGTCTGTTTTGGCCCAAATGTTTTTGGCAGTCTATTTGGTTTCAATCGATTGACTAGAAATGTTTAAGTTTATAATCAATTTCATCTAAATCAGGCTCATTTGAGTTTTGGGATTTTTAGTTCACAACGTGAGCATAATACTGTAATGAGGCAGTAGCAATTAGTTGTTCATTTTGTTGCAGAATGAACAAAATTGTATTGGAGTTTAGTTACAAGGATACTTCATTCTGCCTAACAAAACATCTAATTCTCCACAAATAAATCAATAATACACCAAACAAAACATCGAATTGAATAATTCTACCTGTACGGTGCAACAACAAAATCAAGGGAATTTCATGCTACCTAACAATACATTTAATTAAACATTGCATTTGTTTCGTTTCAATGGTTACGTATGTGGCTGACGAACATAAAATAAGCAATAGATTGTGAAAGTTAAACACAACTAACCTGAGGATGAACCAATCGATTATTGGACATGAGATTCTTCTCACTAATCGATTTGAAGAAACAAGAAAAATGCAGAAGTTAGTCATGAACTGAAATGACGGTAAGTTGGTTAAAAACGTCGGAGGATCTGCACAGGTTAATCAATTAAGTGAGAAAGGGGCATTTTTGTAATACACCATTTTAGGTAAAGATAAATGAATTAAAAAATAATTTTTTTTATTTTTAAATGGTTTAAATATGTTTAAAATAAGTGTTTTGATATATATGTGAGTTTTTAGGGTTTAGAAGGATATATATGTAATATAGAAGTTTATAAGGATATATATGTAATTTCTAAAGTTTCTAAGGATATATATGAAATTCTCCCGTTGTTCTAATAATTATCAAAATGCCATAAGCATTATTAATTCATAAATCATCTACTAGGTTTTAAATGTTTTTCACACTTTTCGCAAAATAATCACTTTTCATATGTAAAGCTCATTTTGATGCGTTGATCTCCTTTGTTTGTATTCTAGGGAATAAGAAAAGATAGCTAATAAAGGTGATTGGGTGATTAATATGTACAGTCAATAAAGATGATTAGGAGGATAAATAGAAGAGTGAATAATGCAATCCTATAGGATTTTGGACCTTTGGTCTAAGAGGATATGCGTTCTGAAAATTATTTGAAGAACGAGTGAGAGTGAGTTACTGTGGAGCACCCGATTCACGCAGAGGGTGAAGAACCGAGGAGCTAGGGGTTTCCGAAAGGATTTCAATGGTGGTGTATTTCTCCATTTTAATAATACAATAATATTTTTTTATATAATAATACAACTAAAAAAAGATAAAAGTTACAAATTAAGATAAAATTAGTTAGAACAAGAAGATTAGTTATTTAGTTAAGATAAAATATTAGTTAGAGGTGTCATTTTAGTAGAATAGGGGTGTCTATTTAACCAACCTTTAGAAAGTTAAGTTAAAGTAAATTAGGGGAGAGAGTAAATGGTTAAAAATTGAGTATGTGAGATTAATTTAGTTAAAATAAAATGACAAGATTTTGTGTTGATTGAATTTTAAGAATTCTTAAACGTAAGGAGCAAAAAGTGTTAAATGAACTTTTCCACACACACACACACACACACACACACACACACACACACATATATATATATATATATATATATATATATATATATATATATATATATATATATATATATATATATGTTAAGGTTATACTACAAAAATAAAAATGATACTAAAAGTATCAGCCACATAATCCATCCAAAAGTTAAAAAAAAGTCAATAAAGTATTTAAAATTCGGATATTAAAATAATATAAAAAGGGTAGATTTGTATAAGCACTTGAAGCCCTAGAACCGCCATTCACCGTCGAACACAATAATCCAAAATTTTCCCACCGTCGTCGGCCAAAATCATTCACCGGCGTCGGTTCTCTGTTCCCGTTCTGCCTGATGCACAGATTATGACATATGACCGGTGACGGTGCATCGATGAGCGTCGACTGGCTACGGTGCATGTGGGGAACACTTATAGATTGTGCATCTGGGAACATTGAAGAAACGAGATGCATAGTGGAACGAAATCAAGTAGCGAATAAACGTCACTGGTCCGGATGCACCTACGGTGGAACTCGGTGGCTAAAATAACGGCGGTGGTGCGACATCACGTGGGGCAACAGCGGCGGTGGAAGTCGTAGCTAACTTGATTTAGGTGGCCATGATGAAATGAGGTTGAAGAGACGAGGGCTATGAGGGAGGCGGCGGTTTCAGGCGAAAATGGTGAGGGAGGCGGATCTTGTCAGAGAAAGTCGCGAGGGAGGCTAAGTTTTAGGGTTAGGTTTAAAAATGGGAGAGAGGGGGGGGGGGGGGGGGAAGGGTAAATAGTTTTTAGGAATTTTTTAATTTTAAAAAAACAAAAAGTCAAATATACCCTTCTCGAAAAAAAGACACTTGTCATCTGTCATCCTCACATTTATCATTACATTTTTTTATTTGAACCTAATCCTATATATGTAAAAGTTCAAACGAGAACTGTTTTTCGTACGAGAACTGCGAGAACCAATCTGAGCCGACCAATTCCCCCAACTTTAATGTCATCACCCACCCATGAATTCCTCACATGCACCCTGCCACACTTGATTCCCTCCACGCTCTAATCCATGAATTCCACTTATTAAACGACTAAGATTGGTTCTCGCAGTTCTCGGACGAAAAACAGTTCTCGTTTGCGAGAACCAATTACAACCATTGATCAAAGAGATGAAGAGTTGAGATCAAAGAGTTGTTAATGGATAACCTTAAACTAATCAAACTTAACCTTAATTAACTAAGGGTAATTTGGACATTTATACATTACTCCCACATTTTAAACTACTATATACATCAAACGGAAATGTGTTAAATTACGAAAATTATACCAAATTAACGAGAAAATTATGCTATTTAATCTGAAACAGGTCTTGATATATTTTTTTAAATTTTTTTTTTGTGTGCTTTATGGTTTTTTTTTTGTACAGCGACATGTGCAAAATTTTGCGCATGTGCATATGCACACGTTCCCCTAGTTTTTTCCGAGATGTAAATATGTACATGTGCAAAATTCAATTTTGCACTAGCACACAGCAAAAAATGATTATTTTTCTTCCAAAAAAAATATATCAAGATCGGTCTTAAATTAAAAAGCATAATTTTCTCGTTAATTTGGTATATTTTTCATAATTTAACACCTTCTTTTCTAATAGATATATTAGTTTTTAAAAAAATGGGGGTAATGTCATAATGTCTATACTACCCTTTCATATTTAAATTAAATATAAAAGACAGGAAATTAAATGATTGGCCAGAAATGGTTCTCGCAGTTCTCGTACAAAAAACAATTCTCGTTTGAACCGCACCCTATATATATAGGCAAAAGTTCAAACAAAAAATGTTTTCCGTACGAAGACTGCGAGAACCAATCGAAGCCGTCCAATTCCCATTCCTTTAATGTCATTGCCCACCCATGAATTCCTCACATGCACCCTGCCACACTTGATTTCCTCCACGCTCTCCATCCATGAACTTCCTATATTCAAGGAACGGTTGAGATTGGTTCTCGCAGTTCTCGTACGAAAAACGGTTCTCGTTTGAACCGTCCCATATATATATATATATATATATATATATATATATATATATATATATGGGACGGTTCAAACGAGAACCGTTTTTCGTACGAGAACTGCGAGAACCAATTACAACCATTGATCAACGAGATGGAAGGTTGAGATCAAAGAGTTGTTAATAGATAACCTTAAACTAATCAAACTTAACCTTAATCAACTAAAAGGGTAATTTGGACATTTTTACATTACTCCCACATTTTTTAAACTACTATATACATAAAACGGAAATGTGTTAAAATTAAAATATCAAAAAGGAGATTATGAATGGGTTGGGTTAGGGTCAACCCGAAAGTGACCGATATAAGGGTAAAACTAAAAAGTATAAAATTTTCTTTAATACTTAAAATTAAAATATCAAAAAGGAGATTATGAATTCAAATGAGTGAATGACATCTTAGGCAATAAAATTCAATAAACAAAAGTACAAAACCTTGAAAAACTAAAAACTTAAATAAACAATAAAAGATTTAAACTTAAACAATATTACATCATTTTGCTATTTGTTATTTTAACTATATTGTTTTGGACTTTTGGTACTTTGACGTTTGTCAACTTGGTAAGATTTAGACCTAAACAATATCATAGTGATGATTTAAATCAAGACTTTTTGGAACCCACCCAACCCGATATTCCTTCTAAGAATACAACGGTAAAGAAGAAAAACGACTTGCTTTTTGAAATTGGATAATTTCTTTTAGGTTATAATAGTTCATGGTTTGTTCACTAGCTACCACTTTTTTATTAAAGCTATTAAATTGTATTGATATTCAATATTTTAATCACTAGTTAGTAGAGAAAATTGGAAATAGACAAGGAATTCGAAAATTTTATGACGAAAACCGTACTCGAAAACCGAAATTGAAAATCGTAATCGAAAACCTTATTTGAAACCCATAATTGAAAATCGTAATTGAAAACCGTACCCGAAAACCGTATTCGAAAACCATAATCGAAAGTAAAAAAAACTTCAGACCGAAATGGGTTGACACGAAACACGACCCGAACCCGACACGAAAAAAAGTGACACGACTCGAACCCGACACGAAAACAAAAGGGTCGAAATTGGGTCGACACGAAACTGACCCGAACCCTAACAACACGAACCCAATAACACTAACCCGACCCAAATTGTCAGCCTTATATTTCTTTAATGAAGATAAACACTCTTTTTACCTTCTCAAGAATTTAGCTCCGGTACGCGTTTTTCTATACGGGTTTTATAGTAATTAATTTGGTTAGGTAAATGTCAAAATTTTAAGCTCCTTACAGTTTTGGTTTAAAAAACTTAGAACGGCTTTATGAGAGGGTTTTTTTTTTGTTGAAAATATGTCATTTGTTGTGAAATTAATAACTACGCACTACGACTTTTTGGAAATAAAATATCACCACATTGTGTTTGGATCATTGTATATTATTAATCCTTTTTTTGTTGTTGTAAGTTGTTTTTCGCCGTACAGTGCGGATAATTAACACCTTGTTATACACAAGTAATTGATCAAGTTGAGAAATTGTAGACTTGTTACCAACATTGATTTTAATTAGTTATTTCAAAGCATAATGGTAATAACCAGTTTCTATAAAATTAATCATAGTATCGCACATCAAACATCTCAAGGAAGATAAAATGAAGCACATTACAGCTCTTATCTTACTCAAACGCATAGCCAAAGAAGTTTGTCAAATGCACCTATACAAAAATATGGAGGAACTCGTATATGTGGCAACTAATGAGGCAGTGATAAATAACACACCCGAGGCAATTAAACAGATCCTTAAGCAATTTCCGCAAGCATATGATTCGGCCCACATTGATGATCTTTTCCTAAGTGAATTGGTGATAATAAACCGCAGTGAAAAGGTTCACAACTTGTTGGTACATGATACCTCTACTAATATCTCTATGTTTAAAGACTTCGTGGATAAAGATGGAAATAATTTGTTGCACTTGGCTGGAAGACTGCCACTTACATACAAACTCGATGTGGTTTCTGGTGCGGCTCTTCAAATGCAAAGGGAGTTACAGTGGTTTAAGGTGAACAAATCACACATTTCAATATATAACTTCAAATTTCACTTGCTTTACTAGCTAGTTGTTGAATCACAGGAAGCTGAGAAATTAATGAACCATAAGCAAAAGGAAGCCAAAAACGTAAACCATGACACGCCAATCATGGTGTTCAGAAAAGAACATTCAGAGTTGAGAAAAGAAGGCGAACAGTGGATGAAAAAGACAGCAGATGCATACACGATTACTGCCGCACTCATCATTACAATAGTTTTTGCAGCAGCTATTACTGTGCCCGGTGGGAACAACAATGATGGGAAAGCAACTTACGCAACAAGATCTAGCTTCACAATATTTGCGGTGTCGGATGCAATCTCATTGTTCACATCCACTACTTCCTTATTGTTGTTCCTATCCATTCTCACAGCTCGTTACCGTGATGAGGATTTTCTCCACAGCTTACCAAAAAGATTAATACTCGGCCTTCTGATGCTGTTCTTATCGGTGACATTTCTGATGGTAGCCTTTAGCGCGACTTTGTATCTTACATTTGGGCAGGAGAAAGAGTGGATCTTGGTTCCGATAGCGGCATTAACATGTTTGCCAATTACCTCGTTTGTGACATTACAGTTTCCATTGCTTGTTGAGCTTATTTCTTCAACATATGGGCGTGGAATTTTTGGTAAAGCCAAAAGATTCTAGGATAGCAAGAATTTGACTTGTTGCTTCTTTTATATGTATTACTTCATTTTGGTACCAAGTGATTACAGAGATACATGTATGGTTATTTTTAATTGATTTCCAGGAAAACCAACTCATGTATGTATAGACCATCTGCCATGGAAATCTCACAAACTTTCCACATTGGTTTTTCTATATTGATGAAGATAAACATATACATCTAAAGTCCCACGACAACCAAAATCCAAAAGGGCGGGCCTCTTGATCAATTTAACCATAAAAAAATATTAAATTAATTTATTTTGGAAATGTTTTGCTTCTAGAATTGTTCGTGTTAGTATTCTTCTTGATGATCGATCATTAGTAATCCAAGAGATTCAATTCCTATTCACGATTCAGTTTTTTCTTTGACAATTGCATGTATATTGACTTGAAAATTGTAGTTTGTCTACTTTTATGAATGAAAATCAATTATGCATCAACTTTTGGTTTGCACCAATTTTTTCCATGAATTCATCAAATTGCGTGAACTATGCACCGTTAGCTAAACATGATGTGAAAATCTTGTTACTCGTATTCCTTCTTGTCTTTTTTTTCTCTTAAATTGCATTTTACTTATCTGTTACTAAATAAAGAAAGTCATAAAGAATAGTAACTAGTTTAGCTCAAAGACTACAGGTAATGATTATAAACTAGTGTTAACAGCCTTGGATGATGTAGATAATATGAAATGATTGGGATTTGTTGGGTATTAATCGAATTGCTGATGGTGTTTGTGGGTGTCGACCAAACCAAGGACCATTTGAGTTCTTATGATCTAGAAACTTATTTTTAATCAGATTAAACTTGTAGGATGCTAGTATATGATGTTAGAAACTCATAGCAATTACAATTTTGTGATTTGGTAAGTGATGGATGAGATTAGATTTTCAAGTGAGCTAATAAGTTTATGAACGTCAACTTTTTTTATATTTTTAATGTGTTTATGAACTTCAACTGTTCTTGAGTTTTCAAGAGTCACAAATTGGTTTGTAATACCCGTCCCCGATTATAATTATTATTTTGCAGATGAAAATTGCAATAATTATGGAGCAAATTTTACACCTACGGATTGTCCAGCTAGATACTTAGAGAGTGTACTGCTTAGTGTCAAATTAGGCAATGTATGCATAAACATGTAACGATGATGGAAGATCAGACAATGCTCAAGTCTCAAATGAAGTAACATCACATTATGCTATCAATTAGGGGGGGTGCTGTTTGATTATCAAAAAGGGAAAAGCAAGCATGATTAAACAAAGAGAATGTGATTCACTTTTTTGTTAATCAAATAAGGACCTTGCTGGAATTTTCATTTTAGAGCTTAGAATTGGAATGCATTTCCATCCTCTAAGATGCAAAACCTCCTAAAACTTGTTTGTTGTTTGCAAATTTTGATTAAAAGATCTCTCTGTGAAACCAATTTTTATACGAAAGCAAATTTTGTTGGATTACTTTGGACAGCCAACAAGTTTCGCTGGACTCGTTTTAATTAAATATTATTTTGACTTTTACCTAAGCTATCTTGCCATTTTAATGGTACCCCCAATGAAGACAAATCCTCGATCTGTCACCGAATGTGATTTGACCTTATTTCAGCTATGAACAGCAGAAATTTTGTATGGGTCAGGATTGTACTAATCTCCAGATTACATACACATTAACTTCTTTTTAAGTTTGAAATCACATACACATGTAATTTGTGTGCATTTCTAGATTACAGATACGTCCTCCAACCTGATCCTTTTAAGATTTTAGTAATTTCATTCCTACTTGATATTTTATGATTCCAATGTTCGGGATACAAGTTTTTAAACTTTCTTAGATATTTAGTAAATTTCTTTATGCTACAGTAGACAACTAATCCTAGCTACTGTCTTTCTATATTCATCCGTAAATTAGGACATGAATTTAGCATTGATGGGCACAAGTAAATAAGCAATCTTTTATAAGCTTCAATAAGCAAGCAAATAAAAAGGTTACATCATATACATTAATCAAAATCCAAAGTCTGTGTTTAACCAGACAAAGATAACTGAGGTTCCACTCATATATCATTGGTGGCCTTTGAGTTATTTTCTTCTCATCCCCTTCTAAAATACTTAGATCAATTGTATTTATCAATATATTAATCATTATTATGGTAAATTAATCAAACGATTCTATCCATTACCTGTGCATACCAAGTTTAAGCAATAAATTGACATTAAGTAGATTTACAAGTCACTAATATCCACAAATCTGATGCATGCAGGTACACACTGTTATTCCATCATCTACTTCAAGTATTTTATGTCGATTACTAACCTCATTGAGTTAAGTTTACGGCTTAGGAGCAAACTTACCAATATCTTAATTTTACTTGATTAATATTCCTGATTTCCCCCATGCTTACATAAGAGAACTACTGATCGATGTTTTAGGATTGCGCTACCATTTTTACAGCTTGTTTGAGTACAGAAATTGAGAGGCAGTAGTACAAATAGAACAGGGACCTACCCCAATTGCTGTTAACTCGACCCCTTGGTATTCTTACTACAACTAGGTCTTGGTTTGTGATTCTCTTACTTCATGTAATTAGAATCTCACATTTAACTTTTAGTGCTACATGTGTTAAGCCTCAACCATCACTTATTTGTATTTAACATGCTAACCAACAGATTTTAGTTTCACCAATCCACTCGTTTACAGTTTACAAAAGAAAGTTATTAACTTTCCAGTAAACAACAGCTAGAAACACATTATTCTTAACAGTTCTTACTTTATAAATAACTCACTGTAGTTAACTAAACGGTAAATAACCAAAACTGATGTAACATTCAGAATTCATAAGTTTGTTTCTTTCCTTGATGAAATCAAAATAATGGAATTGTTTAGGGACAACTTATTGCTTGATAATGTGGGATTAGTCATTAGTCTACAATTTTCGGACTAAAATTATGAGTTTGGAATTATTGATTACACTGTGTGTGCTCCCAAGTATGAGTGATCGATGATGCTTTATCAAATCTAATTCCCTAAGAGTTAATGGGTCGGACTGACAATCAAAGAAACATAAACGTGATGGAAACAGGGGAATGAATCGAATTCCTGTGTTTTTCTCTCGTGAACAGTAGCTATAAAGAAAGGAAACTAACCTTAATTGTTGTTGAACTAGGAAGACAAGAAGTGAATTCAGTTCTCGATTGAACTTAATCGCAGTCGTGCTTTGCTGTGTTACGCTTCCAGGCCTCGATTCCCTTTCTTGCCGCTCGTACTGATCGCTTTCTCACTCTCGATTTTAGGTAGCTGATTTCGTTGGAGAACTTCACAGGATGATCGCCGATTTAGGAGGGAACGTTGCGTCTCTCTCGGTCTCTCGGTTGTTTAGTGCCGTCAAGCACAATGACAGGTTTTAGGTTGTGTTTAGTTGGCTTATCAAATGAACAATGGCGTAAGGGTTAATAATGAAAAAAAAAAAATCAAATTTTGAGTTACATTTTAGTTTAAACTTGATGTAACCTTAAATTTTATTTTACTTGTTGGTTTATTTCTTAAACTTTATATTACTTGTTGGTTTAAATCTTAATTATTATTTCTAAATGATTTAAATCTTAAACTTTAAATATATTTCTATTTCACCCATAAACTATCATTTACTTAATTAAAATGGGTATAAAGTAAACATACAGCTTATTCAACTGGTTACCGCATCTCCCCTTAACACACGACTTGTAAAAACGTTTAGAGCATAAAAGGGGAGCGGTGGCAAAATCAACGACATGACCAAGACCCGCGAAGTCAACAACGAGACCAAGGGCAGCGAAAGTAGACTTCGTTGTTCGCTGCCCTTGGTCCCGTCGTTGACTTCGCCGTTCGCTGCCTTTGGTCCCGCCATCAACTTCGCCGTTTGCTACCCTTTGTCCCGTCGTTGATTTCGCTGCCGCTACCCTTTTACCCATTTTAATTAAGTAAATAATAGTTTATGGGTTAAATAGAATTATATTTAAAGTTTAAGGTTTAAATCATTTTAAAATAAAGTTTAAGGTTTAAACCAACAAGTAAAATAAAGTTTAAGGTTTAAATCATTTAAAAACAAAGATTAAGGTTTAAAACAAAAAGGAGAGCAGAGTGTGAGGTTTTTGTAACGCCCCATTTTCAGGAAATCTAATTTGGCAAAATCTTTCTAAAACATTCACAAAAATCACGTGCAGCTAAAAATTTAGATTTTTAAGATAGCGGAAGCGATTGAAATTATCTTCTAAAACAAAGGAATTTAACAATACACTTTCGTTTGAAAAGTAAATTAACATAACCTAATTCATCCAACCAAAAACATTATTTAAAATCTGGGGACATCAACTTGATACTAATAACATAAAAGTAGCTGTTGCATGACATCATCAACTGAAGTCTCGAATTCAGCAATAAATGGGGGGTCACTTGAAAAGGGTTGTAACAACATCTGATGAGCTTTAAAGCTCAATGAATAAAACAATTCTAAAACTTGAAAAGATGAGTTTAAACTTCAGCAATAATTTTATAATCATAGCATTCAATTCAATTTGGGCATCAACTCTAACATTTAAACTTCTCAATAATTATGATAGATTCATATTACTTCTTTTGATACCTTTCACAATTCTATCGTCATATAAACTTTCATATTTTGATATCTTTTAATATTATTCTGCTTTTAACTTCCAAAACTATCATTCTACCTTTAAGCCTCTAAACATCAATATCGATTAGTAATCACATTATACTTTTAACTATTCTTATATTTCCTCCATAATCATACCTTGAAACCAAAACAACTTCATATAGACTATTGCTTAGTCTTGAATAGATAATACAACAATACGTCTTCTTCTTAATCTCAAACTTTAACCAGGTATACTCATTTTCTACATTTATCTTTCCCTTTCTAATCAATAACTTCTTCTATATTCAGATCTTCCTCTAATGCAAGAGAAACCTAAGCTTCCCTCTTTTATCTATCAAGTCTTATAATCAACTCCCTTAATTCGTCATAAGTATCTAACCATATATAAATTAATTATCACATATATACCACATAGTCATTCTCGTATAATTTATTTCTGTCTACCATCTGTACTTTCAGGATTTTGCTTATTAACATCTCTTTATAACTAGAATAATACCAAGCTTTCATTGTGCCATCATGTTAATAACTCTATCAAATCTCAATTATGCTTTTCACCGTTTTCATTATTTACCAAAAACATGATGATCAATCACCTTACTACTTATATCGAGTCATATATCAAAGCTTATAGCATATCAAAGTCACTAGGAACCCAAATATTTACTCACTCACTAAGCTGATGAGCTTAGTTACAGACTAATTGTACTAACATTGTTTGTTGACCAATCTTATCAATTATTCAAGATATACAATACATAACTAGAATAACATACCAATAATATCATTTTAAAACTCAAAGATCATAAGAACATTTAAAGGCCTTATTCCTTGCAAGTAAGAGAATTGAGTTACTCACTATAATGTAGTTGCAGAATACTATCAATGATACTCCCTTAAGCTTTTACTCTAAGCGTAAACCTAGAATCATAAACAATAAACATAACATTCTTTTAGATTCTATTGCTGACAGAGAGCATACACAGCTGTGTATATATATATATATACACGGGCCGCGTACCTCAAACCTACACGCCTATACTAGCTTACATGGCTGGTGTTGGCCAGAACCGTACACGGGCTGTGTATCCCAACCCTACACGACCCCGTGTATACATACATGACCGGCGTACATTAGGGCTACACACGGGCCGTGTACTTATACATGGGCC
Organism: Pulicaria dysenterica; assembly: GCA_947179395.2. Taxonomy (NCBI): domain Eukaryota; kingdom Viridiplantae; phylum Streptophyta; class Magnoliopsida; order Asterales; family Asteraceae; genus Pulicaria; species Pulicaria dysenterica. The sequence continues at coordinate 5,647,306 of OX359289.1, read as the reverse complement.
GTGTACGACCTACACGCCCTGGCTACACAGCGTTCCAAAAACTACACGGGCCGTGTAGCCCTCGTACACAGTCAGTGTACTGCATTCGAACAATAGTGTTTTAAGCCCGGTTCTCACAATTTCGACATTGATGCTACTAATAGTGTGCTCCAGACACTAACAACAACCTATATGGTTGTTTTTGAGCAACAATTCATCTTCTAAACACAATGAAACACATGCATGAACAATAAAGCTTCAAATATACTATCTATGGACTAATTACTTGTATTACTCATACATGCAAGTAAAATTCTTTAATTCCTTCTTAAATTCTGCTTGAAAATCGAGAAGTATGGCTGCCCAAGGTGTAAATGACCATCTACTTCTAATCCTTATATATATATATATATATATATATATATATATATATATATATATATATATATATATATATATATATATATATATAAAAGGATGAGATCAAGTAAGATATAAAAAATTGTAAGATCGGTAAGAGGGAATCTCAACCATAGGATATGTATTTTAAGTCAACAAAAAATTAGTCAAATTTGATACTCTTAACTGCTAATTAATTATGGTTTAAGGGCAAATCTGGAATAAAAAATATCTCCTCACTCGGTCACTCCTAATATTACATTATCCTCTGTAATCACGTTTTAATCACCATGTTTACTACCAGCTAAGTTGCACGGAAACGGATACGGCACCGGAAAACGGATACGGAACGGATACGGGAAACGGCAAAACTCAAAAATTCAAGATACGGATACGGCAGAGATACGGCAAATATAAAATATAAAAAAATATATATATTAAAGAAATTCCAAAATAGATATATACTGTAGCCATTTCTAACCGTTGTAGAGATACAATCACTATAAAAATAGAAAATAATTCATGAATTATACCATGAAAGTTAAATATCAATACAAAATTAAATAAAGAATTTTTTATTAATTAGATATCTCATTATGAGTATCATATTAAATTATTAATGCTTAAAATTGTTGACATATAATTAATGCTTAAACTACATACATCCACGGCTCCACCTAACCCACTTTCATCCTAAACCCTAATCTATTTTTTCCGCCTCCATTCCCTGCACATTTCCGCCTTCATCCCCTAAACTGCAAACTATGAGGATCGCCAACCACCGCCTCCCTTTCTGCCGTCGCCGACCACAACCATCACTGCTAAAGCCGGATCAGTCTCTGTTGCAATGCACATCCCTAGTTTCCTACATAACGCATCTACGAAACGTGGCCGAAACTTCATGGAAACTTCAAGGAAACGTAGATAGAAACGTTTCTGGTGATTGAGAAACGTTTCCTGCCGTATCGGAGGCGTATCCGTTTCCTTGAAGTATCCGAAACGGGAACGGCAGTTGGGATGGCGTTTCGGTGCATCATAGCTACCAGACAAAATTGATGAATATGAAACACATAGATTTCAAAATTGATGAACAAAACTGAATTTATCAAAAAAATTGATTTGAAATTGATATACATAAACATAGTAAATATCATCATTCAAGCTCAATTGATGAATATGATTAAACTATATAATTTGATAGAGCTGACTTGAATAACATAAGACAATTGATGAACATGAAGCAAATTTATTATCATTGATGAATAATGATATATTTTTTTCATGATGTTTTCCTCGATAAATTAGCCGCTTCTTCGTTTTTGCCTTGATTTCAAAACAGCCAACTTAGATTCTTCATTCTCATCTCCTAAACACAACCTTTTAAAAAAAACGAAACCCAATTGACAACTATTAAAAAAGAGAATATCTCAGAGAACTTGATGATGTTTTTCATTTTCTCAATTTATTACAACGTACTTGACGAATAATGATGATTTTATTTCATTTTCTCATTTCCTAAACACAACCTTTTTCTTGATGACTTGGGGATGATTTGCTGCTGCATTTCTCGACAGCCATAGCCAGATCTTGTGATTCATCTTAATGACATTGGAGTCTCCATTGAAGGGTTGCTTCGAAATAAATCTATATATTTTCGCTGGAAATTTCAGGGACACGATTTACAGAGAAGCGAGGAAACTACCGATTAATGGAAATTTCAGGGACATGATGGTTAGGAATTTAAGATCGATTAATGGAAACTAGGACATATTTACTTGATCTCATTCCTATATATATATATATATATATATATATATATATATATAATACTTTGAACAATTACTAACAACCCTTTAACTTTAATTCTGCTTTCCAACTTGACATATTTAGTCCCTTGGCTTTATAAAAACATTCTGCATACTCATAAACTTTTTAATATCAATCTATAAAACTAGTTTAATACCCGTGCGGTGCCCGGGTAAATTTTAAAAACTTTTATAAGTAAAATTTATTTTTCAATACATAATCTTTTTTAAAGGAATTCAATAAAACTTGTTTTACAACACAAAGCTACAAATAGAAGAAAAACAACTGAAAAATAGATAAAAGATATCATCATAAAATTTTCTTAACATTTTACAAATAGATAAAAATTGGACTTAATGTTATACAATAAATAAAAATTTTATTTTTGAAGAATGTTATACTAAGATAGCATTTGATTTAAAATACATATAAAAAAGTACTTGAAAGAAAAATAAAAGTTCTTCATTAAAAGATATTATAGCTAATATAACATTCTATAATGTCCGGCTAAGAGCATGGGGAGTACACGCCGAGAAGCATCCCATGCTTCGCGTCACGTCTGCGTCACATCACTAATGTTTCACTCATGCTTAACCTCCCGTACTACCCATGCTTCACATGCTTCAAAAAAATATTATTAAAAAATACCCCTTTTTCTCTCTCCCCCTTTTCTCTCTCTTCTTTACTCTCTTTCTCTCTCATCTCTCTCTCTTCTTCTCTTCGGCATGCAACCACCGAGAAAGCATGCTTCAAGGCGGTACCGTGGGCTTAGGGGTGGTGTTGCTGCGGTACCGGGAGCTCCACATCAGCGGTACCGTGGGTACTCCGGATGCTCTAAGGTTTTTTTATTTGAAAAAGAATTAATAAATAATAATCATTGATTAACAAATATAAATATAAACCTAGTTATTATAAAATATATTTATGTAATAAGCTTATATGTTTAGAATTATATTAATATAGATTTACAATAACAGGATTATTACACGTGAACTAATTTTTTTATATATTTTTTATTTTATTTTTTGTATTATAAAAAAAGCTTAATAGAATTATTATCAATGTAAAATGAAAGTATGTCCTCGTCATATGAATTTACTGAATAAAATATTTCCATTTATTCAAAAAACTATTTTTCCAAAACCAAAACACCACAATGTATTTATTATAATGAAGAAATGATACGCCACCTATGTTTCTTTGCCAATCATCATGAATAAAATTAAATGGGAAATGTAAGTTTTTAACCAAAATAGGTTTATTTTAAAAAGTATTTACTAGAATAGGGTTGTTTTAAAAATATTTATCAAAATAGGGTTAGTGTATCCAAACACACTAAAACTCCCCCAAACACACTAAAACTCCCCAGCTCCCTTCTACAATTACCCAAATCCCAAATTCCCTCTCTCTCGAAAAATCCCCCCACCTGCCGCCTCACACTGCTGCCGGCCACTCCTACCGCCGGACGCTCGTCGCCGGCCACTACTGCGGCCTTATACCCGTCGCCGGCTACCACTGCGGCCTTATACACGTCGCCGGCTACCACCACTGCCTTACAACCCTCGATGACAACCCGTGGAGGAAAATAGAGAGGGAAGAAGAGGAGGAGGGAAGAAGAGCGTCCGGCGACGAGAAAAACCTCCGTCACCTCAAACCAGTCGATGGTGGCCGGCGACGAGCATTCGGCGGCAGGTGAGGCAAGCGGCAGTGTGAGACGGCAGGTGGGTCGTTTTTTTGAGAGAGAGAATTTGGGATTTGGGAAAGGTTTAATTGTAGAAGGGAGTGGGGGAGTTTAGTATGTTTGGGAGAAAGTTAAGGTGTTGTTTGGATACACTAACCTTATTTTAGTAAATATTTTTAAAACAACCCTATTCTAGTAAATACTTTTTTAAACAACCCTATTTTGGTTAAAAACTCAATATTTTACACCATTAAAGATGGCACATGTTCCAACATCTGATACTCTTTTATCTCTTGAGCCAAGAGCTCATCTACCACCACAAAACCCACCTTTTATCTCTTGAGCCAAGAGCTCGTCTACAACCCCAAAACCCTAATCATCAGCAACCATCACCACCTCTCCGACACCACACCCAACCACCGCCATCTCCTTTTCCGTACCCATCCCGACCTCCGGCATCGCACTCGTCACCATCTCCGGTGACTGTCGTTACCCACTCTCACAAATCATTTCAGACAATACACCAACTCCAAATCTCTTTGTCCACACAAATCTCACTTCTCCACCACCACCAGATCTCGTTCACGTCTCCCATACGTCGACCACCACTGTGCAACCACCACCACCACCAGATCTTGTCACAGTTGTTCCTCCGGCACCGGGCGACGTAACCGTTCGGCACCGCACCCATCACCGCCTCCCTCACCGTGTTCATCTCAACGTCCTCCGACACCGTACCCATCACCTGCTCTGGCGAGGTAACTTTTCTAGATCTGTCGAAGTTGTTAACTTTTTCTCCCGCTCAGATCAGTTAACTTTTAGACAATTAAAATTGTAAACTCGAAATACTTCTAACATTTTATCTTCTTCTCTAAAAATTCCAGGTTTCTTTTGGTTATTATGATAACTGGAAAAGTGGGTGTTGAATATGTATAGGGCTCTCAGTCAAGGCCTTACAGTAATTAGCGGAGTAATTTGTTAGATCAGCTTATCTTCAAGGATTTTGAATATAAAGATGAAAAATTTGAAATAAAACCGTGGATAATCTTTTTGCATGTGCTTAATTAGAATATGCAACTTTGACTTATTCAATTTTAATTTTATGTGGTTCAGATTGATTTAGAATTCTATTTTGACGGTTAGGATTTAAGAAGGATAGACGTACCGTGGGTAATATATATATATAATTCACAATACTAAATGATTAAATACAATAAGCCATTTCTAACCTTGGGTGTTACAGTTTTTTTCATTATTAACCATTTGCTTAATTACTATAAGTTCACTTATGCATCCTTAGCAACTAGTATACGTATAGTGTGTTTTTTTAGCTTTTGTTTTGTTCTTATTAATATTTTTCAGGGTATTATACCAATCGTCACACAAATCAACCATGTGTCATACAACCCTTCACGGCATCAAGAAAGGGATGAGTCGATGTTGCGTGTTCCGATCATATATTTTGCTTGAAATGTCATGCCAGTAGTTGAAAAAAGGCAGACCGGAGATGGAGTTGGTGAGGGGGGGGGGGGGAGAGGGAGGAAGGGGTTTTGGGCATCTCCAATCATACTTGTGTTAGGTTTCGTTGGCCATCTCACCCGCGCCGCGGAAGAGTGAAAACATGATTTTGTGGTTAGAAATCAAGATTCCAACAATACCCGTCAATGGTGAAACTCTACATATAAGTATACAACCAAAATAAGAGATAGAATAAGAAATATACTATGCTCCATCTTTTGTGTTCTTCATGTTGGGATGAACTCTTAGTCACCAAGAGAGCAACTCTCTATTGATAGTCCACTCCAAGTTTGTTTGATCCCCAAATGCTAGTAAGCCAAGTTATGATCTTCAAGACTTGAAACCACTCCTTGGTACAGCCCACAATCTCCAGAAGTTACTCAAGAACACTTAGCAACTTCTGGACAGACTCAAGAACTCTCATGGAGAGAGTATGCAAGTCATGAGAGAAGAGAGAAAGATGTGTATGTGTTGTTCTTGGTCAAGGGAACAAATGAGGACATCTCTTGGACTTTTATGGACACCCACATATGCCTTAGCAGACTAATAAGTCGTCCATGCAACCCCCAAGAAGCCTCAATTATTTCCCACTTTGAGCTATGTGCAAACAACACAAAACATTAAATGCAGTCTGTCAGACACCCCTTAAGGCCGTAAGCCATAACCCTTACGGCCGTAATGACCTTTGCCACATTACGGGCGTAATGTATACCATTACGGCCGTAATGTCCTTTTTGTTCCTTATCTCTCGTTTGCGATGCGTGCTGTTGGATCAATCCTTGGCTTGCGACCCAATAGGCTCGTGTATCATCAGTAGCATTACTAATCTACGTGTATCAGTGGACATAATCTAACAACTTCATCCCTTCAAAATTAAGAGAATTTATATTTCAACCATACTTCAAAGCTCTCTTCAAATATGAAGTGTTATAAAACTCTCTTCAAATATGAAGAGTGGAATTTGACTCTTTATCAATGGACCCCACTAAATGATTTTACTTTCTATTTAAATATTGAAATGTTATCTTTTATTTTAACAAGAATTTATTAAAATATATTAATTAAATATTTAGGTTCCACTTTTTAAGTATTGAATAGAGAGTAAGGTTGGAATTTGAAGATTCTTTAGAGTGAATAATCCTACAAAAAATATAGATAAAAGAGTCACTTGTAGAGATTAAGGTTGAAGATGCTCTTAGACATTGTCCTCGTTTGGGAAAATAGAAAAGAAGGAAGAATCATGGTATTATAGTACATTTCCATAATGGACATTTACCTTGGTAAATGTTATATAATTAATTAATTTAATTGTTGAGAAGTGTGTTTGGATTGGATCGTAGGCAGTGACATGACATATGAGAGTGAGTAGTGAGATTATAGTAAGGAATTGACCAATTAAATATATATTGTCGTGGGTGAGTGTAGCCGTCAAGAGATGACTTGTATTTTTAGCCATTAAACTGTGATAAGTATTAATCTCGGTCGTATTAAATCCTCAGTTTATACGGTATTTGAATCAAACTCGTATACAATCTAGGCTATTGATAAACGAAGTTAAACAACTTTGAAACATAAGAAAACTGTATTTCAAAATTTGTCCATTTTTGTTCATTACTATTCAAAAAAAAAATATATATATATACAAAATTAAATGCAATTCATGAACAAAAAAAGGAGGTAGGGAGAAAACGGTCTAGTAACTACCAAAATAGTGGCTTAATGGGTGTACTGCAACTGTATCTTCTCTATAAATACAATTCTACATTAACTTGTTTAAAAACACAACACACAAAGAACAAAAAAGGTTAGAAATGGAAGAGTAAAAAACCAATTGTTATTTCGTTATTTGTATTTTCATTTGTAGTATTGTAAAGTGGGCCGGTATGTTGTTTTGTTTGTATTACATGTTTCAGGTCAAGCTCCATTGTTAGATGTGATTTTTTTTCATGGGGCTGTGAGTTTGTCTCTTGCAAGTTTACATGATGCTTTGGTTTGTAAGGTTTGGTTTTTATGCAAGTTTTAGCTTTTAAAAAAAAATCCAATGATGTTTTAAAGGTGGTGACCTTCTTCACGTGTTTAGCCACAAGAGAAATCAAAGAATTTAAAGATTCTTTCTTTCTTTGTTATGCTCTTTCTAATTTCCAGGAAGAAAGTATTTTGTACATAGTATTTAAAACCATGTTTATTCTAGCTCGTCATTGGTCATCTACAATTCAAGTCACGACACTGTCTACCTCCTTATTTATGTGGATGACATTCTTCTTAGTGCATCCTCATCCGACTTGATTACACGTGTCATATCACGTCTTGGCTTTGAGTTTTCCATTTTGGATCTTGGGTTTCTTTGTCGGCATAGCTACTACACGCACGACCTCTAGCCTTTTCTTATCTCAGACTGCATTTTACCCTATATATTCTTGCTTGTGTAGATATGGTCGCGTGCAACCCGTATGTGTAGTACACTGACGGACACAAAGCCAAAACTTTCCCCTAATAGGAAGCCTGTCGCTGAACCCACCCTTTATCGGAGCCTTGTTGGTGCGTTGTAGTATCCGACCTTTATTTGTCTTGATATTGGATATGCAATTCAAAAAATTTGTGTGTACATGCATGATCCGCGCGAACCTCACTTCTTTGCCCTCAAACAGATCCTTTGCTATATTCAAGGTACTATCTCACATGGTCTCTATCTTCACACGTCTCATGTTGATAGTTTGGTCTCTTATTCTCATGTTGATAGTTTGGTCTCTATCAAGAATATAATCAAGTTCTTTTAACAATGCAAATTTGGAAAGACCATTAAGTCATCGAGTAACTAAGTAAGTAATTATAATTCTTGATTGTAGTGAATCATCACCATATCGTTCAATAATATAATTTTGACAAAACTCTATAGAATATGTAACCTACTTTCAAATTTTTTCTACTAAAGTTACTCAAACTTTTTTTGTATCCCAAAAACCACTCAATTTTTTTTCCAATCCTATGTAATCCTACATATGTAACTTGCTATAGCAAGTTACCAAGTTACCTTCCATTTTTATTTTATTTAAAAAAACAATTAAATACCACCTAAATATTAATAATTAATATTAATAATACTTAATTTTGAAAACAAAATCGTGGACTTCAATACATGATTGATCAAAAACTCGATGCCCTGCGCCCTTCGTTTTTTGATTTTGCGTGACTCCCTGTTGAATCCCCCATTGCTCCATCAGTGATTTTGCGTGACTCCCTAATTGATCAAAGTCGATGACTTGTGCCCCTTCGTTATTTATTTTGCGTGACTCCCTGTTTAATCCACTGTTGCGGTGACTAACCTAAATGAACCCCTGTAAGTAATTTTTCCAACTTAATCACTGATATAGGGCATCAAGTACTGGTCATTTGTTTATAAACTTATCAGATTCATGATTTTTTTGAAGGCCATGAATTACTTCTTTAATAGGTTTATATGAAAACTAGAGTTCTTACTTCTTTAATTAGGGAATGTGATTGTGGGCTGCTCTTGTTTTCATTCATTTAGCATTGATTTATTCTTTACATTTTTCTATTCATATATGCAAATTCTAAAGCTTAATGTTGGTTTGCTAATTTACGTTTTGTTTAATTTTGTATAGACTTAATTATTGTTCCTGAACTTTGTCAAAAGCATCTGATTTAATCTCTAGACTTTAAAAATTACATAGATGGTCCTTACTGTTGAACATAAGTCTCTGGTCCCTAAAACTAACTTTTGTTAAATGAATCCGTTAGTCACTATTCTAGGAGGGGCATCTTGGTCTTTTTGTATCCACCTACCCTTTCATCTTCATTATTTTACGGAAGCTTTTTTTAGGTGGGGTTTTTTTAGACTCACCTTGAGTGTATTTCAAGAGAATGTCATAATCATTAAGATCAAATACATTCATGTTCATAGAGATAAAATATTTCATGAAGATCAATTCCATTCGTCTCCCAAGTTAACAAGCGTTAAGAAACCTCCAAATTGCAGTAATAGCAGGGTAATTTCGCAAGCCAACCCCCTAATCCCTAGCCCCAAGTTCGCATACCCACGATCAGAGGGCTTCCGTTTGACGAACTCCCTTCTGATCAGAGGGCTTCCTTACGTGTCTCTTGCCGTCACTATCTAGGGCACGTCAAGCTTCCTCTTCTGCTTTTGCGCATCGATTCTGCACACACAAAGCTGCAAAGATATAGGTACTGACGATATAGGTTCGATTTCTGTTCCTTTACTGTTCGATTGCAGCTCTTTATCGGTTTTCCTTTACTGTTCCTTTACCTAGGTTCTTTCTATCAATTTTTGAAATCAAAGATTTCATTCTTAATTCTTTTAATATCTTAGACATTAGCAATTCCAATAGGTACATAATAGAAGTTGAGGGAAATTTGATATAAAGATTATTAAGGATATACATGTAGTTTAGGAGTTCTGTAAGGGTATAGATTAAATTCAATAGATAGATGACAAAAACGATTTGGATTTATGTTGTGTAGATTCCGTTCTGTGCATATGATGCAAGAAAAAATAAAAATGTAAATGTGATCCCCCTTCTGCTGATGTAACTATAAATGATAAACAAGGAATTTCCATCAATCGATTTGTAATAAATATACCATAAAAGGGATATCTTTTACTAAAGATGATTAAAAAAGATGCAAAATCTCACCTTGATTCCTCAGTGGAAATCCAGCTCCACTATCTACGATCATCGATGCCCGTTATTGCTTATCCACTGGATGATGTCAACACACAAGCTTTTCCTGTGCCTTTATCTAACCAATCTTTCTGCAACAGATGAAATCCTTCAATTTAAATTCCTCAAGGGTTGGCAGGTTAGATGAAATTCTCCAAAAAATTTAAAGTCCTCCAGGGTTGGCAGGTTAGTTATAACTTATAAGACTGGATTCGTTTACCAAAGAGTGAGTTACCCAGGTTCGAAATCCTTCAATTGCTGTGTGGGACAGGGAGTGTTCGAGCTTGTTTGACAGTGGACTTAAACCTGCAAGTTTAGTTGGTCAAAGGAAGTAAGTTGGCAACGCAAGTTTAGTTGATCAAAGGAAGTAAATTTCATCAATTTAGTAAAATTTCTGATTCCAGAAATTGAAAAGAAGATCGCCAAACAGGTACTCTGTTTTTAGTAAAGTTGGGTTTAGGGGAAGATGAAGAACATATGAAGATGGAGCTTGGGATTTTACATATGAAGATGATGAACACAAATAAAATGATCTGAAATGGTCTCTGGTAATGCAAAAAAGACTGAAATGCCCCTCCTAGAATAGTGACTAACGGAGCCATTTAACATAAGTTAGCTCCAGGGACCAACCATGTGACTTATGTTCAACAGTAGGGACCATATACGTAATTTTTAAAGTCTAGAGACTAAATCAGATACTTTTGGTAAAGTTCAGGGACCATTTCAGTAATTAACTCTTTTGTATATAATGCATGATACTAATTGTTCAAGCAATACAACTGTCTTTGTTTTTATATTTGTTTTGCAATCAACTTCTTTTAGATGATATTGAATCATTATAAATCTTTCTTTTAGGTAGAATGACATCGTCTTCAAGTTCCAATCTTATTGTAGACGTGTTATATGGCGGGGTTTGTCTTAGAAATCCATTAAACTATTCATTAGGCGTAGTGAAAACTATACATCATGTTGATTTTGGAAATATGGAGTTCAATGATTTGGTTGTATTCATCGAGAAGGTAACCACATCAAAATGCGTAGGGATATACTATTATGTTAATGGGAAGACTTTAAACACTAGTTTAAGAGTTATAAAATGTGATTTTGATCATGGGGTAGCAAATGGTGGACGTATTGCTTTATATATTGACCATCACAATGAGAATTTGATAGATTTTATTGGGGAAGATAACTTGACTGACCTTGTTGTTGATGTTAATATGGCTACTAATGACATTGACTCTTAAATTTTCATTGATAGCTACCAATCACACAAGGAAGAAGATGAGGTATCGAACTCAATATCATCAGATCATGAAGATAATGATGTTAGTACTTTAGATAGAACAATCAACGACCCTTTCTTGTCTTTTCTCTGTTATGACAATATTGATGGTGATGATCTTGAAGAGGATGTTAATTATGTTGAAGATTGGAGTGCTGAATATCCAAACGATGATAACGGTGATGGTGTTGAGGAATTTGTAGATAGTGGTGTTGAATATCCAAACTATGATCCAATCATCGATTGGAAACTGATGAAACCTGTGTTAGGAATGAAATTTGAGAGTCCTGCACAACTAGAAGAAATCAGAATATTAGTGATGCAAAGATTTTTCAGAATGTCAATGTTAGCAGAGAAATTGGAACATGATGTATGCCCTACAATAAGGAAAAAGATAGGATTGCTTAAAGTGAAACAAAGGCTCGCATATCCTTTACAATTTTGTAGTTATTAACATTTGGCTTATTTGATCAGACATTGGAGTGTGATTCCAAGTGATTACAACCAATTTGAAGCAAGGAATGAGCACACTGCATTCATAGTGAACATTAATACACATTCTTGTAGTTGTAGATCATGGCAGTTATCGGGCATTCCTTGTGTTCATGCAATTGCGGCACTAGCCTTCCTCAACAAGGACCCGAAAATATATGTCAATAATTGGCTTAAAAAGGACATGTTCAAAGAAGCATACAAATACCAGATCAAACCGTTAAATGGTAGTTCATTGTGGCCTAAAACAGATGACATTAAGCCTCTACCTCCTAAAGAAAGACGGATGCCCGGTAGACCAACGATAAAGAGGAAAAGAGATGCTTGTGAGAAGGAGATAAAGCATTCAAAGGTTAGGAATGGAAGAAAGATGACTTGTCAAAATTGTCAAGAAAAAAGGCATAATATTAAGTTTTGCAAGAAGCAAAAAAAAGATCCGCCACCAAGGGAAGTCAGGTCGAAAGGTAGGCCTAAAAAAGCCGGTGTACTACAAGTGTGATCAAGGTAAATATAAAAAACTAATCTTTCTAGTTAGTTTATTACTTTCAACACATATTTACCTTTTATTTTTTTATTTTTTGTTTATATAGAATTTAAGAGATTTATGAAGGTGTGTTTTACATCATTTTAGTTAAGACGGAGTTCATGTTGATCAAGATAAATGAGCTTTAGCACTTGGAAACATTTTTTGGGTGATTATATTGTTAGGTTGATAATTGTTTTTTGGATATTAATCGAATTTTGTTTGGAAATATATATGTTGGGCATCGATTTTGATTAGAAATATATACGTTGGGCATCAATATATAATTTATTATTTTATTTGTATCTTGAGCAATTTTGATTGGTTATTTGAAGAGCAGGCTATTGAATTTTATTGAATTGCAGGGCATCAATTTTGATTTTGTTATTAGAAATATTAAGTATTATTAATATTTAGGTGTTAATTATTTATTAGTTATTTAAATAAAAAAAATTAATGGTGGGCATCGATGTAATCAATCAGGTGTGCGATTTGTTATTTGTTTAGAAATATTAAGTTTATTAATATTTAGGTGTTAATTATTTATTAGTTATTTAAATAAAAAAAATTAAAGGTGGACATCGATGTAATTAAGTATTATTAATATTTAGGTGGTATTTAATTTTTATTTAAATAAAAAAATAAAAGGTAACTTGGTAACTTGCTATAGCAAGTTACCTATGTAGGATTACATAGGATTAGAAAAAAAAGTTCAGTGGTTTTTGTGATACAAAAAAAGTTTGAGTAACTTTAATAGAACAAATTTGAAAGTATGTTACTATTCTATAGAGTTTTCCTAATAATGTTCCCAAAAATCATCCATATCCAGCCAAAGGAAAATAAAATAAAATGATAAAGATAACAAATATTATAAAGTTTGTGTTGTGTTAAAAGGAGCGATGGAACCAAATCGATGGCCACTGAAATCGACAGAACCAAATCGGCTGAAAAATGGAACAACAAACGATCTAGGGTTCACGCTCGATCAGCTGCTGATTTTGACTTAAATGTGTTGAAGATAGTCATCTGATGGTTGATTAGCACAAGCTTCCCTCATCAAATCAGTGCCATGGGAGGTGATCCCGATTCCAAACCAAACCAACCTCCCAATGTCGTTTTGAAGCAGAATATGAGATTCTATCTTCTCCAAATGGACGGTGGTCTTCTCCAAATTGATGACTAAATTGATGCTCTTCTTCTCTAAATCGGTGACAAAAACGAAGCAAAAACTGTGATTTTAGAAAACCAACCATCTTTTTTCAAGGGTCACCGGTGATTAGGTTGGTCAACAACCAACCACGATTAGGTAGGTCAGAAAGCATATTGTGTTAGTCGCCCGTGATGAGGTAAACGACGATAATGAAATCAATGGTACAACAGCATTAGCGGTTATGGTGGTCGAAAGGCTCACCGACGATTATGGTGGTCGGAAAGCTCGCAGGCTATTGTGTTAACGAAATCCACCCCAACCGTGAATGTTTGCTATGTTTACTATTTATTATCTAAGCGGGTGTTAGGTCATAGGTGTGTGGGTAAGCGCAAGTTTACAATACTAATAACATACCAGCTTATTAAAAAAGAGGGTTTGAATTAGTTTATCGGAAACTGATAAGTGAAACTAGACTGTCTACAACTCAAATATAACCAGTATCTACCCCAACTACACTCAATTGTCTCTAATTATTATTTTTAATTAGTTTATATAAATTTAAAGATTTAAAGAAAAAAATGATAATAATCCACTGGAAGTCACATAGTGTACATATGAAATAATATCATTGTACTTACTGATTTGTTTGTTTATGTCCTTTATAATTTCTTGAGTTACTCTTGATAACGTAAAAAATCACATCTTAAATTTTAGTATATGAAACCTGCAAAACATATAATGTTGTCCACATGTATTTTTAAAGCAACTTTCTAAATATGTTTGCAAAATATATAATGTTGTCCATACTTAGAACTCGATATTAATTTTGTGGCTGTGCGTATGCACAACCAAAGGATTTACTAGTATATATATATATATATATATATATATATATATATATATATATAGAAATTTGATCAATAAAGAACCATGTGTTAAACAAAGAACCTAAAGAACCAATCTGGACGTTCGGATCATCAATATCCAGGATTGATCGATGGCAAAACTGTAATTATTATATATTAATTTAGGATGAATAGGGCAAAAATGTAATTATCCCTCTCCCACACCCACGATTTAAAAAAAAACCTTCAAAAACTTTAAATTGCCATAACTTTTTAAGTTTTGTGAATTTAATCAAAAAAATTATACCATTCTTTTAGTTTTTTAATCCTCTTTCAAACAAGATCACTCTTCCTATACTTTTCTAAAAAAATTTGAAAATGATTTTTTTTTGGCATTTTGGATTACCCAGCTCAAAATGCAAACTACGGATTTTGCATTTAGGCTTGAATTACCCAGCTCAAAATGCAAACTACGGATTTTGCATTTAGGCTTGAATTACCCGGCTCAAAATGCAAACTACGGATTTTGCATTTAGGCTTGAATTACCCGGCTCAAAATGCAAACTACGGATTTTGCATTTAGGCTTGAATTACCCAGCTCAAAATGCAAACTACGGATTTTGCATTTTGGGCTTGAATGAACCCAGCTCAAAATGCAAACTACGGATTTTGCATTTTGAGTTTCAATGAACCCAGCTCAAAATGCAAACTTTTCATTTCAAAAAAAAAAAAAAAAGTTTCAGAAATATATCAAGTCCGGTCTTGTTCGAAAGAGGACGAAAAACTAAATCTAATGGTATAATTTTTTTGTTAAAATTGTTAAAAACGAACGAGTTATGATTATTTAAAGTAATTGGGGTTTTTTTTTTAAGTTTGTTGGGAGAAGATTTGCTTGGTGCTGTAGCGCCGATTTTCTTTTTTTTTTTAATTTCCTTTTTTGACCCTAGACTATGTGCCAAATGTCATCACGAGGGAGGTTCTTTAGGTTCTTTGTTTAAGGGAGATTCTTTGTTTAACCTTACCCTATATATATATATATATATATATATATAAATATATATATATATATATATGCAAAAGTTCAAACGAGAACTGTTTTTCGTACGAGAACTGCGAGAACCAATCTGAGCCGTCCAATTCCCCCTACATTAATGTCATTGCCCACCCATGAATTCCTCACATGCACCCTGCCACACTTGATACCCTCCACGCTCTTCATCCATGAACTTCCCATATCCAAGGAATGACTGAGATTGGTTCTCACAGTTCTCGTATGAAAAACAGTTCTCATTTGAACCCTCCCATATATATATATATATATATATATATATATATATATATATATATATATATATATATATATATATATATATATATATATATATATATATATATATATATATATATATATATATATATATATATATATATATACTAGCATTGCACTTGCACAATGCGGCGGCGATGACAACGGTTTGTGCTCGATACGATGTTTGATTTATAAAGTAGGGTATGGTATATGTGAAATGCAGTGTTATCAACCTACCCATATTTTTTTTCCTGATTTCTTTACTTTTCTTACAATCAATCATTTTATTAGTTGTTAAAATAGTTTTTAAGAATCAATTAAAAATATTATTAATAAAAAATTAGAGAAAAAGATACTATAGGTTTAAAATTGTATCATGTAAGTAATTTAGTCAAAATTAGATAAATTAAATAGTTGTTGTGATGTTTAATGATTTATTAAAGTAAAAGTTGCCTTAAATAGTTGAGATAATTAAGGGAATGATTGGTTAGACTATTGCTTTAATTGTTTGTATCTTAAGCACAAAAACTTGTACTACTTAAAATTGTGTAGTCTTAAAATTTTTAAGAGAGAAATTAAATGCTTTATAATGTAGTATATAAAATATAATCATGATCAAATAAAAAGAAAATTAGGGTAAAAAAGGTAAGGAGAAATTATAGAGTGTATTTCTCTTTCCCCACACCATCCACGTTCCCCCACTTTATACTCTCTAAATCCTCTTCCCTAAGAAAAACCTTAATCCATCGCCACCTTCATGTATCCCTGTGAAGTCGCCTGACATCCACTGCTAGTGCACCACCACCGCATCCAACATATCGCAAATAAAAAACCCTAATAGCAGTCGCCTTCATTCGTGTCCCACGTACAAAGCGCCGTCGCCTTCTCGAAAACCGCAATTAACGTCCACCTAGTCGCCGCTGTGAAGGAGCCCCGGTTATTCTTCCGCCGCTGCCCATATGGAGTCGCCGCCTGCATCCCCCCGCCGCCCCTGTCGCAAACCAACATAGAACCACCGCCGCTGCTCCATCTTAATCGTCGATGTACATTCTCCATCTGTTTTTGCCCATCGTTGATGCACTTTCCAGATCTGAAGGGTTACAGTTTGCTTTGACTTGTTCATCTTTCTTTCTGAAATCAGACTTGTTCATCTTTTTTTAATTTTTTTCTCCATGAAAGTTGTTTATTGGAGGTTTGGTTATATGCGTGCATCAATGTAATACACAATTCGTTTTTTGTAATGTTTACGGTGCACATTTCGATATTTTAGGATTGTGCATCTTATTATGTATTTGATACAGTATTCATCAGTTTTGTATGAATCAGTTGTGTTGGTTTAATCGTGCATCAAGTTATGCATCTTATGTATTTGATACAGTATTGTGCATCAGGTAGTATTTAATTTTTTATAGTTTAATCGTGCATCAAGTTGTGGTGGTTTTGATCGGGAACAAGAAGGAAGATTAGGGTTTTTGTTTGGTGATAGTCGGTGATGAAGAAGGAGGTGGGTGGAGATGAAAATGGTTTTTACAAATCAGGGGACAGGAGATGTAAGTGCCACGTTTTTTTTGCTTTATTATTGTACCAATTTACCCTTTTTTATTATTTTATTCCGTTTTTCTTTTTCTTTTTTTTTTTGGTTTTTGTAGGTTGACTTTTTATTGATATAAAGGCTAGGATTTCTTCTTACTTTTTGTATCTTAAAACTCTTTTTACAGTATCCCCTCCCTATATATATATATATATATATATATATATATATATATATCAATTAAGAGGGGAATTGTAGTAAGAGGGGTAAGGAGGAATTTGGGGTCGACACGTGGCTTGACAGCTTTAGGGGTAATTTTGACCAAATGTATTTGTTTTCTCTCACCCCCTTAGAATTCGGCTTGCCCTTTTTAACCCTAAATAGCAGACCATCGGCCTCCTCACTTTAACCCTAATAGCAGACATCGACATCCTCACCATTGGCCTCCTCACCACCGCCTCTTCCTCCATCACCAACGTTGGCTGACCACCGCCTCCTCATCCATCCTCATTGACCGTCGAACACCGCATCCTCATCTATCCTCACCCCTACAGACAACCACCGCGTCCTCGTCAATCCTCGTCTACGACTGACCATCGCGTACTCATCAATCCTCATCATTTTTCTATATTCATCAATTCACTGTTTTTGCTATTTTTCATCCAAATGTATGTGTATCAGGTTTCTTTTTCATTTTAATTTTGTTTGTGTTCATCAAATCCATTTTTTGATGACTTGTGTATCAAATTTTGATGAGTTTATGTATAGCAAATATGATGATTTGTAAATTTGTTGAGTTCATAGCAAATCTGATGATTTTTGTTAAATGATGAATTGATGATTTGCAACTTTTTGATGATCTCTGTAATAGCAAATCTGATGATATGTATTTGTTTATTAAATTTAAAGAATGTATTATGTTTATGAATCATAATTTCTATTAGTGATGATCTATTCTTTTTTATGAATTCTCAGATTCATACAGTAAATTAAGGACGTAAATTAAAGATGTTCATCATTTTTTAATTGAGCGTGATACCAAAATACCCCTTAGTCCTGTTTTTCAAATTGCCAGCTGTACTGAATTTTGACCATTTTTAGTTGACTAAGACCTTGATCCAACGGTTGTGGATCCCTCTTACCGCTCTTACTTTGATATCCCTCTTAGCATATCCCTATCCTCTCTCTCTCTCTCTCTCTCTCTATATATATATATATATATATATATATATATATATATATATATATATATATATATATATAGAAAATGAATCAACAAAGAACCTCATCTTAAATAAAGAACCTAAAGAACCAATCTGGACCATTAGATCATCAAAATCAATGGATGAGATTGAACGATGACAAAACTGTAATTATATGTATTAATTTATGAAGAAAAGGGCAAACATGGAAAATCCCTCCCTCAACAACCTATGAATTTTATAAAAAAAACCCCAAAAAACTTTAAATCGTCATAACTTTTTTAGTTTTGTGAATTTGAACAAAAAAAATTATACCAATCTTTTATTTTTTTAATCCTCTTTCAAACAAGATCACTCTTCCCATATTTTTCTAAACTTTTTTTGATCATGAAATTTTTGTTTGCATTTTGGGCAGAATGTAGTATTCTGTACGAATTTTGCATTTTGGGTTGAATGTGTAATTTTGCATTTACCCATCTGATCCATACGAAATCTGCCCCAATTTGTTTAGTTACCCACAATCAGCCCCACCAATTTGGTGTGTGTGTGTAAATGAAAATGTACATAGCTACTTAATTGGTGCATGATCGTATACATGTCCAACCCACATATGATACGTAGCTATCCATTCATTATATCCTTAAATTCAATATATATACCTACCTAGCTATAGCTTCCACTCATAAGATCAGACCTGCAGATTACAAAATGTTGCCAAAAATTATTTGTTTCTTTACTTGTGACTACTTGCATTTTCAATGTCTTTCCAGCTACCAAAGCCAATGATCATTTTGCATTCTTATAATTTTTGCATTTTGGAAGCATCTAGATGACCTACATGTTTATATTTTACGTTAACGTTTTTGCATTTTGCATTTAGGTTTGAACGAACCCAGCTCAAAATGCAAACTACGGATTTTGCACTTTGCATTTAGGTTTGAATGAACCCAGCATCTACGGATTTTGCATTTTGGGTTTGAATGAACCTAGCTCAAAATGCAAACTTTGCATCTCAAAAAAAAAAGTTTTAGAAATATATCAAGTCTAGTCTTGTTTGAAAGAGGACGAAAACTGAAACTAACGGTATAAATTTTTTGTTAAAATTCTTAAAAACGAACAAGTTATGATCATTTAAAGTAAGTGGGTTTTTTTTTAAATTTTGGGGGAGGCTGGGAGGGTGACGCTGATTTTTTTTTTCCTTTTTTGCTCCTAAACTATGTGCCACGTGTCATCACCAGAGAAGGTTCTTTAGGTTCTATGTTTAAGGGAGGTTCTTTGTTTAACTATATATATATATATATATATATATATATATATATATATATAGGGAAAATTACCATTTTTGCCAACATACTATTCACCTTTTTCCAATTTTACCAACATTCTTTTTATTTTATCAATTACACCATTACACTTTCATTATTTTTTCAATTTTACCAACATTCTTTTTATTTTATCAATTACACCATTACACTTTTAATATTTTTCCAATAAACACAAGGTTTACCTACTAAGGCTGACAATTTGGGTCGGGTTCGTGTTATTGGGTTCGTGTTGTTCGAGTTCGGATCAGTTTCTTGTCGACCCAATTTCGACCTATTTATTTTCGTGTCAGGTTCGGGTCGTGTCACTTTTTTCGTGTCGGGTTCGGGTCGTGTTTCGTGTCAGCCCATTTCGGTCAAAAGTATTTGACTAGTATTTTTTTGATTTTCGATTATGGTTTTCGAATACGGGTTTCGGGTACGGTTATCAATTACGGTTTTCGATTATGGGTTTCAAATACGGTTTTGGATTAAACATAATATAAACCATAAATGAAAATAAATTCTTAAAATTATATGAAAATGGAGAAAAAAAACTTTGCAGTTATATTTAAAAAAAACAAACTATGCAATTTAGAATTACGGAAATCACGTACTAAAGTAAATTTGCAAAGGTTTATAGTTAAGGCTCTTATTTACAATATATAAATTTCTTATATTAACTTTAAAAAAAACAAACTATGCAATTTAGAATTACGGAAATCACGTACTAAAGTAAATTTGCAAAGGTTTATAGTTAAGGCTCTTATTTACGATATATAAATTTCTTATATTAACTTTTGTAGCTTGATGTTTATCTAATTGTTAACTAGTCAAATACTTTTTACCGAAATCGGTTGACACAAAACACGACCCAAACCCGACACGAAAAAGTGACACGACCCGAACCTGACACGAAAATAAATAGCTCGAAATTGGGTCGACACGAATCCAATAACACGAACCCGACCCAAGTTGCCAGCCTTACCGCTTAGTAGGTAAACCTTGTGTTTATTGGAAAAATATTGAAAGTGTAATGGTGTAATTGATAAATAAAAAGAATGTTGGTAAAATTAGAAAAATATTGAAAGTGTAATGGTGTAATTGATAAAATAAAAAGAATGTTGGTAAAATTGAAAAAAAATGAATAGTATATTGGCAAAAATGGTAATTTTCCCATATATATATATATAGAATTAGGTTCAAGTAAAAAGAATATTAAGGTACTAAATGTAAGAAGAAATTAGGGCTTGACACGTGTTAAGTTTGTTAAAAGGGTAAAAAAGTCACTTTTTTTCTCTCTCCCACGTTAATAAACTCAACGCCTTCCCACATTTGCAAACCCTAGAAGTCGTACAACATGAAGCAGTCGACCCCTGCAACCGTAAAGCTCCGCCTCTCCCCTGCAAAAACCCTAAACCCCGGAGAACCGTAAAGCTCCGCCTCTCCCCTGCAACCACCGATGCATCACCGTCGAACCGGAAAGCTTCGCCTCTCCCCTGGAACCGCCGATGCATCACAGTCGAATCGTGAATCTCCGCCGCCGTAAAACTTCCCCTGAACCATAAATCCACCGCAGTCGCCGCCGCTGTTTGCTTATTTGTCGCACCTCCACCGCCGCAGATCTGCCCTTTGAAGTCGCCGCCGCTGGTTTTGCTACGCAGCCACCGAGGACATGCGTAATCATCGTCGCATCCGGTTTTCATCGCTCGTTGGTGATTAATTCCCAGATCTGAACGGTCGTCGATGCACAACCATTATCCGTTCCGGTCATTTCTTCTTTCTCCGTTCTTAGATATGATGGTTCGCGATGCACACTGTCGCCATCGATGCCGTTTGCCGCCGTCCACCACCGTCTTCGCCGCCGTCCACCTCTGTCTTCGCCGCCATTCATCCATGTCCTGTGCATCAGATCCCAAAGTATGCATAGTTTTTTTTTGTATTAAAATGTTGTACTCTGTGCATCATTTGTAATCTGTGAATCAAAGTGTATTATGTGCATTTAGTGGTTGCAATTTGTGCATAAATGGTTGTACATGTGCATCAAGTCTCAACCGACGGGACACGCGTTTTTATTTTTTTATTTGAATTTACGATATTAACCTTTCTCATTTTATTAATTCCGAAAATTTGGTTAGGTTTATGACTTTTTTTGTTTGACTTTTGTAGAGATCCTACGGTTAAGATCTCTCCTTACATTTAGTAACATAAGATATTTTCTACTATATCCCTACCCTATATATATATATATATATATGGGTAGAGCCTCCACAACACTATTTCATTCTTCATCTACATTTTCAAACACCGAGAAAAAGAGAGTGCTTTGTGTGTTCTTGTTTGGCCGAGAGGAAGAAGGAGGCAAGAAGGGGGTCGAGATTTTGAGCTAAACCAACAAAAATCATCAGGTATTAAACTCTAAGCCTTGTATCACGATTTGGTTATGATTCCTAGCATATTCAGAGAGTAGAATGAGTGTTGAGTGGGATTTTGTCCCCTACTCTTGTTCTTGAGTAAAGACACCAACGAGGAAGGATTTTCAGTTTAAAACCCACTAAATGGTGATATTAATCAGATTAATCGAAGAGGGTTTGCTTGTTTGTTGTTAGGAGTCTTTAGAATAAAAAATGCTGTAATTTGGTCAAGTATTCAAAGATTTCAAATCGTAGGTCTTGTCTGTGTTTGAAGAGGGAGTGGTCCGATAGAGATGAACTGTCGAGGGGTCGTGCGACTTACAAGTCGTCCGACTTGTGGCTTGTGCGACTTTGTGTCCATGAGTGATCCGACTTAGGTGCCCACTTGAGAGATCCGACTTAGTGTTCCTTCGAGTAATGCGACTTAAGGTTTAGTGTTCCGTTCGAATTTAATAATTATCCGACCTAGCCGTATATCCGATTTAGGCATCAAGCGTGGGACCTTTGACAAGTCATAGCGGACGGGGTCCGGTTTAGGCATCACGTGGGTGGGACCCAAGATGCGGCAGTGGGCACGGCCCAAGTTATATGTTTATATGATCGTAGGATGTGACTCATTTGAAGGGTAAGGGTAGTGGTGATTCACTAAACTTTATGCTTACCCGTTGTTGTTATGTTTCAGGTTCATCGAGAATCGACAACGGCAAGTATCCGGTTTAGCAGCGGCGGAAGTAGTGATTGAGATTCTATTTAAACTCAAATTACTTACATTGTTATGTTTAAACGCTTCCTTGTTTCGATACAGTTTAGTATTCTATTTTATTTGTCTGTAATTAAATATTTGAACTATAATTGAAGTTTATAGTGTGTGTGTGTGTGTGTGTGTGTATATATATAGTGGGGTACCCGCGCAATGCGGCGGCGATGAATGAAAATTGGTTATGAGAAGTTGTTTTGGTGGCTATTGATCAAAAGGACGGAGAAGAGAGTACAAACAATAATATTCTTTATATTTCTATCGAGAAAAAACAAATACAATATGTTTTCATCATTGTCTTTGTAGATCGAATAGACTCTCACATCATCTATATTGAACAACTCATAACATTGTTCGAATTGAGAAAACACCTTATAATGATTTAGATTTTGTAACTGTAACCCCCAAAACTTTCATATAATAAATTAAAAACATTATTCATAATTAAGATTAAGAAGTTCCCAAAATTCGAAAGAATAAACCAATAATGGCAACCACGTTTTCATGAGTCCAAATGGAGAGATCTCAAAAGAGAAAAATAATGCTAAAAGTAAAATCTTTTTTTAAAAAAAAAAATATAAACAATGTCTATACGCGGAAGAACAAAAGGTCCCAACAGTTAAGACCAGCCGTGTATCATCAGTGCTCCTGTCAGTCCTTTGCCTCCTTGATCTTAATACCTGAAAATGTTAAGGGAAACCGTAAGCACAAAGCTTAGTGAATTCAAACACAACACAATCCCAATATGCGTAATCACCAGACCTAAGTTTAATCTCTTTAATATCCAGTAAATATAAGCTAAGAACAAATCAAAGCTTACAAGGAGGACTAGTAGGCTACCCGCATCCCACATAACTGGAGAGTATTGAGTTAATATTACCCTCACCTCACATCCTCCGGAGGATTTTGGAGTAATTATACCTAACCATGCGCACCGGATAAAATCCGGATAATTGCTATGGTTCCTCATACAAGTTATTATAACATACAGTGCACATGTACGATTAAATAAAATTAACAAATAATAACTAATAAGTAAGCATGCTTTAACCATTATCAACCGCTAAGGTCAAGTATCACACACGTGCTACCTAGCAATCATGAATACTGAAACAATGGTGTGAGAGAACTCACCTCGGATGAGTGAATAGAAGGGATTACAACTCAAGTAGCTACCACTTCTGGGCAAAAGCCAAAACTTCACCTAATATAAACTAAGAGTTAGAAAAGACCTCAAAAAGGTGAAGCTAGAGGGTAACTTCAAATCTGGACAGCAAGGTCTTAAAACTGACCCGCTGTTCAAGATGGGTTTACTCAATTTTCCAAAACATTACTATACCATTATTAAATTTTTCTAAGTAAATATAGCCTCTTCCCTACCCGGAACAGTAAAGAACATCCCCTAACTCTAAAGTATGGATTTATTATGATTTTTATAAAAAGACGTTGCAGAACTGTCAAATTTAGACTAACCGGTAGTGTTGGCCATTTCTTCCCACTTTGTGGGTAAGCATTGTCCAACCCAAAAATCACAGTGAATCTAGACACCAAAAAAACAAGTTTGAGAGTTGGAATCACCTTAAAAGGGTACCCCAAACTCCAGATACAAAAATCACAAGTTGACCCAAATCAGGACTAGACAAATCTGGCAACAAATTTTGGTATGGAGTGTAGGTCTAATTTCACCAAGAATCACTTAGAGATAAATTCTCATCTTTTCCAGATCATAAATTCAGGACATAAGACACATGTGGGAACTTGGAATCAACCTAGATCATTTCCCAAGCCCCATTTATGACCAAAAACATTTTATGTAACACTGCAGACCCGAACTGACTCAGTTTCAAAGATTCGGTCCAAGCCTTTAGATAAACTCGAAATGAGTAAAAGTACAAAACTAAACAGAGTTGAACCACTCAAAATGTGAACTTTTGGCACTGGTCCTACGTCCATTGGAGTTTTACAACTCGAGATATGAATTTTCTAATAAAACCTAATTTCTGATGAGAATCACAAATCCAGATTTGATACCTTTCCCACATAAAATCATAACCACCCTAGTTCTACAATGTTTTCATGGAGTTTTATAGAAGAAAATCATTACCTAGGCTTGGTCACCAAGCCAAGAAGTGAAGGTGGAGAGGAAGGAGGCCCGATGATGATGATAATCCGGTTGGAATGGTGGCCGATGAAGGTGGCTGTCGTGAGAGAGAGGGCTGCCGTGAGGTAGAGATATCGAGAGGGAGGGGGCTGCCGAGAGAGGGTGTCGAGAGAAAGAGATAGGTGAGGTAGGTTACAAATTTTAAATAAAAAGGGTTTATCCCCTAATGGGCTTTGTTCAAGTGGGCTTCTAACTTTCTTCTAATTAGCCCATTGATGTCAAAACCATCTTCCAAGCCCAAAAACATAATTAAAATTTTGATTAATTAATTGAGCCCACCATTTAAATTAATAAATAATGAAATTAAATAAATAAATACGTACCGGAAAACCGGGCGTTACAACTCTCCCCCCCTAAGAAGGGACTTCGGCCTCGAAGTCTGTCCCTACGAATAACTCGGGATAATGCGTCCTCATCTCGTCTTCTGGTTCCCATGTGCACTCGGATCCTTTCCTATGCTGCCATTGAACCTTAACAGAATAAACAGTCTTGCCGCTCCGGAGGGTCTTTGACTTCCGATCAATAATCGCGACCGGTTTCTCAATATAGTTGAGTCGTTCATCAATCTGGATGTCTTCCAGGGGTACTATTGCGGTGTCATCAACAATACACTTTCTCAACTGGGATACGTGGAAAGTGTTATGAATCGAACTGAGCTCGTCGGGCAACTCCAACCGGTAGGCTACCTTACCAACACGAGCTACGACCTTATAAGGCCCAATGAATCGGGGTCCCAACTTCCCACGCTTGCGGAACCTAATCACACCCTTCCAGGGGGAGACTTTTAGTAAAACATGATCACCAACCTGAAACTCAAGATCTGAGCGTCGCTTATCTGCATAACTCTTCTGACGACTCCTAGCTGTGACCAAACGATCCCTGATCATTTTAATTTTCTCCGTGGTCTGCAAAACAATATCAGTGCTCCCGAGCACCCTCTGACCGACCTCGTCCCAACATACTGGAGTTCTACACTTCCTGCCATACAACGCTTCGTACGGAGCCCTTTCAATACTTGAATGGTAGCTGTTGTTATAAGAAAACTCAGCCAAATGAAGATGATCATCCCAACAACCACCAAAGTCAATGGCACACGCCCGAAGCATATCCTCCAAAGTCTGTATCGTCCGCTCACTCTGCCCGTCAGTTTGTGGATGGAAAGCAGTACTGAAATGTAATCGAGTACCCAATTCTTCCTGGAATTTCTTCCAAAATCGAGAAGTGAATCGGGTATCTCGATCGGAGACAATAGATACGGGCACCCCGTGCAAAGAAACTATCTTCCGAACAAAAATCTCGGCCAATTTCTCAGCAGATGAGCTTTCCTTAATGGCCAGAAAATGAGCACTCTTCGTCAGTCGGTCTACTACTACCCATATCGTATCCGCTCCCCTCGCAGTCTTAGGTAGTTTAGTGATAAAATCCATGGTTAAGTGCTCCCATTTCCATTCAGGAATCTCTAGAGGTTGCAATTTCCCATGAGGTTTCTGATGTTCCGCCTTGACCTTTCGGCAGGTCATGCACTCTTCCACGTATCGGGCCACATCGTTTTTCATCCCGTGCCACCAAAAACTCTCACGAAGATCTCGGTACATTTTTGTAGCACCAGGATGAATAGAAAACTTGGACTTATGAGCTTCCTCCATAAGAGTTTTTCGGTTACCGCCAGTATATGGAACCCAAATTCTACCATAACGAGTTAGTAATCCACGCCCATCTCGCTCCATCTTAGGTAACTCGTTCACAACCCTTTCACGGCTAATGTTTCCCTCCTGAGTTGCCACCTCTTGAGCTTTACGAATCATACTCAAGAGTGACGTTTCCAAGGTCATTCGGAGACATTTAACTCTAATTGGTTCCACAGGTTGCTTACGACTGAGTGCGTCCGCTACCACATTAGCTTTACCGGGGTGGTAATGAATCTCGCAGTCGTAATCTTTCACTACATCTAACCATCTGATCTGCCTCATGTTTAAATCTCGCTGATCAAAAATGTATTTTAAACTCTTATGATCGGTGTAAATGATAAACTTGACCCCATAAAGATAGTGCCTCCAAATTTTGAGAGCAAAAACAACAGCTCCCAATTCCAAATCATGAGTGGGGTAGTTTCTTTCATGAGATTTTAGCTGTCGGGAAGCATAAGCTATCACCTTCCCCCGTTGCATCAATACCGCACCAAATCCCTGGAGAGACGCGTCACAATATACTACCATGTCTTCTACCCCCTCTGGCAAAGTCAACACCGGTGCATTACACAAACGCGTCCTAAGATCTTCAAATGCAAACTGCTGTTCCGGGCCCCATATAAATTTTTCTGATTTCTTGGTCAAACGAGTAAGTGGCAAGGCAATCCTTGAAAAATTTTCAATAAACCTCCGATAATAACCAGCTAAACCCAAGAAACTGCGGATCTCTGAAGGCGATTTAGGAGTCTCCCATTGCTTAACCGCATCAATCTTGGCCGGATCGACCTTGATACCTTCCTTCTTTATCACATGACCCAGGAATTGGACCTCTTCTAACCAAAATTCACACTTAGAGAATTTAGCATAAAGCTTTTCTCTCCTAAGTGTCTCTAGAAGCTCCCGAAGATGTCTTTCATGCTCTTCTTTGGTCTTAGAATAGACTAGAATATCATCAATAAACACGATGACCGAACGATCGAGCATTGGACTACACACCCGATTCATAAGATCCATGAAGGCAGCGGGTGCATTCGTGAGTCCAAAAGGCATCACCACAAATTCAAAATGTCCGTATCGCGTTCGAAACGCAGTCTTCTCGATGTCCTCTTCACGGACCCGCATCTGGTGATAACCGGAACGCAAATCAATTTTGGAGAACCAGGATGCTCCCTCAAGTTGATCGAAAAGGTCGTCAATACGAGGTAAGGGATATCTATTCTTTATCGTAAGTTTGTTCAGCTCCCGGTAGTCAATACACATCCTTTGCGAACCATCTTTCTTTTTCACAAAAAGGATCGGAGCACCCCACGGCGAGAAACTTGGACGAATAAAACCCTTATCCTTAAGCTCCTGCAACTGATCTTGAAGCTCTTTCATCTCAGGTGGTGCCAAACGATAAGGAGACTTGGCTATTGGTACAGCACCCGGTATCAAATCAATGCGAAACTCCACTTGCCGAATAGGTGGCAAACCCGGGAGTTCCTCAGGGAAAACATCACCAAAATCAGAAACAATAGCAACCCCATCAAGTGCTACAGCCGAGGCACAAGAGGCTATAGCCGAACAGGGAATATCTCCCTGAATAATAAGTTCTCCACCCCTAGGGTTTTGAACACGAACTTGCTTCTTCCTACAGAGAATCTCCGCGTCGAAAGCATCGAGCCAATCCATACCGACAATTACGCAAAGTTCCCTCATAGAGATAGGGATGAGATCAATGGGAAATTCAACTCCCGAAAATTCAAGGGTGCAACCTTTGTAAATATCAGTGACGAAAATGGTACGATTGTCGGCAACCTCTATGACCATGGGACGAGTTAGTTTCCCAATACCACGCCCCAAACGATTCATAAAGGTGTGGGACACGAAAGAATGGGTAGCACCCGAATCAAACATGACAGCGGCAGGGTGAGAATCTAACAGATAAGTGCCTGATTCATAATAATTGAACATATAAACAGTTGTAAGCAATAGCATAGCATAATAACGTAAGATAAAGGAAAAGTTGTTTACCTGATACAGACGTAGGCTTAGCAAGCTCCTCCCCCGTTAGCTGATGGACACGTCCCCGTGTCACCATAGTATGTCCATTGGAGGACGAAACACCATTAGGATTTGGATTACCACTCTTCTTCAACTTCGGGCAATCCGGTCTCTTATGACCCAACTCATTGCAATTATAACAAACCGGAACGGTGGCAGCAGTGGTAGTAGCCGGAGGGGCTGTATTTGCTTTTGGAGCCTTGCAGTTCCTCCAATGATGTCCTTCCTTCTTGCAGTTGAAACACACCAAAGGCTTTCGTTCCCCCTGTTTTGTGGCTGGCTTGTACTCATACCTTGGTTGATCACTGGATTTGAACTTCTTTTGTGCCTCCCCAGAAGTCTTGGAGAAAGTACTATCCGCTTTCCTCTTAGACTGAGTTTGCAGCTCAATCTCCCTCTTCCTGGCTGCCCTCATGACTTCATCCAGTGTTGCAAACTCCTGCATGCTGACAAATTCCCTAATCTCGGTACGTAAAACGGAGGTGTAACGACTGACTAGCCAAGCCTCATCCCCAGCAAAGTTAGGACAGAAAGAAAGCATCTCCATGAATTTGGCGTTCAGATCACTGATAGACTCGGAGGTCTGCTGTAGCGTCATGAATTCCTGCATCACTCGCTCTTGTTCAACCCTGGGCACGTAGCGAATCTCGAACCACTGAACAAACTGGTTCCACGTAATCGCCTTTATTGCCTCTTCATTCATCGTCTTGGTAGTAGTACTCCACCAAGTCTTCCCTCTCTTCCGTAATTGATCCTTCGCAATCAGTGCTTTAAATTGATCCGGGCATCCAATCGTCATAAAGATACTCTGAATATCAGCTAACCAGTGTTTAGCTGCAACTGGATCATCCTCTCCGTCAAAGTGTGGAGGTCGGCATTTTCCGAATTTCTCGTAGTAGTACATGAGGTCACGAACGGGAGCAGGAGGAAGAACAGGAACAGGAACAGGAGCCCCTCCGCCCGGAGTTGCAGCAAGGCGTTCGTCGAACAGGGCACGAACTTGATTGATGATATTATCAGTAACAGCAGGGATGACATCATTAAAAGCATTATTGAATTCTTCAGCAAAGAGGTCGACTACTTGAGCTAACTGTGTTGCATTAAGACGAGTAGGCGGGGCCATCTATAATTGATAAGAAAGGAGTGTTAAGAGCAGTTCAACCTAAATATGTCTAAGAACGAAACACTCAGCTTGCTGAAAATTTTTCAACCTTGCCCCGTCCCCAAAACTGGCTCCAATATATTGAATAATAGGGGCCCTTCTAGTATTCAATATATAAGATCCAATTTTGGTTTCGGGTCTAGTTTCAAAATTCAAAGCTTGCTCTTAGCCGAAAAGGTTTTAAGTAACTCGTATAGCATCTCTAAAAAAAATCCTCACATGGTAGTTCTAAAGACATGCATTTGTCAAATCATAGCACAAAAGGCATAATATCTAAGTGGTAGCACTAAGGCATATATTTATCATCCTAGGTTAGGCTTTGTGGATATAACATAATGGAGCATATTATTGTTTAAATAGATACATAAATACAACTTACTTGGCAGGCTGACCGGTGCACTGTGACATCTTCACTGCTAGTCTTAATGATGTATTATATATATGTATATATAATAAAGAAATTACGTTTGTTTTTAAAAAAAAAAAATTTTATTTGAGTCTAGACCTCCTGTAGAAAGCTAGTTCACTCAAATGAAAAGCTCTGATACCAACTTGTAACCCCCAAAACTTTCATATAATAAATTAAAAACATTATTCATAATTAAGATTAAGAAGTTCCCAAAATTCGAAAGAATAAACCAATAATGGCAACCACGTTTTCATGAGTCCAAATGGAGAGATCTCAAAAGAGAAAAATAATGCTAAAAGTAAAATCTTTTTTTTTAAAAAAAAATATAAACAATGTCTATACGCGGAAGAACAAAAGGTCCCAACAGTTAAGACCAGCCGTGTATCATCAGTGCTCCTGTCAGTCCTTTGCCTCCTTGATCTTAATACCTGAAAATGTTAAGGGAAACCGTAAGCACAAAGCTTAGTGAATTCAAACACAACACAATCCCAATATGCGTAATCACCAGACCTAAGTTTAATCTCTTTAATATCCAGTAAATATAAGCTAAGAACAAATCAAAGCTTACAAGGAGGACTAGTAGGCTACCCGCATCCCACATAACTGGAGAGTATTGAGTTAATATTACCCTCACCTCACATCCTCCGGAGGATTTTGGAGTAATTATACCTAACCATGCGCACCGGATAAAATCCGGATAATTGCTATGGTTCCTCATACAAGTTATTATAACATACAGTGCACATGTACGATTAAATAAAATTAACAAATAATAACTAATAAGTAAGCATGCTTTAACCATTATCAACCGCTAAGGTCAAGTATCACACACGTGCTACCTAGCAATCATGAATACTGAAACAATGGTGTGAGAGAACTCACCTCGGATGAGTGAATAGAAGGGATTACAACTCAAGTAGCTACCACTTCTGGGCAAAAGCCAAAACTTCACCTAATATAAACTAAGAGTTAGAAAAGACCTCAAAAAGGTGAAGCTAGAGGGTAACTTCAAATCTGGACAGCAAGGTCTTAAAACTGACCCGCTGTTCAAGATGGGTTTACTCAATTTTCCAAAACATTACTATACCATTATTAAATTTTTCTAAGTAAATATAGCCTCTTCCCTACCCGGAACAGTAAAGAACATCCCCTAACTCTAAAGTATGGATTTATTATGATTTTTATAAAAAGACGTTGCAGAACTGTCAAATTTAGACTAACCGGTAGTGTTGGCCATTTCTTCCCACTTTGTGGGTAAGCATTGTCCAACCCAAAAATCACAGTGAATCTAGACACCAAAAAAACAAGTTTGAGAGTTGGAATCACCTTAAAAGGGTACCCCAAACTCCAGATACAAAAATCACAAGTTGACCCAAATCAGGACTAGACAAATCTGGCAACAAATTTTGGTATGGAGTGTAGGTCTAATTTCACCAAGAATCACTTAGAGATAAATTCTCATCTTTTCCAGATCATAAATTCAGGACATAAGACACATGTGGGAACTTGGAATCAACCTAGATCATTTCCCAAGCCCCATTTATGACCAAAAACATTTTATGTAACACTGCAGACCCGAACTGACTCAGTTTCAAAGATTCGGTCCAAGCCTTTAGATAAACTCGAAATGAGTAAAAGTACAAAACTAAACAGAGTTGAACCACTCAAAATGTGAACTTTTGGCACTGGTCCTACGTCCATTGGAGTTTTACAACTCGAGATATGAATTTTCTAATAAAACCTAATTTCTGATGAGAATCACAAATCCAGATTTGATACCTTTCCCACATAAAATCATAACCACCCTAGTTCTACAATGTTTTCATGGAGTTTTATAGAAGAAAATCATTACCTAGGCTTGGTCACCAAGCCAAGAAGTGAAGGTGGAGAGGAAGGAGGCCCGATGATGATGATAATCCGGTTGGAATGGTGGCCGATGAAGGTGGCTGTCGTAAGAGAGAGGGCTGCCGTGAGGTAGAGATATCGAGAGGGAGGGGGCTGCCGAGAGAGGGTGTCGAGAGAAAGAGATAGGTGAGGTAGGTTACAAATTTTAAATAAAAAGGGTTTATCCCCTAATGGGCTTTGTTCAAGTGGGCTTCTAACTTTCTTCTAATTAGCCCATTGATGTCAAAACCATCTTCCAAGCCCAAAAACATAATTAAAATTTTGATTAATTAATTGAGCCCACCATTTAAATTAATAAATAATGAAATTAAATAAATAAATACGTACCGGAAAACCGGGCGTTACAGTAACTATCAAAACAATTCAAAAAATAAATACTCATTAGCACCCCTAAAAAATAAAAAAACAATTTCAGTGAAAGGTGTTTGGCGATATTAAACGGTAGTTTTATTTATTACACTCGAGAGTTGTAAGTTTCAGATCTGATTATGGTTCCAATTTTATCAAGGTAATTTCATTATGGGGTTTTGATACTGTTTAAGGTTCCGTTTAAGCAATTACGTACCCTAACTTTAGTCCTAATTAGTAGTGGTTGTGAGAGTGTTTGGTAAAATTAGCAAATATGTTAATTAGAAAACTCAAATATGGAATAGAAACATTGAAATATATACGGCTAATTTTGGGTAAATTTGGGCTTATATAAAAAGATTTGGGTCATAAAGGACTTTCACAAAAATGCATACGGGAATTATCTTCGTCCGTCTCCGGCTCTAGTATTTGGTTCTCCACTTTTCCCTAGAGGTGAGCATGATCGAAACAAAAAAAAAACCAAAAAACCAAACCGATATAGAAACCTACCAAATATTTTTTGGTTTTAAAACTTTGAAACCAAAATCTTTGGTTTGTTACGGTTTTATGTTTAAAAAATACTTAAAATGCAAGAAGTTTTTTTACAAACACGACGAAAATACAAGAAACCCTATTATCCCTATTATTATATTTTTACAAATTAGCCCGATAATATTATATTTTTATATTTTATAATTTTATATAATATATTAAATTTTAATTATAAAATAAAAATATAAAAGCTTCAACATAAAACCCTAATATTCATGCCTTGTTTCTCCTCCCGACCGACTGCGTACACTCCCTTCATACCATTCGTAAATCGCCGCATACCGTCGGTCTAGCTGAGTCGGTGCATTCATCCTTATCCTGGCATCGGTCTACCCGAGTCGGCTACTTTCCTCCTTATCCTCGCATCGGTCTACTTGAGTCGCCTCGGTTCATCCTTATCCTCACATCGGTCTATCTGAACCGCCCGCCACCGTTGGATCATCGCCGGACTTGCTGTGGGTGGTCGGAATCCTCACTACAACATGTCTTTTGCCTCTGATCGTCCACCAGATTCTCAGAATGTTGCAGATCTAGCTTAATAATTCGGTCAAAAGAAGTGTGCTCTGAAGCCATTCAAGTATAAATACCCATCCTCCATTTATCATTTTCTATCCATCTGCTTTTGTGTAATCATATATACTTTCTTATTAAAGAGATACATAGTTGTGTATGTGTGTGTGTGTGAGTGTCTTCACAAGAGCAGATCGATCTACTAATGGCTTATTTGATTTCGTTTATTAACAAGAGTTCTGCTAATGGCTAATGTCTTCACATCTGCTTTATGTTTATAAATTTTGTTTGAATCTTAATTCTTGTTTGATTTCGTTTATTCTGGCAGATCGATTTACTAATGGCTTCAAATCAGAAAGCTCTCGTGTTTGATGATGTCACGAAGCACAATAAAAATGACGATTGTTGGCTTATCATCTCCGGAAAGGTACGATTCTTTCTATTTCCTTTAGATTTTGATTCTAAATTGATTAATTTTGCGTAGTTCATGTGTTTGATAATTTATACGACTTTGTTATGTTGTTCTTCAAGTCGATAATGTCTAGCGTCTGATTTTGAGGTCTATAGCTTTGTTAATTGTCATACAGTAGTTAAATTTGCGTCTGTTGAAGCTGGCTACCTAATTACAATGAGCAGGATTGTCTTTAGTTTATGATTTTTAACTGGAAAGAGTAATCTTTAACCCTAATTCAGTGTTTATATCAAAATCAGTTGAACATGATTGAGCTTGTTGTTTCATTTATATTTCCAATGATCTGGTGGTGTAGAAGAAATTGCATGGATATAAGATAGAGATCAATTTCACCTATGCTTGTTAAAACTCAAAAACATTCCAATCATTTTTAAAATGTAGTACATGTTCCAAACTTACAATCATAATCTTAAAGAAATCAATAAAACAGAAATCAATGTGTTTTGGATACCTCTAAATCCAACACCCATCTTCTCAAGCTTCAAGGTGTTGTTTTCGTTACTCAAGATTTAAACGTTTTTAGTGAATTCGTTGTTTGTTTGCTACATTAGTTTTGTAGCTAAAGTAATATCCATTTTTGTAATGTTAATTACGAAATCTAGTGGTTATTGGGTATGCTTAATATGTGTGTGTTGTGTGTTTTGGTAGGTGGGGTTTCTTTAAAGGGAAAGGATAGTAAGGTAACATTTGGAAAAGGGATCCACTGGTTCTATTGGGACAAAGGTAATTTTTGAGTTCTTTTGTTTCTCTGCATGATTTGATGATGGTGTGTGTCTATTGGTTTCCTAATTTTGATTCATTGGAGTTTTTGATATGCAGACATTGGACATTTTTGCTGAAAATCCAGATAAATTCAAAGTTGTAGCACTTGCTGCTGGCTTAAATCTCACACTTCTTGCTGATCAGGTGACTAAATCGATTTGTGTAACCTTATTATTTCAGGAAGTGAAATCAAAGATAATTTGATTAATAAAACACAATTTAGTATATTAACTGGAAAATATTTATATTGTAAATTTTACCTCGTTTAGGTTGACAAAATCGGCATTCATCGGAGCATTGATGGTTGATGGTGTTCATTTCAGTGTTCCCAGCTGGTGGAGCTAAACTCATATTATCTTGCTGCAAATCGTGTTTATGGTGAGTGTTTATAGCTTCAAATATGACAATGACTTCACTATTTAACAAATTAGTATTTAGTATACAAACTGGAAAATATATTTATTGAAACTGGAAAACTATATATTGTAACCAGTATACATTTCGAGTATTTAACAAATCAGTATACATTTTGAGTAATAAGTATTTAACAAATCAAATACTGAAAAACTATATATTGTAACCATCACCTGATTTTGTTCGACATTCATTGTTGCTTTGGTGTTCATATCAGTGTTGATGGATGGAGTATCGATGAAAATGTATTGCAATGGACTCCGTACGTATATATAATGGTTACTGTTATTGTGCAAAAAATATATCCTAATTTTAGCTGTCAGTTGCCATAATTTCCTATTATTATTGTAAGCTGTCAATATAGCCTAATTATGGAAATCGTAGTAATGTATATATATGTAGTAACGTTTCCTTTGTTAATTCTCAGAATTTCCTATTAATTTTCCTATTAAAATATCCTCAGTTATGGTAAGCTGTCAATTTCCTTTTAATTTTCCTATTTTGTTCAATCATTTCCTAAATATACAGTAACATATCAACGTTTCCAGCCAAACTTTTAAACTTTTCCTGGGCAGGGTATTATAGTAATTTCAAAAGACTGAATTTTTAAGAGATTCAGTAAAAACATGTAAATGAATTATAAAGTAGTATATATATATATATATATATATATATATATATATATATATATATATATATATATATATATATATATATATATATATATATATATATATGAATTGGAATGCGACGGCAATGATAATAGTTTGTGTTTGATAACATGTTTGATTTAAAAAGTATGGTATGGTATGTGAAATGCGATCTTAGTCAACCTATCCATGTATTTTCTACCTTTTTTAATTATTTACTTTATTTTTTTTACAATCAACCATTTTATTAGTTTTAAAATAGTTTTTGAAAAACAACTAAAAAATATTATTATTGAATAATTAGAGAAAAATATATTATAGCTTTAATATTGTATTGATGTAAGTAATTTAGCCATAATGAGATAAATTAAATAATTTTTGTAATATTTAATGATTTATTAAAGTAATAATTGCCTTAAATTAGTTGAGATAATCAAGGAAATGATTGAAGGGTTTTGATCTGACCAAACCACCTAATGACACGAACTGGTCAAGCCCTGAGTTTGATTCTACTGGTTCAAACCTAAAGCGGAAAAAGATTGAACACAACCCTCTAAACCCCAAAAGGGTTAGGATCTTACTAATGATCATATCAGTTTCTTAACAACAATCCAGATAAAAGGTTTAGGAAAAACAATACCGGCTTGATCTTGGGATTGCTAAAGGTAGTCCACCACTACTGCACCACCAATGAACTGATTGCTAGACCGCTCCTGGAATTACCCGAATAACACACAAAACGTGTCTGTGTGTGTGGTTGTCGACGCAAGCAAAAACCAAACCCCCTCGGGGTATTCTTGTTGTCGACGCAGAGGAAGAGGGGAACGCAAGGAGGGAGTAAGATGGCTAGGGTTTTTCCTTGATTCCAATTAATATATCTTATAAGGAAAAAATAAGCTTTTCTAGGTTTAAATACTTAAACCTTATCCAAGCCCAAACCCATTCAATTAAAGCCCATGACTTTAATTGAAGTTTCATTCCTTGCACTTTGACCCCCTGGACTTTACTAGTTAATTAATTAATTATTAATTAGCTGGTCCGTTAAATATTAAACTTAATATTTAATTTTCTTTTGAATAATAAATGACTATTTATTATTTCTTTTCTTTCTAATAATTAATTCAACTGATTAATTATTTATTTACCTCTCTAATAATTAATCCATCTGATTAATTATTTTCACACAGAATTATGGTAAATTCCAATTGTTCTAATTTGGGTATGTAGCAGTGTGACCCTTTAGTCTCTTATAACATTGGATACAATGTACTCATTAATTATCTATGCACATAATCTAACAGACTTCCACTTTTGCAAGATAAGTAATAGTTACTGTACATTGTTATCCTAAGGAGGTCCCTAGCCAGACACTTAGGATAACCAGGTCATAAGAACTCTTATACCCCAAAAAACTTGTGATAATGTAAACTCTCATAAAACAACTGTTTATGAGCAAACTATCATGAACTAACTATTCATGAATCAACTATCATAAACTACCTGTTTATGAATGGGTACGGTTATTATAGGTTTGTCCCTTGCAGCGCGATATTTCAATTTTGAGCATGAGCATGGAGAGTGTCAACTCAAAATCTCAAGAATTATCTTCATGACATACTTGATTTCAAAACTGCGTGATAAATGACAAAGAACAGATCAGTTCGTTTGGGCACGACCGTGCACTTACCAGTTTCATTAATCAGTCAAGGGGTCCACAAATATCTCTCCTAAAAAGGATGTGAAAATACCTTCTTGCATATTTTCATTTGGCAATGCGGCTCCCACTGAATCTAGATACGCCCCTTATGACCACCCTGTTACGGCGTGACGTTAAGACGCACTAAGGAGACAATAGTTACCGCATCCCAAATCAAATACCTCAGGTTTGAGGATAACCTATGTGATAAATACTTTTGACACAAATCCACGAAGTATTTTTCACGGTAGGTCAATCCAATATTCGTAGCCCTGACGAATATCCGTAAATTTTGGTCCGCAAAAGACTTTTGCAGCTATATTCGATATATCTTTCGAATCTACCCGAAAATTACGATGACTTTACAACCATATCAAGGTTCCCACCAAGATAAGTAGTCACGGATAATGTTTTGAATAAACCAAGTTTATTCCTGGATGGTCTAAAACATACAAAATGGTGAAGAACAATGAAATTAATTTCTGCACCCTCCATATACCACCCTGGAATAAAGATGCATAATTTCTACCATTTTATTGACTCAATTCACAGCGTTTATCAGAATTACTTTATTATTTTACATTGTAACTTATCACGGATTACAGAGAAAATAATATGCCTATAAACCTAAAACTCAAGACTAGTACTTTAAGGTACTCCTTTTCGGTTTTGCTAGGAACCGGTTTCGCAACCCAAAAACTAATTCTAGACTTACTTATTTTATAAATTCCTTAAACTTGGAGAACTGGAAAATAACTCCAAAGTTTCTGAGTTTATAAAATAATCCTCGTGTAATTAAAACTATAATTACACTTGTAGATGTGATAAATCTTACTAGATTCATATCCTCCTTTTGAAAATGATTAAACCATTTACACAAACTTCTAAACTTGAGATTAGATCCCCCAGTGTACACAAAACACTTATCTAATTTCATTACTAAGGATACCGAAAAATATCCTATCTTATCATCTCTAACGTTAATCAACCACCAACATTAATTATTTTGACTCTATGAATCCTTTTAATCATATATAATTCCGTTTAAGTCATAACTTGACTTAAAACTTGCAATGACTTCCTTATTGAGAACCTTTCAATAAGTCATGCATTCCTCGGATTAGTTCCCTTTCAAGAACTTTTATTTTAGATCACTTCTAAAATCATCCGACAATTATATACTTTAAAAGTTCATACTTGTATTTATCATACTAGTTAGATCAATCCTTCATAACTTGATAAATACACTAGTCAAGGTGCTCCCACTATCTTTTATGAAAAATGTATTCCTTTAAGACACCCCTTTAGAGTTTAGACTTAGTCAATCCTTGACTAATATGCCTAAAACTTGTGTTTTAAACACCTGTTCTTAAAGTTTAGTTTTTGTAAGAAATTTAATTGTTTTATGAAACCAAAAACTTGGATTTCCCATGTATCCATCTTTTCAATTACGGAAAGTGGTTTCATTAAACCCAACACGATTGCAAGTATAAAACACTTGTAAAAGTATTTTAAATTTCTTTACTTAAAACATTTAGTATAAAAGAGCGTTGATCATAATAACTATTACAATCACTTTATACTTTCTTAAATGTTTTATCCAAAAACTTGTTATCTAGAAATAATAACTATTATTTCTTATCTTATCATGCTCAATACTTTGACCATTCATCTTTCATAAAATCCTTAAATACTTGTAAATTAGAAAGACTTTCTAATTTCATAAACACAACTTGTTTATCTAAGTATTTATATAGTGAGAATTAAGTAACTACAACAATTATTGCATAAGATCATTATGAATCACCTATTACGTCAAAACTTGACTTATTAGTACCCTTTAGTCACAACTGGACTAACTTAATTCATTAAAAACACACGTGCACGGATATGAGCTAAATAATCCAAAATTTCAAATATTAAACCATAAATGTCAAACCAAGAGTTTTGAATAAAAAACAAGCAACCAATATCCAAAAATTTAAATAAGTTTAATAGCTAAAAAACATGAATTATTAAAATATCCGCAAAAGCACGTGAGATCTCGAGTACTGGGCTGCTTCACTTTCCATCTCCTCCTACAATAAACGATTGCAAGATGTTAGAATACTTGTAATAACTTTACAAGTGGAAAGTGACAAAGAAGCTAATAACACGATACCTGAGGAGCCAGACTTGCTTCCTGCCTCGTGAGCCTTCGGACAATCTCTCTTCCAATGTCCGGCCTCGCCGCACTTGAAGCACCGATTCTCACTTCTTGCCTTGTTTGGTTTTGGCTTCTTGCCCTTGTTGTTGTCACTGGCCCTGGGTGCATTCTGGCTGGGCTGGGTCTTACCCTTTCCCTTTCCGTTGCGCCCCTTCCTCTTCTTATAACTGCCATTGCACACCATGAGGACGTCCTTAGACTTGGTCCCGATAATCTGCTCCGCTGTCTTAAGCATAGAGTGCAACTCAGCCACTGATTTCTCCATGTTATTCATGTTGTGATTGACTATAAAAGGCTTATAGTCGTCTGAAAATGAGTTGAGTATCGTATCCGTTGCTAGCTGCAACGGTACTGGGTGTCCAAGCCTCTCTAGGTGGTCCATGTAACCTTTCATTTTCATGACGTGGTTACTGACCGAAGTCCCCTTCACCATCTTGCACGAGTTAAATGCCCTAGTGGCATCATAACGCTCCGTGCGGGCTTGCTCCTGGAACATGTCCCTCAGCTGGCGGATCATGTCGTAAGCAGGAGTTTCCATCATGCTTGACTGCAACTCAGGACTCATCGTTGCAAGCATGAGGTAACTCACGTCCAGGGCGTCGTTGGAGCGCTTCTGAAAAGCCTCCCTAACTTCTGCCCTGGCGTTGTTGGCAGGAGGGTTCTGTTGGGTTTCGTTGGCCATCTTACCCGCGCGGCGGAAGTGTGAAAAACAGATTTTCGGGTATAAAAACAAGATGCCATTAAGACCCACTAATGGTGAAACTCTACATAAAGATAATGCAACCAAATAAAAGAGATGGGATAGGTAATATACCATGCTCCAGCTTCTGATTTCTTCATGTTGGGATGAACTCTAAGTCACAAGAGAGCAACTCTCTATTGATAGTCCACACCAAGTTTGTTCGATCCCCAAATGCTAGTAAGCCAAGTTATGATATTCAAGACTTGAAATCATTCCTTGGTACAACTCACAACTTCCAGAAGTAGCTCAAGAACATGCTTGAATTTCTGGACTTCTCCATGAACTCACAAAGGAGCTCCAAGAACAAGAGAAGAGAAAGAGAGAGCCTTGTTTCATTTCTTGGTCAATCATTCAACCTTATGGCATATAAGAGACATACATAGACATTTATCACCCTCTTCAATTGATAAGCAAGGCAACAAAGTCGTGCATAATCATTACTAGATGCCCCATAAGTCAAATACTTGAGCCAAGCAATAACCAAAAAGTCAAGTTTCTGTCAGATGGATTACGCGCCGCGTAATCCTAAACCTTACGCGTCGCGTAACCCTTACGGCCGTAAGCAATATGCCATGCGGCCGTAAGACCCTTTTTCCAGATTTCAGTTTCTCTTGTTTGCGGTGTGTGCTGTCGGGATCAATCCTTGGAGTGTGACCCAATTGGCTCGTGTATTATTAGTAGCGTTACTAATCTACGTGTGTCAGTGGGCATAATATCCAACCGAATCCCACTTGCACATGACACAGCGTATCAAGAAGTAACACAGACAGAGTGCGGCCTCTAACAAGACATCTCTGCCCCCAAGTCAACGCGAGTTATGTCATCCCAAGACAAGTACCAAATCACAACCCTATAGGTTTGATATGGCCCTATAGATAAGCGATCAATCATCCTTTTGTTTGCGATATCCTTGTGAACACGAGACATGGTTAAATGTCAATCTCCGATCGTTCACGATTATGTTTCTCGATCTCGATTGATGGTGACCCAAAATCTAGTTGCAATCAATCAAACATCAAAGCAACACGAGCACGGCCGTGCATTTTACGTCAGCTCTCAATCATCGAGGGGCCCATGGATATCTCTCTAAAACTAGAGGAATAAATCCCTTTGACTGCATTGCTCCGCCACATACCCCATACTTTACCTAAAAGCTCCCTTTATAACAGCCAGTCACGAACTGCGTTAGAAAGCAATCAAGGCAAAGCAGGTTCATGCTTTGGAACACATGTATCTCCAGTCTAAGGACAAAATGATATTATCTTTATGAGTTACTCATAACATAAACCATGAAGTAAGCTCAGGTGTGGGTCGTCCAATCACTTGAATTAGTCAAGCACATGCGAAGTGTTGTGTCTCTTTTATCCAATCCATTATTGGATAGCGACCAACCACTTCCCTCAGTCTTAATTCAAACTTCCTCCCCAATGAAGAATGACCGACTGTGGACATTTAGAATGCAAAATCATTCTGGGAAGTTATTAAACATGCCAAGATGGAACACAGTAAAGATTCATGAAAATACGCGCCCATGGCGTATTATTAAATCACATTTAATAATCGATATAATATGATATACAATACTGCTTAATGTTCCCAAAGTTTAGTATATCAATATATAACTAAAATAAACTTAAGTCACGTCCTTTTGCAAAAGGATTTGCATGTAGGCGCTAGTATGACAACCATCATCAGCCTATGACTTAAGCTTAATTAAACGGATCAGTCATAATGCTATTCGTTTGTACTCTCATGAAGACCATACCTCAAAACACAACCAAACCACTCATAAAGTGTTTGTTGACGAGACTATGGTCCTTTGTCCAAGTCCGAGTACCTTCATTGTTTCAAAAGAACTCAATAAGGTAAGTGACACTAAGGACAATGGTTCTTGTGCAAAAGCCATTATACCCCCATTATCTCAGAAGATCCAAATAGGGTCATCAATGTTTTGAGAACCATTCTTACTAACAACTACACATAAAATAGGATCATGTACTCCGATCTAAATCGGCAGATATCCTTTATAGAAATTAGCACTGGAGTAATAAATTACTCTAAGCTTTATCTTTCCATAAATTTTCCAAGAACATATCTCAATATTTCTTGTACTCCATAATCAATATTATATATATGTTATAATCATTATGGACGAATAACTCCTGAACTAAGCTTTTGAACCAAGCATAGTCGGGACATTTTCTCCAATATAATTATAACAATGCTCCCACTAGACCTGACATTCATACAGGTTTAATCCTTGCTTTTGAAAACTCACATATATGATTTTCATATCAAAGCAAAGGTTCCAACCCTGAGATGTTTATTTAAGTCTATTAATAGACTTCCATAATTTGCAGACTCTACAAGAATACTTGTGCTCTTAGACTTCACAAGGATGCTTGTGCTTGTAGACAATACAAGGATACTCTTGATGTAAACGACCTCCGGATAGTGTTTTAAACACTACCTCATAAAAATTCCTGTTAAGGAATGGAGTCCTTATATCAATTTATCATAGCCATAAAAGGGCAGTGATATCTTATAAGTATCTAAGTAAACTTCAACATAACCATTAGGATAAAGTTTCAAGATGATACCATCCTTACGGTCAATCATCGAGAACACCCTTCTCATCTATGCGATATTTGAAGTTGTCTACAAAACTACTTTTGACATAGCCACTAAAAGAAAGTCTCTAGATGATACCTTCCACTTGGTCAATCATCAAGAACACCTTTCTAATCAGTCGGTATTCAAAATGGTCTACAAATTTACTCTTCGACATTACCACTAAGAGAAAATTTCCAGATGATACCTCCCTCGTGGTCAATCATCGTGAAAATCTTTCTATTAGTCGGTATTCAAAGTTGTAAACAAATCCATGCTGGTTTCTTTCAATAAAGAACCATATACACTCCCGGTATAGGATAAAAACAAGTTTCAAACTTGAATATCCTCCATGGATTACATCTCATATTCATTGCCTCTTTTCTTCTAGCAGACTCTAGACCCACTATGCTTCCAGTAGTTTGATGACTTATCATCAAGTCGTCTTCCTTAGATATAATAAACTATATCTTTCTGGTCTTATGACGATATAGACCAGTCTAAGAGGAAATGACTATATGTCAGGTTCTCCAGCCTTCTCATGCTGAATTTTAATCATTTCTGATTATGTGTTAGTGCCAACATCGGGTTATTCCATTCAAGGTCTACTTTTACTTCTACAGACATCCATGGATATTAGTTTTACTATAAAGAAACATTTTCAAAAACACTTTGTTTTTATAAAGTTTTGAAAACCAAATATCCCATGGTCTTAGAAGAATATCTAATGGAGTACAGCTCTAGATTCTGGATTCCTTCACCTCACGTGCAAAACGCAGGTTTAGACAATCCATATTTTGAGATGGACAAGCAAAGACACTATTTCTAGTCTCATCCTCTAAGGTGTAGTCTTAACCATATTTGTTTGTTTAAGATTAAGAACATAGTCCGCCACTACTTTAGTATACTCCAACAATTGAGTACTAAAGTGTAACATATCAATTACCAGACCATATCAAGTATGTCCGGTTCCTCCATTATATGACCTATTATACAATGTGTCATAGAAGGAGTGAATTATGTGACAAATCCATAATTCAATTGATGGTAATAGAATTTAGAACATATTAACTCAATCTACACAGTCTACACAAGGATTAACTCGGCTAAAGCTCGACAATCAACCTTTGTGTAACTAGATTCGAGTATCATATTTCTTTATCTATTTTAATCAGGCACTTCGTTATGGTGTGTATTGAACACCTCTAAGGTTTCAAACACATAGTCTATCAGAAAATAGAAATACCCATTTCTTCTACCATCATCGGTAAAGATAACGAAGTATTTGGATTTTATACCTTATG
Source organism: Pulicaria dysenterica (assembly GCA_947179395.2). NCBI lineage: Eukaryota > Viridiplantae > Streptophyta > Magnoliopsida > Asterales > Asteraceae > Pulicaria > Pulicaria dysenterica. The sequence continues at coordinate 5,602,780 of OX359289.1, read as the reverse complement.
ATTTGCTTGAACGGTCTACACAAGGATTAAATCGGCTAAAGCTCGACAATCAACCTTTGTGTACGTAATCCAACAAGCTATCAATCCTCTCACATACATAAGTGAAGGATGTATTAGTAAATTAACCTAATAAATAAGATTTGTTAGTCAACATTTGATCCATGTTCAAACGATTCCACATTCCTAACCATACGGCGTTTGGCGATACAAATCTTGTTTATATGGTTAAGTCAACTATGTCATAAGGATAACTTATCCAAATTATTCATGATCATGATATTACTTCTTAAGCATAAGCTTAATATAAATGCCTTGACATGTATAAACTTTGAAACAAATACATGGTTCAAAATAATATACATCGTCCAACAAATGGCATAATAGATATCAAGTTTCTAGCCTCAAAGAGCGCAAAACAAATATCTCATGAAGTAATATATTAGCTAGAGGGATAGGCAAGTTTCATACTTCCAATCCTTTCAATAGAAACAACTATCTTGTTTTTCTATTTGAAGTCCAGCTCTCCATGCCTTATATACCTACTTCCCTTTTAATACTTATACTTTGCAGCAAATAAATTTGCAACAAATTTAAATATTATAGCTAGCGTTCAAAAACCTAGCCTTTAGAAGTAGTATTAAGACAATGGAGTATAATCATGAATGTATCTTAAGTCAAAAAAGGCTAAAAGAGTCTTTAACCCCTTTAGACAAAAAAGGTGGCACTAATTTCTAATCTTTTCTTGAAGTAGCAAACTACCCCTCATGGAGTCTAATCATAATAGGCGCAATCACATTGCCCTCTAACTCCAATATAATGGAAGGCTTGATTAAAAATCAAAAAGTTTCATTAAAGGTCAGTTTCTATTTCATTGATTATTTGTTCCTTAGTAGCCTTATTTGGGAATATATGAAGTAATCTTCATTGGTCATGTTTAGACTTTGCAGTCTCTAATCATACCATGAAGCTCTATCAAAGAGTTCTTCATGCGGTCCATATACGCCTTAATAATAAGGACATAGACACATTTATTCCCACCTTCTTGCATCCGTCAACCGACTTAGGTCTAGACACACTATCCTCTCTTGTGTCTACGACACGTGTTGTGCGCATCTAATGACCTAGTTCGCATTGGTAGCAAGTGGCTTTAAAAGGTCTTCTCAATAATGTACAACTTTGTCTCAACCACTAATGTTAGACAATTAAGTTTACATGTATGAGTCTATCCTTTATAAGGAACCGACGGAGTATTAATTTTAATGTGGTGTTGTTAACGTGTAAGTTATCTTAAGAGTACACAATTTAATTAATATTAAAATGATCCTCGTTAAAATAATTTACCCATTTGATTTATAAAATCAAAATTTTAACAAGGGCTAAGACCTATATTTCATCTTGCACCGTGACGGGTTTTCCGCGGATCACGTGGCAAAACTATTTAGGCCGGTACAAATTCACCGATTGTAATCCATTGTTACAACTCTTAGTTCCATGCGGGATCCAATTTGACAACCATGGTTTCAAATTTGACATGTTTGATCCCTCCACACCAACTTCAAACTAAGATTTTAAATAACTTGGCTAGAGCTCGACAATTATTCAAAATATTATTTTGAAATCGTAAATCAACCATCAAGATACACGGTGGTACTCTTGCCCAACGATTGACTCGGCTAGAGCTCGACAATCAACCTTGCGAGTTGCCACACGCGCCTTCCACACAGTCTATACAAAGATTAACTCTGCTAGAGCTCGACAATCAACCCTTGTATAACTAGATTCGGGCGGTGTCATCTTATGGGTGGTGTGCAATTTACATTTAGAAAACGGGATTTAGTTTTCCGGTTTAAAAAACCATTTTAGCGGTTAGATTAACAAATAAGTGACAAAACGCATTTTTTCACTTTGAATTATTAGCCATTGTTATATTCTCCTTTGTTAATCTTATGCGCGCGCGAGTTTGTTAAACCAATGTTAAAAACTCTTGAGTTTTATTATTGTCAAAAATTGTCTAGTATGCAATCCTATAATCCATGCATAAACAATAAATAATAAAACAACCACACACATATATATAATAGTTGATAATCATGCCCCTAAAACCTATGCGTTTTTCCCGTGAGCCATTACAAAAAAAAAACGAAGTCATCTAAGGACATATCCTTGACTTGGATGTGCTCCCACTAAACCCGCTACCTCCACTGGGCCTCTCGGATTCGTGTTTGCCAAGACGTCTCTCCAAAGACTCCCGATGGTTGCTTCCATATTACAATTACATAGAAAATAAAATAAATGGCATACAAGCCACAAATCCTATTTTCTAGTACAAAAAATAAATAACATGGAATTTAAATTAAATAAATTAATTATTACATACCATGTGACATTTAGTCACCAAATGAATGAATAACTAATTTAACACAACCAAACATCCACAAGGTCTAGGGCATTGATTGGTTACCAACATCACATGAACAACATGAACAACATGGTGTGCCACACAAAACCATGTAAACTTATGTATCTTGATTAAGATTATTTCTAAAAACTCAAGGCACTAAATAATCCCATGTATATATGTATTAGTAACAACAAACCATTTTTGATGAAACATATTCATATATACATAATGTAAATATATGCAATTACTATTTTTATGTCAAAAATAATAATATACATATAAATACACCAACTAAGATACAAGACATCTTAATATACCAAAAAAATAAAATCTGGAACAAAAATCACAGAAACCATTTTTGGATGCCAAAAACCCGACTACAAAAACTGTTTTATAATTTATAAAAAATCTGTCAGATCCATTTACGCGCCACGTAACCCAAGCGGTTCCGCGCCGCGTAACCCACCTGACAGAAAATCCAGTTTTTCGATTTCGGGTTTTTCAGGCCACCAAGGTGCAATACCTATGTAGAGATAGCTCTGATACCACTGTTGGGTTTCGTTGGCCATCTTACCCGCGCGACGGAAGCGTGAAAAACAGATTTTCGGGTATAAAAACAAAATGCCATCAAGACCCACTAATGGTGGAACTCTACATAAAGATAATGCAACTAAATAAAAGAGATGGGATAGGTAATATACCATGCTCCAGCTTCTGATTTCTTTATGTTGGGATAAACTCTAAGTCACAAGAGAGCAACTCTCTATTGATAGTCCACACCAAGTTTGTTCGATCCCCAAATGCTAGTAAGCCAAGTTATGATCTTCAAGACTTGAAATCATTTCTTGGTACAACTCACAACTTCTAGAAATAGCTCAAGAACATGCTTGAATTTCTGTACTTCTCCATGAACTCAAAATGGAGCTCCAAGAACAAGAGAAGAGAAAGAGAGAGCCTTGCTTCATTTCTTGGTCAATCATTCAACCTTATGGCATGTAAGAGACATACATAGACATTTATCACCCTCTTCAGCTGATAAGCAAGGCAACAAAGTCGTACATAATCATTACTAGATTCCCCATAAGTCAAATACTTGAGCCAAGCAATAACCAAAAAGTCAAGTTTCTGTCAGATGGATTACGCGCCGCGTAATCCTAAACCTTACGCGTCGCGTAACCCTTACGGCCGTAAGCAATATGCCATGCGGCCGTAAGACCCTTTTTCTAGATTTCAGTTTCTCTCGTTTACGTTATGTGCTATCGGGATCAATCCTTGGCGTGTGACCCAATAGGCTCGTGTATTATCAGTAGCGTTACTAATCTACGTGTGTCAATGGGCATAATATCCAACAGGTTCCCTAGAGGTTGTTCTAGGACGTACCACTTTCTCTCGTGCATCAACACGATCCGGAGATTTCTCTCCCAAGTGAGAAAGTTTGGCCTGGTGAGCTTATCCTTCTCAAGGATAGAGTGAAGAGAGAGGTTTTTAGTGTTGGTAACATTGGTTGCCATCTACAAATTAAAACCCGGTTTAATTAGTAATTGCAAATAAACTTTTCTAACATATATCATCAAAACCCATAAATAATATATATCAGACCTAGAACCCATATTTCACATACTTGACGCAAGGTTTGGTCACTTCCCGCCAAGTCATGTTATTTCTGGTAGGTAACACCCTGTACCAATCGTACCTAATTGGTACGACTCCTAGAACCTCGTAGAGCACTTAGACCCAGTTTAGTATGTTTAACTCTACTCTAGTGCATTTTGGGCCGGGACTCCGGATTATCACCAAAATAGATCGCACCACCTAAGACAGTATGAATTCTGGCCGGGACTCCCGATTATCGCAGAATCTTTCATACCCTTTGCCGCAATGGTTTGAACCCGGATGCCCAAGGTTTCGGCACTTCCGACACCGAGTACCGTTTAACAGCAAAGGTGTACAATTAGATGGGTAGCACATTGATCTAAGATTTTCTTGGGTTTTATTATTAAGTTTAAAAGAAAAACTTAATTTTCCAGTTTTTTTGAAAAACCATTTTAAAATCATTTGTTTTAAAAATACGATTTACATGTGTACCTATACTAGGTGCACAAAACGGCTTTATAAGTTCCAAACTTATAATCTTGACAAAACTTTAAATTTATAAAAATTTAACTAACACGACTAACAACCTGTAGTCGTATTCTAGTTTGTCATAAATCATGGTTTTTCACTATTTAATAATTACCTATTATTAAACCCCCTTTTCACATCATTGCATACAAAAAAAATAAGCATAAAAGGGATCACCACTACGCAGATAATAAGCATATAAGACCTATAGTTTTGCCAACTAATCCTAAGGTCAATCCTAAGGATAAAGAACTTGGATTCGCCTTCGTGATGTATTGCTCCCACTTGCCTTGACACCTCCTCGGAAGTCTCCGAACAATGTGCAAGCCATCATCTTGGAAATCTTCTTGAACTCCGTCTTGATTATGAGACAAAACTACATCTACTCTATTACAATTACAGCAATAAAGGGGTTGTAAATGGCACGCAGGCCTCCCCGAACCAGTACAAGATTACAATTGGAAAAAAAAGGATTGTAATTGGCACGCAGACCTTCCCAAAACCAAAAATAAAAGAAGAAGAATAAAAGCTAGTCCTAAGTCGGCAAAACTATAGCTATATATCACAACCACACAATTATATAAAATATAATCAACCACGCAGTCATACATATATAAAATGGTAAACTATGCGATAAACACATAAAACCTGATTCGTTTAACTATTCTCATTTACCCTTTTGATTAATAACTATCAATCAAATATGAGAATTATAATCTTCTAAATTATTCAAATCACCTTGACCAAAACAGTTTTTCAATAAACTTTGAAAAACATAAATTTACCCAAAAAAGTTGAATAAATCCTATGTCGAGTTTTTCACTAGTTTTACCAAAAACTTAAACACGACAAAAATTTGATCATTATTTGAATAACATCATCTTGTTAGTTTCTCCTTTTATATAAACTTACCCTTTTAGAGTTTATTTATAACGTCTCAACTGGACATCATAAATAAACATCCAAAAACTATATATTTCAATTAGACTAATTAAAATATATATGACTACTAGTTTATATAAAACTTATTAATTTTAAAACTTAAAATTAATAACTTTGTATTTAATCGGAAAAAATAATTTGGGTCGAAAACCTTTGGGCCGAGAACCCACCTGGGCCGAGACCCACTTGGGCCAATACCCACTTGGGCCGAGACCCACCTGTGCCGAAAAACCCTTCTAGGCCGAATGCCCTCCTAGGCTGAAAGCAACCTGGGCCGGTTAGGCCGTGGTGCCTAGGCCGAAGCCACGCCTCCGATGACCTGGCCATGCCGCCGATCACCACCGCCGAATCCTGGGCTACCGTCGACCTGCGAACGATGCACCTGGGCTGTCGCCGTCGTCGCCACCGGCGGTGGTGGTGGTCTTGTTTTTCCGATTAAAAACAAAATAAAATTTAAATCCTAACCCTTTTTAATCTATTAAAACAAACTAGTTCTAATATCCCGATTAAAAATTGGATTTAATCAAAAACCAAAACTTTTAATTATCAATGTAACCTAAAAACTATTTCATTAATAATTATTAACCTTAAAACTAGATTTTAACCTTTAAACAAAATTTGTTTAAATTTCTGATCAAAATCAAGCTTTAGGTAAAAGACTTGTCCTTTAACCGTTCAAACATGAGGCTTGTTCAAACTTATCTGATTAAAGCAAATCTTTTATATTTTAGAAAAAACAGAAACTTGTTTTTCCTATCCTATGGTTTTCGATTTTCATAAGAAGAAACAAGATGAAGTAGAAGATCATACATATGAATCAATCGTCTAGATTAACTAGGTTTTATCAATTAAACAAATTGTTTAATTTTCTTGATTTAAAACTTTTTTCTTTAAAAGTTGTAATCCTTCAACCGTTCAAACTAACTGTTTAAACTTTCTAGTCAATAGGATTAAAACTTTTAATAACTGGGTAACAAAAACAAAATGTTTTGTTGCCCTTTTTGATTTTCAAAAATCACTAGAAGCAAGTAGGAGATCAAGAACAAACCTTAAATCTAAAAACAGGATAAACTAGAAACTATAGATCATAGAGCCGAGGCTCTGATACCACTGAAGGGTTTTGATCTGACCAAACCACCTAATGACACGAACTGGTCAAGCCCTGTGTTTGATTCTACTGGTTCAATCCTAAAGCGGAAAAAGATTGAACACAACCCTCTAAACCCCAAAAGGGTTAGGATCTTACTAATGATCATATCAGTTTCTTAACAACAATCCAGATAAAAGGTTTAGGAAAAACAATACCTGCTTGATCTTGGGATTGCTAAAGGTAGTCCACCACTACTGCACCACCAATGAACTGGCTGCTAGACCGCTCCTGGAATTACCCGAATAACACACAAAACGTGTGTGTATGTGTATGGTTGTCGACGCAAGCAAAAACCGAACCCCCTTGGGATCTTCTTGTTGTCGACGCAGAGGAAGAGGGGAACGCAGGGAGGGGGTAAGATGGCTAGGATTTTTCCTTGATTTCAATTAATGTATCTTATAAGGAAAAATAAGCTTTTCTAGGTTTAAATACTTAAACCTTATCCAAGCCCAAACCCATTCAATTAAAGCCCATGACTTTAATTGAAGTTTTATTCATTGCACTTTGACCCCCTGGTAGTTAATTAATTAACTGGTCCGTTAAATATTAAACTTAATATTTAATTTTCTTTTGAATAATAAATGACTATTTATTATTTCTTTTCTTTCTAATAATTAATTCAACTGATTAATTATATATTTACCTCTCTAATAATTAATCCATCTGATTAATTATTTCCACACAGAATTATGGTAAATTCCAACTGTTCTAATTTGGGTGTGTAGCAGTGTGACCCTTTAGTCTCTTATAACATTGGATACAATGTACCCATTAATTATCTCTGTACATAATCTAACAATGATTGGTTAGGCTATTGCTTTAAGTATTTGTATGTTAAGCAAAAAAAAATTTCCTATTTAAAATTAAGTAGTCTTAAAAATTTTAAGAGAGAGAAAGTTAAATGCTTTATATATTTGTATATATATATATATATATATATATATATATATATATAAAATTGGGTTGTTACAAAAACCTAGCTCCAATGACTGTACTCCGCTTTACTTCATGTATTTTTTTTCTTAATTTCTTTGTTCCATTTTCACCGTGCTCTTATTTTTGGGTTTGGACCCGGGTCCAAGTGTATGTTGATGTATGTTTCAATGTGCGACGATGTTTCACTTCATGTGTGTTTGTGTGTAGATCCAATGGTATGTGTGCCTGTATTTCTAATTGTATGTGTACGTGATTCTGTGTGCGTCTATGTGTATATTAATGTGCTTCTATTTACATATCGATGGGTGTTGGCGTGGGGGTGTTTCACTGCCCATGTGTGTGCTTAGTGTGCGTATATCTGCTTTACAAATCTTGGTGTATTTATATGTTTATGTGTGCTATGCATGTTAAGGACATCAATGGGTCAGAGGTGGCTAAAGATGGTGGACGATGGTGGTGGCGGTGGTTAATGGTTATCAAAGCACCCTCTTACTCACACATTTTAAAACTTAAAAAGTATTTTTTCCATTTAAATAAACCTAAATACATGTGTTAGAGATCTACCTTGCAACCAAACACACATGAGTAAGATGTTATATAGTTCCACCAAAACCTACAAACTTCCGTGCATACACAAAAAAAAAAGATTAAAAATTCAACATGTAAAATGTAGGTTATCAGATGCTACTTGAGTGCACTATAGTCGGTAGAAAAAGTGTGTTTGTATGTGTGTGTGTGTGTGTGTGAGAGAGAGAGAGAGAGAGGTGATATGAGATGGGGTAGGGTGATAGGACAGGTCATAGGTAGGGATGACAATTGTCATCCAATCCAATGATCATCCACCCGATCTAATCCATCTATAATGGATATGGACAAAATTAAATGTATGAATTTCGGATATGGAGTGAATGTGGATGTTTATTGAATCGGATATGGATAAAGATTTTTCATCCATGGATGAATCCATTAACCCAAATTAATTTGATATAATTGTAATTTTATATAATTAAGTATGATTTCATGTATGTAGTTTAATTTCAAAACTTATATATAAGTATATTAATAAAGATATATATAATTATGTCGGAAATGCACACTCTTTAAAAATATTTTTGTAAAGTTGTATCGATTACATCCACGTAAGTGTCAAAGTAAAAGAAACTGTGAGTAATATCTTTTTTTGAAAGAACATATGTATTTATATCGATAAAGATCATAAATTATATATAAATATATGGTATTTTCTTTGGCGCAAAAGTTTTTTTTTTACATCCAATGGATATCCATTTACTCGTTAATCTGATGGATACGGATATGGACAGATGAAATTATTTTAGATGGATATGGACATCGATATGGATGATGAAAAATTATATGGATATGAATGTGGATATAGTGTCACCCGATCCACATCCGATACATCGTCATTCCTAGTCACAGGTGGAAGGGTTTGGGTAAAGTCTAGAGAAAAAAAATAATTAGTAGAGTTTGAGTAGTAGTTACCTTCTATCACATCAACCACACCATCATGTCGGATTTTTTTTCTATCACTTAGCTCATCACTCAGTTTCATAGTGGTTACTTTCTACAACACTATAATTTGAAACCCACTTAATACCCACTAACTAATAAAAAATTATATAAAGAGACTTTAGACCCACAAAAGCTACCACTTAGACACCCCTTGTGTGGTACTCACTTAGCCATGGAGTGACACCCTTCTTACCACTCAAGTGGTAATACCACATACCTCTTTAACCCCCTTCTACTCTTACCACTCTTAGAGGGGACGGAGTGGAGGTGTTTATAGGCGGTGATAATATGGCATTTTTTTGTACAACAAACTCACACACACCCTAGTTCTACACCTTTGTCTCAGGCGAGACATGAACACTCAACCTCAAAGATTTGAAGGAAGAACACCTTACACATCTTGGTTCGCTGCATAGATCACTTTCTTTTAAATTTTTTTTTTTTGTTAAAACGCAATAAGCATATAAACTAATTGAATTAGCAATCCCAAACACCCTTCGATTTATTTCCTATGTAGGTTATGTCTAACTGATCTGTTTTTTAATTGTTTTCTTTTACTGTTTGTTGTAGCCTGGTCCGGATTCCATTGGAATCGTTGCTATTTCTCATGGTTGCACCGGTGATAAAAATAAAAAGGAAGGCTAAATTAAAAAAATAAAATATTTCTCTTAACAAATTCTTAAATTAATCCTCAGTAAAATAGATAAACTAATGGAAGAAAATCAAGAAATTTTCACAAAAGAAAAAAGGTGTTAAAAACTAAAATTTTCACAAAAGAAAAAAAAGTGTTAAAAACTAAAATTTTCAAAAAAGAAAAAAAAGTGTTAAAAACTAAAATTTTTACATAAAAATGAAAAATAAAAAATTGGTCATGGTAGGTTTCTGTCTATAAATAGCAGGGTTCTAAAAAACGCGTCACGACGGCTCCAAGGCGCGAGGTGCGACTCCGACGTTAAGAAACAACCCTTGGCGGCAGGGTTAGGCGTGGCGTAAGACAAGGCAGCATAAGGCGCGCCTTTACGCGCCAAATGACGAGTTTTTTATAGCGTGGGGTGCAAAAAATATTTTTTTAATTTGTTTTTTACTTTTTTATATACATTTTGTGATCGCGTGTATTTAACTTCTATAAATTTGTATTTTGTAATTTGTATATGTTACGTTGCTCCTAATTTGTGCAACTTTGTGTAATTTGTAAATTAAGATTGAAAAATTGGATATAAATATTTATAAAATATATACAAAATTGTCGTCTTAAGTGCCGCCTTAAAAAACGCCATGACTCCTAAAACTTGAGGTTTGACCTCGCCGCCACGCCACGCCACGCCCTACGTTATTTAGAACAATGATAAATAGTGCATTCAATTCAGTTGAACTTTCTTTACCTACAAACATTGAATTTGATAATATAATGATAGTTGTCAGATTACATATCTTTTAACAGATGTAAATTAAAAAAAATATATTCCTCTTAACAAATTCTTAAATTAATTCTTAGTAAAATAGATAAGCTAATGGAAGAAAATCAAGAAATTTTCACAAAAGAAAAAAAAGTGTTAAAAACTAAAATTTTCACAAAAGAAAAAAAAATGTTAAAAACTAAAATTATTACACAAAAATGAAAAATAAAAAGTTGGCCATGGTAGGTCTGTCAATAAATAGTGCATTCAATTCAGTTGAACTTTCTTTACCTACAAACATTGAATTTGACAATGATAGTTGTCTGATTACATATCTTTTAACATATGTAGATTTGTTTAATACTTAAGTTTCCTTCTAATTTTCTTCTTATTTATTCTTTTACTAATAAGATTAATACAAGTTTTAAATTTAATGGAGGAGATAGGAAACGAGAATTAGTGTACTACACATATTAATTGTGATGAATAGAAAGTTCGAGTAAGATAAAAAAATAGAAGGATATATCATTTTTCTATTTGTAACATTACTATCATATACTTACTATTTAGAGAAAATGTTTGATTTTGGTTTCAAATATTACAAATTACCTAAAATTCAATAAACGTAATCATACCATAAATAACTGTCTAACTATAATTTGTTTTCTTCTAATGTATATCTATTATAGAGAAATGTTCAATATAGTCCATACTTAATCCATAATCCTGAAGGACTAATTTTAGCCTATAGATCAGCCCCATCAATGGTCCAGATTGAATTTTAAAATTTTGGGTGGAGTGACATTTTCGTAATTCACATATGATATTTTTACAATCACATGTGATTGTGTATCGAATCACATGTGATTGAATAGTAAAATTTCAGGACTATGATTTTTATATGGACTATATTGAACACAACTCATCTATTATATATTAAGTTAATAAATAAGTTTTTAGTATTTTAGCATAAATATCAATAGGCTAATAGCATAAATATCTATAGGCTAAGATTCTTTATTGATATTCTAATAATATATATAATTGGGAAGCATTAAAGTGGCTAGGTTTTGCTAATTTGCGTCACTATGGTTTACCATATATACTATGTTTACATGCTTTTTCGATAAAGTTCATTACAGCCTACATGGTAAGGCTCATTACCTATATTTAAGAGATACGAAGCTCGAATCCTCATTTTTTAGCTTTTTGCAAATCTTCTTCAACATTTATTCTATTTTGTATTTTCATTCACTAACGCGGCGCATCACTTTTTCCCATTTCATTATTCTTTTTGAGATTAAATAAAACTTTAAACTATCTATAACATAATTTATTTATTAATTTATATACATCTTAATTTTACGCAGGTTTGTTTTTTTTGTCATGTTTTTAATTTTAGATTTCGCAAAAGAAACCAAATTGACATTTTTGTTATCTCATTAATTATTTAATGTATGAGTGATGGCCCTCTTTTTTTTAAGTTTCTATTCTCTTGATTTTATTTTTTTTTATTTCATTATTCTAAAGCCTACTTCTAATCTGACTTTTTTATTTTGCTAATGTTATAATTTTTGGATGAAAATAAAATAAAATAATAATAAATAATACACATATAAAAATTGATTTCATACAAGAACCATTAAATTTAAAACTTTTTTCACATGTATATTTATAAACTGAAAGAAATGTTTGTTTTACAACTCCTATATTTTAAAGACCATAAACATATACATGTTTTCTATTGTTAGATAATAAGGGTTGTGGATAAAAATAAAAAAAGTAATATTAATTTTTAAAAATGGTAATCACAACTCATGTCTTCACAATTAACTTTTCATATTTTCAAACATAGAAACAAAATTATCATTTTTATAAAAAACTAAATATTATTTTATTTTATTCTTATCCACAACCTTTTATTCTTTCTATTTACTAAAACTATTATGGCTACTATTACTATTAAATAAGTCTATTTAAATCGTTTAGGTGTTAAAATTATATTTGAAAAAGTTCTACATTTTTAATCCGTAGCATAGCGCGGCAATCACCCTCGTTCTAACTAAATGACAATGTTAAATAGTCTATGTCTATGTTTTTAAACCTATGACGCGTAGACAATCTCATGTGTATAAATTTATGTTATAAGACTTCGTAGTTTGTAAGAATGTGTAGACACAAAATATTGTAAATTAAAACAACTAACATCCTTTTTATAGCAATTCTAAGAAAATTTTAAATCAAACAAATAATGCGAGTAAAAAATTGATTTCAATTGCACTTTAATAGCTTGTATTAAGTAACTCAATTTTTAATAGTTTCAGTTGTTTTTAATTAACAAAAAGAATAATGTGTACGAGTACAAAATGTATCAAAAGTATTAATTGTTTTAGATTTATCAATAGTTAATTGAAATATTAAAATTATATACTATCAGTAGGAATGTACGTTATATATATATATATATATATATATATATATATATATATATATATATATATATATATATATATGAGACGGTTTAAACGAGAACTGTTTTTTATACAAGAATTGCGATAACTAATCTTAGCCTTTGATTAATATTAATCAATGGCTAAGATTTTTGGGCGGCTCATTAATGCTTCATTAATGATTTGTTAATGACTCATCAATATCTCATTAATAATGCATTAATGAGGGTTATTTCGGAAAAATCAAGCCTCTCAAATTAATGACGCCTCGCTCGGACGCAATTCACGATTTGGTAAATATATAAATACCTCTACTAACAAGACATTAATAGGGTTAAAAACATTTATCGCAGTCCTCGTTCGAAAAACAGTTCTCGTTTGAGCTTTTGCCTATATATATAATCTTACTACTTTATAAAGCATTTACAACTTTCAAAACTCTTAATTTTTGAATAAATTGAAAGTACTAAACTACCCTCAAATCAAAATAAATGAAAATTGTTAAATGAAATAACTATTAGTTGGATTTAATGAGATTCATATATATACCAATTTTAGTGAACAAACCTTATATAATAAGAATGTATTTAAAACCAAAAGTCAATGCCAATTAACTTAATTATTACAAAATATTTTAACAACTAAACATTTTATTATAAATATTTTATCACATAATACATAGTTGAACTTAATTATTAGAAAATATGTATAAACAGACTTATGAATTTGAATAACCTATAACTTAAATTCATAAACATTTATATAATCTGAATGACTCACTAATTAAAAGGACAAGTTGCCGAGCAAAACTATTCGTCACCACTGCATTGACGCGGGTACTATGCTAGTATATATATATATATATATATATATATATATATATATATATATATATATATAAATAGGATCAATAAAGTCCCACCCCTTAACCATAGTCTTTAAAGTCCAATTATGGTTCTTTAGATCTTGAAGATCAAGGGTTAAGATTAAAACATACATTTTAATTTAATTTTATAGCAATTATAACTTGATAAGGGTATTTTTGGAAGAAAAGAAAACACATGTTCCCCTGATTACGCTATTTTCTCTCTCCACGTATCTTCTTCTCTACCAATTTCTTCATTTAACAACAGAGAGTTCCATGGCCTCCATCCAACGATTGCTCCTCCAACGATTTCTTCCTCCGGCATCTTGCACAACAACCCTTTCGTCGGCTGTAATCCCGTTGATGTTCTCATTCAATGGTATTGGAGACCGGTCTGCTTCCTCTACAAAATCTCTCATCCACACTACCCCTCTCGATCTTTCGATTCCAACACATGTGCCGTGGCCATCACCTGATATGTAGTCCACCAAGTTAGTGAAGGATAATCCCCAATCAAGTGTTAATTGAAAAGGCTCCTTCATCTGGTACAAGAACATGCATTGAATCACCTGTTAATAACGCAAACGCATTTGGCTATGAAATTGAGGAAGATGATGAAGGTATTATACTAAAATACTGTTTTAATCATCTATTTATGAAGTAAAATCAACCGATTAATACAGTTATTCACAATGTTGTGTGTTATTCGTCATTCTATGTTTTTATCATTTTAGGCATTTTATCATTTCCGCACAGAACACTTAACTGATATACAGACTTTAAATGTTAGGTGTTTATCATTTTTACCCATTTTAGCTTTACCTATGCTTGACTGTAAATTCAAACAATGTTGCTCAAGAATGATATACAGACTTTAAATATTTGGTTTTTATCATTTATAGCCATTTTAACTTAACGTATGCTTGACTGTAAATTCAAACAATGTTACTCAAAAATTGCATTTTGATTGTGAAAAGAAGAAAATGATGAATAGAATGATGAACATGATTAATTCCAGCGAGTTAATGACATTATTAGTGCATAAACATGATAAAGATGAACAACATTTTGACTAAGGTCATGTTTATACTTGTTCCTCATTGTCATCATTTGTATTGAATATTTTTAATAAAACCATATTTATCATTTTGATTTATGCTTTTGTTACTGTGTCATGTCGGATGGATCTTATATCAGACAAATGCTTCAATATGAATTTGTAACCATTTATTATCATTTTCACTCCGTTACAAATTTATAAGTTGTATTCTATTCACTTTTTTTATCTATATATGAACTGATATAACAATGTGACTCCAAGATGTATTTTTATATAGATATGAACTGTTATATCATTTAGGACAGTGAATATAATTGAATATTTTTAATAAAACCATATTTATCATTTTGATTTATGCTTTTGTTACTAAGTCCTGTCGGATGGATCTTACATCAGACAAATGCTTCAATATGAATTTGTAACCATTTATTATCATTTTCACTCCGTTACAAATTTATAAGTTGTATTCTATTCACTTTTTTTTTATCTATATATGAACTGATATAACAATGTGACTCAAAGTTGCATTTTTATATAGATATGAACTATTATATCATTTAGGACAGTGAATATAATAACAATGTGACTTAATGATGCATTTTTAAACCCACTAAACTGAACTGATGATCATGCCTACCATAATGGAAATGATAAAACTTTAAGAGTCTTGTTGTAACCTTGTTTTCATACAAATTGTAAAGATCTTATATTTTGGACATCAAAACACTAAGTTTTTTACTAACTCATCATTTTTTACTGAGTTTTTTTTAATAAAACCATGATTATCAATGTGATTCAATCAACATGTCTTTATAATAGATCTTACATCATTTACATGCTTCCATATGACTAAAGCCACTAAAATGATGCATTTTTAAACCTACTAAAATGATTATCTTGCCTAGCATAATGGAAATGACCAACTTTAAGAGTCTTGTTGACAAATTTCATGTTTTGAAGTTCCATTGTTCTGATACTTTACATATGACAGTGTATCCATCATTTTGATACTTTCAATTATTATGTCTATATGTTGGATGCTGGTACTAACTTATTTTGTAATACTGTCATTTTGAACATTGTATAACATATTGAATAATAAAAGTCAAAAATCCCCAAATCATCATTTTGATACCCTTTTTAAAAGACTGTGTATCCATGTTTATCATGTATGATGGTACTTAAATCATTTTCATGCTTTGAATGTACATGTGAATCCATGTTTAAATGCTCTTTGGTCCCACATTGTTAGCATATTCAGAATGAAATTGATACAAAATGATATAAACATTGTAATATTGTTTTCATATTGAACTTACATCATTATGATATTTTGAATATGATAGTGTATCAATGATTCATCATTTTGATACAATTATTATGTCTCTTGTATGTTGGTACATCATGTCTCATGTAAACACTATTTTCTGCTTCAAACAACTTAATTGATGTTAGGATGTTGTTGTGTAGTATATACAAATACATATTTAGGCTTTTCACCACGTTTAGGATGTATAAAAACATGAAAATGATGAACTACTGCTATGTTTCATATCATTTTGTTTGTTTAAACATTAAAGAGTAACGTAGTGATTTTCTAATTTTGATTTTGAAATGCATAGCTGAATGATGTAATTACACTTTTCCATCATTTCAGTGAAGAAACCTTTAAGAAGAAGAGGTAGAGATTGTGTGCGGTATTCGGAAAAGCAATCGACAGGCTCTGTTATTAGCATTCCATCTAAAAGTAAGTTAATGTTTCTTTAATCTTGATTTCAAAATGCATATTATATTGGTCTAATGTAACATTTTCTGATGTTACAGTGATAGACCTTGATGAATATGATAGAGCTTGATGAATATGATAGACCTGATGAATATGATAGACCTTGATAAAGAAGAAGCATCAGGAAATAAAAAACATAGCAAACAGTGATGATGAAATTGATGAAAATGTAGGCATGCCAGTGTACATCATTTCATCATTTCATTATTTCATCATGCCAGCTGTCGCTTCTGTTATTTTCAATCAACATGTCAAACATGCATTTTGGTTATCATCTTCGGTTTTTCTTCTGTTTCTGCTTGTGTCATTTTGAAGCACCCGTAACTATGTCTTTACTTGTGTTATTTGGGTTGCATTTTAATATTTTGTTGAATTTTGGTTATTATCTTCATTTTGGTATTATGATCATCTGTGTATTTTGCATTTTCATTCTCTTTAGTTCACTAGTTCTTTTGTTTCTTTTTATGAGTAACATACATCTCGTTTTTTGCATTTTCGTTTTTTGCATATTCAAAAAATAAATATCCAAATCATGTCGAGACTGGTTTTAAATAAAAGAGAATTTAAAAACGAGTTGAATGGTATAATTTTCTTGCTTAAATTCTAACAAACGAATGAGTTATGGTTAATATAAAAATTGAGGGGTGTTTTTTTTCTTGAAAAAAATGGTTTGCTTGAAGCCTGGAAGGAGGCGTGAGTTTTATTGTGTATTTTTAAGTTCCATTTCTGCCCTTTCTCTCACTGCCACATGTCAGCACCATATGAAAACTTTGAGGACTATGTTTAAGGGGGAGACTATATGGATTCTTACCATAGGATCAAGATCAAATAAGATGTGTTTAAAAATAAGATGTGTAAGATGCATTGAGAGAATGACACATGACACTTTTAACAAAAGGGTATAACAGTCCTTTTACCATTATAATTAAATTATTTACTTTAATTGATATCCTTAAATATAGCAAGTCATCCACTTTTCTCTCTCATAGAAAACAAACCGTTGCCCACTCTCATCAAAATACCACTGAGGGAATCGTCGGCCACTCTCATCAGAACACCACCGAGAGGTCGCCGCCGATGTACCACGACACCGTACCCACCCCATCTATCTTCCCTGAAGTGCGACACCATCGAGCCCGTCAGCCACCTTCATCAAAACACCACCGATTTTAGGGTTTTGCAACCTCCAAGGGTTTCACCGCCGATGAACCACCGCCGCCGCTCCCTCTCTCTCTTCCCTGAAGTGCGACGCCATTATCAGATCTGTTATTTTTCCTCCTCCCTGAAGTGCCGACGCCACCCTCAGCAACCACACTGTCGATTTAGAGGTTTGCAACCTCACCTCCCATGAAGTGTCGACGCCACTCACCGCCCTCTCACTGTCTTCTTTGCCGGAGCAATCCTAGACCACCACCGTCTTCTCAAAGAATCGATTTTTGTTGTAGACCAGATTTAAAGAGGTTGGTTTTTCATCTGTTTTTCTGATCTCATCACTTCTCATGGATGCTACACATCTAAAGAGGCAAGGCTTTTTGGCTTTTCATCTGTTTTCATCATATATGTTTTTGATGAATCAAGTTTTGATAATTTTTTGTTACAAATCTGATTATCTGTATATGTTATATTTGTATTTCTAATTATTATCAGTTTTGATGAATCAAGTCTAATTATTTGTATTATTTTGATGAATTTTATTATTTTTGAATTACAGTGAATTATAGTGAATAGCATGAAAAAAAGCATTATTTGTATTATCTTGATGATTATTTGTATTACTTTGATGAATATTTTGAATCTTGATGGTTATTGTGAGAATTGGGTTTTTTTAAAAGTTGATGAAAATTTAAGAACATCGTTTATCTGGATGTATAAAGTCGATTCATTCAAAATTTTCATCAGATTTTAAACATTTTTTATTGTGGTGTAAATGATGTAAATCTAAAATTGGCAACAACTTAATTTAGAGTTTTATAAAAAGTCAAGAATACCCTTAACTTCCATTTTTTATTAAATTATTTTAAGAAATGAGATCCTTCTTTAATTGTAGATCTGATGAAAGATGGACGATCCAGATCGCATCTTTCACATCTTACAACATTTCACATCTTACAATAACCCTCCCCTCTTACCATATATATATATATATATATATATATATATATATATATATATATATATATATATATATATATATATATATATATATATATATATAGTAAGGATCCATATAGTCCCACCCTTAAACATAATCCTTAAAGTCCTCATATTGTGCTGACATGTGGCAAAGAGAGAAAAGGGCAAAAATGGAGAAAAAAATAATCCAGTTGAATATTCACGCCTCCTCCCTTAAAACTCTAGGCATCCAATTTTTTTTTTTTAAAAAGACCACCAAACAAAGAAAATGATCATAACTAATTCATGTTTATGATTTTTAGCAAAAAAATTATACCATTAAATTCAGTTTTTTATCCTTTTTAATTCAAGACCAGGTTTGACATGTTTCTGATATTTTTTTACGAAAATGCAAAACACTTTAGAAATAGTTACAGAAGTGATGAATGCGAAAATGCATAAAACTTCAGAAATAGAAAAAGAAGGAGATGACAATCAAAATGCAAACAACTACAGGTGCTTGAAAATGAGAAAAACAGATGTAATAAAAGCAGAAATAGAAGAAGATAACCAAAATGCAGGTCTTATGAAAATGCAAAAATACAGAAATTTCATATTAGAAAAAGAAATTGACAATCAAAATGCAAACAACTACATGTGTTTCAAAATGACAAATAATAGATGTAACCGAAGTAGAAACAGAAGATGAAAATCAAAATGCAGGTTTTATGAAAATGAAAAAATGCAGAAAACTTCAGAATTAGGAAAAGAAGATAACTATCAATATGCAAACAACTACAGGTACTTCAAAATGACGAAAACAGATGTAACAGAAGTAGAAACACAAGATGATAATCAAAATGCAGGTCTTATGAACAAAATCGATGAAGATGCATGCAGTAAAAGTAGAAGGAGCTGGCTACACACCTTAAAAAACAAATTTTATGAAAATGCAGGTATCCATATACACACACATATCATACCCAAATTCACTAGAAAAATACAAAAATCAACAAAACTGCACATGTGAGAAACACATCTGAAGTTTTATATTCAAAAATAAACAAAAATCAAAGCCAAATTTGAAAATGATAAAAACTGTAGACATACCAATGTATACAAACAAAATACATATAACAAATTTATAAACCTATAACTATCATAATTTTCAAATCTATAACAGCTACGAGTACAGCATATTGTCATTACTAACATAAAAGAAAACATCTAGCATGAGACATAAATTACATCATTTTCATACATCAGCAACCTACTACAAAAAGGTAAACTGCAAAAATCAACAATTTCACGTAAAGAATAAAGAAAATGACAGATTAATAAAGATCAAAAAAGAAAATAAATATGAAAATGATTAAAACAGCAGACAAACCAACGATACAAACAAACAAATATATAACACATCTATAAACCTACAAGTATCATCATTTTGAACTCTATAACTGTAATGATAAACTGTTTTTTACGTTTTCATCATGTTCATCATCATTGTTTGCAATCTAAGTAGAAGGAGCATTTTGGTTTATAAGTTGGGATTCCTTTGTTTTTTTACTTCCTTTTGCTTCTTCTTCATCAAGTTCTACCACTTTCCTATCAAATCATTTAGAAGATCATATTGTATTATATGTAGTACTGTTTTTTAAAATCACGAATATGATGAAAGGCAACTATAGAAACATATTTTTAAACAGTGATGGTAAAAATGATGAAATTTTACAGACATTGATGACAAAATTCATGACAATTCACGAAGGTGAACGTATCATACACCATAAAAAGCAAACTTTATGAAAACGCAGATGTCCATGTACACACATATCATACCCAAATTCACTAAAAAAAATGCAAAAATCAACAAAAGAGCACATGTGAGAAACACATCACTAGAAATGCAGAATCAACAAAAATGCACATCTAAAGAACAATATTCTTTTTATATGGCTAACAAGGCTGGTGCTCTTGTTCTCTTGTGCAATCTGCTCTAGAATTTAGGTAGGATCGTATGTGAACATGTGATGATTGTATTTATTTATTTATCAGATATCATTGTTATCAATGGTCATGTAACATGAGATGTTTTCTTGTAATATTAGAACCCATGAGGCATTAGTTGGATACCATTTGAAGCTAAGTACTTGTTGGCAGCTTCCTAATGCTTCTTTCTTCAACAAGGTTTAACACTTCCCCATCAAAATGACAAAATAGAATCTTCATATTAAAAAAGAAAGATGACTATGAAAATGATAAAACATAAGAATATGATAACCAAATTACAGGTGTTATGAAAAATGCAAAAATGCAGAAACTTCATATTAGAAAAAGAAGATAATAATCAAAATGCAAACAACTAAAGGTGCTTCAAAATGACAAAAACATGTGTAACTGAAGTAGAACTAGAAGATGAAATGCCAGTCTTATGAAAATGCAAAAATGCAAAAAACTTCAGAAAACAATCAAAACTCAAACAACTACATGAGCATCAAAATGACAAAAACAAGTGTAACAGAAGAAGAAGATGAGAATCAAAATGACAAAAACAACAAATTCGAGACCAACCTCGTAGATTGCAGATCCGGTTACTAGCCACGACGAGTATTGCCTGTTGCACATGTTGTGGAATAGAAAAACCATTATGGGTGGTGTCGATTATTGGTCGCTGCACATGTAATGGACTGAAAAACTCAAAATCTAACAGTGGTAGATGTCAAGTACGAACCAAAATCAAACGGCGAGGGTGGAATTCGAAGGTTGCTTGACCAACAGTGTGTGCTTGAAAACGAAATCAACGATGAGAGATGTTCAGATTTGGGTGGAATTCGAGAGTTGCTTGGCCAACAGTGTGTGCTGGAAAGACAAAATTGATGATATGAAATGGTCAGATCTAGGTGGTATTCGAGGGTTGCTTGGCCGGCGGTTGCTGGGCGGTGGTTCCTTGGCCGAAGTTGTTTGGCCAGCGGTTGCTTGGGCGGTGGTTCCTTGGCCGGAGTTGCTTGGCCGGCTATTCTTGAAGAAACAGAGAAAGGGAGAAATTGTGTGAAATGTTCTCTGGGTTCCCGTGTGGTGTGGGTGGATTGGGGAAGAAATTCCATTAATACCCTTTGCAGTGGATTATTATTTGTTAAGTATTTTAATAACTACCAAAAATAGTAGATTAAATCCAAGCCATTGATTCATCCCATCTAAAGGTCCATAATTGGACTTTAAGGACTATGGTTAAGGGGTGGGACTATATATATATATATATATATATATATATATATATATATATATATATATATATATATATATATATATATATATAAATTACATTTGTGTCTTATTTTTTATAGTCACATATGCTAACTATGTATTGGAAGTTGGTTGTTTAAAATAATAACTACGTACAACCAATTAAACGTTTATGAAAATATTATTCATAAATAGAGTTAAGGAAATAATAAACAAAAGTTTTACTTTTATGCACGATACTTCAAAATTAAATTGCTTATAGCATCAAATTTTAACATTATTCATAATATAAAAATCACATTCACTCAAATCAAACCCAAAGAGTAATCAATATTTATGTCAACTGAAAATTGATACGCCAATGGCTTTTGAAAATTGTATACAATTTCAATCTTCACGTCGGAATTTCAAATTAAATATGCATTACCAAAATGTATATAGACTTTGATATTCTAAATGAAAGATGAAGCATATTCTAACTTATATTTGTATTACTTATGAATTTAGTAAAATTATTCAACTGTAATATTAATAGGTAACAATTTAATACAAATTGTCTTCATAGAGCCAAAGGGCTTCAAACTTTAAACACTTGGGGAGGAGGGATACTACGTACTGAGTATCATACATATAGTTTTTTTTTTTATCAAATATTAGCACTTTATTTACAAGACATCTCTGTGCCTTATGATCTTAAAAATTTATAATTAGTAGGGGATAATGAGTCTAATGACTAATGAGGAATTCTCATTCGTTTGTAGAATAAATTTAAAAATCAAATATAATATAAACAAGAAAGTAATATGAGGTGAAAAATGTATTTTTAATTATCTTGATCTTATTGCTTGTGACAAAAAAAATTAACATGAAAAATATATATTTTAAATTCCGTCATATTTTATAATAAAGAGAGTTGGTTTCTATATTTTATAAATTTCTTTTATAAAGTATTTCTCGATGCCCCGTGTCCCACTGCAACGCGTTAGGTATCAAAACCTTGTTAGTAAACAAAAGTAACAAACGTCCTAGATTAAAAAATTTGTAAAAAGAGTAATAAAAAATGGAAGTGAAAAAAAAGAAATAAACACTATTTTTCATAAATATTTTAACTACTATACTAGTTTAGTAAATATATATAAATACACTAGAATGGTATATATATTTTCAAGATTAAAGATTTTTTTTCTTTCTTTTCTCTCTCTTATCCGAAACCGCAACACTTATTCAGACAACTAATATATCATTCAATGTTTACTCTCTTATACACTAAAAAAACAAAAAAAATGAAATAACTACTAAGCTAGAATGGAGCTTACACAGTTATATCCCCTGTCAAAAGCAAAAAGTAAAACTTCAAATTACATATTAATATGCTACAAGTAAGACTCATTTTCATCACATTTTCACACATCTACGCTCCTATTCCACATTCATGGCTTCCTCGATTGCTTTTGGAACAAGCTTTGAGCAGGGAATGTTACAGTTAATCAGGGCCAACGGAGGTTCTATAGGTATATTTGTATATATATAACCATCTGTATTTCTTGATACATTCTGAATTCCGATTAACTTACGAGTATATATGATGAATTAATTAATTAATATAGCAGCTTGGAATCAACAATACCCATACCCGTCTCATGTGAACCCATCCGGCATAGTTTCGATCAAGCTTGCTGGTAAAAACACTTACAACCGGTGGCAGGAACAGATCGCCTGCCTCATAGAAAGCCATGGTATGCAGGGTTTCATCGATGGCAGCTTTAAAAACCCCCACGACAATGGCGATTCTCAAAACACCGAGGATGAGACTACTAAGTATGAAGAATGGAAAAGATCAGACTCACTTGTGAAAGGATGGATATTTAGTTCGCTAAGTAAAAAAGTGATGAGTAGTGTTGTTGGCCTCTCCACAGCCATGGATGTATGGAGGAAACTAAAAATCACTTACGGTCCTCTCAAAGGTATTGTTCAACATTATTATTAATTATGAAAGATGGGTGTTTTGGTGTATCAATAAATAAAGCTGAAAAATATCAAAATATTAGACATTGAAAACTCACCTAAAGTTATTTTTAGCGGATATAATATTCTAGATCTCTGTTACAGATTTTAATTAGATGGTTAATAATAACTTTGATTAGTATTTTAAGGGTAATTAAAGATCCTCTCATCATGTTGTGATTAACATAACATTTATATATGATGTGATTAACATAACAGGGACACAACAATACCCGTACCCATCTCATGTCCAACCAAACAAATTTGTTTCTATGAAGCTTTCTGGTCAAAACAATTATTGGCGGTGGCAGGAAAAGATGTCGAGACTCATAGAAAGACATGGTATGCAGGGATTCATCGATGGTAAATTTAAAAACCCTAAAGAGAATGGTGATTCTCAAAACGCTCAGGATGATACTACCAAGTATGTGGAGTGGAAAAAATCAGACTCACTTGTGAAAGGATGGATATTTGGTTCACTAAGTGAAGACGTGATGGGTAGTGTTGTCGGCCTCTCCACAGCCATGGATGTATGGAACAAGCTAAATACAACTTACAGTGCCCTCACCACCGACAATACAGGTATTATTCATAGACGAATCGGTCAAATTAAGTCTATGTCAAGTCAAATTGGAGTTCAACCATCATGTACATATAGAGAGCGAATGCAGTCAAGCCAGAAAATGTTGCATCATATAATTTGAACTAAAAAACATGAAGTTATTATTACATAAATGCTCAATAATTTACTGGAACATAATCTTGATATATATATGTGTAAACCAAATTTGTAAATCAACCTGGAAATTACCTATCAACAGATTACATATTTATATACATACATAATGGCAGTTAGTTACTTGACAGTCAATCGGCAACCATGTGACCCTTGGAACTGATACAACATAATTGATAAGTAGTCTAGATTATATAACCAACAAAGTAAAGTTTGGTTGTACATCGAGTATATAATAACCCTTTGTGTTTCTTTAAATTAATACAGGAACACAACATTACCCGTACCCATGTCACGTCCGACCAAGTGACTTTGTTTCAATCATGCTTTCTGGTGAAAATAATTACAATCGGTGGCAGGAACAGCTGTCATGCCTCATAGAAACCCATGGTATGGAGGGTTTCATCGATGGAACATTTAAAAACCCCAAAGAGAATGACGATTCTCAAAACATAGAGGCTGAAACTACCAAGTATAAGGAATGGAAAAGATCGGACTCACTTGTGAAAGGATGGATATTTGGCTCACTAAGTGAAAACGTGATGAGTACCGTTGTTGACATCCCTGAAGCCATGGATGTATGGAAGAAGCTTAATACCAGTTATGGTTCCCTGATGACCACGGCTAACAAAGGTATTGTTAACATTATCTATAAATGGTATGATTAATTTTGGTGTATCAATCATGACGAATTGGTCAAATGGGAAAAAATAAGAAACAGTAACATGTCAAATAGGTTGTCATACAGGTTCAAACCTTTTAGAATTGTTATTGCAATGTTATATACAGTTTGCATAATTGCAGTTGTAATTAAACTAGTCAAGCCAATTTTAAAAATCAAATCAATATAAATCTTTTCCAACTCCAGCTTGTTCTTCGTGTAATATACACAGATGAGCCAACCGAGCTTGAAAGTATCAAGTCATTAGTCCAGCCATACTTAAAATTAGCAAGTGATTAGTACCAACCTTGATAATTAGTATTATAATACTCAAAATCTAGTCAAATAAGCTCGAGAGTGTTCATTAATTATTTTCAGGCTTCTCAAGATGGACTTGAACATAAAGGTTCAAGTTGAGTTCCATAGTCGATTGTATAACAATGCATGTTTTCTTTATGCATTCTGAATTGCGATTAACTAATTGTGATTACTTAACATAACAGAGACACAAGAATACCCTTACCCATCTCATGTTGATCCAATCCACTTTGTTTCTATCAAGCTTAGTGGTAAAGAAAATTATACAGAGTGGAAGGCCCAGATGAGGAGCCTCATTGAAAGCCATGATATGATGGGTTTCCTTAATGGTAGATTTAAAACCCCCGATGAGAATTATGAATCTGATGACATGGAGGGTAAGACTACAAAATATGAAGATTGGAAAAGATCGGAGTCACTCTTGAAAAGATGGATAGTTGGTTCGCTTAGTGAAAACATTAAGCGTAATGTTGTTGGCCTACCCAAAGCCATGGATGTATGGAATAAGCTATCAGACACCATCCACTTAATAGGTATTGTTTGTATTATCTGGATATGCGACGATTTTAATGTGTCATGATAAACTTGTCAAATAAAAAAAGGGAAGATATCAAATGGGTAATTAAAGAACTTAAAAACTCACTGAAGTTAATTCTTCGTGGGTACAACTAGGGGTGTTCAAAAAAACCGAGTAACTGAGAAACCGACCTGCCCCGCGTGAACCGAAACCGAAAAAACCGATACCCGTAAAACCCGCGACCCGAAAAACCCGAAAACTAGGGTACCCGCTAAACGCGGGGTGGGTACGGTTTTTAAATTTTGATATCCGCGGGTACCCGCCCCGCCCCGTATGCTTTAAGAGATATATATATATATATATATATATATATGTATGTATATATGTATATATATTGTTTAATATGAAATAACAAAGCCATTAGAAAAAACTTAAATTCCTCAAAACTACCTAACTTACTTCTAGTAGCCAATACCGTCTCCCCCACTTCATTTTTTAGTTTTGATATAGAGAATTTGCAAGCCTACAACTATCAAGAGTTCAAAATGGAGACACTGAAATCGATCAGAAGTGTCAACTTTGATCATATCGTTTTTTTTGTTTTTACGAGGTTCTCATCGAAGATTTGTTTGATTTCTACTAGTGATTTATTCATTATTGTTGAATTTTTTCTACCGTTGTTTATTGTTATATTATGAATCTAAACTTGTTGAAAACATCAAAAATAAAAAAAGTTCAATTTTAGGGTACCCGTGACCCGAACCGTGGATACCCGCCTCCCTTCGGGTACCCGCACAACGGGTACCCGCTGCTTGCGGTTCGGTTTCGGTTTTTGAAATTAGATACCCGCCCCGCGGTTACGGGTTACAAAAAAGCCACTACCCGCCCCGCCCCGTGAACACCCCTAGGTACAACCTTATAAACTGAGTCAAGCTCGATCTTAGTGTACATGTATGAATTGATTACGTATGTGAAAGTACTGAACTGTAATATGTGAAGTGTTTAAGTATAAATTGATTACCTATGAACCTTGATTAGTATTATTGAGCTGGAAATTGTCTATTAATTAATCGAGACAAATCTTCTCAAAATCTACGTTCTTGATCAACAAAAAGGCGTGCTCAAGTTGTGTTTCATAGTGGAGTGTATGTATAACCATTCATGTCCATTTAACTATGCATTTTTAAAATTTGATTAACTAACGTCTATACATGATCTAAACAATATCAGGGAAACAACATTATCCGTACCCATCTCATGTCGAAAAACCACATGGCTTTATTTCTATCAAGCTTTCTGGCCAAAGTGAATACCATCCATGGCAGGATCAGATGGTGAGGCTCATAGAAATAAATGGTTTGCAGGGTTTCATCGACGGTAGATTTAAAAACCCCAAAGAGAAGGGTGATTCTCAAAACACGGAGGGTGAGACTACCCGATATGAGGAATGGAAAAGATCAGATTCACTTGTCAAAGGATTGATATTTGGGTCGCTAAGTGAAGACGTGATGAATACTGTTGTCGGCGTCCCCACAGCCAGGGGTGTATGGAAGAAGCTAAATTTCGCTTACGGTACCCACAACATAGGTACTATTCATAATATCATCTAGAAGGGATTATTTATGTGTATCATAATAAATAAGCAGTAAAGTGTCATATGGCTAGGCATATTAACAGGAGTAGAAAATTCTCACACAGTTTATTCATAACTAGTATTTTACCCGCGCGATGCGGCGGGGTAAAATAGTTTCATTTGTCGACATAGGGGTGTTCAAAATTCGGATATAAACCGTTTTAACCGTAATCCGAACCGCTCCGTAACCGAAAAGCCGAAACCGTTTCAAATTCGGTTTAAAAGCCGAAACCGATTACCATAAATACTTTAATTACATAAAACTGAAACCGTTTTCAAATTCGGTTTAAAAACTGAAACCGATTACATAAAATAGTACAACTCAAATAGCATTATTTACAATATGTTTCAGCAATGATCTTAAACACTTTAAATACTTTAATTACGTAAAACTGTCAGAATTTAAATACATAATGAATGCTTTAAAACTGTCAAAAAATTAATTACAAAATAATGTCCTGAATTTAATGACAGTTGTACTATTTTAAAAGTGTTAAAATTGTTGCTTAAAGTTATTGTAAAACATGTTATATTATTTGTACTACTTAACTTAAAAAATTGTTTTAAAAAAAGAGCTAAATGCTTTATAGAGTAGTAAAGATATATGCAACCTTTCTAAATGGTTGAATCTAGTTTTTAAGATTACTACTGCAATGTTATAATTTTTGTAATCAAGGTTTTAAAACAAGTCATGCCCTGCTTGCAAGCTTCTCTAGATGGATTTAAAAGATCATTAAAATCAAATTCAGTTTAAGTCGAGTGAAGATCTAGCTCAGCCTTGTAATATATGTAGACAATGAAGTAGGTTGAGCCTTAAAGCATCGAGTCTTTTAATCTGAACAAACAAGTATGAAGTGATTATTACAAACCTTGGTTTGTAATATCATTATTACAACCATCTGTGTTTCTTTATCAATTCTGAATTCCGATTAACAACTAACGACGTCTATCTATGATCTAACTAAAATAGCAGGGACAGAACAA
The DNA here is from genome assembly GCA_947179395.2 of Pulicaria dysenterica. Classification (NCBI taxonomy): domain Eukaryota; kingdom Viridiplantae; phylum Streptophyta; class Magnoliopsida; order Asterales; family Asteraceae; genus Pulicaria; species Pulicaria dysenterica. The sequence goes on along the minus strand of OX359289.1, from coordinate 5,573,928 downwards.
TACTCCTCCTGCCCATCTAATGTCCAACCAAACGACTTTGTTTCAATCATGCTTTCTAGTGAAAAAAATTACAATCGGTGGCACGAACAGATGGTGTGCCTATTAGAAGGCCATGGTATGCTGGGTTTCATCAAAGACAGATCTGTGAAACCCATAGGCAAATGGAAGGAATGGGAAAGATCGGACACAATTGTGAAGAGATGGATATTTGGTTCGCTAAGTGAAAATATGGTAAAAGGAAAATGAAAAACTCAAATGGGTTGAACCTCTTTTAATAACTAAATAATCGTGCTCCCACTACCACTACCACTACCACCGAAGACAGAGGTATATATTCTAATAACTAAATATTGTTCATATTATAAAAATATGGTAAAAGGAAAATGAAAAACTCAAATGGGTTGAACCTCTTTTAATTAAAGTCTATATATACTCTAATCTTCGTTGACACAACTTTCTAAATGGTTGTTTAGAAGGTTACATACATTCTCTTAAATTTCTGTCATAATGTTAAAAGATTTTGTAGTTTCAGGTGTAATTAAGTTGGTTGATTGAAATTTGAAAATGCATCTTGAAAAAAATAATCGAAATCAAATTTTGTTTAGTTCAAGTGAAGTTGGGGACTCCGTTTATATGTCTATGATCTGTTATCTTGATAATACATCGAATAATCCACTTGCCTCTCATATGAGAGTTCAAGGATCATATCTCGGAGGCTTTAATCAATATAAATCAATGTCTATAATGATAATGATTTATTAATAAGATTTATTATTTTGGAAAAATCAAATGTCTTCAAATAATGATTTCATAATTTACGGTTGGGTAAATATAAATAATCAAAATACGCCTATTAACGAGCACTAACAATATTTACAAATTATTCTTGCATTAAGAGAGTTTCTCAAGCTTTATATATATATATATATATATATATATATATATATATATATATATGAAAAAGTTCAAACGATAATCTTTTTTTCATATAAAAACTGTTAATAACATCATTAGTGAATTATTAATAGGGTTATTTTGGTCATTTGTATCTTTACCTAAACGTGAGTTGCGTTCAGATGGACCGTCATTAATGAGAGTTTATTTGAGAAGTGTTTCTTATTGCTTTAAACAAACAAATGGCTAAGAATTACAATGGCTCATTAATAGACGTAATTCATGGTTGGAAAAATGTATAAATGACGAAAGTACGTACCACTATTATTTGCCGGTGTTACAAATTGTTCTCATACAAAAACAATTTTCGGTTGAATTTTATCCTATATATACACACACATATACCTATATGGCTATATATATATACACACACACACACATACATACAGGGTTCAAACGAGATTGATTTTGGTGCGTGAACTACGAGACCAAATGTGTGTTATTTATTAAAATAAATCAGTAACTAATAATATGCTAATGGCATCATTAAAACTACGGACATCACTGCCATTTAATGGCAATGAAGGTATTTTAGAAATATCAAGATTTGTTAAATTATTCTCATTAATAACAATTTATCTGAACGCAATTTACGGTTGTGCATATATATAAATTATCAAAATACCCTTACTAAAGAGTCAATATTGGTTGTTACAAATGGTTCTTGCCGGTCTTTTAAGAAAACAATTCTCATATGAACTTTTCTATACACATATAAAACCAAGATAAAAATAATAATAAGAACTTAAATATGGGTAAGAACCAACAAATAGTTGAATGCATTTACGAATTAACTAGATTAATGATTATGTATGTTAATTACATTGCTTCTTGAGTTTTTAGAGAATTTGGATTAAATAATTGATAAGATATTAATGAAAAAAATGCATCTAAGGTGACACGCAACCTATTTGTTTTTATATATCTCCGATTATCTTCACAGTTTTAAACCAAACTTACAAAAATTAATTTCTAGATACAGTTAACTCGATTTATAGATTCATTTCACTCCATTTGTTTGTTAGTTTTTGGTTCTTATCGATATTTAATTTCTTATTATAACACACATATATATGTATACACATGCACATTAATCTATGTAATTTTGTCATAATTATATATCTCCATGAATTCTTTTCTTGTGGCAATTACCTAGGTCTTGCACAGAGCATACCGCTACATAGAGCAATAGTGCAATGTGACTGGGAGACAGCCCAACAACTTTTCAACCAGGACCACAATGCGTTGACTGTCAAATTAAATCGCTGGGGCGACACACCGCTCGACATTGCCATTGATTCAAATGCAAATATCGATTTTCTTGAGAATCTTTTGGAGAAGATAGACACCGAGTCACTTCGAACTTCAGTAAATCATTATGGATTAACGCCACTACATAATGCGGCATACAGTGGGAACCTTGAGGCTGCGAAGAGGCTTGTGGAAAAAGACCCTACTTTGTTATTCATTTCAAATGGGAGTAATTATGCACCTCTCATTGTCGCTGCTCATAGTAAGGAAACTTTTCAATATCTTCTTGAGGCCTCCAAACGACACATTCAACTTTCTGAAGGTTACGACAATCCCTTTAAATACCGTGCTATTTTAGATGCTGCACTTGATGAAAGAATGATTGGTGAGTTATTTCTCTACCGAGAGGTGATATATCTTCCTACTATTTCCTCCATCTTATACTCCTACTTGATCAACACACAACTATCTAAATCAATGGAGGAGGTGATGAAAAATTAAGAATTAGTGGATTTCACATGTCACGATCACTGGTGATGAGTAGGAGGATGTAATAAAAAAAATAATGCTACGATATATATATCATTTTTCTTCCCAATAAATTAGTATTACATCCTTCAAGGCATATGATCTAATTTAAGATATCATCCACCCATATATATATATATCTTTTACTTACATGCAGATGTAGCATATGACTTGATCAAGGAGTACCCGCACCTTGTTAGAACCAGGCCTTTCGATGAGTTCTCTCCATTATCGTCCATGGTGAAAAAGGCGGACTTATATTACAGTGGAACACAATACAACTTCTACCAAAGATTTATATACACTCGTAAGTTTCTTAACTCACCTCGCTCGCTCATCTTACATCATTCCATCTGAATCATGAATAATAACTTACACTTGATCAATCTTGTTAGATTTTCATGAATATCTTAATGGCCTGTCCAGATTCTTGTTTGAATCAATTAATCTACAAGTTAGAGTAACATATATGTGTTCATGTTGATTTCTCTGTTTGTGCTTGGGTTTTGTGATCAGTCCAATTGTACATGTTCCTCTTGATTTCTGTATGTGTTCTTTGATGGCATTGAACAACCAGTAATCCCAATAGAAATCGTTTTTCAGTATGTACAATCAGGGACCACACCCTGTATTTATAGGTTTGTGTATGTAACTACCATAGAACCATCACAATGGCAGTTTACACCCAGGAATTCTACACATTGACACTTTTAGTCCCTACACTTTCTAATAGATACATATGTGTGTATAAATGATTTTTAGTCCACAACCTAACAATTTCCCACTTGGACTATACAATCATATACTCACATAGTCAATACTGTATCTAAACTGAATTACACGTGTAAGTAAATTTTAAAGAAAGTTATCCAAAACAATCTCGTCCATTAGTGATAATAACACAAGAACCAAGGGGGCATTCGTTGTCAACATGCAACTAAACCCACAATGATTACTAATGTTATATCAACTAAACGACATAGATTAAGTGTAGGTGTGTAGCATGGAAATTACATGTCAAATGATATGCACATGCCTATTTCCAACTGGTCCAACTTTAACCAAATGAGATCAGAGTTCAAAATCAACTGAAACCTTAAAACCGTATATATGATCATATATCAATACTCTGTGCATAAATATACAAATCTATAATGTAGTCAAAGACCACCTATTAACTTTATACCCATATGATTGGCATGCTCTTGAAAAATCATGGGTGGTAATGCCTTAGTAAGCAGATCTGCAAACATAGATTTGTCCTTATATGCTCAATACTTATATAACCATTTTGAACTCTTTCCTTAATAACAAGAAACTTTATGTCTATGTGCTTAGACTTTAATGAGTTTCTGTCGTTATTCGAATAGAGGACTGCAGCACTGTTGTCACAGTACAACTTTAGTGGTCTTTTTAACCAAATAGTTATTTGCAGTCCCATAATGAATTATGCAGCCATACTGCGTGATTTGATGCCTCATAACATGAAACAAATTCGACTTCCATAGTTGAGGCTGCGATAAGTGTTTGCTTTGAGCTTTTCCAAGATATCGCACCCTCAGCTAAAAGACAAGTATATCCTGATGTCGATTTGTAACTGTCTTAGCATCCAGCAAGTCGGAATCAGAATACCCAATGATCTCAAGTTTTTCCGACTTCCTGTAAGTGAGCTTAAAGTCCTTTGTTCTCTAAAGATACCTCATTACTAGTTTGGCTGCAACCCAATGTTCTCTTCCTGGATTGCTTTGGTATCTACCAAACATTCCGACAATGAAGGCCAAGTCTGGACGAGTACAAACTTTTGCATACATCAAACTTCCCACTTGCTGATGCATAGGGAATCTCTTTCATAAACTTGGAATTAACCTTATTTTTCGGACATAAGCTAAACTTATCTCCCTTTGAAATGGGAGTATCATGTGGCCTACAATTTTGCATGTTAAACCTTTCTAGTACCTTTTCGATGTATGCCTTTTGTGATAATCTCAGGATTCCTCGTGAGCGATCACGATGAATCTGTATACCAAGCACATATGATGCTTCACCAAGATCTTTTATATCAAACTACTCTAAAAGATATTTCTTGGTTTCCCGAAGCATCTCTACATCGCTACTAGCAAGCAAAATGTCATCCACATAAGGAATCAACAAGACAAATATCTTCCCACTGATCTTATGATACACACAGTCTTCAACAGGGTTCACCTTAAAGCCAAACGAGAGAACCACTTGATGAAACTTTTGGTACCACTGACGAGAAACTTGTTTGAGCCCATAAATGGATTTCTTTAGTTTACAAACCACTTTGTTTCCTTCTTTGGAAGCAAACCCCTCAGGTTGTGTCATGTAAACGGTTTCCTCAATGTCTCCATTGAGAAAAGTTGTCTTAACATCCATTTGATATAGCTCAAGATCGGAATGTGCTGTAAGTGCCGTAAGAATTCTAAAGGAATCCTTTGAAGATACTTGAGAAAAGGTTTCCTTATATTCAATGCCTTCCTTCTGAGTAAATCCTTTAGCAACAAGACGAGCCTTTTATCTCTCTACGTTGCCTTGCACATCCCGCTTGCTCTTGTATACCCATTTACAACCAATCGGTTTCGCATTTGGAGGCAATGGGACGAGATTCCTAACGTCATTGTCTTTCATAGATTGGATTTCCTCATTTATGGCATCTATCCAATTTTGAGAGTTAGAACTTTTGCTTGCTTGGCGAAAGTGAGAGAATCACTTCCCACTAAGCCAACGTATTCCCTATGTTCTCGGAAAAAATACAACATAATCATCAGGAATTGCACTTTTCCTTTCTCTCATGGATCTTCTTAATGGCATCTTATTCTCTTGATTTGAGGATGTTGAATTTGAATTTATTGCTCTTCAAAAATGGGTTGATGAGCAACTTAATGATCTTGATGCACATTATTATCATCTTGTTGGGCAGGAATTATGACATTGTCTTGTGTTAGGAAAAGAAGCTACTGAATTTTCCTCAAGAACAAAGTCATTTAACTTATCTTCCCCCAAATTCAATATCCTCAAAAAATCAAGCATTTCCTATCTCAAAGAAGGTTCGAGATTTTGGATCATAAAACTTATATCCTTTTGATCCTTTGGCATATCCTACAAAATAACTACTAAATGTCCTTACGTCTAACTTCTTCTCACTAGGCCTGTAAGGTCTAGCTTCAGCAGAACAACCCCCAAACACGTAATTGTTTTAAGACCGGTATCCTATCCGTCCATAATCCATAAGGGGTTTTAATAGTAGCTTTTGTAGGAATCCTTTTGAGAATATACATTGCAGTTTCTAAAGCATCTCCTCATAGAGAATGTGGTAAATGAGTATGACAAATCATACTTCTAACCATGTCTTTTAGAGTCCTATTGCGTCTCTCAGCTATACCATTTATGGTTGAAGAACCATCCATGACATATTGAGGTACAATACCAGACTCGTCAAGGAATTTAGCGAAAGGGCCGGGTCGTTGTTTACCTGATCCATCATATCTACCATAATATCTACCTCCATGATCAGATCTCACAACTTTGATAGTTTTGCCTAGTTGATTCTCAACTTCGGCTTTGAATGACTTAAATGCTTCAAGAGCTTGTGACTTCTCGTTTATGAGATAAAGATAACCATAACGAGATCGAGTAATCATGAATGAACATAATAAAATATCGTTGACCATTCCAAGAAGCTATTGGGAATGGTCCACATATATCGGTATGTATTAGTTACAAACGTCACTAACTCTATTAGCACTTAAAGTTTCTCTTGTTAGTAAATTTCCCCTTTATGCATTCAATACATACATTGTCATCATGTTCATGAAATGCATCAAGAATTCCTTCTAACATAAGCTTGTCAAGTTTCTGCTTAGAGAATGACCCAAACGCTTATGCCATAATGTGAAAGAACTCTCATTTGGAAACTTACCTTTCGTACCTTTAGTTTCAGTGTTATGGGACTCATTTACTGAATGTATTATATCAAGTAAATATAGATTGTGCTAATCTGATAATTCAGCACTACCAAGAAATGAAGAAAAACTCTATTTTTCATTCTTAGTTATAAAAGAATATCCTTCTTTATTTAATACAGTAGTAGAAATCAAGTTTCTTCTAAAATTAGGTATTATAAAAGTATTCTTTAATTCTTGATACAATCCAGTACATAATAATAATCTAAAAGTCTCAATGCTTGTGACTTTAACCGATTTTCTTGCACCCATATAGATGTACTTTTGATCATTACTGGGCTTTCGGTAATTCAGACAACTTTGCATGGATACACTTATGCGAGTTGTTGCACCAGAATCCAACCACCAAGTGTATCCGGGTACTGAAACTAAATTTACTTCAGTAATAGCAAGAGCAAAAGACTTACCTATCTTTACATGCCAAGCGTAGTATTTCAGGCAGTCTCTCTTGAAATGAGAAGCTTCCTTACAGAAGTAATACTTATTTTCCTTCTTCTCATCCTTACAACCCTTGTGCTTCTTCCTTGACTCGGAATTTGCAATGTATTTGCCTTTCCTTTTCCTTGTTGGTATTTGAAGTTGATGCAAACTGAGCACTTTCAACCTTGTGTTGTTTCATCTTGTCTTCTTTTTTCACCAAAAGTGAGATAAGCTCATCAAGTGTCCATTTGTCCTCTTGACAATTGTAACTTACCTCAAGTTGGCTAAACTTTGATGGAAAGGAAAACCAACACTATTGTAACTAATCTTTGGACAAAGATACAATATTGTAACCATAGTTTTACATAGAAGTAAATAATAACCTAATAATTATAAAATCCAATTAAATGTTAAGTCTTCCTTTGGGCTGACTTTGTACATTCAATGACGGATATTTATAATTATTATGCATGATTTCTTTATGATTATCAATCTCTAATAACAATAATGACCTTCCTTTGGGCCGATCATTATCAACTAAAAGCCAAATCAAATAATTTTAATAATAATCCAAATAAAAAATTAACACAATAGAGGTTACTTTGGTAACATTTTGTATTAATTTATTAATATGAATTATTATTAAAACCTAAAAATGATTAAACAGTGTATTCATAATTTCACATAACCCAACTTAAAAAAAAAAGCCCAAGAAAATAAAACCCAATTAAAAGGTATCTAAAGTTAAAAATTATCCTTTAAAAGAAAATAGATAGTTATTATGGAGGAATGAATATTTAAAAATAAATTTAAACAATTTGGGTTTTAATGGGAAATAGAAAACCCTTATGCTTTTATAAAAGGGAAAATTACCATTTTTGCCAACATACTATTCACCTTTTTCTAATTTTACAAACATTCTTTTTATTTTATCAATTACACCATTACATTTTCAATATTTTTTCAATTTTACCAACATTCTTTTTATTTTATCAATTACACCATTACACTTTTAATATTTTTCCAATAAACACAAGGTTTACCTACTAAGGCTGACAATTTGGGTCGGGTTCGTGTTATTGGGTTCGTGTTGTTCGAGTTCGGATCAGTTTCTTGTCGACCCAATTTCGACCTATTTATTTTCGTGTCAGGTTCAGGTCGTGTCACTTTTTTCGTGTTGGGTTCGGGTCGTGTTTCGTGTCAACCCATTTCGGTCAAAAGTATTTGACTAGTATTTTTTTTATTTTCGATTATGGTTTTCGAATACGGGTTTCGGGTACGGTTATCAATTACGGTTTTTGATTATAAGTTTCAAATACGGTTTTGGATTAAACATAATATAAACCATAAATGAAAAGAAATTCTTAAAATTATATGAAAATGGAGAAAAAAAACTTTGCAATAATATTAAAAAAAAACAAACTATGCAATTTAGAATTAGGAAATCACGTACTGAAGTAAATTTGCAAAGGTTTATAGTTAAGGCTCTTATTTACGATATATAAATTTCTTATATTAACTTTTTTTAAAAACAAATTATGCAATTTATAATTACGGAAATCACGTACTAAAGTAAATTTGCAAAGGTTTATAGTTAAGGCTCTTATTTACGATATATAAATTTCTTATATTAACTTTTGTAGCTTGATGTTTATCTAATTGTTAACTAGTCAAATACTTTTTACTGAAATCGGTTGACACAAAACACGACCCAAACCCGACACGAAAAAAGTGACACGACCCAAACCTGACACGAAAATAAATAGGTCGAAATTGGGTCGACACGAAACTGACACGAACCCAATAACACGAACCCGACCCAAGTTGTCAGCCTTACCACTTAGTAGGTAAACCTTGTGTTTATTGAAAAAATATTGAAAGTGTAATGGTGTAATTGATAAAATAAAAAGAATGTTGGTTAAATTAGAAAAATATTGAAAATGTAATGGTGTAATTGATAAAATAAAAAGAATGTTGGTAAAATTGAAAAAAAATGAATAGTATGTTGGCAAAAATGGTAATTTTCCCTTTATAAAACTCGGTGGGTGGGGTAATCGTTTTCAAGAACCGAGGAGCCCTATGGCTTCGTCTATACGCATCCATAGCCTAAACCCATACGCTATCGTTGCTTTTTCAAGAACCGAGATACATTGGCTTCCCTATGTACCCATTATTGATAAAAGCACCCTGTTGTCTTTATCTCCATTTCAAAATCAGGGTTTTCTCCCTCACGTTAAGATGCCCGGTTGTCTCTCTCCCTTATGCGAAACTAGGTTTCGCCTGGTTCGTGACATTACTCGGCGGTTTCTCACCTCTTCGGTGGTCATCTTCATTCTCGATGGTCTCGCCACTGTTCTTCAATAAGAACTAAAGTTTTACCCTTTAACCACCGCTTCGTACCGTCCCTTCAAGGGCTTTCCTGTGTTTGATGGTCGCCTGAAGTATGACCACTCGTTTTCATGAAAAACCCTCTGGTTTCACTTCAATGGTCGGTGCAGCGGTTACGATGTTGGCGGTTATTGACCACCACGGTGGTGGCGGTAGCGGTGGTGGCAACCGCCGTCGGTGTTACCGAAACCGGCGGTGGTTGTGTTGGAGAGACAACCTGTAATCGGAGTTCCTTAATTGGTGACAAGACGGACAACAAGAAACGGTTTTGGCTACTGTTTATAATGTAACCGCCGCTTTCTTCTCCGTTTGTGTTCTCCGATTCCGGCCACAGTAAGGGTTTCTTTAATGGGTGCCGGCAGTGGTAATGGCTTTGGCCGCCGTCTGGGTTTATCTTTATTTGATAAAAAATCGAACCCTAAATGATGTTTCCGATAGGGTTTCCATCTTGATTCTTTATCACTGTTGGTTCTTGAATCTTTGTATAAAAATCGATAAATGATGTACATTTGGTATAAAATACCAAACAATCTGATATCATTGTCTTAGTTGGGTAACACAAAATGTTTGTATCGAATACACAGTTTAAATCTTCTTCATGAATCATCTAATTTCTATCTATGAATCAGAATCATCAAATCATGTGTTTTGTTTTTTGTTATAAAGATGAACAGATGAAACAAAAGAAAACAGTTATGTATCTTTAAAACCCCTTTAACACAGATTTTCGATAAGCAAAGAAAACAATAAATTTGATGATACTGTAAAGCGGTAAAAACAATTTCAAACAGAATCTGAGAAAATAGGCTCTGATACCAATTGTTAGATTTTCATGAATATCTCAATGGCCTGTTCAGATTCTTGTTTGAATCAATTAATCTACAAGTTAGAGTAACATATATGTGTTCATGTTGATTTCTCTGTTTGTGCTTGGGTTTTGTGATCAGTCCAATTGTACATGTTCCTCTTGATTTCTGTATGTGTTCTTTGATGGCATTGAACAACCAGTAATCCCAATAGAAATCGTTTTTCAGTATGTACAATCAGGGACCACATCCTGTATTTATAGGTTTGTGTATGTAACTACCATAGAACCATCACAATGACAGTTTAAACCCAGGAATTCTACACATTGACACTTTTAGTCCCTACACTTTCTAATAGATACATATGTGTGTATAAATGATTTTTAGTCCACAACCTAACAGATCAATCTTCACAGAGATTTATATATGATTGATGAGACGTACACCAATCCTAATTTCCAACTAGAATCAAATACTACACAAATTTATACTACTTCCCTACAAGTATTGAACATAGATAAAAACTCAAGTGTTGATACATACTACACTAACATTATTAAACATAACAAGTTTTCAACTTTTCATGATACAAATTAGAGATCACTTACAACTTACATATATCGATGAATATGTTCCCGACTCTTAATTTTATTTTAAGATTTTGTTTCTAGCAATACTTTTGATCAAAGGCTTATTTGCTTTTGAAGATGTGCCGATTGGTAAGATCGTAAGGGGCAATAGTACTTACGATGTCCAAGATATTGAGAATCAAGAGACGGTTGTCTCAAGATGCTGGAGGAGCTGCTTTCGCACTGGTCTTGTTCACTTTACCTTCAACTAAGTATATTATTTTAAGTTTTATTGAATATAAATAGGGTGAAGCTCAATCAACAACCGTTTTTCATTAATAGGGGTATTTTGATCATTTATATATGTATCCAACCGCGAATTACGTCCGGGTGAACTGTTATTAATTTGCAAGACTTAATTTTCCCAAAATACAATTCACTAATGCGTCATTAATGAGCTATTAATAAATCATTAATGAACGATTAATGAATCAATAATGAGCAGCAAATTTTTTTTAACTATTGCTTAATTTCAATCAAGGACTAAGTTTGGTTCTTGCAGTTCTCGTAGGAAAAAAACAGTTCTTATTTGAACCCTCCCCCATATGTATATAAGGAAGCATTCATCATATGAGAACTGTTTTTTCGTATGAGAATTGCACAAACCAATAGCCCTTGATTAAAGCTAATCAATGGCTAAAGAATTTTTGGCGCCTTATTAGTGGCTCGTTAATGACACATTAAGGAGGATATTTTGGGAAAATCAAGCCATGCAAATCAATGATGGCTCACCTAAACGCAATTCATGGTTAGGTAAATATATATAAATGACCAATATATCTTATTAATGAGTTATTAACGGTGTTACAAATAGTTTTTGCATTTTTCGTATTAAAAAATAGTTCTCGATTGAACTTTTCCATATATTAACGAAAAGATACCCTATTAATGAGTCATTAATAGTAATTGGGGACGGGGTAAAACCGAATATTATTTACAAGGATGGGGACAGTGATACCCGGCCGGATTACTATTTACGTTACTTATTTTATCTTTATATTTTATAATATATCATATATAATATTAGTTATATATAAAAGATATAAATATGTTTTAAGAATCCCAAGTTCTTTCACTTTTTCTATAAGTTCTTTGGCGCCTCTCTTCCAATGTCTCTCCCAAATAGCCAATTGGCAACCACTTTTTCTACAATGTTATATAATGTTAGTATAATCATTTTCTTAAACTTGTGGCAAATCCCAACGGGAATCCCGAGGTAAAAAAATTACCGTTTAACTTTATATAGGTATCCACGCGGGGATCCCGGGTTGGAGAAACCGAATGCTAACCCAAAGGAGTAGCAATAGCGGTGTTCCCGAACCATCTTTCTTTTACCCGAAGAAGCCGAAGCCTCTAGGGCTATGCAGTACGCATGGCCATCAACTAATAATTTTTTTTTTCATTTTATTGTTTTTAAAAAATAAATTTATTTACATAAGCTAGAAACTATTTCTTATATAATCTTCTAAATATTTTTTTATTTTTTTCCACCAGAATATTCTTTTTAACTCTCATCAAAGTTTTTGCGTTTTGTTTCTGGTTAAAAAATATATATAAAAAAGATTTACCTTAGGATACTTCTATTAACAACAAATTAAAAATTATAATACCTTTTTTGTAAATTTGAAAATTTATAATTATGATAGAAAGTAATAATTCACTTTATTGACAAACTTTAATATTTATATTACCTCTTTTCATGTTTCTTTTGAATAACATTATTATATAATATGCTTTAATGCTTAAAATGTATTAAAAAGGGTTAAATATAGATTATTTAAAATAGGTTTTAGAGATTGAATATGCTAAACTAGAAACACCATTTCCTTTTATATACTTAAAAAAGTAGGCGGTATGATTATGATTGTTAATTAATGACCGTACAACAAAGCACGTACCTAAAACCTCGTTATTTAACAAAAACTAATTTTATTTCATATACATGTAGACGTCATCCAAAGGATTTATGTCAAATTTTGGGAAATCACACTACTATACGGTACGTAAAGACTTGATCTCTGGTTAACTTTATCTCATATTAAACTTGCAATAATATCTTGTGACAAATAAATTAACATTTCACATCTTCTCTATTGGTGTTTTAACGAACTCTAAACTTGCTGGTATGCACGAATAGCGCCACATTTTGGATAATAAGGTGTTAATCAACTTGAGAAATTACAAATTAATTGTTATCAAGTTTACTTAGTTACCTTTTTTCGAAAAGCAATTTTATTTACTTTCTAAGCTTGAGTAATCGGTTTATGTCAAATTAATTATAGTATCTCACATCAAGCACCTCAAGAAAGATAAAGCGAAGCACAAGACAACTCTTGCCTTACTCAAATGCATATGTGAAGAAGTTGGTAAAGTGCATCTTTACACTGATATCGAGGACTTTTTATACACGGCAATTAAAGTGGCGGTAGAGAGTGACACATCTGAGGCAATAAAGGAGATCGTTATGCATTTTCCGCAAGCATATGACTTGACCCACGTGTATTATGAATATAATACGACTCAATTGGCGATTAAAAACCGCAGCGAAAAGGTTTACAACTTATTGGTGCATGATTGGAGTTCGAAGATATATTTTTATAAAGAAAGGAAAGATGAAGATGAAAATAATATGTTGCACTTGGCTGGAGGATTGGCACCTATACACAAACTCAATGTGGTTTCTGGTGCAGCTCTCCAAATGCAAAGGGAGTTACAATGGTTTCAGGTAAATAAATTACAGATTTTCAATATATAATTTAGATTTTCACTTGCTTTACTAGTCGAAAATCACAGGAAGTCGAGAAATTGGTGAATTATAAGGAACGGGAAGCAAAGAACAAAAAACAAGAGACACCAATCATGATGTTCAGAAGAGAACACTCGAAGTTAAGAAAAGAAGGCGAAGAATGGATGAAAAAGACAGCAGATTCCTACACAATCACCGCCGCACTCATCATTACAATAGTTTTTGCAGCGGCCATTACTATACCCGGCGGAAATAATGACAACGGGAAAGCAGTTTATGCATCAGAACCTAGTTTCATCATATTTGCGGTCTCCGATGCAATATCATTGTTCACATCCACTACTTCATTATTGTTGTTTCTATCCATTCAAACAGCTCGTTTTCGTGATGAAGATTTTCTCCACAGGTTACCAAAGAGATTGATACTTGGCCTTGTGATGCTATTCTTGTCCGTGACATCTCTCATGGTAGCCTTTAGTGCGACTTTGTATCTTACATTTGGGCAGGAGAAGGCGTGGATCTTGATTCCGATAGCCGCATTAACATATCTGCCGATTACTTCATTTGTGACACTACAATTTCCCTTGCTTGTTGAGCTAATTTCTTCAACATACGGGCGCGGAATTTTTGGTAAAACAAAATGATTTTAGGAAATCAAGGGCTTGACGACTTGTGTTTTCATATGCATGTATCGATTCATTTTGGTAGTAAAGGATTACAGAGATACGTGTATTGTTAATTTCAATTAATAAGTTGACTTTACTCAAGAATGGTGGAGATTGTTAGGCTATCCGTTATAGTCCCCCTCTTCCCTTTCCTTACCCACTGACACGTACATCAGCGCCACATCAATTTTCCTTCCCTTCCCTTTCTCTTACCCACTACACCCGTTATACTCCCTCTTTCCCCTTTCCCCTTTCCCCCATTTTTTTATTTTTTTTATATTCAATAAATCATTATTAAACTAAATATTTTTTTCATTAATAATATTAAAAAAAGAAAATTACATAATTTAAATTTTCTAAAATACGATAATATTTAAAAAAAAGTACATAATTTTAAATTCCTAAATTGCGATAATAAAAAAAGAAAAGTACATAATTGTAAATTTAAAAACTACTCGTTCAAAGTCGGCCAACCGTACTTTTGTGCAACATCATTTTTCATTTTGATTGTTGCAGTAAAAAATGCTCCGTCAAGATGATTAGTAGGCGAGATGTAAAATTGGTAATCTTTTTCCATCTGATCCGCTGCTTGTAGTTCCACTTGTCGGTGGTCAACTTCCAATTGTTTTTCGCGAAGCGATATGAATCGTTTATTTTGCGTGTTCATATTCGACAAGTTGCTCAACAATGATGTTATCTCATGTCTCGACCCGGTTCCCGTCGATGTCGATGCCGGGCGCTTCGCACAGTCTCTCCCGGTGGGGCGTAAAAGCTCGTTTTCCTGCCCCGGTTCCTCTTCATTGTCTTCATCTTCTTCTTCGTTGAGGTCGATGGGAGCGCCAGCATCAGAAGACCCCGTAGTAGATCGAACATTGAAGTCGCACATTTTGCTCCGTTTTGAAGGACGGGAACCCAAACCCACGAGGGGTTGTGGTACCCATTTGGGAAATTGTTTAAGAAATTCCCAACATTCTTGGTGACCAAAAGATTACCCCTTATTTTGGTCCCAGTAGCAGATGTGAGCAGTTTTTAAAATATCTGCATCGCTCATTCCACTACGTCTTCCACCGTCGATGTTGGCGTAGATACCGGCAAAATTTGATACTTTTGCATTGATATCTTTCCACTTTGCATTACTTGATGAGGTGATCGGTAATCAGCCGGTTTGCCGAGTTGCTCTTGAAATAAACCCAAAACACGTTCCCAAAACCCACCTATATATATATATATAAAGTATAAATAAATAAACACTTATAAATAAATAAATATATATTTAACAATAATAATAACAATAAATAAATATATGTAAAAAACGTATAAAGAAATAAATATATATTTATATCATGTCCTTGCGCGTTTCCTACTATGGGGTCCTCTGAAATGCCAACCCAAGCCTTGACCAACGCCAACTCTTCCGCGGGTGTCCACGGTATTGCTTTTGCTCTCGTTGAAAATTTCTTTGGCTCGCCTTGTCGTCCCGAACACTTTCGCTGTACTTGAACCGGCGGTGGTTGTTGTTGCTGTTGTTGGGTATCCGGAACAAACTCCTCTTCGTCATCTTCGTCTTCATCTTCATATACAAGTTGGTGTTGTTGGTGTTGTTGATAATGATGTTGGTGTTGTTGATATTGAATCGGGTAGCTACCTTGGTGGACTTGAAAATTTTGTTGCATCGGGTAGCCAAGTTGGGATAGCGGAATTTGTTGTTGTTGTTGGGTAAGCATTCCCGTGTACGTAAATTGCGGGGGATCGAACATTGGGTTTGGTTGAGGCATCGGTTGAGACACGCCAAGAAAGAAAGGATGAAGAGAAGATGATAGAAAAGATGAACATCGGCTAAGCATTCCCGTGTACGTAAATGGCGGAGAGGTTGTGAAATTTTGGTTTGGATCCATGGATTGTTTTGTTAAAAAAATGTAGAAAAGATGAAGAGAAGATGATAGAAAATATGAAGATATAGAGATGAAAGGTGTAGAAAATTGTTGAATGAATGGTATATATATATATATATATATATATATATATATATATATATTGATAGATAAATTAAATATTTAAAATTAAAAAAAAACTAGCCGTTTGTGACCGTTGGTGGGTGGGGGGGGGGATTCGATGAGGAAGCGGCGAGCTCTGGAACCCGGATGTGTTGGAACCCGCCGAGACACCCACACCCGTAATGGTGTTCCTTGCTGAACCCGGTGCAAACTCACCCTTGGCCAGTCCCCATAACGGATAGTCTTATAATATTCTTAAGTAAGTCAAAGGTCAAAGGGTCTTTTTGTTATTCTCAATAGTAAAGGGGTTGTAGTTGTTAAGTACTCTTAACTACATATAAGAGTTGGTGGATGTAATCTGTATTCGTATTCATCAGTTAGTTGCAGGTCATAATAGATTAAATTAAAGTAAATATTCTACTTTTTTAGCTTATACATTTGGTACCATTCTTGTTATAACTTTATAACATAGTAGGTTATAAGCCCGCATAAATGCGGGCTTCTATTTTATGTTTTATTTGGTAAATATTTTATATAAATTAGACTTAAAAAATAAACTTTATAATTTTAGTATGTGAGCAATTACACTTAAAAGTTCTGCAAAGATTTAATCAACAAAATATAGTAATTGAAAACAAAACTACATACGAACATTAAAATATTGCCGCTTTTAATGATAGCCCAGTGTGTCTAGTTCTAGAAATTCTGGCCTATTAAGTGTTGAATATGTTAGTACCTAAGTTATTCAAAACCTGAGCTATAAGCTCATCGTATCTCCTTTTGTTTGATAAAGTGTAAAATTTGTGCATTCTAATTCGGTTGTATTATCAAACTTCGTTAATGAATGAAAATAATATTTACAAAATAATGATGATCAGCTGCCTAAAATATGTTTGTGAAACAATACCTACATCAAATTGAGCGGGTATGCGTCTGCCTTGAGGATATAACAATCAATTCGGGTTAAAAAACTCGAATCTATCGAACCATGTATGCTTCATAATAGATTTTCGTATGAAAAACTTAAGTTTTCAGGGGTGTTCTTCTTTTTTTGTTTTGCCTAGAACGTAGGACACACACACACACACACACACACACACACACACACACATATATATATATATATATATATATATATATATATATATATATATATATATATATATATATATATATATATATATACACAATAATCAGTAAACAGTTAGTTAACTGATTAACCATGTTAACTGCCAAAAAACCGAATTTACTTTAACAAAATAAAAAATTAATTCAGAATTTTCACATAGGCCAAATATCACGGTTTCATCTTATGTGACCCAATTGCACTGTTCTGAAGGTTGAACGGTATAACCGTGAGCCGTGATTAAATCCGGTTCAAAGGTAGTGACTAAACCGGACAATTGTGAACCGGGCGGTTTCACTAAAACTGGAATTAAACGGCTAAACCGGATCAATCCGCATTGATCTGGCGTTTACTAAAGATTTTTAACTGAAATCAAAAGATGATGGAAGACCTAAATATAGGCAAGAACATCATTCGGATTGTTTCTTAGAAGCAATGTGAGATCATTATATATATATATATATATATATATATATATATATATATATATATATATATATATGGTATGGTTAAACAAAGAACCTCCCTTAAACATAGAACCTAAAGAACCTCCTCTGGTGATGACACGTGGCACATAGTTTAGGGGCAAAAAAGAAAAATTAAAAAAAAAATCAGCGTCACCCTCCCAGCTTCCACCAAAATTTAAAAAAAAAACCTCACTTACTTTAAATGATCATAACTTGTTCGTTTTTAAGAATTTTAATAAAAAATTTATACCATTAGTTTCAGTTTTTCGTCCTCTTTCAAACAAGACCGGACTTGATATATTTCTAAATTTTTTTTTTTTTGAAATGCAAAGTTTGCATTTCGAGCTGGGTTCATTCAAACCCAAAATGCAAAATCCGTAGTTTGCATTTTGAGCTGGGTTCATTCAAACCCAAAATGCAAAATCCGTAGTTTGCATTTTGAGCTGGGTTCATTCAAGCTCAAAATGCAAAATTCGTAGATGCTGGGTTCATTCAAACCTAAATGCAAAATGCAAAATCCGTAGTTTGCATTTTGAGCTGGGTTCGTTCAAACCTAAATGCAAAATGCAAAAAACGTAAACATAATATATAAACATGTAGGTCATCTAGATGCTTCCAAAATGCAAAAATTATAAAAATGCAAAATGATCATTGGCTTTGGTAGCTGGAAAGACATTGAAAATGCAAGTAGTCACAAGTAAAGAAACAAATAATTGTTGGCAACATTTTGTAATCTGCAAGTCTGATCTTATGAGTGGAAGCTAAAGCTAGGTAGGTATATATATTGAATTTAAGGATATAATGAATAAATAGCTACGTAGCATATGCGGGTTGGAAATGTATATGATCATGCACCAATTAAGTAGCTATGTACACTTTCATTTACACACACACACCAAACTGGAAAATAATTTCTGAAGACTCACCCACGCGCCTCCCTTCAAAACTCCTGGCAAAGCAAATTAAAAAAAAACACTACTCAAACATTTAAAATATCATAACTTCTTCGTTTTTAAGAGTTTATGGAAGAAAATTATATCATTATATTCCTTTTTCCGTCATCTTTCAAACAAGACTAGACTTGATATATATATTTCTGAAACTTCTTTTATTTTTGAAAATGCAAAATTTTCAAATTTTGCATCTTCATCTGGGTTTCATTTACAAAATGCAAAAAAAAAAAAAAAAAATGCAAAAAATCGAAGATGCAGTTCATGCATATGCTTCCAAAATGCAAATTATGAAAATGAAAATGCAAATCCACAACTGTCGTTTGCATTTCAGCAACCCCATTCAAATAAAAATGCAAAATACATATTCGAAATCCAAAATGTAAAAGTTACTTATTCAATCCAAAAATACAAAATCTATACAGAAAATACAAAATGATAATACCTTGTAATTGATGAAGAGCTTTAGCATCAATTTTAAGAACCAACTCACACCAATTATATATGACGCATTAGACCCACGATTGCAAGATTGAGAAAAAAATCATCGGTTCCATAAAATTAAATTAATTCTTGCTGCTTCAAATTGCAAAATTGTTGGTTCCAAATTAATTCTTAAGACACCGACCAACGATTGCAAATTGCAAAAACTATGCATCGTTCCCCATAAATTAATTCTTGGTGTCGATTAAAAATTCTTGCTGTTGATTCCAAATTGCACTTCTCGATTAAATAATTCTTGTTGTCGGTCGGAATAGGATGAGGGAGACGAAGGCAGAGGGTGGGGGTGCTGTCGGTCGGAGCAGGAGAGGAAGCGACGATGGGGAAGGGGCAGGAGAGGAAGCGACGATGGGAAAGGGGCAGTGGTTGAAGAGATAAATAAAATGTTTTCCATGTTTACCCTTCTTTTAAAATATACTTCATAATTAATGTATGATAATTACAAATTTGCCACACAAAATATAAGCTCTTGATCAATATATATATATATATATATATATGGAGATGTCCTTGTTTTCACTCAGCTAGCGATGTGAGATATGATTTTCTTTTGTTTTCTTCTTTCAGACTTAAGAGTCCATAAGTTCATCAAGTAATAATAAACAATTGTCTAATTCACTGTGATTCTTTTTCCTTAGTATTTTTTAAACTGCAGTATTTTAATTCAATAACTAATGTTTTAGCTTATACGTATATTTAGATTAGATGATTAAAAATAAAGAATAAAATTATTGAAGAGTAATGTATATATAAAGTTATAAATAATAAATGTTAAAGATTGTTGTTTTATGTAAGTTCAAATATTTAATTACAAATTTTTTTGTATTTAGGTACTTTCATAGTATTCAAATTAATAAGTATATCATCCGGTTTTTAAGTATGGTTCAACCGGTTGGACCGATGAACCATTATGACGTCCGGTTTAATGACCAGTCCAGTTTTAAAAACCATGTCCAATTGTGAAACTCATGAGAAGACATATAAATAGTCAACTGGTTTTATATGTATCTCTTTGTATCTTCTTATGTGGGACAAAAAATCATCTAATTGAGTGTCACGTCAGATTTAGACCTAATGTAAGAGCAATGAATCAAACACAACATTAACATATATAAAATATGTAATTACTGTAATACCCGTTTTTCGATCATGTATTTATTTTATTAATGGAATAAAGAGTTGATTATTCGTTAGTAAATAAATATATATATTGCACATCAGATATATATCTTTATATATATGTTCTACTGTCAAATAATACCCTGATGCGCAGATCGAACTCCGTGGTGAGTTCGTCGAGAAAATTTATGGGGATTGAAGATATTTCAGAGAGAAATTTATATACGAATTGTATATATACTAGTTATTTATTCATGGGTTGAATCAGTTCAAAAATTTAAAGACGCAACTGAAAAGACGAACACGCGCCGCGTACGTGACATGTTACGCGACGCGTAAACAGTGAATTATTGAGATCTCAGTGGGTGGCTACTTTTCCGGAGTGGAGAATAACTTTTAAAAAAGTATTACGTGGAAAGCTGCCGAAAATAAATCGAATCTTTATTATTTTATTGTGCGCGCCGCGTACGAAAGTAGTTACGCGCCGCGTAAACTCACTTTCCAGCCTATATATATATATATATATATATATATATTTATATATATAGAACACTTATTCAGCCGTTTTGAGTGTTCATATTTCGATTATAAACTCTCTCTACGCTATATATACGAGTTGGTAAAGCAGAGGACTTGTTTGGAGGTGTTAGGAAGCTCGGGTGGTGTTATTTTGTATATCGGAACGTAGTTGTGTTACCCGTGAGTCTTTCGGAACGGCTCTAACATTCAAGAAGTGATCATCTAAGAGGTATACTTCTGGTTTTATGTTTTTATGATTACATATAAACCTTAGATGCATGATTAAGATGTATGATCATGAAACAAGTATGTTATGATGATTTATCTTTTAAGATTACATTTTGATGTTAGAAATCGTATTATCCAGTATTATATACATGATTGAAATCATTATAAGATATAGATATATTCTGGAATGGTTAGAAAGTGTTGTTAATGATCCATTTGAGATTTATGAGTTACGCGGCGCTTAAAGTCCTATGGGACGCGCCGTGTAAATTGACGAAGCAGAAACTCAGATTTCATTCTATCAATATTTTAGATGGTTTGGGATATTTTAGATACTGTTTTATACAGTAAGGCTTATGATTGGGATATATGTGTTGAAATATTGTTGTAGGATGTTTCCGGTATACGCGAGGATATTTCCGGATTATTACTATGATAGCTTAGTAAATTTCAGAGACTACTGCTATGAGGTGAGTTATCACTACCTTACTCATTATGATACGATACGTATATATTGTAAGTATATGTTATGTGTAAATATCTTTTACATGAAATGTTATATGATGATTACGTGCCATACGTGTTATATGTTATATGGCCGAACGGGTTGGTTAAGATCGACTTGACAATCCGGAGGTGGCAAGGTTGGTATTTTATACCATCTCAGATGCAGGTGGCATCACAGGTCAGGTGGACCATATGTGGTAGGGTCATGTGAACCGTATGTGCTTATGTGACTATGTGGTATTATGCCTACGGTGTGTGCTATCCGCATAAGGTGTAAGTACTGTGTTCTCACTATGCTTTATGCTTACCTGTTGTTATAATATTCTTTTCAGGTACTTCGGGTAAGGACAATGGAATGTCTCTGGCTTGACAGCAATGTTTCCGCACTCTGATTTTATAATGTTTTCGAGTAACGTCTGGTTTGTAACAGTTTTGTACATTTGGATGTTGGAAATAAAATGTTTGGATTTTCCTTTTACTTTGAGATTGTTACGATAATACTTCACAAGTCGATATAACCAGTTGGATGGTGTCTAGAATAGTTGCTTCGGCTTGCTTTTGGATTTTCCGAAAGGTCACGCACCGAAAGGATCCTGCCTCCCGACCGACCTGCCTGGCCATTTAATTTGGTAGTCAAAAGTGAATGTATTTAGTAATTGTTTTTAAAAAAAATGTTTGGGGCGTTACAACTTGGTATCATAGCCTTGGTTTGAGAGAATCGGGCATATACTTGTTATGTGTACCGGACTTAAACCTTGGTTCTATTTTTGTTTTTGAAAATTTTGTTTTTCAAAAGAAGGTTGTCATGCGGAACTTCGTGTCCTGGTGATTAGGTTATGTATATATATGTGTTTGGACTTATATTATGGATATGATGATAATGATTTATGTTATATGGTTAATTTATGTACTCGTAAATACTATCTGCTAGGTAGAGTATTAAACATATAGTTTTAGAATATTTGATTTGGTCTTATTGCATGTTCTTGTTTGATTGTTGCTTTAGGAAAGAATCAACTATTTGAACGCCTATAGGTTTAATATTATACTTAGTATGTATTTATAAATGCATAAATTTATATATGACATAATGAC
The DNA here is from genome assembly GCA_947179395.2 of Pulicaria dysenterica. NCBI lineage: Eukaryota > Viridiplantae > Streptophyta > Magnoliopsida > Asterales > Asteraceae > Pulicaria > Pulicaria dysenterica. Next base: position 5,551,052 of record OX359289.1, on the reverse strand, counting down.
GTGATGAGGAGAAATAGACATACTTTAGCTGTTTTGCTTTAGTATAAGGATGAATAGGCAATGACCTATAGATGATTATGAGTAATATGCTATGTAATTAGCGATGTGGTCTCATGCTATTAAGGATACTTTAGGCCATGTATGATATTAAATATATAGTTTTAGAATATTTGATTTAGCCTTATCGCATGTTCTTGTTTGATTGTTGCTATAGGGTGAAACCAAATATTCTACTGTCTGTATTCTTAATATTATACAAGGACTAGTATCTGCATTGTATTTGACGTATATGAAGAGATTGATTGATGCGAGAATGTTTAGCATAAGTTTTATGCGATGAGATGATTATATATGATGTGATAAATGATTCATGACCTAAACTTGTGAATCGAGAAACCGAGGGGTAATGACAAGATCGAATGTATATAGTGTGTTGGTAATAATAAAATGGCTAGTATTATTACAAGCACATGATATTCATTAGAACTTGTCATAATCATAAGAAATCTTGTGAATCAAGTGAGGGGTATTATGTGGTTAAACGTGCCTATAGTTAGAAATACTTGTTAGAGTGATAAGTATTTAAACTTCTAAGTATGATTGAAAGGCATGTAGATATAAGTGAAAAGTTAAGGGAATTTTTAAAAGTAATGCCTACCCTTTTATAGTGCATTATTAGTATTCCATATGGTTTTAATGAGAAGGAACTTAAGCGCTAATATTACGAGTATTAGTATTTTGGGAATGGAAGTATTGCTAGTGAAGTAGTGAACCTATGATCTAGACTTAACCTTTCAGCGGATGATATGTGTCGGGAAAAAGTGACTCTGGAAAATGAGATTTCTAGAGGGTAGAGATTTACCATGAAGTTTCGAGGAATCCAATTTGTATGTGACGATAGTGACGAACGCAGCTCTTACGTTTAAGGAACAGCTACCTAGAAGAGTGATGGATGAATGGCTGCATTTGCACCAATACTCCCATTTGCGAAGGGAGGATAGTTAATGAAGAATAGCGTCGAGACAATGTGATGCAGTGGATCAGATGATAGAAGCAGCCAAGAAAATGAAAATTTTCTTAGAGATGAAAGCTAAGAAAAAGATAAGAAATCAAGATTTAGTGAAAGTGCAAGGAGAGAAGGACTGATGTGTACAAATTACGAGAAAGGGGTATAGTGTAGAATGCCAACTAGGAATGATGACAAATTGCTACAAGTGTGGCAAAACCTAGGCATATGTTTAGAGACTACCCAAATGAATTAAAAGTATGACACAAGAAGAAGAAAAAAAATATGATGCGTGAAGGTTAAAGGGAAATCATTTCAAATGATTACGAACGAAGAGAAGAAAGAACATGTTGTGAGCGTAGGAACTATAGTGATAGGTCAATAAAGTTTTCTGTAGACCTTATACTGACAGTTAAATAAGAGTGATACGGAATAATGGACATAGACTGGCGGGGTTTTTACCAAGCCATTAGTTTTGTGCAAGCAAAGGATTATACGAATCTAAGTGGGGGAGAAATATCAAATTAAACGAAAGGAAGGAAGTAACGTATGTTGCATTAAGGCATAAGGTATATCCGTAAAGAATATACCACCTTTCTTACATACGTGGTAGATGGAAAGCTTGAGAAGAAGGAAGTTGATTGTGAAAGATGTGCCGGTGGTAAGTGAAGATCTAAACGATATACTAGAGACGGCATTTAGGATTTGTTATTATGAGTTTGTTGTAATGACATTAGGTTTTAAAATTGTGCCAGATGTTTTGATAGATTTGATGAGTATAGGTTGCCGACCTATGCACGATAAGTCGATGATTATGGTTATTGATGATGTTGTAGTCTACTTTATGACTAAAACAGATCATGAAAGATGTCTACGAGAAGTGTTTAAGAGTTTAAAGAAAGAAAACTTTACACAAAGTTTTCTATGTGTAAGTTTTGACTGTGGGAAGTAAGATTTTTGTGTTATATAGATGGAATTAATGTAAATTTAAGAAAGATCGAAGTCGTGACAAAGTGGGAAAGGTCAAAGATTTCAATGGTGGTTAAAAGCAATCTTGGTTTGTTTGGTTATTTTTGGAGATTTATTCATGATTTCTCTAAAATAGCAGTACCATTAACCAAGTTAACAAGAAAAAGGGATACGATTTAATAGGAATGACGAGCAACAAAAAGATTTTTGACAAGTTATGTGTAGTTCCAGTGTTAACTATACCAAATGAAGTAGAAGATATGATGGTGTATTGCGATACATCACATATGGTTTAGGATGATTATTGATAAAGTGAGGAAAAGTGATCGAGTATGATTCATAACAATTGCAACCTCATGAAGTTAGTTATTTGATTTATGATTAGGAGATTGGCGACCGTTGTGTTTGCATTGAATATTTAGAGACACTATTGAGATAAGTGTCAAATGCATGATTCATACGGATCATCAAAGTTTCAATTACTTATTGATCAAAAGAATCTGTACATACGACAACAGAGAAGGTTAGGAGTGGTGAAGAACTAAGGTCGATAAAATACTTTACCATTTAGGTAAGGTGAATGTAGTATTAGATGCATAAATAAGAAGATGAGTGTTGACTAATTAAGGTAACATCCTTAAAATGACGGTAATGAACTCATTGTTTCCATGATTGGAACAGCTCAGGAGGAAGCAATAAAGGAGAGAAAATCAAAAGAAAGAACGAGTAAAAAGACAATTGACCTTGATGGACAATTATAGTTGGAGTTGTTGACTTTAGGTTAACAAATTTAGAAGCTAAGTGTGGAGAATGTTAGATTGATTTCGTTGAGCAAGGCTCGCTAATCAATATTTTATACATTTAGGTGATACTAAAGGTATATAGAGGGTTTTAGAATGTTTAATGGTAGCCTGGAATGAGACGATGGTAGCCAAGTACATTAGAAAATGTTTGACTTGCATACGAGTAAAGTACGAGTGAAAGTGAATATCGGAAACCTTGTGGTAAAACTATAAACATTGGAGGCGCCAATATAGAAATGAGAGAATGTGAAGAAGGTTTTGACAACGAAACTTTCTAGAACCCCAAAAGAGTTAAGTTACCTTTGGGGAAATTGTGGATAGATTGATGAAAAGTACATACTTTATTCCGATTCGTGAAACTTTCTCGTCAGCGGCTTTGGCCAATGTGTATGTAAAAGAGGTAATATCTAGGCATGGTGTGCCAGTGTCGGTGGTGTCCGATAGAGATACGAGATTTACCTCTAGGTTTTGGGAGAAGTTTCACAAAGAGTTGGGTACAAGATTGCATTTCAGTACGGCGTATCACCCTCAGACGGATGGTCAAAGTGAGCGAACGATACAAACACTGGAGGACATGCTTAGAGCATGTATTATTGATTTCGGGAGTAACTGGGATACATATATTCCATTAGCGGAATTTTCCTATAACAATAGTTATCATGCAAGCATTGGTATGCCACCATACGAAATGTTATATAAGACGGTGTAGAACTCCTATCTGTTGGGGAGAAGTTGGTCAACGTGAAATCGGAAGTACAGAAGTGGTTCAGAAGACAACGGAAAATATCCAGAAGATTCGCGAAAGACTGCGTGCTGCACAAAGTCAACAAAAGAGCTACGCCGACAAAAGACGTTCAGACTTAAAGTTTCAAGCGGGAGACTTCGTGTTACTCAAGGTATCACCGTGGAAGGGCGTAATCCGTTTTCGAAAGAGGGGAAAATTAAATCTTTGATTTATTGGTCCCTTTAAGGTTCTTGCTCATGTTGGTAAGGTAGCATATAAGTTAGAACTTCAGAAAGATTTATCTAAAATCCATAGTACTTTTCATGTGTCTCATTTACGGAATTGCTTAGCCGATGAAACAACATTTGTACCATTGGAAGACATTACGGTAGACGATAAGCTCAATTATATTGAGAAACCAGTAGCGATTCTTGATCGTAAGGTGAAGAAGTTACGGAACAAGGAAATTGGCATAGTCAAAGTTCAATGGGAACATCGACGGGGATCGGAATGGACTTGGGAGCTCGAAGATGAAATGAGAAACAACTACCCTGATTTATTCAGGTAAAGATTTCGAGGACGAAATCGTATTTAAGTGGGGGAGAGTTGTAATACCCGTTTTTCGATCATGTATTTATTTTATTAATGGAATAAAGAGTTGATTATTTGTTAGTAAATAAATATATATATTGCACATCAGATATATATCTTTATATATATGTTCTACAGTCAAATAATACCCTCATGCGCACATCGAACTCCGTGGTGAGTTCGTCGAGAAAATTTATGGGGATTGAAGATATTTCAGAGAGAAATTTATATACGAATTCTATATATACTAGTTATTTATTCATGGGTTGAATCGGTTCAAAAATTTAAAGACGCAACTGAAAATACGAACACGCGCCGCGTACGTGACATGTTACACGACGCGTAAACAGTGAATTATTGAGATCTCAGTGGGCGGCTACTTTTCCGGAGTGGAGAATAACTTTTAAAAAAGTATTACGTGGAAAGCTGCCGAAAGTAAATCGAATCTTTATTATTTTATTGTGCGCGCCGCGTACGAAAGTAGTTACGCGCCGGGTAAACTCACTTTCCAGCCTATATATATATATATATATAGAACACTTATTCAGCCGTTTTGAGTGTTCATATTTCGATTATAAACTCTCTCTATGCAATATATACGAGTTGGTAAAGTAGAGGACTTGTTTGGAGGTGTTAGGAAGCTCGGGTGGTGTTATTTTGTATATCGGAACGTAGTTGTGTTACCCGTGAGTCTTTCGGAACGGCTCTAACATTCAAGAAGTGATCATCCAAGAGGTATACTTCTGGTTTTATGTTTTTATGATTACATATAAACCTTAGATGCATGATTAAGATGTATGATCATGAAACAAGTATGTTATGATGAGTTATCTTTTAAGATTATATTTTGATGTTAGAAATCGTATTATCCAGTATTATATATATGATTGGAATCATTATAAGATATAGATATATTCTGGAATGGTTAGAAAGTGTTGTTAATGATCCATTTGAGATTTATGAGTTACGCGGCGCTTAAAGTCCTATGGGACGCGCCGCGTAAATTGACGAAGCAGAAACTCAGATTTCATTCTATCAATATTTTAGATGGTTTGGGATATTTTAGATACTGTTTTATACAGTAAGGCTTATGATTGGGATATATGTGTTGAAATATTGTTGTAGGATGTTTCCGGTATACGCGAGGATATTTCCGGATTATTACTATGATAGCTTAGTAAATTTCAGAGACTACTGCTGTGAGGTGAGTTATCACTAACTTACTCATTATGATACGATACGTATATATTGTAAGTATATGTTATGTGTAAATATCTTTTACATGAAATGTTATATGATGATTACGTGCCATACGTGTTATATGTTATATGGCCGAACGGGTTGGTTAAGATCGACTTGACAATCCGGAGGTGGCAAGGTTGGTATTTTATACCATCTCAGATGCAGGTGGCATCACAGGTCAGGTGGACCATATGCAGTGATTTTATAATCATTGGCACAGGTTGGTTTTTATAACCATCGGAATAGGTTGGTATTTTATACCATCTTAGATGCAGGTGACATCACAGGTCAGGTGGACCATATGTGGTAGGGTCATGTGGACCGTATGTGCTTATGTGACTATGTGGTATTATGCCTACGGTGTGTGCTATCCGTCATAAGGTGTAAGTACTGTGTTCTCACTAAGCTTTATGCTTACCCGTTGTTATAATATTCTCTTCAGGTACTTCGGGTAAGGACAATGGAATGTCTCCGGCTTGACAGCAATGTTTCCGTACTCTGATTTTATAATGTTTTCGAGTAACGTCTGGTTTGTAACAGTTTTGTACATTTGGATGTTGGAAATAAAATGTTTGGATTTTCCTTTTACTTTGAGATTGTTACGATAATACTTCACAAGTCGATATAACAAGTTGGATGGTGTCTAGAATAGTCGCTTCGGCTTGGTTTTGGATTTTCCGAAAGGTCACGCACCGAAAGGATCATGCCTCCCGACCGACCTGCCTGGCCATTTAATTTGGTAGTCAAAAGTGAATGTATTTAGTAATTGTTTTAAATTTTTTTTTGGGGGCATTACAATTACTCAGATACATCTATGCTAAAATATAAAACAATAAAACACTTACTTGGTTCGAGATTTCGAGAATTTCAATTCGGTTGATTGAGGCCTGCAACTGCAGTCTCCTAAGATAGAAATTGGGCGGGTATGCGTTTGCCTTGAGGATACAACAATCAATTCAAGTTAAAAGAACTCGGATCTATCGAACCATGTATGCTTCATGATGGTTTTTTTATGAAAAACTCAAGTTTTCCAGGGCGTTCTTCTTTTTTGTGGCCAGACTGGCCGGTTGAACCGGCTCAAACGTGAGCCGTGAATAAATCCTGTTCAAAGGTAGTGACTAAACCGGGCAATTGTGAACCGCTCGGTTTCACTAAAACCGGAATAACACCGCTGAACAGGAGCAACCCGCATCGAACCGGTCTTTACTAAAACTTTTTAACTAAATTTAAAAGATGATGGGAGACCTAAATATAGGCAATGGCATCCTTCGGTTTGTTTCTTAGAAGCAATGTGGGATCATAAAATATATATATATATATATATATATATATATATATATATATATATATATATATATATATATATATATATATATATATATATATATATATATATATATATATATATATATATAGATCTCCTTGTTTTGTCTCAGCTAGCGATGTGGGATATTCAAATCACCTAATTGAGTGTCACATCAAATTTTAGCCCTTATCTAATTACATTGGATTTCAAATTTGAAGAATAATTACACATGTCACATATGATTTTCAAGTTCTTAAGTTATATAGGATATAGATTCCCCAAACTTTTATATTATTTTTAAAATGAGAAAATGCGATAACTACAAACTTTATATATAATTACGTGACTAAATTGACTGATATATAGTCTCTAGGTATTCATAATTCATCTTGTTGTTAACTTAACACTTTCAGCACTCTACTTTTTTTCATAAGAGGAAATTTGATTAATGTCTTAAAGTTTGGTGATCTGAAATAGTTACCAAATCTGATTTTTTTGCTTCTTGATCACTAAACTAAACAAAATTCCTAAATTTTTGGGTCATTCAGTTATCTATCAAGCGCCTCATGATCATAGTTTTTATTGTAGAAAAATATAAAAGTTTAGAAAAGATACTAAGCGTATAGTACCTAATGTAGAATGTAAAAAATAGAATAGTTACTTTAAGAAAAATATAAAAGATAAAAACTTCTAGAGCATTTTCCCAATAATATAATACTTTTAACATATAGCGAAAAATGTAGAGCATATTTTATATATCGACTTCACTCCATCTTAGATTCTTGTTGCCTTCCAAAAGAAATTAAATAACGTTGAAAGGACTACTAGATACTAGATATAGATCGGACCACCAATAATGAGCTTGACACCCCTGTCAAGCAAAAAGTAAAACTTCAAATTACATATTCATATGCTACAAGTCAGACTAATCTTCATCACATTTTCACACATCTACTCTCCTATTCCACTTTCATGGCTTCCTCGATTGCTTGTGCAACAAGCTTTGAGCAGGAAATGTTACAGTTAATCAGGGCCAAGGGAGGTACTATAGGTATGTTAATTTGTATATATATAACCATGTGTATTTCTTGATACATTCTGAATTCCGATTGACTAACGAATACATATGATGAATGAATTAATTAATATAGCAGCTGGGACACAACAATACCCATACCCGTCTCATGTGAACCCATTCGGCATAGTTTCCATCAAGCTTGCTGGCAAAAGCACCTATAATCTGTGGCAGGAACAGATAGTATGCCTTATTGAAAGCCATGGTATGCAGGGTTTCATCAATGGCAGGTGTAAAAACCCCCAAGACAATGGTGATTCTCAAAACACCGAGGGTAAGACTACAGAGTATGAAGAATGGAAAAGGTCGGACTCACTTGTGAAAGGATGGATATTTAGTTCGCTAAGTAAAAAAGTGATGAGTAGTGTTGTTGGCCTCCCCACAGCCATGGATGTATGGAGGAAACTAAAAATCACTTACGGTCCTCTCAAAGGTATTTGTTCAACACCAACATTTATTATGAAAGATGGGTCTTTTGGTGTATCAATAAATAAAGCTGAAAAATATCAAAATATTAGAGGTTGAAAACTCACCTAAAGTTATTTCTAGATTTGTAGATTATTATTGTAATGCTATAGTTTCAATAATTGCGGCTGTGAATGAGTCGAATCATCTTACGAGCTTCTCGAGATCGACTCAAACTGAGTATGACCTTTGTCTATATGTAGATGAGTCAAACTAAGTTTGAAGGTAATCGAGTTGTTTAATCCAAACTTTAAAATATTAGATGGTTAATAATAACTTTGATTAGTATTTTAATATTGTAAATCAAGTTGAATTGAGCTGGAAAGTGTCCATTAAATCATCTGTTTATGCATTCTGAATTCTGATATATATATATATATATATATATATATATATATATATATATATATATATATATATATATATATATATATATATGATGTCATTAAAATAACAGGGACACAACAATACCCGTACCCATCTCATGTCCAACCAAACAAATTTGTTTCTATGAAGCTTTCTGGTCAAAAAAATTATTGGCGGTGGCAGGAAAAGATGGCGAGACTCATAGAAAGACATGGTATGCAGGGTTTCATCGATGGAAGATTTAAAAACCCCAAAGAGAATGGTGATTCTCAAACCGCTCAGGATGATACTACTAAGTATGTGGAATGGAAAAAATCAGACTCACTTGTGAAAGGATGGATATTTGGTTCACTAAGTGAAGACGTGATGGGTAGTGTTGTCGGCCTCTCCACAGCCATGGATGTATGGAACAAGCTAAATACAACTTACAGTGCCCTCACCACCGACAATACAGGTATTATTCATAGACGAATCGGTCAAATTAAGTCAATCTAAGTCTATGTCAAGTCAAATTGGAGTTCAACCATCATGTACATATAGAGAGCGAATGCAGTCAAGCCAGAAAATGTTGCATCATATAATTTGAACTAAAAAACATGAAGTTATTATTACATAAATGCTCAATAATTTACTGAAACATAATCTTGATATATATATATATATATATATATATATATATATATATATATATATATATATATATATATATATATATATATATATATGTGTGTGTGTGTGTGTGTGTGTGTGTGTAAACCAAATTTGTAAATCAACCTGGAAATTACCTATCAACAGATTACATATTTATATACATACATAATGGCAGTTAATTACATGACAGTTAATAGGCAACCATGTGACCCTTGGAACTGATACAACATAATTGATAAGTAGTCTAGATTATATAACCAACAAAGTAAAGTTTGGTTGTACATCGAGTATATAATAACCCTTTGTGTTTCTTTAAATTAATACAGGAACACAACATTACCCGTACCCATGTCACGTCCGACCAAGTGACTTTGTTTCAATCATGCTTTCTGGTGAAAATAATTACAATCGGTGGCAGGAACAGCTGTCATGCCTCATAGAAACCCATGGTATGGAGGGTTTCATCGATGGAAGATTTAAAAACCCCAAAGAGAATGACGATTCTCAAAACATAGAGGCTGAAACTACCAAGTATAAGGAATGGAAAAGATCGGACTCACTTGTGAAAGGATGGATATTTGGCTCACTAAGTGAAAACGTGATGAGTACCGTTGTTGACATCCCTAAAGCCATGGATGTATGGAAGAAGCTTAATACCAGTTATGGTTCCGTGACGACCACGTCTAACAAAGGTATTGTTTGAAAACGATAACAATAATACGAGCAAATAACCAACCAATAAACGCGTTGATTAATTAGAGAAATTCGGTATCACAAAAACTCTAACAATTGTCCTATTGAATCTATACATCGGTATCACTATATATAGATTAAGAAGACATATTGGATAACTATTCCTATTCTATCCATAACCATCAAAATAGGAAATATTGTAGATAAGCATGAAACTTGATTAACTAGATAATCATTAAACTTGATCAATTAGATAAGTATGAAACTTGATCAACACTCCAAGATAAACATTATCTTGGTCAACCCATTCAACCAACAATCACCCCCTGAATGGTTGAGACGGCAACTCGCACACACCGAGCAATGACCTCATTTCACCGAACCTTACTCTCGCTAAGGCCTTCGTAAGAGGATCCGCCACTTGTTCATTACCTGCCACGTGTTCGACTTCAACTTGCTCGTTTTCCACACGTTCTCGAATGAAGTGGAAACGAGTATGAATGTGTTTGCTCCTCCCGTGAAACACCGGATTTTTAGATAATTCGATTGCCGACTTGTTGTCTATCCGAATCAACACCTTTTGCTTCTCTAATCCGGTTACCTCCGCGAGCAACTCCCTTAACCAAATTGCTTGACATGCTGCTGAAGTAGCTGCCATGAATTCGGCTTCACATGAAGATAAAGCCACGGTATCTTGCTTTTGCGAACACCACGTGATAGGGGATTTACCAAGAAAGAAAATATGACCAGTAGTGCTCCGACCATCATCCGCGTCTACATTATGACTACTGTCACTATACCCCATAAGTTTCAACTCTTCACATCTCTCATATCTAATTCCAATCGAAATTGTACCGCGAAGGTAACGAAGAATTTGCTTGATTGCGCGCGCATGAGATTCTCTCGGGCTTTGCATATAACGACTCACTACCCCGACTGAGTAAGATAAATCTGGACGAGTGTGAAAGAGGTAGCGCAAGCACCCTACTACCCTCCGATAATGAGTGGCTTCAACTTCTGGTTCATTCTCGGCTTTTGACAATTTTAGACCCGGTTCCATTGGACATTGTGAAGCATTACAGTCTTCCATGCCCGCCTCTTTCAAGATCTTCATAGCATAGTTCGCTTGCTTAATTGTTACACACCCCTTTTCTTGAGAAACTTCAATGCCCAAATAATAAGACAACAAGCCAAGATCCGACATTTCAAACTTTGAGGACATCATGCTTTTGAATTGGCTAGTTATTTCATGACACGTTCCCGTTACAAATAAATCATCCACGTACACGGCCACAATGATATATTCACCTCTCGAAACCTTTTTATAAACCGCCGATTCTTGCAAGCACCGTTTAAAACCCATTTCTCGTAAGATGCCATCAAGTTTTATGTTCCACGCCCTTGGTGCTTGTCGTAAGCCATATAAAGCTTTAGCTAACTTATAAACTTTTCCTTCCTCTCCCGCCTTTTCAAAACCCTCGGGTTGACTTACGTACACTTCTTCTTTCAATTCACCGTGTAAGAAGGCCGTCTTCACATCTAAGTGGTAAATCTTCCATCCTTTCCCGGCCGCGAGAGCAATCAATAAGCGTATTGTCTCGAGTCGAGCTACCGGTGCAAAGACTTCATCATAATCAATGCCGTATTCTTGTACATAACCTTTTGCTACGAGCCGTGCTTTATACCGTGAAATAGATCCGTCTGCATTTCTTTTGATTTTATATAACCACTTTAATCCGATTGGTTTGGCATTCTTGGGCAGAGGCACAAGCTTCCAAGTTTTGTTCTTTTCAATCGACTCGATCTCGCTTGTCATCGCCTTGAGCCATTCGGGTTTCACAATGGCTTCTTTAAAATTCCTCGGCTCCTCGTCAAAAGTCAACATTAATTCATACATGTTTAGCTCGTAATCGTTTAAACGAATCGGTAACACAGAAGTTCGATTAGAGCGACGTACCGCGGTGGGCTGATTTACATCGAGACCTTCAAGTTCATTTTCTTCGCTACTCTCGGGTTCGATAAAATTGCCCCCAGTTGCTGGGCTTGTTGTAGTTGGGCTTGCTACGAGAGGTTGTTGTGGTGTGGCTGTGGATTGTACATCTTCGGTTGCTATTGGGCTTGAACAAACAGGCCCATTTGTTGCAATCCATGGTATAACAAATGTGCCAGATTCATTTTCCTTGTGGCTACTGCCTTCACGCAAATCCTTTTCTTCTTTTTTCCAATTCCATGACACTTTCTCATCATAAATTACATTATTGCTTATAACAATTTTATTTTCATGCGGATTAAATAAACGAACACCTCCCGATCCCGGTTCCTTTCCAAAATAAACTAATGGTCTCAATCTATCATCAAGTTTCTTTAGGTGTTTTGAAACAATTCTTTCATACGCAACACATCCGAACACCTTTAAATCTTCGAGATTCGGTTTTAGACCATAGAATTTTTCATAAGGCGTGACTCCTACCAATGCTCGCGTAGGGGTACGGTTTATTATATAAGTCGCATGCCGTACGGCTTCACCCCAAAATTGATTTGGAACTTCTTTTGCTTTCATAAGACATCGCATCATCTCAATTAGCGTTCGGTTTCGTCGTTCTACTATGCCATTTTGTTGGGGTGAGTACGGAGCCGTTAACATTCTAGCAACACCTTCTTCGCTCCAAAAACGATTAAAATCGTTTGAAGTAAATTCACCGCCTCTATCCGTGTGGAATGTTTTTATCTCTTTGCCGGTTCGGTTTTCGATTGACTTTTTAAATCTCTTGATTGCATCCGCCGCGTCATTCTTGTGCTTCAACAAAAAAGACCACATGTATCTAGAAAAGTCATCAATAATAACTAAAATATAAACATTACCGGCTTGAGTGGGAGGATCAATAGGTCCGCAAATATCTCCGTGTAACATCTCGAGAATATTTTTAGACTTATAATTAGCTTTCTTCGGGAAGGTGTGTTTGTTTTGTTTACCTATCACGCAAACTTCACAAACTTCCTTTTGGTGCTTCAAAACCGGAACTCCATTAGTCAACTTGTGCATCATATTCATCGCACCAAAGTTGATATGGCCTAGTCGTGCATGCCATAACCAAGACTCTTTATCAATCTTTGCTTGCAAACATTGAGGTTTTCCAACTTTAAGTCGTGTTTTATAAAGACGATTTTCACTACGCGGAACCTTCATGAGCAACCTTCCATTCTGATCTTTCATTGTCAAGAAATCACCACAAAGTCGGATATCATATCCGGATAATGTAGTTTGACCGAGGCTTATCACATTGCTTCGAAGTGATGGAATATAGTAAATATCTTTCATTATTTTTTGTTCTCCATTTTTACCTTCAAACAAAATCGATCCCTTTCCTTCAATTCGAACACACGAGCCATCTCCAAATCTTACTCTTCCGGTTATCCGTTCATTCAACTCAGAAAAGTACGAGTATTTCCCAGTCATGTGATTACTTGCCCCATTGTCGAGGTACCAAACATCGTCGTCATCTTGGTTTGGTTTGACTTTGGCAGGAACAAATTTGTCTTCATTTAGAAACACCGTTTCTTCTTCCATCATAAAAAATGTTCCTTCCTCGTGATTCACTCCTTCTTGAGCATCATTAAGGTTTGCTTCATGGTTACGCCATCGGTCCGGGCATCTTGACACAAAGTGTCCATATTTATCGCAACGGTAACATTTAATTTTTGACATATCTCGCTTCTCATTATTATTACCTTTTTTCTTTTCATCATCCTGGTTATCATGGTTTTGGGTGTTACCCCTACCACGACAACGTCCACGTCCTCAACCCCCTCGGTTTGAACCACGACCTCTACCACGGCTTGAGTCTTGATTTCTACTAGTGTTTTCCGATTTTGAGTAAAGTAATTTCTCCTCAGATTCACTTGCTTTCTTGGTTCCTTTAATCCGTTCCTCGTACGCTTTTAGTCTTCCAACAACTTCTTCAAAGGTGGTAGTTTTTAGATCCAACACTTGCTCGAGTGCGGCTACAATATGAATAAAGCGATCCGGTAGGCTTGTGAGAAACTTCTTTACTAACTTCTGCTGAGTTATCGATTCTCCCAGGGTCGCGGAGATCGATGCAATACTGGATAGCTTGGATGAGAATTCATCAATCGTACTCGTCTCCTTCATCCTTAAGCCCTCAAACTCTGAAGTTAGTGTTTGTAACCATGCTTCTTTAACCCGATCCGCACCCAAGTTACGTGATTTAATTGCGTCCCACATCTCCTTTCCTGTTTTAAGATTACCGATTTGAAGGATCAGTTCTTCCGGTATCGATTGAAATTGAAGACCCTTCACAATGTTGTTCTTCTTGGTGTCGTCTGAGCCCGGTTCTATCACATCCCAGACCCCATGAATTCCTAGGAGGACTTCCATTCGCATCCTCCATATGGTGTAATTGTTTGACGTTAATATTGGAAATTGAAACGTCAACGAGTTTGATTCCTTTGCTACCGTCTGGTTCACAGGACCCCCTGTCATCTGAGACTTCTTCCGGGTACGTGAATAAGTCTTTAATGGGGATTTATCCAGCCCTTATCTCACGGCTAGAAAGATGCTTTCGGTTTGTGTTGAACTCGCGTAGGCCAATCAACGATTTCCCGGATTGTGCCTACTACGCTCAACTAATGTCGAGAGACTCAACAGCCCAATGGACTGGTTCCAACTCGATGATATTTACCGAAAGAAAAAAAAAACAACGTCGTACGAATTAATTCAAAACAAAGTCGTATGAACAAGCAACGTCGTATGAACCAAAGACGTATGCAAGACGTATGCATGAAATTAATTCAAAGCCAAAATCCTCCACTTATGAATTAATTCATTCCATCCACGTATGAATTAATTCAAAAATCGTATGGCAGCAAAGTCAAATTAATTCAACAAAACCAATTCTACCTACCTTGTATGAATTGGAAGTAAATATATGGAGCCAATTGTAGAACAAGATAGAAAGCGGCTTTTTTTTATCCGATCGAACTCAGACGCCGGTGTTAGAAATCGCCGGCTCTGATACCAATTGAAAACGATAACAATAATACGAGCAAATAACCAACCAATAAACGCGTTGATTAATTAGAGAAATTCGGTATCACAAAAACTCTAACAATTGTCCTATTGAATCTATACATCGGTATCACTATATATAGATTAAGAAGACGTATTGGATAACTATTCCTATTCTATCCATAACCATCAAAATAGGAAATATTGTAGATAAGCATGAAATTTGATTAACTAGATAATCATTAAACTTAATCAATTAGATAAGTATGAAACTTGATCAACACTCCAAGATAAACATTATCTTGGTCAACCCATTCAACCAACATTGTTAACATTATCTATAAATGGTATGATTAATTTTGGTGTATCAATCATGACGAATTGGTCAAATGGGAAAAAATAAAAAACAGTAACATGTCAAATAGGTTGTCATACAGGTTCAAACCTTTTAGAATTGTTATTGCAATGTTATATACAGTTTTCATAATTGCAGTTGTAATTAAACTAGTCAAGCCAATTTTAAAAATCAAATCAATATAAATCTTTTCCAACTCCAGCTTGTTCTTCGTGTAATATACACAGATGAGCCAACCGAGCTTGAAAGTATCAAGTCATTAGTCCAGCCATACTTAAAATTAGCAAGTGATTAGTACCAACCTTGATAATTAGTATTATAATACTCAAAATCTAGTCAAATAAGCTCGAGAGTGTTCATTAATTATTTTCAGGCTTCTCAAGATGGACTTGAACATAAAGGTTCAAGTTGAGTTCCATAGTCGATTGTATAACAATGCATGTTTTCTTTATGCATTCTGAATTGCGATTAACTAATTGTGATTACTTAACATAACAGAGACACAAGAATACCCTTACCCATCTCATGTTGATCCAATCCACTTTGTTTCTATCAAGCTTAGTGGTAAAGAAAATTATACAGAGTGGAAGGCCCAGATGAGGAGCCTCATTGAAAGCCATGATATGATGGGTTTCCTTAATGGTAGATTTAAAACCCCCGATGAGAATTATGAATCTGATGACATGGAGGGTAAGACTACAAAATATGAAGATTGGAAAAGATCGGAGTCACTCTTGAAAAGATGGATAGTTGGTTCGCTTAGTGAAAACATTAAGCGTAATGTTGTTGGCCTACCCAAAGCCATGGATGTATGGAATAAGCTATCAGACACCATCCACTTAATAGGTATTGTTTGTATTATCTGGATATGCGACGATTTTAATGTGTCATGATAAACTTGTCAAATAAAAAAAGGGAAGATATCAAATGGGTAATTAAAGAACTTAAAAACTCACTGAAGTTAATTCTTCGTGGGTACAACCTTTTAAATGGTTGTGAATGAGTCCAGCCAACTATAAGTTACCTGAGATCGACTTGAAAGATTTAAGCCCGAGTCAAGCTCGATCTTAGTGTATATACATGTATGAATTGATTACGTATGTGAAAGTACTGAACTGTAATATGTGAAGTTTAATCTTCTGAAAATCTACTTGATCAACAAAAACGCGCGCTCAAGTTGTGTTTCATGTTGGAGTATATGTATAACCATTTATGTCCATTTAACTATGCATTTTAAAATTTGATTAACTAACGTCTATACATGATCTATCAATATCAGGGAAACAACATTATCCGTACCCATCTCATGTCCAAAAACCATATGGCTTTGTTTCTATCAAGCTCTCTGGCCAAAGTGATTACTATCCATGGCAGGATCAGATGGTGAGGCTCATAGAAATAAATGGTTTGCAGGGTTTCATCGACGGTAGATTTAAAAACCCCAAAGAGAAGGGTGATTCTCAAAACATGGAGGGTGAGACTACCCTATATGAGGAATGGAAAAGATCAGATTCACTTGTGAAAGGATTGATATTTGGGTCGCTAAGTGAA
The DNA here is from genome assembly GCA_947179395.2 of Pulicaria dysenterica. Taxonomy (NCBI): domain Eukaryota; kingdom Viridiplantae; phylum Streptophyta; class Magnoliopsida; order Asterales; family Asteraceae; genus Pulicaria; species Pulicaria dysenterica. The sequence goes on along the minus strand of OX359289.1, from coordinate 5,534,229 downwards.
CACGTGATGGATACTGTTGTCGGCGTACCCACAGCGAGGGGTGTATGGAAGAAGCTAAATTCTGATTACAGTACCCACAACAAAGGTGCTATTCATATTATCTAGATGGGATGATTTAAGTGTATCATGATAAATGAGTAAAATATACTCCCTCCGTCCCATTTTTATTGTCCGACTTTTTAAAGTCTTTCTTTTTCAACTTTGACCTTAAATATTTTTGTTTGTGTTATATAATATTTGATACAAAATATATGAATGCATTGTGTTTTAAATGTAATTTCATTGATATAATCTTCATGAAGTATTATATAACCGAAACAAAAATATTTAAGGTTAAAGTTAAAAAATAAAGACTTTAAAAAGTCAAAACTGGACAATAAAAATGGGACGAAGGTAGTAATAAATAAGCAGTAAAGTGTCATATGGCTAGTCAAATTAACAGGCTAGTCAATGAATCTGAACAAACAATGAAACAAGTATCAAGTGATTATTACAAACCTTGATTTGTAATATCATTATTACAACCATCTGTGTTTCTTTATCAGTTCTGAATTCCGATTAACAACTAACGACATCTATCTATTATCTAACTAATATAGCAGGGACCGAACAATATCCCCGCCTATCCAATGTCCAACCAAACGACTTTGTTTCTATCGTGCTTTCTAGTGAAAAAAATTACAATCGGTGGCAGGAACAGATGGTATGCCTATTAGAAGGGCATGGTATGTTGGGTTTCATCGAAGACAGCTCTGAGAAACGTGCAGACAATTGGGAGGAATGGGAAAGATCGAACACAATTGTCAAAGGATGGATAATTGGTTCTCTAAGTGAAAACGTGTTGCGTGAAGTTAAGTACTTCAAATACGCCTACAGAGTATGGGGTAGTCTAATTTCAAACTACCGTGCTCTCACTACCACCGAAGACAGAGGTATATTCTTATAACGAATATTGTTCATATTATAAAAATATGGTAAAAGGGTTAAACTAAAAAACATATATAAAAAGGAAAAGGAAAAAATCATATGGGTTGAAGTGTTGAATCTCGTTTAAAGTCTATATATACTCTAATCTTCGTTGACACAACTTTCTAGATGGTTGTTTAGAAGGTTACATACATTCTCTTAAATTTTTGTCATAATGTTAAAAGATTTTGTAATTTCAGGTGTAATTAAGTTGAGTGAAAATGCATCTCGAAAAAAATAATCGAAATCATATTTTGTTTAGTTCAAGTGAAGTTGGGGATTCCGTTACATGTCTATGAGCTGTTATCTTGATAATACATCGAATAATCCACTTGCCTCTCATATGTCAGGAATCAAATCTCGGAGGCTTTAATCAATATAAATCAATGTCTATAATGATAATGATTTATTAATAAGATTTATTATTTTAGGAAAATCAAATATCATTAAATAATGTTCTTGCAATTTCGGTTGAGTAAATATATAAATAATCAAAAATACGTCTATTAACAAGCACTAATAATATTTACAAATTATTCTCGCATTAAGAGCGTTTCTCAAGCTTTTTATATATATGAATAAGTTCAAACGATAACTTTTTTTTCATATAAAAACTGCGAGAATTGTTAATAACATCATTAGTGAATTATTAATAGGGTTATTATGGTCATTTGTATATTTACCTAAACGTGAGTTGCGTTCAGGTGAACCATCATTAATGAGAGTTTAATTTAGAAGTGTTCTTATTGCTTAAAACAAATAAATGGCTAAGAATTACAAGGACTCATTAATAGACATAATTTATGGTTGGAAAAATGTATAAATGACGAAAGTACCACCATTATTTGCCGGTGTTACAAACTGTTTTAATACGGAAAAAAATTTCGGTAGAATTTTACCCTATATATACACATAAATATACCTATATGGCTATATATATATAGGGTTCAAACGAGATTATTTTTGGTGCGTGAACTACGAGATCAAATGTCTGTTATTTATTAAAATAAATCAATAACTAATAATATGCTAATGGCATAATTAAACTATGGACACCACTGCCATTTAATGGCAATGAAGATATTTTAGAAATATCAAGATTCGTATTATAGTTCTCATTAATAACAATTTATCCGAACGCAATTCACGATTGCGCATATATATAAATTACCAAAATACCTGTACTAATGAGTCAATATTTGTTCTTACAACCGGTCTTGTAAGAAAACAATTCTCATATGAACTTTTCTATACACATAAAACCAAGATGAAATTAATGAGAACTTAAATATAGGTAAGAACCAACAAATAGTTAAGTGCATTTATTAATTTACTAAATTAATGATTATTATCTTAATTACGGTGCTTCTTGAGTTTTTAGAGAATTTGGATTAAATAATGATAAGATATTATGCATCTAAGGTGACACGCAACCTATGTGTTTTTATATATCTCCGATTATCTTCACATTTTTTAAACCAAACTTACTACAATTAATTTCTAGATACATTTATTTAACTCAATTTGTAGATTCATTTCACTCCATTTGTTAGTTTTTGGTTCTTATCAATATTTAATTTCTTATCTTTAACACACATTATATATGTATACACACGTACATTAATCTATTTTTGTCATAATTATATATCTCCATGAATTCTTTTCTTGTGGCAATTACCTAGGTCTTGCAGAGAGCATACCGCTACATAGAGCAATAGTGCAAGGTGACTGGGAGACTGCCCTACAACATTTCAACCAGGACCACAATGCGTTGACTGTCAAATTAAATCGCTGGGGCGACAGACCGCTTGACATTGCCATTGAATCAAATGCAAATATCGATTTTCTTGAGAATCTTTTGGAGAAGATAGACACCGAGTCACTTCGAACTTCAGTAAATCATTATGGATACACGCCACTATATACTGCGGCAATATGTGGGAACCTTAAGGCTGCGGAGAGACTTGTGGAAAAAGACCCTGCTTTGTTATTCATTTCAAATGCGAGTAATCTTGTACCTCTCATTCGTGCTGTTCATAGTAAGGCAACTTTTCAATATCTTCTTGAGGCCTCCAAACGACACATTCAACTTTCCCAACCTGAAGGTTATGACAATCCCTTTGAATACCGTGCCATTTTAGATGCTGCACTTGATGAAAGAATGATTGGTGAGTTATTTCTCTACCGAGAGGTGATATATCTTCCTACTATTTCCTCCATCTTATACTCCTACTTGATCAACACAAAACTATCTAAATCAATGGAGGAGGTGATGAAAATTAAGAATTAGTGGATTTCACATGTCACGATCACTGTGGTGAGTAGGAGGATTTAATAAAAAAAATAATGCTAGGATATATATATATATATCATTTTTCTTCCCAATAAATTAGTATTACATCCTTCAAGGCATATGATCTAATTTAAGATATCATCCACCCACATATATATCTTTTACTTACATGCAGATGTAGCATATGACTTGATCAAGGAGTACCCGCTCTTTGCTATAACCAGGCCTTTCAATGAGTACTCTCCATTATCGTCCATGGTGAAAAAGGCGGACTTATATTACAGTGGAACACAATACAACTTCTACCAAAGATTTATATACACTCGTAAGTTTCTTAGCTCACCTCGCTCGCTCATCTTACATCATTCCATCTAAATCATGAATAGTAACTTACACTTGATCGATCTTCACATAATTTTTATATATGATTGATGAGACGTACACCAATTTCAATTTCCAACTAGAATTAATACTACACTAATTTATACTAGTTTCCTACAAGTTTTGAACATAGATAAAAAAAACTCAAGTGTTGATATATACTACACTAACATTAAACATAACAAATTTTAAGATACAAATTAGAGATTACTTACAACATACATATATGATGAATATGTTCCCGCCTCTTAATTTTTATTTTTAAGATTTTGTTTCTAGCAATACTTTTGATCAAAGGCTTATTTGGTTTTGAAGATGTGCCAGTTGATAAGATCGTAAGGGGCGATAGTACTGACCATGTCCAAGATATTGAGAATCAAGAGACGGTTGTCTCAAGATGCTGGAGGAGTTGCTTTTGCACTGGTCTTGTTCACTTTACCTTCAACTACGTATATATTCTAAGTTTTATTGAATATAAATAAGGTGAAGTTCAATCAACAACCGTTATTCAGTAATAAGAGAATTTTGATCATTTATATATTTACTCAACCGCGAATTGTGTTCGGGTGAACTCTCATTAATTTGCGAGACTTATTTTTCCCAAATTAAAATTCACTAGTGCGTTATTTTTTGAGTCATTAATAAATCATTAATGAATCAATAATAAGTAGCCAAAAATTTTTAAATATTGCTTAATTTCAATCAAGGGATAAGTTTGGTTCTCATAGGAAAAACAGTTCTTATTTGAACTCTCCCCTATATATATAAGGAGTCGTTCATATGTGAACTATTTTTCATATGAGAATTGCACGAACCAATCTTAGCCCTTGATTTTAGCTAATTAATGGCTAAGAATTTCTAGCGACAATAGCCATTTTCCCGAACTATCTTTCTTTTAACCGAAGAAGCCAAAGCCTCCCGGGCTATGCATTACGCATAGCCATCAACTAATAATCTACAATGTTTACATCTTAATTCTTTTTTTTTTCTCATTTTATTGTTTCTTTAAAGGAAAATTATTTACATAAGCTAGAAACTATTTTTTATATAATCTTCTAAATATTTTTTTTTTAATTTTTTTCCCTCCGCCTATATTTTTAACTCTCATCAAAGTTTTTGTGTTTTATTTCTTTTAAAAGATGAATATAAAACCGATTTATTTTAGGATACTTGAACAACAAATTAAAAATTATAATATCTTTTATGTAATTTCATAAGCAGCAAAACGCGTACTCAAAACCTCGTTATTTAACAAAAACTAATTGTATCAAAACCTCGTTATTTAACAAAAACTAATTGTATCAAAACCTCGTTATTTAACAAAAACTAATTTTATTCATATACATGTAGACGTCATCCAAAGGATTTATGTCAAATTTTGGGAAATCACACTACTATACGGTACGTAAAGACTTGATCTATGGTTAACTGTATCTCATATTAAACTTGCAATAATATCTTGTGACAAATAAATTAACATTTCACATCTTCTCTATTGGTGTTTTAACGAACTCTAAACTTGCTGGTATGCACGAATAACGCCACATTTTGGATAATTAGGTGTTAATCAACTTGAGAAATTACAAATTTTTATCAAGTTTAATTATTTAGTTAGTTGCTTTTTTTTCCCGAAAAGCAATTTTAGTTACTTTCTAAGCTTGAGTAATTGGTTTCTGTCAAATTAATTATAGTATCTCACATCAAGCACCTCAAGGAAGATAAAGCGAAGCACAAAACAACTCTTGCCTTACTCAAATGCATATGTGAAGAAGTTGGTAAAGTGTATCTTTACAGTGATATCGAGGACATTTTATACACGGCAATTAATGTGGCGGTAGAAAATGACACATCTGAGGCAATAAAGGAGATCGTTATGCATTTTCCGCAAGCATATAACTTGACCCACGTGTATTATGAATATAATCCGATTCAATTGGCGATTAAAAACCGTAGCGAAAAGGTTTACAACTTATTGGTGCATGATTGGAGTTCGAAGATATATTTTAATAAAGAAAGGGTAGATGTAGAAAGAAATAATCTGTTGCACTTGGCTGGAGGATTGGCACCTATCCACAAACTCAATGTGGTTTCTGGTGCAGCTCTCCAAATGCAAAGGGAGTTACAATGGTTTCAGGTAAATAAATTACAGATTTTTAATATATAATTTAGAATTTCACTTGCTTTACTAGTAAAAAATCACAGGAAGTCGAGAAATGGGTGGAGCAAAAGGAAAGGGAAGCAAAGAACAAAAAACAAGAGACCCCGCTCATGGTGTTCAGAAGAGAACACTTGAAGTTAAGAAAAGAAGGCGAAGAATGGATTAAAAAGACAGCAGATTCCTACACAATCACCGCCGCACTCATCATTACAATAGTTTTTGCAGCGGCCATTACTATACCCGGCGGAAATAATGACAACGGGAAAGCAGTTTATGCATCAGAACCTAGTTTCATCATATTTGCGGTCTCCGATGCAATATCATTGTTCACATCCACTACTTCATTATTGTTGTTTCTATCCATTCAAACAGCTCGTTTTCGTGATGAAGATTTTCTCTACAGGTTACCAAAGAGATTAATACTTGGCCTTGTGATGCTATTCTTGTCTGTGACATCACTCATGGTAGCCTTTAGTGCGACTTTGTATCTTACATTTGGGCAGGAGAAGGCGTGGATCTTGATTCCGATAGCCGCATTAACATGTCTTCCGATTACTTCATTTGTCACGCTACAATTTCCATTGCTTGTTGAGCTCATTTCTTCAACATACGGGCGCGGATTTTTTGGTAAAACGAAACGATTTCAGGAAAGCAAGGACTTGAATTAATGTTGTCTTCATATGCATGTATTGATTCATTTTGGTATTAAAAGATTGCAGAGATACATTTATTGTTAATTTCATTTGATTTCCAAAAGTAGTAACTAGTGAACAAACCATGAACTAAAATAACATAAAGGAAATCATCCAATTTTAAAAAGCAAGTCTTTTTTCTTCTTTACTGTTGTATTCTCACAAGGAATATCGGGTTGGGTGGGTTCCAAAGGGCATTGATTTAAATCATCATCACTATAATATTGTTTTTTAGGTTTAAATCTTACAAAGTTGACAAACGTCAAAGTACCAAAAGTTCAAAACAATATAATCAAAATAACAGATGTAATATTGTTTAGGTTTAAATCTTTTATTGTTTATTTAAGTTTTTACCTTTTCAAGGTTTTGTATTTTTGTTTATCGGGTTTTATTACCTAAGATGTTACTCCCTCGTTTGAATTCACAATTTACTTTTTAAAATTTTAATTTTAAGTATTAAAGAAAATTTTATAATTTTTAGTTTTACCCTTATACGCGTCACTTTCAGGTTGACCATACCCGACCCATTTATTTTCGTGTCAACTTCGTGTCGACCTGGTTTTGACCCATTTTAGGTTCGTGTCACTTTTGTGTCGGGTTCGGGTCGTGTTTCGTGTCGGGTCAGAATTTCCAGCCTTATCTAAAACACTCATCTTCAATCATCGACTGAAAAGTTGAGGTTAGAGTGAAAGGAGAGATAACATCTGAGATGATAAACTTGGGTAGTATTTGGAAACATGTTTAATAGTGTCTCTATAAATATGTTTAGAAACAGCATAAGAGGTGGGAGGATGATTGGTAATAAGGATAAAAAGAAATTGATAAAAATACATATTTGATTAACGGTTAAAGTTAATAATAGTTAGTATAAATAATGAAAAGTAAAACAAAGTGATAATCATAATGACTATTTTCATAAATTTTACTGTTAAAGAAACAAAACTGAAATATTAAAACAATAGTAAAATTGAAATTTCATAACAATCATAAAGCCATTTATGTAAGTAACTATTTAATTTACTAACATTAATAATGTTTTTTTAAGATTGATAAAGATCAAATGGAAAGTTTTTAGACGCATGTAAGATGATTTGGGGATGTAAAATTGGTTTCCGTGACCGTTAAATCGGATAGATAAGACGATAAGTATCTAGCGAGGGCGATTCAATCATTTTTATAAACCAGAGTAGAGATGGCAAAAAACCGAAACCAACACAAAAGGGGCGGGGACGGGAATGGAGATGGGAAAACCTGAATATTTAAACGGGGATAGAGAAGGGGACGGGTTTGATGATCCCCACCCGATTACCCGATACCCGCTACTCGATTATAATTTAATTTTAAATTACATATATAAATGAGGTTCAAATAAGAAGATAATAAAACTACATAGAGTAAGGAGTAATCAAAGCTTGACACATGGCAAAATTGGTTAGAGGGTATTATAAGTATATCAATTATTTCATTTATTTAGTTTAATTAAAAAAATCATACCTCCCCTAAAACCTCTCGCTCATCTCTCTCCTAAATCTCTCCATCTCTCTTCGTGTCCATAGCAACAATCTGTCAAATTTGTCTCTCAACGATTCAATCTTGAGCAATTCATACACATCAAAACGACCGGAATAAGAATACCAAAACTTCGACATTCGTGTCGGCGACGATGTCACGAACCCCACAATCTGCAGTAGGACTAACTTCGCCAATCAAAATCAGACTTCAACGGGTTCAAATTTGATTGCAAGATAGGGTCATCTGTGGTAAGACTAACCGTTATACTCGACTCGCTTGGCAGCGAGTAGCCTGCAAGCTCGAAAGGAACACCATTACGGGTGTCTCCGCCGAGTAAGGTGGCCAGCGAGTTGTGGGACTCGGACGAAAATAACCCAACCCCCCACATTCTACCAATCATAATTTTAACATTTATTTTTTCTTTTTTAAAAAAGTTAAAAGGAAAGGGGAAGGGAAAAGGGAAGGTATAACGCTTGTAGTGGGTAAGGGAAAGGGAAGGGGAGAAAAATGATGTGGCGCTAATGTGGCAGTGGGTAAGGAAAGGGAAGAGGGGGAGTATAACGGATAGCCTAATCGGGTCACGCGATGAGAACCACCCAATTGGTGATTATGGAATCAATGGTAGGTTCAATAAAGGAATTACTCAAAACCTTCCGGTTTGACTTGAATCAGATTAGTAACATCAAAGGTGTGAATGTTAAAAATGGAGGTGGAGGTGGAAAACGGAGCAATGGAAGTAGTAAGAAGAGAAAGAACAAAAAGAATCATGTGGATAAGCGGTTCAAGACTCTGCGACCGTCTGAATCCTATTTTGTTACGAATTATATTTATCCAACTTTTGATGAATTATTATTGTGAATTATGTTGTGCATCGATTTTTTTATGTGTTATTTGTTGATTTTTACCACTCTTGTTGAATCTGGGTATACATGTGTGTCTTATGTATCATATCGTGTCTTATGCATCTCTTTTTTACATTAAAATAGTTCTAAAGAACATTTTTAAAGTAAATCAGCAATTTGGACAGTAAATAAATAAATAAAAAGTGCCTACATATCAGGAAACTGAAATTTTAAAACTTTAAAGGTCAGTTTTACCCTTAACTGCTTCTTTTTTAGAAAAAGAAAAAAACTATTTTTTAAGAACATATTTTAAAAATTGAATAGCTAAGTTCTTTCTCACTTTTTGTAGCTTTTTCTCTTTTTAGTATATGCATACATTAATTTTAAATAGAAAATATTCAAATCTTTATACACTTTCGTTGAACTTAATTTTAATCGTTGTCATTATTCGAATTGTTTGGTTTTGATATTTTGGATGTATTTACATTTTTTAAGACTTTAATTTTTGTATAATCTTATAAAACTTATGGTAAAACTTAACGGTCAGCATCCCCGTAGTAATAAATCACAGTTTTTACTTTAACGGTTATCTCCGCGGTAAAATTTATCAATTTAATTACATGTTTTTATATTAAATGGGGATAACCGTTTTACAGCGATTTTCCCTGATTACCCGATGGGGATCCCCGTTTAAATCCCCACACTTTTTTAAATGAGGACGGGGACAGAGGGACCAATCCCCGCCCCGTTGCCATTTCTAATCCAGAGATAAAAAAGGGTTTAGTTTCAGAAAATGAATCGAACTTGTCATTTTTTGTTATTGTGTATACCCATCTTTCGAAACTACCATTTAGTGTACTCAACTTTTCAAAATTAGCATTTAGTGTATTCGTTTACCTATTCAATAGGTAATGCTGATGTGGCACCGGTTTTGCTTATGTGGCATTTGATTTGGAAGCTGACATGGATAATAGTTGTTTTAAAATAATTGAGAAATAAAATATAAGTAACAATAATAATATTAATATTAATAATAAAAACAATCTAATAGATATGATGGAAGGAGTTATTCAAACCCAGCCACCTCCTTCAATCGACTTCTCCGGAGACTGTTAACCACCGTTCATCTCATGCGACGGCAAGGAAAGTGCACTTCGACTTCACCATCGTTCATCTCCTACGAGTCAGCGACGACGAACGACTTCGACGGCGACTTGTTGTTCGGCGATTAGAGTTCTCCGCCGACTTGGGTTTTTACAGATCCATGGTTAGTTTTTACAGATCTTGGTGGGTTTTTATAGATCTTGGGTTTTTACAAGCGACGACTTCATAGATCGATGGGTTTTTACCTATCCATGGTGGGTTTTCACCGATCGATGGATTCTCCGCCGAAGGGTTCTTCGACTCTAGTTCTTCACAAATCGATTAGGGTTTTCACGTCTGCTTCCAAGTAAGTTTCGATTAGGGTTTACACATCCATTCTTCACAGATTGATTTGAGGTTCATCTTCTTATCATTCCAAATATGTAGTTACTTCTTTGTTCTTTATGATGATTCCAGATCTTCATTTCAATATTGCTTTGAGGTTTCGATTAGGGTTATTGTTTTTATGTTTCAATCTTGCTTCCAGATCATCTTTTGATTATTTGGTTTCGATTAGGGTTTTCATTTCTATGTTTTGATCTTGCCTCCAGATCATCTGTTGATTATTTCATTTAACATGTTGGTTTAAGATGTTCTAAGATGTTGGTTCTTTTGAATTTCTGGGTTTGATGCTTTAGATCTTCAAAGATTGGAAGAACACATTGAATGTTCTTCAAGAATTTATGTGTTCGCATTAATTTATCTATGTGGAATTAGATTAGTATATAAAATAAATAAATAAATCATAGAATTACCGGTTACCTATTCTGCAGGTAACCGGATACATCATTCGGTAGTGTTTTGGATGTTTGATGCATTAAACGGTAGTTTTGAAAGATGGGTATACACAATAGCAAAGAGTGATAAGTTCTATACACTTTTTGAAACTAAACCCTTGAAAAAACTAGTAGATCATAATATAATCTGTTTTTATTAATAAATAAAAGGTTAAGACATATGACTTAAAATCTTCTAATATAAATAAATGATAATTTTTATCAATTTAATTAAAACATTTTGACCCTTTATTTAATTAATACTAAATCTATCATCATTTTATCGAAAATTAAAGTCTAATTTGGACTTTTTAATAGTAAAAATTGAAATCTTGTTTTTTTTTTAAATTTAATTTTTATAAAAAGTGATATTGTCAGATTTATACATAAAATATATATCTGATATATGATAATATCTGGTTTAAATAAATAAAATATAGCCAAAACGAGCTTTAAATGTTTTTTTATTTTATTCAAGGCTATTTCAGGTAGACAAAACGGGAAAATGGATAACACGCGTCAAAACGAGAAAACACCGCGCAAAAGACAAAGATTTTTTGAAAAAGCCCCTTCCGCGCCGCGTACCTTATCCACTTCAACGCCGCGTAACTAACAGAATTCTGTTACATCGAGCCGCGCGCTGTTAGATGATAAAATTCCTTCGGGCACTGTTACGCGGCGCGGAACCACTTATTTCCGTAGCGCGAAAATCAACTTTGACGCCTATAAATAGCAGGCCAAGCCCCATTCTTCCAAGACTACTCCAGAGGCCTTCGGGCTGTTCTGGACGTTTTCTCACCTCTTATCCATGTAAATATGTAGTTTGTAACGTAGGTTTGTAGTTTTTTGTAGCTGTAGTTGTTTTTCTGTTTTTGGAAACGAGTTTCAGCGAGTTTGTACAAGTCGGGATGTTGTCTGGATTTCTTGTATCATTTCTACCTTGTATAATACGAACAAGTATTCTCTTTCCTTTATTTTCGCTTCGTTACAATGAATCCGAATTAATATAAATATGTAGTCGTTATACGTAGGATTATATTATAATGATTTTATTTAAGACTTGTTATTTCTGAAATAATGAAACGTATATTTGGTTATTTTGTATAATACTATCAGTTCATGCAGGTATTCGGCATCGTAAGTGTTGAGAAACCATTTGCTTAGGATATCTGTATCTTTATACATATATTATCTCAATACCTAAATATATATATCTTCTTACCGGATGTTGACCGACGATGGTAATTACCCTGTCTAGTAATTCATTAGGAGATAACGCTAAACTTTCACAATGTGGTCTATACCCGAAAGGGAGGTTTTATCTAACCGGTGTTTTAATAATACAGGGATTAAATCAGTGTTACCTTAAGATCGTTTTGTACTGATAAAATATTGGTACCGAATCTACTTTAGAAATCATCTTAATAATTTCATTCATTTTATAACCGGATTAGCTAACGCTACTATTAATATTGATTTGGAGGATTCGTGACTTGGCACCTTCTTTTGTTTCCTGCTTTATTTATTTTTCCCGCCTAGTATTTAGTTTATTTTTATCCTCACCTATTTATCTAACTAGACAACAGTTTGGAATAGAGAGTAGTAATATCTATCACCGTATCCGTGTTCGATATAAATCATCGGTCTTACCAGTGCACTATACTACACGCGAAGGGTCCTCTGCCCAGCCGCGCCTTGTGCACTTGTACCGTTGTGAAATCCGGTCCGCACGTAAACGCGACATATCAGAAAGTAAGATAGTAAAAAATATTATTCAAATTTTAATATAACATTAATTTATTTGTGTAGACAATATATTTAAATTATTATAAATCAATATAATTGTGTATCATTAAAAAACATATATACTAATTTAATATAATATTATTATTTAGAATAACGGTATATAATATTTAAAACCCAAAGTTCTTATAAATCAATTTTCCAACTTATTTTGATTTTAAATTCAGTTTTGATTTAAAATAAATTTAATTTGTGTTAGAATTATTATCTAATTCGAACTTTATATCCACTACATTAATTTAGGAGTAGATATTGAAGTTCTTTATCATCATCTACGTAATTAAATTTTATATTATTTTTAAAGTTGTCATCAATTACTTTTATATGTCAACTTACTTTTATATAAAATTATTTTATTTTTCGAGAAAGTCTCGTATTGTGTTTTTCTTTCGTCAATACAAAACAATTATATGCTCAAATAAACGAATATAAAATAACAATTTCATAATTACCCGTATATTTACACGAACATTTAAACTAGTTTCACTTAATAAGATTAATATCTTCGAAAGAAGATAAACACAAATTTCGAGACAAAGTAGCATATATTATAACAAAATTAAAAAAACCGAAATTTGTTAATTGATAATTCATTATATCCTACATCTTATATATATATATATATATATATATATATATATATATATATATATATATATATATATATATATAGAGAATCAGGATCAAATAAAAAGAGTTTTAGGGTAAAAAGTGTAGGGAGAATTATGGTGTTGACACGTGTCCTTAAGAGAATAAGGGTAAAATTGGAACATTCAAGATTTTCTCTCTCCCCCTACTTTTACTCCACCCCCACGATCTCCCATACGTTTCTGATCTGCCGATACACGTCTTCTCGTTTATAGCCTCCAAGTAACTTTTCAGTCACTGCTTTGAAGCTTTCCCTGTCGCAGGTTTGAATCCTCCACCGTCGCCAGTTTGAATCTTCCACCGTTGCCGCCTTGAAGCCTCCACAGTATACCGCAAAACCCTAGTCGACCCCTGTTGTGCCTTCTGTTCCACCGCTAGCGATTAGGGTTGCCGCCGCCTCTGCATTTGTCGACCATGTGAAGTAACCACCATGAAGGCAAAATCAAAACCAAACCAACAGAGATCCACCGCCGTTGATGCATCTTCCTCTGCTACCACCGCCGCTGCACCATCAAATGGTTTTGTGCGACGCAGATCCCATTGTTCCCGCCGACTGTGTGCATCCTCCACCTCGAAAGCCCTAAATTTTTAGGGTTTGCTGTGATGAATCCCGCCGCCACCTCGAAAACCCTAATTTTTTAGCGTCGCAGTCATGGATCCGCCGCCGCCGCCGTGCTTCCGAATCAAACTGCCGTCAAGCTGTGCATCAGATTCAAACAAAGTATGAATATTGTTAGGGTTTGCTGTAATTTGTTCATCTTCCATTCTGAAATCAAAATTAGTTGTATTGTGCATCATATTTTATAAATATTATTCATCAAATTCTTGATTCATCAAGATTTACAACTGGTTAAGTTGATATGTTTCAAATCTGATTTGTGCATCATATTTCATTTTTGTTGATCATCGAGACTGATTCATCGAATATGTCCATCAGTATGTGTTTTTGTTGATCGTACATCAAATTTTGTATTTGATGATCTTTTATTCAAGACTGGTTTATCATCCATGTTCATCAGTTATTATTTTTTTTTATTCTGCATCAAATCTATTTGATCTGTTGACAGTAAGATTTTTAATTTTAAATCTGTTATTTTTTGGCTTTTGATGGATGATTACGTGTTTCCAGGAGATGGTAACGAATTAAAAGACTATTATACCCTTTAATGTATTTTTTTATAATTAAAATTAAAAGAAAAAAGCCATTTTTATAGAAGCGGTTATTGGAAAATGAATGGCTGAGATTTCTCCTTACCTTTTGTAGTTTAAGACTCTTTTTACCAGATCCCCTCCCTATATATATATATATATAGAGTAGGGATCCACTAAAAAGAGTCTTAAACTACAAAGGGTAAGGAGAAATCTCAGCCATTCATTTTTCCTGTAACCGCTCCTATAAAATTGGCTTTTTCCTTTTTGTTTTAATTAAAAAAATTTACAGAAAGGGTATAATAGTCTTTTTGTTTATGGTTTTTTTCTCTTTCTCTCTCTGATCGTCATTTCTTTCCAGAACTGTTTTGATGCACACTGTTTTTCATCATATGCACAGCAAAAAGAAACTTGACTAGAACAGGAAACTTGAGTAGAACAGATGCACAAGTCTAACTAATTTCAACCATGTTTGTGATATCAATTCATCTAAAAACAGATGCACATCCTCTTACAATACCAGATCTGGTGTAAAACACCAACAAGACAGTATACATTATAAATTTGATTAACAATAATACCAAATGCACATCCAGATTTGATGCACAAATTTCAAAAAAAAATTAACATACACCAAAAGATCAGTGGACGAAAGACTTGATGAACAAAATCTATATCTTTCTCAAAAAACCAACAGTGGTTGTGCATTTCGAATTAATCAAACCTGTGCATCGAAACCCGGCGGCGATTGAATACATCACAGCAAGCGTCGATTTACGAGTCTTCATGGCACAATATACGGGACGGCGGCGGATGTGCAGACGACGTCACAGGTCATCGGATAACTATACCATGGAGGCGGAAAGCATACCAGCGGCGGTGATAAACAAGAACGATTAGGGTTTTTTCGAACGTGGATGCACCGGCGGCGGAGGTGCAGATGAACGATTAGGGTTTCTTCGAATGTAGATGCACCGGCGGCGGAGGTGCAGATGAACGATTAGGGTTTCTTCGAAACATAGATGCACCGGCGGCGGGGGTGTAGATGAACGATTAGGGTTTCTTCGAACTCGGATGCACCGGCGGCGGAGGTGGTCACAGGGCGTCAGATATACATGGTGCGGCGATGGAATAGGGTTTATTTCAGAATCGATGGCGTTTCAAGTTCGGGGGAGGTAAATAGCCAGGGACGCAGGGGAGATGTTTGGACGTGGGTGGTCGGCGAAGTAAACTAAAGAAGCAAGAAGAATATGCACGGAGGAGGCGGCGGCGGACTCTGAGGCGGCGATTGCAGCCGGCGACTCACCATGGAGAGGCGGTGGTTGTTTCAATTTTAGGGTTTGAAATAAAGTTTGAGTCTTTGGAAAGAAAGGAATGCAGGGAACATCGTATATGCATACCCACGTGGGAGAGAGAAGATTTTTATTTTTCTAAATTTCCTTTTTTACCCTTTTGTTAGTTTTCTTTTGCTATGCCACATGTCAACTTCACATTTCACCTTACACTTTTTACCATAAAACTCTTTTTATTTGATCCTGATTCTATATATATATATATATATATATATATATATATATATATATATATTTGATCCTGATTCTATATATATATATATATATATATATATATATATATATATATATATATATATATATATATATATATTTCAAGAGAGAACACCCTAAAATAGAGAACGGAGAGAACAGAGGGTAAAATTGGAAAACTAAACATTTTATTCTGCTTGCCCAATTTGAAATCTCACGCTCAGAAATAAACGGTTTTTCCTTCCACCGAAAAGTTTTTCAAATATTCAATCTTAGAAATAATTAAGTTTATAATCACAAAATCAAATGAATATATCCAATGTTTTATGGGCTTCGATTTGATATAACGACTGCTTGAAATTCTTCAAAAAAAAAAAAAGATGCATGGAATTTGATGCATTGATGCATCAATTTACTTATCTGGTTTACAATGATCGTATGTTAAAGAAAAAAAAGGAGTAGAAATTGTTTTAATAACAAAAAAACTAAGATGTATTACAAATTCATACATACCTGAGGCTTAATAATAACAATGAAATTGGATTTCTTCATCCTTTGATAACATTAGTGACTATTGTTTTCTTCGAATGACACAATTAAGAACCAGGTTGACCTTTGCCAATTGCTACATCCATTCAAGAAGAAAAAGAAGTAGAAGTAGAAATTGGAGAACGAAGAAAAATATAGATGATTATAAGTTTGTACATACCTGGATTGTTCATACTACAAATGAAATCTTCTTCCTTCGATAGCATTGTTCATTACTCTTCAAGATACAGTGCATACATTTCAAACTGATGCATACAACATAAGAAAATTACAATACTGATGCATTTTTATGCATATGGAACAACTTGATTTGATCAACTATGTAATCGATACAACTTGTCTTGGACAATTTTGATTTTATGCAGAACAACTTGTTTTGGTTACTTAGAAATAGATACCAAAGAATTTAAATAGATACATACTTAATGCATATATGTATACTGTAAAATCATTTAAACACATACATACATACTTAAAGTTACATGCATAGTTGAAAATTATCTTGCTTTCAATAGTATGACAGAACTAATTTAAGACGGACACTAAATGAATTAGGAGAACCAAACATAAGAAATGATCAGTAGTGCATACATTTAAAAGTAAGACACTAATGCAATATACATGTTTAAATGCATTAAGATGCATTCATACAAACAAAAGAAATGCCTACAAACAAAAGTAATGCATCTCTGTAATGAAATCTTGATATAACCAACAACTCCAATAAACAACTTCAAATCCCACCCAATACACTAGAATAGAAACCAAATCCTTGAAACCTGGAATATACCAAGCAATTATAGAAACTACCCGATACGAGTGAAAGCTAACCAGTGCATCAAAATTTCAACACGAGGACATAAAACCAACTTCTAGTCTAAACAGATCACCATGGATGATAAAAAATCAAATCAGTAGCAAAAGGATTAAGTAACTCTATTCCGGGACCAAAAAGCCACCAAGGTAAATTTTCTAAATCTGATCAATTTGTTGACAACCAATAACACAATTATAATCCCATCCGTGGTAACAAAGTTTTAGGCATTATAAACCCAAAAAATAAAAGAACTATGATCAACATTGCAGATCCAAATCTACCTCAAAGCCTAACACCGCAAAATTTTAAATTCAAATCTACCTCAAAGTTGAATACTATGATGGTGATTAGAATCCTTTTGCTGAACCATGATAACATACTCATGAAACCTGAAACTTGCATCATTCAAAATTGATCAAAGCAAAGAGAGTTAGGTGTATGTTTTGTAACTTGCTTCTGGAATGAAACCTGAAACTTGCATCATTCAAACTTGCATCAGTTTTTAAAACAAAAATAACTCTGAAGATGAATGGAAATTAGGTATATGTTTTAAGAATCAGAAGCTCATAACAGGACCCTAAAATTAAATATAAAAATTTAGAAAAATATTAGCTAACAACAATATAGATAACTACAATATGCATATGCTAAGCTGGTGGAATATGATTTTACAAGACAAAGCCTGAATTTGTTGTTTAGCTAGCAAGACAATTGGGCATGATTCAGTGATGTTTGTTATAGTGTTACAGGTTGGACAAATAAACATTAATGGCTCAAACAACAATAACACATGGCTCAGAGTAATTCTTGAAAGTAGACTACTTGATGGTTTCGAGCAGGGTCATATAAGACTCAAATAAGAACACAGGCAGAAACATAAAAAGAATACGATGAAAGGGTGATACGAAGTTGATATGCAGCCCTCAATTAACAACATATGAAGAACAGATTATGGCTTCTAATAACATATACCTTCGATTAAAAAACCTAATAGGCGGATTAACAACAGATGAATATCTGCTCATGACCCTAATCGGAAAAAAGCCCTAATCGAAGAACATATACCTTCAAAGAACAGACGAGGTTATAGCTTCGATCGATGAGTGCAGATAGGTTGACGATTGATTAGTTAAAGAAGGCAGATAGGTATTCGGAAGAGTTGCTGCCTTCCAATTTGGTGAATGAAGTGGAAGGCTGGAGGCGATTAGATAGTGAAAGAAGGAAGAGGGTGGAAGAAAACATGAATTAATGCTATTTTTTTGGGCACCGGACTTGATAAGCCCTTCTAATATACGTCAAAAGCGATTTCTTGGGCATGGACCAAAGGGCTTATATCCTAGTAGTATATCGTGTTCTTGATATCTCAAAAGCTAACTGTGGATCCAAGTCTCGTAGTGGATAAAATTTTTAGAATTAGGTTTACACTTAGGAAGTGGGTGTGTGTGTGTAATTAATTAAAAACATAGCCGCAATTTTTACGTTCCGATCATCTTGGAGGGATATCTTAGGAAAATTGCCTAAATAAATGGGGATCACTTACCCCTACTTTCTTTAAACTAAAATATCTCAAAACACAAAGGTATTAAAATATAAAAATTACACGAAATTAACATAAAAAAATATATCATTAATACGACATCTATATTGCTATATTTTTCAAAGAAAAAAATTTCGTAGTTCCTCGTTTTTTTCTAGCACATCATGAGATTTGTGCACATGTGCACATAACACTTGATTTTTTTCCAAGCATAAGTGCATATGTGCACCACCTGTTCATATGCACAGTTGCGTCTGTGTGCATATATGCATCGTACACGTGTGCATCTCGTGTAGATATGCACATGCACATGTAGAAGTACCACACGTTATTGTTCAAATAAAAATAATTGTTTTTTTCCAACACAGCATCAGATATGTGCACATGTGCACGTACCACTCGCTGTTTTTCCCAGCACAAGCGCATATTGTACTAGATATTTTTCTAGCACATACGGTAGAGTCACATATGCACGGTGCATATGTGCACAACCTAAGAACCAACCTCCATCCACTTTTAAAAAAATAACCCGACTTAAATCTAAATGACCATAACTCATTCGTTTCTAAGAACTTTAGCAAAAAAATTATATTATTAAATCCAGTTTTTTGTCCTCTTTCAAACAACATCAAGCTTGATATATTTCTGAAACTTTTTTTTGAAAATGCAAAATTTTCATTTTGAACAGGGTTTCATTCCAAAATGCAAATTGCAAAAAATCAAAAATGCAAAATATGAATATGCAACTCATGAAGATGCTTTTAAAATGCAAATTATGAAAATACAAAATGCAGACCCAAAATGATTCAATGAAAATGCAACCCAAAATGCAAATTACATATTCAAACCCAAAATGCAAAATCAGTACACAACACTACAATGTAGCCCAAAATGCAAACAAAATTAGCGTTTTCAAAAAAAATTAGAAAAAAATGGGAAGAGTGGTCTTGATTGAAAGAGAATTAAGAGATTGGTATAATTTTTTTGTTTAAATTCACAAAACGTAAATAGTTATGACAATTTAAAGTTCTAGGGTGTATTTTTTTTAACATGGGTTTTTTGTTGGTGTGGGGGGGAGGGGGAATTTTCCATGTTTGCTCTTTTACTTGTTAATTAATATATGATAATTACAATTTTGACATCTTTAAATCTCATCCATTGATTTTGATGATCCAATAGTTTAGATTGGTTCTTTAGGTTCTTCGTTTAAGGCTAGGTTCTTTATTGATGCTATATATATATACATACACACACTCTCTCTCTCTCTCCCACACGCATATATAGATACACGTAGTTGGTATCTGTTTATATTTAATAATGTTATGTTCGTATTATATTTGTATATGTGTTCGTTCGCTTGTGTTCGGCTAAAGTTAAAAGAATGAATATAACAAATATTTAGTGGTTGTAAATAAAAGTAAGCAATCATTTAAAAAAGTGGTCTTTTTCGCTTCTTTTAAGTATTCTACTTGGCAAAATGAAAAAAAATCATGTCCATCTCCAATAAAAACGTAAATAATTATAATGAATAAGTAGATAAGAAAGTAAAAGAAAAAATAAGAAAAAAATATAAATAATGTAATACTGACTATATATAGAAAAGAAAAAAGAAAGATGAAAAAAGGAAAAAAAATAGACGCATGATAAAAAAAAGGGTTAAAGTTACTCCAGACAAACGTCCTTTCTCCATGTTCCGATATGACAAATTAACTTTTTTTACACATCTGGTCATTTAACTTGTAAGAAACGTGTTATTATACTCATTTTGTTGATTTTGACTTGCAATAGCAGGTCATCTTTTCTCCCAAATTTCTTCACTTCAAAATCGCAACTTTTAAAGCCAAATTCTCCATGTATACTTAACGAAAAACAATTATTATATTGACTCTATAGAAAGGTAATCGAGTTGTCTATGAACTACAACAAAAAAATGAATAAAAACGAGTTTAAAATGTGTCAATTCATTAAAATACCCTAAGGGTGTTGAATAGGGTCATTATCGACTTTAATTACCAATAACGTGACTTATACTTGATGGTATTTCATGAATTTGGTGTCCTTCAAAAGGTAAAAAATTATCTACGATAATATATAAAAAGAATTGTGTAAAATAATCAATAACCGAGCAAAAATCACATCCTTTCTCTACCCTGTTTTCGAACCAAATAACACAAAAAAAAAACTAAACTTTGACCACGAAATTCTCCATGAATACTTAATAGAAACTCGTGAATTTGGTGTCATTTGAAAGGTATAACGATAATTTACAAACTTCTACAAAAAAATCACGCAAAACGATAAAAAATAGACCAAAAAAATTCAAAAAGCAGACTGAAACCGGGTGAACAAGTTGCAGGTCGCGAGATTGGCATATCTACACGTTTTTTGTAAGTTAAATGACCAGATATGTAAGAAAAGTTAATGTGTCATATCAGTATATGAAAGAAAACACATTTGTCTTTAGTGACTTTAACCCTAAAAAACATTACAAACAAAGAAAAGAAAAGGTTATTGTTATTTTTAAGAAAAAGTGGCGGCTCCAAATTAAGAAAAACAAAAAACAGTGCGTAAAAGATCCCCGTCGTAATTGTATTTTTAGATTCATGAGGATTAAGTTGAACTAAACACATGAATCCTCAGGAATTAGATTCCAATTACTTCGGATTCCAAGGATTTATGCCAACCAAACGCTACCTAACACCGTTAAAGTTAACGGAGAAAGGACTGTTTGTGTTAAACTTTTGAAAACTTAGGACCGACTTTGCAAGATTTTCAAATAAAGGAGTAAGAGTATGATTTGATAGTATTTTAAAGTACCATCCATGTAATTAACTCTTTAATTAATTAATATAAGATAATATTTGATTCATTTACATTGGTTTTCACGGTACTTGCAATAAAAATTGTTTTAAATGATATATATATATATATATATATATATATATATATATATATATATATATATATATATATATATAAAATTAGATCAATATAGGACATATGCTTAAAAATAAGTTACAAAGGTCAAATCCGGACCATTAGATTTTTTAAATTAGTTATCAAGATGTAATAATATATCTAATAATGTCATTATTGTATGTATATGCTTAATTATGTATGTAGAATGGCCATTGTGATGTAAATGTATATTTTAAATATATTTTATATTTTCATGCTCATTTTCCTACTTATATGATAAGATTAGTAATACAAATCAAAATAAATATTTGAGAAAAGATAATTAATAAATTATATATGTTACAACTTAATAAGCAGAAATATGAATAGAACGATATAATACAAGTAAAATAGAATTTTTCCTTATTCATTATGGAGTACCTTCTTAGTGTTAGATTATCAAAAGATAAGTTTATGGTTGATATCACGTGTGTTTTAAGAACATGAAATCTTATAAGGTCCTTTTCCAAGAAATGATACTATTAAATAAATAAAAAGTTACGATATTACATAATATTTATTTAAAAATCACGACATAATTACATAAAGTGCATGAAAGAAGGTATGAGCGACTCCACACCGTCAACTTGGAATATTCCAATATAATGTTCCATTTAGAGAAAATGTGGATTCTTTATTGCGAAGCTATCATATCCCCAAACTTATTATAATTTTTTTAATTTATAATCGAAGAATGATAACTATAACATTTTAGTTTTTAAAAAAATATCTAGTTTTAGGTATAAAAATTAAAATATAAGTTAAAGTTATATATGAAATTTATGAAAAGTCAATTAAAAAATTAAGTTGTAATTGAAAGTTTTAAACTAAAGATTATGATTATCATTTTTTTTATAAATTATTGTATATAATCAACTATTATTTTTTCAGATAATTTATCCAAATCTAATTTAGCTAGCATTTTGAGCAAGAGTTTAGTTCATAAAAGTGTATCCAACGTTACATTTTCAAGTAAGTTTAGGGCTTTTTGATTAGATCTCAGTTCTTGTCTCGATTTCAGTTTCTTGGTTCGATTTCAGATTCTTGGTTCGATTTCAGATTCTTGTTTCGATTTTAGATTGGGTTGCGATTTATGGTTTCGATTTTAGATTGGGTTGCTGATGGTCCCATAAGGTTTACGGATGAAGCAATGCTTGATGTAAATCTACTAGTGTATGTTTGTGTTTTAGTAATCGGTTAGAGAGAGAGAGCCGAGAGAGAAGATGAACACAAACACAAGTAAGAAATATGCAAAGCTTAACATTAGAATGTGGGGGAATTGCCTTTATATAGCATTTCCCCAACTTTGAGTAATTACATATTACACCCCTCACTTTAATAATTCTAACAATCTCCCCCTAAATGAGGTGTGTAAACATTCACAACAAATAAATACATTAATCTATTCGTATGCCGATTTGTTGCGAATACCGAATGCCACTTGCCATTTGCGTATTTTCCTTCTGCTATCCAGTGTCGTTCTTATCCTTTTTATAGCACGATAGGCTTGAGCATGTTCTTCATCAGTGTATGCTGCACGATTATTCCATATTTTCTGATGTATCTTATGATGGAGAATTTTCAAAGTGCCGTCTGAATACGCCATGAGTTCATCAAGTCTGATGAAGATCTTTTCCCCTATTGTATTCTTTGAGACGACCCCTCGATCACCTTTGAAGTTTGTATGACCATCATAGATAACTGTCAATTCTTCAAGCTCTTCAAGATCTGGATGGCTTTGATTAGGCTTAAGAAGATTGACTTTCCGATAGTTGTTTTCAGCTCCGAGCTGAATATCATGTTCCTCAAAATATTCCATAAGATTCCTCATATACCTCATTAACGCAACCCTTCCAAACTCTTCATCAGGCAATTTTCCTCTTTTCTGAGACAGAATGTCAAAAATAAAGCTGATGTCTTCAATATTAACAAACCTCAGATCTGCTTCTGTTAGGAAGTATGATAGGTTGTTGGCTCTCCTGACATAGAAAATAGCGTATTTTATGTTGAAGTTGGTTTCGGTATAAACACTGAGAAGTTCAACTATTGGAAATTCTGATTTGATATCTTCTGGTTTGGTTTTGGAACGAGTAAGGATGTGATCATATCTTCTTCTTTGTTTGTCATCCATGTTCCTCAGCTAGGGTGAAATAACCTCTATCAGTTCACTGCAGTATATTTCTGGTATTCTTTCTTCAAGATTTGCAGCATTGACAAAATATGATTTCCATATAGGTTGTTGGCCAGCACTTCTTGTGATCAAGTCCTGGATCCCCACGATACACTGGAGGAGCAGGTGGCACAATGAAGCTCCTAGGCAAGGGCCATTCAGATTCTTGTCTTGCTTTCTCAGCTGCCTCTATCTGTCTGTTTCTTTCAAGTACATCGACAGCTGATTCTTGAAACTGACTACGAGGAGGAGGGAAGCTTTCATGAACTTCAACGTTTATTCCACTGAGAACCCTGGATACGTCAAAGGATGGTTTCTTCTGTTTCGGCTTTCTCCTAGCTTCTCTTCTAGAAATTGCTAACCTTTCTTTCCTTCTGCGTGCAAACTCCCTTTCACTAGGGATGTCATCAAACCTGTCAACAATTCTAGGTGAAGCTGGTCTTGTAGCAAGCTCAACGTATTCATCAATATTTTTGAAGAGTTTTTCCATCTCAGGATCCTCAGCTTCCTCCTCTGGTTGAGCAGAACTGTTTTCTCCCATATGCCTTGCAAGTGATGTGTGTATGGACTCATATAAATCCTTCATTTCTTCCTCTGAGTCGCTAGACCATTCAAACATCTCGGCATGGGACTGCTCGTAAGGTATTTCACCTTCTTCAAGATCAATTGGCCTCTGTTCAGATTGTTGCTAAGGTACGTAAAGTACAATTTGTTTGTCAGCATTTTCCTTTTGTTGTTGTTCATAAACTTCATCGGCCAATTGTTGTTCAGTTTGTTGACTTCCAGACCCAGCTAAACTTGTACCTGCAGATAAGTATGAACTGAGACGGGGAACAGGTACAATTGGTACATTTGCAGCCGCAGAGGGAGAAGTCATATAAACTCTTCTTCTTTTCTCCCCCTCGGGTTGATCATCAGGATCTTGATCATCCCGCCTCCTTTTGTTTCCTTGAGCCTGAGCCTGACATGTTTGTTCAAGTATTGTCAGCCGGTCAGTAACCTTTGAGAATGAAGTATAGAAACCTCTGGTCACCCCATCTATCTTTGCGTTGACATCTTCATGTTTGTTCTGACTACTCTTCGCAACGAACAGCATCCATGGAGATTCCCGATGGACGCTGTTCGTTGCGAAGAGTAGTCAGAAGGTCTTGATCATGAGCTGATTCTGGCTGTTGTTCCAGAAGTCTGACATATAGCAAACTCTTTAAGGCATCAACTGACATAGATGATGGATCAGGCTGTGGCTGTGGTTCTGGCACTGAAGTTCTAGCATTAAGGAGTGCTTCTATTCTGTTCAATTGTTGAGCTTGGGCCTGGGAAGCTTGTTTAATCCGATCCAACCTTTGATTTGTCGTCTGCAGTTGTTGGTGGATTGGTGCCACGGCTTGTTGAATGTGATCATTAAGTTCTGCACGTGAAACAAACCCGGAATCACGAAGAGTTCCGGTTGAGGTACCAGCCACAGAGGCAGTACCACCTACTGGAGCAGCAGGAATGTTGGCTCCAACAGGATTTCCTTCTAATCCTCGAATGGCACCTTGAGAGGAACCACCTATAGAAGTTTGGGAGACTTGCTGAATATACAAGCTCAGTGCATCTATGGTAACACGGTGTTGATCAAGATATGCGGAAATCCGCGGTATATCAAATTGTGCACGAAAAGGAGTCGAGGACGAGGGAGGCGGTCCTCTTTGTTCAATAGGTCCAACACTCAATTGGGGTTGACCCAGTGTATGTGCAATAACCCTGTGCAATAAATACGGTGCCTGTTGAGAGACACCGTAGTGGCTTTGTGGGGCAGAAACTTGCACGGGTGGGATCACCGCGACTTTTTCAATATGAGGCCCAGCAGTGTCAGGCCCCATAGTAGATGTGGCTTCCCGGCTTTCTGGGTTTGGGGAACCCTCAGCACTCTTTTTTTTCTTTTCTCACCTCCTCTCTATCACTCGCACTCCTAACAACAAAACTATCTTCATCATCACCGCTACCCGCACCATACCCCGCATATTGATTAGGTTGAATGAGAGAGTCAGGGGTGACAGAACCAGGTTCAACAGATAAGGAATGACTTGGCGAAGTGACTGAAATGTCATGTTCAGGGGCAACTATGACCCTTCTTGCTGGATTCAAAGGAATGACAAGCCCACCTGCTTGAGAAATTGTAGTGTCAGGTTGAGCAGTGGGTGCCACTTCAGGTGAGGTTGATGGTGGTTCGGTTAGTTTCATGAATGAGGGGGTGCTTTCTGTAGGTTTGGCAATTGGATGTTCGGGGGTGCCAAAAGGTGATAAGATAGGTTCTGGAACAGGAGCACCACCTCGGTGGGAAGTAGACTCATCAAGAGAGGATTCAGAACTGGATGACTCAGAAATGTCAAGACCAAGTTCTTCTAGTACAGCTTGGGTGCGGGTGGATTTAGAAAGAGTCTGAACAATGGCTTGAATAGTGGCGGGATCATATGCATCCCCTCCCTCTCTAATCTCATCACCTTCACCCTCACCCTCTTCTCCTCCCCTCTCTTCATTTTCTCTCTACTCTTCCCTCTCAGCATCTCCCACAGATGTCTGAGGCCTATGTTCTAATTCCTCACTAGGTTATACACCTCCTTGGGCAGGTATGGCCGGTTCTGGCACAACCATGGGAGGTATTCCTATACTCTCCCTATAACTCTTAACAATATCATTCTGTTCACAAATATCTAAGAGAGATACAGGGAAGGGTCTTGGAATTGGCATGTTGGCTGGAGCGGCAGGTTTTATAGACAAGAAAAGTTTAGGAGTAATAGAAAGTAAACCTGTCCTCCGAGGAATATCAGCATTCCGATCCATCACAAATTGGATGATCATTGGTAGGAAGCGGTGGTACGGCAGCATGTTTGCATCTTTCTTCTTTTAGGAATTCTTCCTTTGCATAGTAGCTTTAATATCTTGGAAGAGAAGAAATCCATAGTCTACATGCATATGGTTGGCTGCAGCGACAAAAATTTTGAGCTGATACTCAGTGGAGAATTCATAACCCGAGTGCTTTGGGGTGAGACACCTTTAAAGCACTGTCATTAATGTATTATACTTTGGGTGCAAGCTGTTGCATTTGAATTGACCTTTACGTGTGAGCTCACCATCATACCCCATCTCCATTATAGCTGCAAGACATGCATCCTCATCTGGGATTTCCTCAAAGTCTGTTGTAGGAGGTCTGCTGTCTGCTCTGGGTAGGGCAAAAATTGTTCTAAGGCGACTAAGAGATATATTGACTTGAAATTCGTCGACCTCAGCATGGATTACTTCATAACCCCTGTCATTGATCCGCACATAACATGTTTTCCAGAATTGTTGAACGTATAGTTCAGGTACATGTGTGCCTGTTTTGGCTGGGTTATAGGTCAGTAGGTGATTGAGTGGGTGTATTTTGAGAATTTCAGTGACAATTGGGTAGGTAAGGTTTCTCAGTTTTCTTAAGTCAACAAAATGGTTGTTTTCATCAGATTTGGTGTTAAGGAATTCTGCTTAGGGCATGATCTCCTCTGGGTCACGTACAGCTTGAGCCATTCTATCTATACAGATAGATAAAACAGTTAAGTTAAGGATAAAGAGATATACATGACAAAAGTTTGACCCATGTTGACCAATGTTCTAACAACCTAAGTGTTGAACCCTCACTGTGTACAGGATGATTTTTAGTATAAAAAAGTTGTTTTGATACTTTAAAAGTGTCAATTATATAGTACTGAACAACTTTGTAGTACTTAACCATAGTCAAAAAATCACCCTAACACCTTTTTTTAGGCCAAAAACCAAATTGTTAGTGTATGTTTATACCCCCCAAGAACACGAAGAACACTTTTCGAAATTTTTGAAATATTTTTACATCAAAGTGTTCCCCAAGTGTTCAATATACTCATCGCATACTTTGTTTCATCAAACAAGTTAGTTTCGTGTACCAAACATCCCTTCAAAGTGTTGAGATTCTCATTCGCATATGGGTGTTCTAAGGCCAAAAAATACCCTTTTAACTCAAAATATTCAAAATGTAAACCGTACAAGTTGTTACCTTTGAGATTAGGAGTATTTTGACACTAAAATTGCAAATTTTAGCAGAGTAACGGGATGTTTTTCGAAATCAAGTAACCAACAAAACGAGACAACACTTAGTCGATTTTTCAAATTTTGAATCGTGTGAAGGACGTTTGGTAACTGATGAGTAACTTATGTCAGTGACACGTGTCTAGCTCTGATTGGCCCTCACAGTCGGTTAAAAACACGGCTGATAGCCAATGCGAATGGTAAAGAAACCCGGCTTATAGAGCTCGCGATTAACCCTTTGATGTGTTAACCGCGTGCGATTAACACTTGGTCAATTGTTGGTCCTATTAACATGCTAATGAATCGCGTGCGATTAACATTTGCTCTTTCTCAATGCGATTGACTCTTTGGGGTTTTAATCGCGTGCGGTTAACCATTTGGTTATCTATGCGATTAACACTTGGTCTCATTCGATGCGATTGAATCTTTGGGGCTTTAATCGCGTGCGATTAACCCTTGGTCTCAATATATGCGATTGAGTCTTTGGGACTTTAATCGCGTGCGATTAACTCTTTGGTTATCCATGCGATTGATCCAATACTTGAAAAACTCAAGATATCTGAATATTGAAAATTGAATTTTTCAGATATGGTTGATTTGAATGTTTGTTTGACACACTCCCCCTAGACTCTTGCATAAATTTTAGGGAATGTGTCACAGTTTGATACTTCTCCCCCTACACATGTGCAGTATGTGTATGATTTTTCTCCCCCTACACATATGCAGTATGTGTATGATTTTTCTCCCCCTACACATATGATACATGTGTAGCACCAGAAAGTCACTCCCCCTTGATTGTTGCATCATGAAGCTGCACAAAGAACAAACAGTGTAACACCTACTCTAAACAAAAAGGAAAGAAATGAAAAATGAAGCAACAGTATGTTATATTTTCAGATTGAGCATGCCTAACTTGGATACCAACTCAGTGAAGCGACTTTCGTCTAATGGTTTGGTAAACAAGTCAGCAAGCTGATTTTCAGTAGGAACATATTGGAGCTCAATAATACCTTTCTCTACATTATCTTTTATGAAATGATAACGTATATCAATGTGTTTGGTTTTAGAGTGGTGTACCGGATTGCAAGAGATAGCTATGGCAGACTGGGAATCGCATAGTAATGGAATGTTGTCAAACCTAAGGCCAAAGTCTGATAACTGTGTTCGTATCCAGAGACTTTGTGAACATCACATTGCAGCAGCAACATACTCAGCTTCAGCTATAGAAGTGGATACGCAATTTTGCTTCTTTGAGGCCCAACAGACTAAACGATCACCCAGGAAGTGTGCACTACCAGAGGTGCTTTTCCTATCAATCTTGCAACCGGAATAGTCAGCATCTGAGTAAGCATGGAGATCCAGATTTGAATCTTTGGGATACCATAGACCTAGATCCATAGAACCTTTAAGATATCTGAATATCCGCTTGACTGTCAGAAGATGTGACTCTTTTGGATTCGCCTGGAATCTGGCACAAAGACACGTAGAGAACATGATATCCAGACGACTAGCAGTAAGATACAGTAACGATCCAATCATCCCACGGTAGGTTTTCATATCTACAGGAGAACCATCAAGATCTGAGGATAGTTGTGCCTTAGCAGCCATGGGTGTGGATATGGGTGTACAGTTAATCATTTCATACTTCGTGAGAAGATCTTTGATGTACTTGGATTGGCAAATAAAGCTGCCATGACTTAACTGCTTCACCTGGAGTCCGAGAAAGAAAGACATCTCTCCCATCATACTCATTTGAAATCTGTTAGACATGATTTGGATGTTTTGAATTGATGAATCCTTCAGGCTGTGAGACATAGACTTCTTCTTTAAGTACACCATTAAGAAAAGCTGTCTGCACATCCATTTGAAAGACACGGAAGCTTCGGGAGGCGGCATATGCGAGGAATAGCCGTATAGCTTCAATACGAGCAACAAGGGCAAAAGTTTCATCATAGTCAATACCCTCCTGTTGATTGTAGCCTTTAGCAACCAACCTAGCTTTGTTACGAATAACCACTCCATCCGAATCCCTTTTGTTCTTGTAAATCCATTTAGTTGCTACAACAGATTTGCCATATGGGAGAGGAACTAATCGCCAGACTTTGAGACGATCAAATTGGTGTAATTCTTCCTGCATTGAAATTACCCAGTCTGGATCATCTAATGCTTCACAAGTTTTGGTGGGTTCAATGATGCTTAAGAAACCAGAGAATTGGCATTCGTTTGTTGTTGCGGATCTTGTTTGAATGCCAACTGAAGGATCTCCAATGATGTTCTATTCAGAGTGATGTCTAGTCCACTTAATTTCATGTGAAGTGGAGGATGAAGGAATGAGATCTTGTAAGTGTCGTGCTTCTTCTTCATCTTCTGGAGAGAAATGTGGGTCTGAATCAAACACAGGAGAACTCTCCGGGTCAGGAATCTGAGAAGTCACAGGGGGACAAGTGACAGAAACAGAAGAAGAATCCTCAGCATAGAGATCAGCAAAAGGATTCGTTTTAGTGACAGTAGGAGTTGTTATACTAACACTTGTTTGTAAGCCTGTGTTGTCCCTGTTATCAGTTAAAACAGGAAAGGATTCAGATCTTAAGAAATCAAACATAAAGTCAAGATTAGTGTTTGAACTGGATGGATTGTTTGATTCTTGATTTTCAAGCGCCAGTCCTGAACAGGTATGTTCAGAAGCGGTTACTGTTGATTTAGGTGGAAAATCTGTAACATTCAATGCATCATCAAATGTTACGTTGATACTTTCAACAATGCTTTTGGTACGTTTGTTAAAAACTCTGTAGGCTTTGGATTCAGTGGAATAACCTAAGAAAATAGCTTCTTCATCAGCTTTAGGAGCAAACTTTCCTAGTTTATCCTTGTCATTTAGAACAAAGCACCTATTACCAAAGACATGAAAGTATTTGATATTAGGCACTATGCCATTTGCCAGTTCATAGGGAGTTTTATTAAAACGTTTATTAATGAAGGAGCGATTTTGCGTATAGAGGCAATGTTGATGGCTTAAGCTCAAAAGGAAGGTGGGAGCCCAGAGTATGACAACATGGTACGGGCAGCTTCAACCAAGGTTCTTTTTCGTCTATTGACCACACCATTCTGTTGAGGAGTGTATACTGCCGAGAACTGATGGTTGATCCCCACTAGGTCACAAAAGCTTTTCAGAGCGTTGTTCTTGAATTCTGTTCCATTGTCTGTACGGATTGAGACAACACACTGACCATACTTGTTCTGCTACTGTTTGATGAATGTGATAATTGTTGGAGTAGCTTCATCTTTAGCATGCAGGAATTTGACCCAAGTATACCTGGAATAGTCATCCACCATGACTAGTATATACTTCTTCCCATGCTTGGACTGAATTCTCATAGGACCGCAGATATCCATAGATCTAAAGGCTTGGTAGTGCTAAACACTTGCTTTGATTTATGAGTAGCCTTCTTCATTTTACCCTTCTCACAGTCTGCACACAGATGGTCCTTGTTGAATCTTAGCTTGGGAATGCCTCTCACCAAGTCACCAGTGACTAGTTTGTTAATATTCTGAAAGTTCAGATGAGAGAGTTTACGGTGTCATTGCCAAGTAAGATTATTTGAAGCTTCGGACAGAAGACACACATAATTAGGAGAATCATATTTCTCCAAATCTATAGAATACAGGTTAGATTTCCTAGAGCCTGTAAGTAGTTCATCACCAGTTTCTGTGATCACAGAACATTTGTTTTTCTTGAATACTACTACCAGATCTTTGTCACAAAACTGTCCGATGCTAAATAGATTATGACCCAATCCTTCAACATAGGAGACTTTCTTGATCTTGATGTGCTTCTTCTCAATGTCTCCGTACCCCATTATTGGTGCAACATTGTCGTTCCCAAAACGTACATTCCCGGAGTACTTAGGAACATAATTCTTGAGAAGACTTTTGTTGTCGGTCATATGTTTGGTACAGCCGGAGTCAAGGTACCACAAGTGAGACACCTGCAAAAAGAGAATAAATCACGTTTAGGTCCCGATATCTGAATGGGTCCTTGATTTTTAGTCCCTAGAAGTGATTGAGTAATGATGTTGTCTGCTTGTGGTGGTGAAACTTCTACTGATCTATTCTTGAGTACCCATGTGGGTTTAATCTGTTTTCGTGAAGGAACAGATTTGGAAGAAATTGGCTGAGAAGAAAGTTTCTTTACCACTGTTGGTTTGACAGTTGATGGAATCGGAGGTTTTGGATTCGGTAGAGTTACGGAAGCGTTATGTTTGCGAATCCATGGTTGCGAGGAATTCTTAAGAATTCTCTGTGGCCTCACTGCATCAACTTGCTTTCGTTGAACTGGAGCACTGCGTTTAGTAGGTTTTGCTACTCGTTGAATGGATGATGGCTTAGGTTTAGAAGATTTGGAGATTTTGGAAGGGGAACTACAAGAACGCTTTTGAGAATGCAAGTGTTTTTCCTGTGCAATCCAAGCCCTTTTAAATGCTTCATAGCCCTGCCGTCTGTAGACTTCCAGTTCCTTGATCGTGAGTAATCGGTTGCATTTGTTTAAGCTTTTAAGTGCATGTGATTGACGAGTGGTGATCCATTGATTAATGATGTAGCCTTTTGAATTTAAAAATGGAACACAGACTAGATTAGCATAAAAATCAGTCCAGTCAGCACATGGTTTGATACCTAAAGACTTTCTTAATTGATCATAACAACAATTGAATTCACAGTGTCCATGAGTACAGCCATCACTCATACAAAACATGGTAGAAGCAGTATTGTCTTGTGAACAGGAATGATTACAAACAGTATCAAACATCACAATGTTTTCACAGACATGTTTCAAATTGGAACACTTCCTAGTGGATCTAGGAATGACTCTTTGCCATGATGCAGTTATTGGTACCTTGGCTTGTCAACAGGAGCAGTTGTTTCAGGTCTCCTTGAGCCAGATGTGAACCGTTGTCTATTGTTAGTCTTGCTGAAGCGGTTCTTGAAATTCTTGCTGGCCACTGTGAGAGCTTGAAATGCAGCTTCTATTGAATCATCACCATCATCATCGTAATCAGAATCACTGAGAGCCACATTCTTAAGTTTCAACGATCTTAATGATGTTTCCCTAGGGGTTCTGTCAGACACCACCAAGGTAAGAGGATCAGCAACTGGTTGTTTTAGGTTAGACTGCAAGATTTCATCTTGATACTGATTGAGATCTTCGAAGATGTTGTGGAAAGTGACTGATGTAAGATCCTTGTTGATCTGTTTGTAAAGTCTGGCATAGTTTTCCACTCAGAACCTAATGAATTCAGAAAAACACAATTCAAATCAAGATCAGTTCTAACAATTTGATTAGATCTCATTTCATTTTGTAGCTTGCAGAATCTGCCATATGTTTCAGACAGGAGTTCATTCTCACGAGCTTTGAACTCATGGTAGCTATTGACCAGTTGAGTGCGTTTGATGTACTCTCCTTGTTCAGTTCCTTGCAACTGCTTTTTGATCTCATCTCAAATTTCCTTGGTAGTACCCAAGCTGTCAATCTTTAGATAAATCTCAGACGAGAGACCCTGTTTTAGATAGTACTTTGCTAGTCTCTCTACTTTCTTGGTTTCCTTTTCAGTAGCAGTCAGCTCGTCATTGGTCTTTTCTCTCTCATGTCTGAGAATGGGGGGATTGTTAGTTGGGTCAGCTTCAACGATTCTTTTAAACTTGGTGTTGCCCTTGTGGATGCATTCTATCATCTTGTCTCCACAAATTTCGTTGTGTTCAAGGAAATCCATGAACCTACCCTTCCAGACATTGTATTCCCCCCGAAACAAAATTGGAGGTTTTGTGTCGGTGCCAATAGACATCATTTCATTTGTACTTGACATGATTACTGATTTAGTGAGAAATGATCGTTTACTTGCAAGATGGTTTGATTGTTCGAAAGCTTCACTTAAAAAGGTGTGACTGTTCAAGTTTGATTATAGAGAGTCTTGAAGATCGATTAAAGAACTAAGTCTTATGAATTTCAATTTTGAATTATATCTTAAGAGGATTAAATTCAACTTTGAACTAGATAGACTTAAGGTAATTTAATTCACCTTTGAATTAGATCTGGTTTAGATTAAATTCAATTATGAATTAAAATGTTTTGATTAAGTTCAAATGTTCAAGAGTCCTTAAAGTCAAGTCCAGATGGGTCAATCACTTGTCCAAGTAAAAGGAATGTCACTGATTGGAATTTGTCTTATCGAGTGCGATTACAGGTCAATCGAATGCGATTAGGTGTCCTTGAAAACAAGCAGAATAAGGACTTAGTATGAATGGTTAATCGAATGCGAATCAAACCTGTCTCATCAAACACTTAGAAAGTAAACTGTTAGTTCTGTCAATCGCATGCGATTGCCAATACAGAATAAGAGTGCGATTCAATCAAGTGCGATTCCAATGGTAAGTTGATAGATGTAAGTGTTAATCGCATGCGATTCGATCAAATGCGATACAATCAAATGCAATTCACACTTAGACTTCAGGCAAACAGCTTCTATAAGCCGTACACCCTAATCACATGCGATTGGGGATCCGGCTGATAGACTTTGATATGTCCTTGTCAAATCAGATTGCCTTACCCTGAAAAGTGTCTAATCACTTTGTACTTGATTGGTATGGCAAGTGCTTGACTTTTCTTGTTCAACACTTAAGCTATTTATAATTTATAATTAAATAAATTACAAAAAGACGATTTCTTCTTCTACAGGTTTTACTATTCAGATCAAGAACACAATAAATGCTTAAATACCCAGAAAATTTAATGTTTGAAAATTGGGTATTTAATGACTTTTCTTGACTAAGAATGTATGAATACACTTTCGGTTCAACTTTTTCTTCAAGAACAAATTTTGTAGGTTTGTAAGCTATGTAAAACAACTCAAAGGTAGTTTAAAGAAGATGAAGTTTATGCCTCTACCGAGTTCTACCTTTCGAAGTCGTTTAAGCTAAAGTTTCTTTGAGGAAAGTTGATGTTCTTGAACTTGTGTAAAACCGAGAATCTTTTCTTCTAGTGAGCTTGAAGTCTTCGAGATCTTGAAGTTCTTTTTCGAACAATCACGAGCCAAAACAAGTTTGGCTCTGATACCAATTGATGGTCCCGTAAGGTTTACGGATGAAGCAATGCTTGATGTAAATCTACTAGTGTATGTTTGTGTTTTAGTAATCGGTTAGAGAGAGAGAGAGACGAGAGAGAAGATGAACACAAACACAAGTAAGAAATATGCAAAGCTTAACATTAGAATGTGGGGGAAATGCCTTTATATAGCATTTCCTCAACTTTGAGTAATTACATATTACACCTCTCACTTTAATAATTCTAACAGTTGCAAATAGGTTTCAATTTCAATTCATTGTTCGATTTATGTTTAGGGTTGCTATTTAGATCTGTTTGTTCATATGTTCGTCCGATTTCAGTTTCTTGTTCGATTTCAGTTGGTTCATAAGATTTATGTTGAATCTGTTTGAGTTTTTTTTGGGATCTATTACATGTTCAATCTGTTTCGATTTATGTTTGAGTTTTTTTCGATTTATGTTTACAGGTTCATACGATTTCAGTTTCTTGTTCAATCTGTTTTGATATTGGGCATCCATGTTCATCTTCTTCATGCTTTATCATCTTCTTGAAGATGAAGTTGTATTGACTGATACATAAATTGTTGATGTGACATTAATTAATGATGTGGCATTTCATGATAATAAAAAATAAATAAAAAATGATAAAATGACTTGCTACATGCTCAATAGGTTAACTATACATAAATTTGTTAAATTTTAAAACTTCAGTACATCAAATGGTAAGTTTAAAAGTCCAATATATACAATAGCAAAAGGTGTAAAGTTAGATACACTTTTATGAACTAAACCCTTTGAACAATGTAAGTATCTCTAATAAATATTATTACTAACCGTCATGTCAATATTATATATTAACTTATCATTAACACTTTGTGGTAATAACTGTAATAACTAAACCATTAATTTAAACTTTTTATCTTGCATATCAATATTAATCAATAAATAATATTAAACGAGAGTAACAAGTTACCACCACCACGAGCTTTGTTCATGACAGAAGATAATACTGTGCGTGACGAGGTAGTATCGCATGACATATCCGTGTGGCCGTATAACAGGCTCATTGTTGACCCACTTCCTGAGTCTAAATAAATTTAAATTCTCCTATTTTCAAAGGGTGGTGATTCTTAGACAAAGTTGGTAACACAACAATTTAATACATCATAACTTATATTAGGTTTATTAATTAATTACTTGTACATGTTATTTATAGCTAAATTCTGTTATAAACAAATTAGCTCCCATTTTCAGATATTTTAAACGCCTTGTAACTTTGTCACGTGTGTTTTTTTTTTTGTCGGTTTTACTCGTTTTACAATAAAAGTTCTTTCAATATAACTTAGAGGTGATAAAATGAATCGCATGGAGATGATTCCAATCTATTTTCAACGTTGAATCATGAGCATCGATCACCCGACTTCCCATGGCCACATCATTTTTTCTTCCATTCTCCTCCATCCCACTTCTATGACTCTAACCCCCACATATATCTTCATCAACCATCCCATACTATATCACCTATATATATACACAATCAAATTTTAAAAAAAAGTTTAACATGAGTGAAAATCCGTTAATTAAATTCAACGAGTATCATGGGGTAATGGTGTAGCGTAAACCCCGCACCAACCAGCTTAACACTCGATGGTTAGATGCGATGGTTCTTAACGAGATTTACTTGTCAATTGGGTTAATTAACTAATCACCTAGGTTATGTTTGGTTGTGGAAAAATGTTTCCTTTTTCTAGAAAAATTTTCTAAGAAAATGAAAAATCATGAAAACTTGTTTGGTTGATACATTTTTCTAAAATTTTCTAGAAAAGAAGTTTTCACTTTTCCAATTTCTTGGAAAATTAGAAAACTCCATATCATCTCTTTTCCACTTTTTTCTAAACATGTTTTATAGTTTTCTAAAATAGAAAATGAAAACTCCATCGGTTTTACCAAACACATTTTCTAGAAAATTGAAAATTAAAACTCCACCCATTTTTTAGAAATTTTTTCTAAGAAAACTGAAAACAATTTTTCGTAACCAAACGCAACCCTAATATTTTGTATTTTAAATCTAAAAAAGTGAATATGAAAATGAATAAAAACTATTATATTAAAAATATATTTACTGTCAGTAAAATTTTCAAAATCTATAATTTGTTCACACTTTTAGGACTTAACGACTTTTAGCTTATTTTATTATTGACTATATTATTATTTATAAAAACACATAAATATAATACTAAATAGTCCATTACTAGCTAAATTATAAATCTATATCTAAAAAGATCTAGTACAATAAAACACAATTCAAATCAAAATTTATTGTGTTTGAACTGTTAAGGTCGGACTAAATTATTGTTAAAAGAGGAAGGAGTGGGAGGGTAGTAGATGGTGTGGTGGGTAAACCACTTGAGTGGTGGGTGTGGTACCACACCATAGAGGTGTGTGGGGGAGGGGATGTGGTGACTACCACTTATGTGGTAGAGGATGTGGTTGGGGTGTGGGACTATGTAGTTATTTATTTTAAATTTGATTGTTTAGTAAGGTCATATATGGGTCCCAAAATTTGGTGTGGTATGAAGTAACCACTACAAGACTGAGTGGTGGATTGAGTGGGGAAGAAAAAAGCTGACGTGGCGGTGTGGTGGGTGTGAAGGAGTGTTACCACTCCTTGCTCTCTAAGTATTACGTAACATTAAAGGGGCGTTTTGGTTAGTAAAAATTGGGAGGAAGTGAGTGGAATTTAAATTGGAATTAAAAATTCCTAAATCATAAGAGGTGTTTGTTTCACGAAATTGAAATTACTCACTTTACTCCTACCTTACCTCATCCTCGCCCTACTCTACCCTTTATTGACCCCACCCCACCCCATCCTACCTACTTCACCATATCTTACTATATGGCAACTTACTTACCCTACCCCTATCCCACCCCTACCCCTAGACCACACCCACACCCTATCAATACCACTACCCCTACCCTACCGTACCAACCTCTACCCCACACAACCCCTACCCTACCCTACCTCATCTACCCCTACCCTACCCCACACCCATCCTACCCTACCTACCCTCACCCTCACCCTACCGTAAGTGGTGACGACCAGTAGTAAGAGGAACGGCGACGTGTGGCATCACACGCATCGATGAGTTGTGGTCGGCGACGGCGATGACAGTGGCGATGATGGTTGTGGGTGGTGATAGGCGTCGGTGGTGACGGTGGTGACGGGAGCTATAACGGATAGCGACAGTGGTGGTGTAATTAAAAGATGAGAGAATTTCGAACAATTTGATTTTCTTCTATTTTCTTTCTATTCATCTCTTTTTTTTTAAATATATACCGTTTGAGTTCAAATACTCAAGTCATTTCCGTCAACTATTCGTGTGTAATCTGTTTACGTGTGCTTAATTAATTTGTGTTCATATAGTTTCGAGAAAAATGAGATGAGGAACTAGGTAGCGGTGGTGGTGTAATTATCAGATTTTAATTTTTTATTTTGATAATAATTAAAATTTAATGTTGACTTTTGTCGGTTAAAATTAAATTCAATTTTGACTTTAATTTAAATCAAAATTATTAAAGATAATTTCATATATGTTATCCTTAAATACTATAATATTGTATTTGTTTACTTTAATACAAATACCATATTTATCATTTATAACAATTCAAAATATCAAATTTAATTAAATTATTAGTTTTATCATGATAAAATATGTTGTAATCATTTTATTTTTATTTAATTATAACGAATATACATTTAACCTTATTTTCCTCTAATTGTAACAATAATAATCGATAATTTTACAAGAAATAAAATCATTTCTCTTCATATTATACTACACATTTTCTTCTGTCACATTTGCCACTACTAGAACACTGCTGATTTGCCACGGTAAAAAACATCTCTAATATGTCGCTAAAAGTCAATTAGACATGGATTTGCTCTCTCGGATCAACGTTTTTATCCGTGGTCTGAGTGTCAACTTCATCTGTTATTATTATTTTAAATGCTCATTCTATTCGTATTTTATAATTATTAATATTATTTATTTATTTTAAATCTATTGTGTATCACACACATTTAATCTAGCAATAATCGATACGAAAGTAGATTAAAATGTTCATTTTATATGAAGTTAAATTCTGTTACCTTTAACAAACCAAGGATCAATATTGAAACATGAATACAGAGTGTAATTTTCTAAGGTGAAAAACAAAATCTATGATTTTGAGAATTTATCAACGGTGATGATTAAGACAGGGATACTTTAATCACTGGTCGTGCATAGCATCTAAGCACAACCCTTCATTAGTCATGCTTAATGGAGTACAACTTTTCTCTTTTGAGTATATACTAAAAAAGAAAAACCCTAGAAATACAATTAACACCCGTATTATATTTAACAATTACTTACCTATCAAATCCATATATATTTACCTCAATCCATTTCTTCTCGATCTCTCCTTCTCTCCAATGGCGATTGTGCCTGCAAAGTGCTCCGATGCTGGTGGCGCAACCTTTTCCTCCGCCGGAGCCAAAGGTATCATGTTGTTCGGAGTCAGATTAATGGAAGGCAGTGGCGGAGGATCTTCGGTCCGGAAGAGCGCTAGTATGAATAATCTAGCTCAGTTTGACGAACGACCACCGGAATCAACTGTCGATGCTGCCGGATACGCCTCCGACGACGTCGTTCATCCCTCCGCTCGCAGCCGAGATCGAAAAAGAGGTAAGGATCGATTTAATTTTAAGTTCAATTAATAAGACAATTACGTTCTTCTATGATTTAGCATTCGTGATTTCGTTATTCAGTAATCTCGCGGTTTATTTGATCGAACAGGAGTACCATGGACGGAGGAGGAACACCGGCTGTTTTTGGAAGGATTACAGAAGGTTGGAAAAGGAGACTGGAGAGGAATTTCTAGAAACTTCGTGAAAACACGAACGCCGACTCAGGTCGCCAGCCACGCTCAGAAATACTTTCTCCGGCGAACCAATCACAATAGGCGTCGCCGGAGATCCAGCCTGTTCGACATTACCACTGATACGGTACCGTTTTGCCTATCTAACTTTCACCTTCATTTATTTGTCTTTCAAATTAAATTAAATTTCATTTCATATATAATATATGATTACAAAAAGTTATTTGTTTCATTAATATGCTTGACCAGATCTTAGTCTATATTTAAAGTAGCTGCTTTAGAATTAAGCAAACAAGCGAATCCATAAGGTGGAACCTAAAACCAACCATTTATCTAATTATAATTAATTTTAATAATTAAATTTATTAATTTAAAATGATATCCTTGATTCATATGTTTATTAATAAAACTTTTCGTTCCACAAATAAGTTATCTCTTATATAGTATTATAGAATCATTGCTTTATAAAAATTAAACTTGGCACATGGTGTCGACTTTTAATTAATATAAATAAAATAATTGTTGAATTTCGGTAATTATAGTACTTTAGCAAGCTAATAATTAAAAAGTAGCAATTGATTCCAGTTCGTACAATATGCTGTTCGTTTTTGTTTTTGAACGACTTAACATTATATATATATATATATATATATATATATATATATATATATATATATATATATATATATATATATATATATATATATATAGGGGAGGGTTCCATTAAGAACCGATTTTATTACGAGAACCGCGAGAACCAATCTTAGCCGTTGATTTGATAAGTGAATTCTTGGATGGAGAGCGTGGGGGAATTAAGTGTGGCAGGGTGTATGTGAGGAATTCATGGGTGGGCAATGACATTGAAAGAGGGGGAATTTGATGGCTCGGATTGGTTCTCGCGGTTCTCGCATTAAAAATGGTTCTCGATGAAACTTCTTCCTATATATATATATATATATATATATATATATATATATATATATATATATATATATATATATATAGGCAAAAGTTCAAACGAGAACTGTTTTTCGTACGAGAACTGCGAGAACCAATCTGAGCCGTCTAATTCCCCCTCCTTCAATGTCATTGCTCACCCATGAATTCCTCACATGCATCCTGCCACACTTGATTCCCTCCACGCTCTACATCCATGAGTTCCACTAATCAAATCAACGGTTAAGATTGGTTCTCACAGTTCTCGTATGAAAAACAATTCTTTTTCACACCCTCCCCTATATACATATATACATATATACATATATATATATATATATATATATATATATATATATATATATATATATATATATATATAGAGAGAGAGAGAGAGAGAGAGAGAGAGAGAGAGAAAAGTTCATGTGAGAACCATTGTTAGCGCGAGAACCGCGAGAACAAATCTGAGCTGTCCAATTCCCCCTCTTTTAATGTCATTGTCCACCCATGAATTCCTCACACGCATTCTGCCACACTCTATCCCTCCACGCTCTCCATCCGTTTAACTTCCCATATCTAAGGAACGGCTGAGATTGGTTCTCACGGTTCTCGAACTAACAACGGTTCTGGCATGAACTTTCCCCAATATATATATATATATATATATATATATATATATATATATATATATATATATATATATATATATATATAGGCAAAAGTTCAAACGAGAACTGTTTTTCGTACGAGAACTGCGAGAACCAATCTGAGCCGTCCAATTCCCCCTCCTTTAATGTCATTGCCCACCCATGAATTCCTCACGTGCACCCTGCCACACTTGATCCCCTCCACGCTCTCCATCCATGAACTTCCCATATCTAAGGAACGGTTGAGATTGGTTCTCACAGTTCTCGTACGAAAAACGGTTCTCGTTTGAACCATCCCTATATATATATATATATATATATATATATATATATATATATATATATACACCTTTAAATACATAGATAATAAATAAATATCTAATCTGTTTTCATATATGGCAAAGTCATGTGTTTACAATACACCCACAACTTCTAGCGTAGTGGTACGAGATAGTTTAGGTTTGTGTAACTTAATTATAATGTTGAAAACGTTGGTTTGAGTTTGACATTTATTAAATTTAGATTATATTTAGTAGTTAAATAGAAGGGTTTACAAATCATATCATTTTTTAAATGCATAATCTTGAAATGATGGATAATTTTGAAGTCAATAACTAGGTTGTTCAAACTATGATATGGTAATATTATATTTTATATATACATTTGAGAAGAAAACAAATTTTTGTGAAACAGTTTGTATCTATGGTTTTATTTCTAAACACATATATAAACGAAAGCATGACAAATTTCACCCTAGTTTAGAATTATAGAAAAATTATTTAAGATCGTAGTTAAGAGATAATTTGTTTTCTGTTGAATGAAATTAGTCAGCTTTAAATAAAGAACATTTTCTTTAATCAATTCAACTTAAAGTACATCGTAAATAATTAAGCTTTAAATACTTTATCCTAGTACCTCTTTTAAATGTTGCTTTAAAAAAAATTATATATATCATATCGTATAATATAATAAATCACTGTTAAAATTAAAATGATAATTTGCATCAGATTATTAATTCAGAACCTATATCAAATAACATATTACATTCAGAGATAGTTTTATACATAAAATTTGATTATTTAGACCATAAAATTATAATATACTTAATCATTTTTTTAAAACAAATTGTCCCTAAACATGCTCTTATTTGTTTTATAAGCGTACAATTTTTATGGT
The DNA here is from genome assembly GCA_947179395.2 of Pulicaria dysenterica. NCBI lineage: Eukaryota > Viridiplantae > Streptophyta > Magnoliopsida > Asterales > Asteraceae > Pulicaria > Pulicaria dysenterica. The sequence continues at coordinate 5,491,440 of OX359289.1, read as the reverse complement.
TTTATATATTTTTCATACTTACAAATGTATCAACTTTATATACGTTTTTAAATGTAAATCAATTATCAAAATTTTATGATATATGAAATGATTGGCTATTATCATTTTGGTCATAAAGCTAGGATGATATAGATAGATGGATTCTTCCAGGCCACCAAGTTCATACCACTCCCAACTACTTGTGTGAATGGAGTTGCACCACACGAATGATGTTAGGGATTTTGCTTATATTTGAATAATGAATAGCAAACAGAAACCACCTTATTGAATAACTTAATATATTTGGAGTAAAGTTGTGATTTTAAAACTAAAATAAATTATCAAAGTGCTTACAAAGATACCTTATTTCATACTAAAATAATCAAGTGAGAATATATATAAACACTTTTTAGGTCGCCCAAACACATATATTGTAAACTATTATGGCATAGTAATATTCATTTTGCCTTTTAAATAAAATAAAATAATATTTATTTAGGTTCAGTTTTGTAAAATATATGTATCTAGTTTTATATGTTTTTTTATGTAACTAACTTTTAAAGTCATCTTTTTATGCATTAAGATATTAGTATTTATCTTTTAATGTATAGAATGCTCAAAGTTTATGTATTTAAGGGGCTGCTTGTTAAAACAGAATGATTAAGCACTGAATAATTATGTGGTCTGAATTATTCAAAGGCTCTGAATGAATCTGAATCTGAATGTGACATGTTGTTTGATTAAGGTTCTAAATGAACAATCTAAATGATATATATTACCATTTTAATTAACCTTAATAGTGATATATTATATTATAAGATATGGTTGTTTAACAAGGCAACATATGAAAGAAGTAGTATTATGGTAAAATACGTAGTGCTTAATGATTCAGCATGAACTTTAAGGTAGAATGATTCAACAGCATTCTTCTGATTAATTCAGCACAATCTTTATTCAGAGGCAGTAATCAAACACGCCGAATGCTGAACGATTCAGCATTCAGCGCTGAATGGTTCCATTAAGCTTATTTTACATATTTTGTTATTATATATATAGGAAAAAATTAATTTGACAAGTATTTTTATTGCGAGTATCACGAGAATCAATTTGAGTCGTTCGGTTCAATTCCCAATCCTTCAATTTCATCGACCTATGGAGTTATTTCATGCAACTTGCCACACCTATCCTCCGCCTATGAATTTATCTCATGCATCTTGTCATAATTTTATTCCACGCTCTCTATCCAATAATTTTCCTTACCAAATGAATAACTAAATTTGGTTATTGAGATACTCGTAATAAATTTGTTTTTTTATTAAACATTCCACTATATATTATATATATGTAAATATTAAGTTCTAAAAATTCAATTAATTAAAACGTAAATTTATACTTTAAATTAGATACATATAATAACATGTAACTTAAAATACATTTTAATAAAATAAATCCTATTCGTTTTAATATATGCGTCTACCATATATTGGAAATTACTAACTCGCTTTAATGTTTACATGTTGGACTATATGACCTTTAAATCTCTATTGTTTTTCGATATTTTTAATTAGCAAAAGCTAATTCATAAGCATTTGTCAACGTAGGAAAAGCGTGTATATTTTCATTTAATTTTTTTTAATAAGGGGTGACAGTATTTAATATATTCTTTATAGAGTAGATTTTTTTTGAATTAATTAAAGAAAAAAGTAGATAAACAATCATTGCACAAATTTGTGTAATCGATTAAAACGCAATATGCCATATCTTCAAATACATTCATTTGTCTTGATCGTACGTGTTTGGACGCTAGTTATTTAGTTTGTTCAATATAGTAGTTTACACAAACCACAAGAGTGGGTAACTGTACTAACTGTAGTAAGATTGTCCGTATCGGAGGCACGGGTTGGCAACTTGGCAAGAATTGGGATGACCCTGGCCAGCATACCATCGCACAACCAAGGGTAAGGAAGGGTTCATGGGGCAGACGAGTAGGGAGACCCGTGAGGGTTCCTGACACACACACACATATTTTTTCTTTTTTCTTTTTTCTTTTATCTTTTATTATTTTTATAATAAAATATTAGAAAGGTAGTATGGATTGGATGTGGGGGTTTGAGGGTTAGAGAGGGTTAGAAGTGGGGATGATGTGGATACTGATGTGGCAATGGATTTGATAGGGTAAGTGAGGGTTGGATGCACATGGTCTAAGAAGTTGGTCGATCTCCAACACCGTAGATATCTAGAGGTATACAATTCAAACCGTAGGAACAACCAAATTCTCACTTGTGGCTTCTGAGGTTCACCCGTAATAACTTTGGTCTATTCAGAAAGCCTATACACTATAGCCACCCTTGGATTAGTCGACCGCCGCTCACAAAGCGGGTCAGAAACCAAGATTAATAGGTTAACTAATTCAACGTAATTGGTACTATTCTTAAATTTTTAAATATATAGTATCTACTTACTTTAATACTTCATTTCTTGTTCTTGAAATTCCAGGTCATGAACCCGTCAATGGAAGATGAACAAATATCACCGCAAAATCTAAAACACGAGCCGGAAACATACCCTATGTCGTCTTTTCCAACGAGACTGCAACTCACAGGAGATCATAATTCGATAGAGAGCTTAACACTCGGATGTGCACCTACAACCAAACAAGTAACCAAGACCTCGGGCTATCTCATGCCCCCAATCCCCATACCCCCATCCGCCAAAATGGCTAAACTCAATTTAGGCACCACGGTTGATCACAAAGAACCACCATTGCCCTTAACGCTAAACCTCTCAACCTCCACGCCATCAACGTCCGCTGACCAACAATCATCTCCCTCGTCAACGACAAAACACACGATGGCCACGTATCAAGAAATGTCTGCAGGTAGCTTTAATAGTAGCAATGGGGATAGCATCATTAGTGTTGCGTAATGATATATTAACTGGAATGTGGTGATTATCTAATAACACGTGAGTGTGTATTTGTAAATTATGTTGTGAAGAGAGAGAGAGAGAGAGAGAGAGAGAGAGAGAGATTTATTTTTTACAAATGAAGTTTGGTTTAGTTAGGTATGAGATGTTCGATCATTAGTTAAAAATTGAGTAGCTAGGTGGTATCGTGTAACGTTAATTGCTTATAGTTGTTTTTGACAATAATGTTGAAAATATTAACTTATTTTATGAATGTATAGTGTGACTTATGAATTATAATAGTTCATGATGATGATGTGTTAGGAACTAAATGTTGATATTGTTAATTAAGAAATCATGCTAAGATGATGACATGATTATTATTTATATTGAAGAAGCATATATAAATGGATGGCGTATAAGATGTGTACGTATTGATCATATATTTTTCTTGCCAAAATAAGAAATGCAAGGAAACGTGTTTCATGTGTCTTTTATTAACGTAATTATACTTTTACTCTTTGGGCTTTATTAAGTTTTTAGTAAGCTTTTGGGCCTCATTAGGATTTTATTTTATTTTTTAATTATAAATAAGATTGTTTTAGTCTTTTTTTTGTATTAGATTACATTTTTTCTCTAGCCGTTTGTGAGTATTCATTAACATCTTTATCAATTCACATCATTTGTAATTTTAATTTAAAATTTTCGATCATGTTTAAATTGTTGATAATTTGTGAGTACGAGGTGTGGTTCAAACATATATTTAGTATGCATATGTGGCACTTAAAGCACTCAAACAAACATCACCCCCCACTTTTAGGTATAATTTTTTTTGATACTTTTCGTTATTGGAATACAGAGTGAATTTATATATATAATAGACATTATATGTCTAAAGTTATAAAATAAAAACAAAAAACATATAAAATTAATTGTCTGAATATAATAATGATAAATTTTGGAACTAAAAATAACATATTTGAACAGCATAGTCGCATAAAAAGAAAAAAAAAGCAACCGTCACATATATGAAAGATTGAATGAAAAAAAAAGATCAAATGCAAAAAGGATTGCAAAAAACCAACAACATATTCAATTAGATGTGTTTAGGATGGAACACAGGACCACAACTTGGATCTTTCGTAGCTTAATTACCACTTGCGCTAGAGGGGACTTGTGTAATAAAGCATCAACTTTAACTTCTATATAATAAACAGGGTAAATTGTATGAAAATACAATAAAATTTGTTTTAGTTAGCATCGTATACAACCAACTTTAAAAATTTAAATATAATACAATTAACTTTCATAATCCTGTAATTGTATGCAAACAACTTTTTGTTGTATCTGTTGTTTAGTTATTATTGTATACGATGAACTTTGTCATAATTTTCATAGTATACAACAAGTTACATACAATGTGAGGATTATAAAAGTTGGTTGTATTAACTTTAAGAAAATAAAGTTGATTATATAATGGCAACTAAGACAAAGTTATGGTGTTTTAATGCAATTTACCCTAATAATTATCAGGAAAGTTACTGTTTACTTTCCTGATAATCATTATTATATATAATTACTCATGAAGAAGAATAATTAGACGTTGTCACCCATATATACATGCAAAAGTTCAAACGAGAACGGTTTCGTAATTTATATATTTACCCAACCGTGAATTGCGTCCGGGTGAGCCGTCATTAATTTGAGAGACTTGATTTTCCCGAAATAACCCTCATTAATGCGTCATTATGAGCCGCCAAAAAAACTTAGCCATTGATTAATATTAACAAGGGCTAAGATTGGTTCTCGTACGATAAACAATTTTCATTTAAACCCTCCCATATTATAGCGTTAATGTGACATCATCTTCGTATGTTTAAATCATCATTAATAAAGCCATTTGGATCGCTGTATTAAAGCAGTTCTTTTTCCGATTTTCTAATGACGCAATATACCTGCTAATTGATTATCATATTGATCTTTCAGTTTAACTACCACGTATCAATAGAGCCCTTAATTAACATCCAATTCAAATTTACAAATCACGAATATATGGTGATTGTTATCTTCGTTGTTGTCACACGCCCGACACCAAAATCTTCGTATATTCATCTCTCCAATATCTCATGATACATTGATATAGGCAAGATCTTAAGATTTAAGTAGTCTCGTTGGAAAAGGTATTAGTTGAGAGGCCGGGTTTGGTCATTTTCATGTTAATCCAACCTGCCCTTGTTTAATTTTGTTTCGGGTTCGGTTACGTTTCTTTCGGTTTATCAATGTTAAGTTCAGATCGTGTTTCATTTTCACTCATTTTCAGCAAATTCAATGCACCTTCAAATATATATAGGCGCGTCCAAAATAGTCATGCCTGAATAAATAAACCAACATGAGTATGTCGGGTTAAAATGTTTTCCATTTTTGTTTAATCCCATAACTTGAAGTGTTATGTCCCTAAAAGTTGTCTTTAATAAATTCTAGTGAAGTTTCTGATTACATATGACAATAGTCATAGTTTAGGGTAGTTATTATAAATACTCAAGCGGTATAAATACAAGTTTGTAAACCCTAAATCGTTATGATTAATCAAATTATACTATCTAGGCATAAACTCTCTCAAAACTCAATATCATTAATTCTAGAGTTTATCATTCAGACAATGTTATAAAAAAAATATTTTGATTTCTTTATTCTAGTCTCCTTTTTTAAAAAATGCAAAAACATTGAAAAATGAAAATCCAAAAACATTGAATAATCAAAAATCCAAAAAACAATACAATGGCTCAAAAATACAAAAAGATTTTAGTTTTTCAAATTTTGTTACTTATTCAAGAAGGTATTCATTCTTTGTTTCCTTCTTATACCTTGCTTGTTGACCTTTCAAAAGATCATATTTCATTTCCTGGATTACATCTTGTATCATTGTGAAATCTTTCCTTGATTCATATAATTCTGGAATGTATTCATCCTATGCGAATTTGTGATAATAGAAATTACATCTATGATTAATTCATTGTATTATGATAATCAAATTGCACCATGAGTGAGAAAGTGTTGAAAATTATTTACTCTTATAGTCAATCCAGACTCGAAAGGACTTGCCCAAAAGTTCACCCTTGTCATTAAAATTTAATAAGGGTTTACTAGGTTTGATAGGTGAGCAGAATCAGTTATCACGAGATACTGATTGGTGTACAAAGATAAATTAAAACCGAGAAGGTTGGAACAGGAGATGGAGTGCTTATGATCAACGGATTACTTTGAGCTTAATTTGAAAAATATTCTGTTATTTCATTTATCTTTCATTGTTCGCATTCTTTAATTGTTCAAATCAATTTTGACAATCCCTATCAACAATCATTATTGTTCATTCTTATGAACCATATATCGTTTTGAATATCATTCTATTTGCTCATATTCGTTGCTAACTGAAAGTGTCCAAATGTATCCAAACGAAGATACATATATCATTTTGAAAAGAGAGTTTGAGGGAGAAGTTGAAAAATATTCAGAGAGCTGAGGGTGTGATATATGATCATAAGAAAATGAAGATCCTTACCAAACTATATCAAATATGTGGGTAGATACATATACTACTAGTTTTATACTAGTATTGAAGTAGACATCATGGTCTCATTGGTGGAGTGCACTAACCCCACCAAGCTACTCAATTATCTCTTAAAAATTAATTGTTTCAACTTTACACTGAGATTTTTCATACATACTATAGACATCTCACTTGAAGATTGTTGATATTAAAAATAGGAGGACAGCTACTCCGGTCCCTAACTTCTTTCGTGCACTTACTGAGTCTAGAGTCAATTGCTACATTATTTTTTTCTACATTATTGGGTCTACAGTCAAGTGCATGATTGTGTGACAGTGTCGGAACATCTTGAGTAATATCTTTATGATATTTATAGTGATAAATGGAAATCCTATCAGTGCTAACATAGGTCAGATGATTTATTTAAATTTATGTGTTAACGGGAAATCTATGTGACCCTAGTGTTATAACGAATGCGTTAGTTGTCATATCATTCTAATAGAGTCATGCCAAAATCAAACTGAAGCCAGATTACAAATGCATGATAATCATGATGGATCCTGATATCATGAGGGGGTGAATCAAGTTTATAAAAGATAATTCACTTGATTTTGAGAAACTTCAACAAAATTATAAAAGAAGGCAAATTTAATTTTTGAGAAAGTTCATCAAAAGTTTACAGCTGAAGATATAATAATTCATATGTTGAGGATGATATGAAGTCAAGGGGGAGCTGATACATCAAAGCATGTGTCTGTGACTTGAAATTTTCAGCCGTTTTTTACATTTTGAGTAGATGAGATTCTGTATTTCCTAATTAAATAGACGAAACAACAAGACAGTTGACAAAGTTTTAGAGAAAAGAAGACATCTAGTTACAAAATTAAGGGGACCAAGCATTTCAAAATCAATGTTAAAGATCAAGAGCTAATTTTTAGGGGGAGTAAAATGAAAAATTCTAAAGCGCTTAGATCTGAGGTATGGGCAAGGAGATCCCGAGTTTCGGAAAGAAATTATGATGTTTTCTCTTTACAAACATGAACATATTGTCTCTCTTTTACGGTATTGCGACGATTGTAGTGAAAGGATCCTTGTGTATAAATATATCCCTAAGAGTAGCCTTGAGCTATATCTCAATAACAGCGGGTTAACATAGGTTAAACGCCTTCACATATGCATTGGGGCAGCTCATGGATTGGCGTACCTTCATAATGAAGATAGGTACCAACAAAGAGTATTGCATCGTGATATCAAAAGCTCCAACATCCTACTAGATGAAGAATGGAATGCCAAGATCTCGGATTTTGGTCTCTCCAAATATGGTCCTGCCAATCAAAGATACACTTTTCTTTTCTCCAATGTTGTAGGCACGGTTGGATATTGTGATCCGCTTTACTCAGAGAGAGGGTTGTTAACAAAAGATTCAGATGTTTATTCTTTTGGTGTCGTGTTGTTTGAAGTATTGTGTGGAAGATTGTGCATAGACAAAAACAAGACGCAACGTCTTTTGGTAGGTGTGGCGTGACAGTCCTACGAACAAAATACAATTGTTGATATTATATATGACGATACAAAGGATCAAATAGATAGCGATTCTTTGAAGGTCCTTACGAAAATCGCTTATCAAAATGTCTGAAGAGAGAACGCGAAGAACATCCATTGATGACTGACATTCTAAGAGAACTTGAAAATGCACTCCAGTGTCAAGTAAGCTAGCTAATCATTTCTTTCTCAAACTAATTAATTGGTTTTTCCAAGAATTTGTAATCATAATTTGAGGCAAATTTTGAGATCAATGAAATTAACCAATTACATCTTGGATTAACTACTAAAGATACTTTTTTACTGAAATACTATTTTGTTTTTGTTTTTGTTTTTATTATATTTATTCTGCTGTTATTTTTTATTCTATTTTTTTAAAGGGCTAATAACATTTTTGGTCTCTGTGATTTACTAGAAATTATGGATTTGGTCCCTGGGTTCGATTTTTTACAGGTTTGGTTCCTCCTTACCCAAATCTCTTGCATTTTTTGTCACTCCTCTACTTGAAATGACCTAACCGCCTTTATCATATTCATTTTCTCATTTTCTTTCATATACTTTCTTAAAAGATAAAAAAAGTCAGCTTTAATAGTTATTAGGTAAAATGTAACCTAGACATCTCGTCGCCCATTTAACAAAACCACTATCGCCAACACCACCGCTACAACCACTATCGCCGCCTCCACCCTCATCTTTCTAACCGCCTCCCCGTCGTCTCTCTTCTCAGCCAGGTGGACCAATTCCGGCCACCTCCTCTCTTGTTCTGGTACACTAATAACAAACGGATTAAGGCTGACTTCGATTAAGGCTTCAACATTTATTCAGCCGGGACAACATAGGGTTTTCGTTATTAATTATCTTGAATCGATTTTGGTTTTGATTTGGTTTTGTTCTTGAAATCCATTTAATTAGTTAGGTTTTGATAATCATTTGTTTTATCAGATGTGAAGACTGTGGCAACATTGGGCTTCAATCAATTGGTTCATTTGCATTTGGTTTCACTAATATATGGTTAGGTGTGTGTGTGTTGACAATATCTGGTGGTGATGGTGATGTTGTTCGTACTCATCGGTAGAGAGAGTGAGTGTGTTTCGGAGAAAGAATGGTAGGTAAGGGAGGAGAGTGACCATATCTGTAGTAGAAGTGAGGGAGGAGACAGTAGTGGTGGTAGTGTTCATAGTGGCGGTAGGAGTTAGCAGCGGTGATGGGAGATGGCGGTGGTGGTGAAAACCGATTTGGAAATCTACTATCTACAACTTGATTTGTTGCTCGATTTGGTTCCAAAAACTATTTGGACATGTACAGATTTGGGTTTATTTCTTGAAGATGAAGTTGAAGGTGGTAATGCTAGTAGTGGTGGCGGTGGATGTTGTAGATGAAGATGGTGGTGGTGGCAGAATGTGAACGTGATGGCAGCGGTGGTGGAAGACAAGCCATGGCGGCGGCAACGGTGTGTCTGACGAAGTAGAGAGAGAAGGGGGAGATAATAGAGAGAGAAAATTTTACTTTATCTTTTTAAAATGAGTTAATATTTAAATAGTATTAAAAAATTAAAGAAAATGAGAAAATGAATAGAATATGGTCATTTCAAATTGTGGAAGGACAAAAAACTCGTAAGGATCGAACCCAGTGATCAAATCTATTATTTCTAACAAACGGACCAAAAATATAATTAACTATTATTAATAAATCAAAATCGATTACTTAACTAAAAGTTAGTTACCATTTAAAGTCTAAGTAGTAATTAATCAGGTTGATCTGTGTTAACACTTGGTAAAATTTTCCATTAGGAGCACATAAAGGATCAACTTGTAAATGTGACTTTTTTGCCAAAACCTCACGAGTCATTGGAATCTGGTCGCGCAATGTAAGAATATGCTCATTTTATTTTTTTCCTTATAAAAAAAATAATATTCTCGTACTTATCATGATAATGTCATATGACATCATCTACACTTTACATAAACAAATCCATAATTCCTTAAAAACTTATCATAACGTTCATAAGTAGAAGGAAATAATATTTTTCTATCTATTTATTTTTGGTATGTGTAAATTTAACAAACTACTTTTGCTTTCGAGTGTTGTCAGATGCGTGCCTCCGCTTGGTAAAAATGAATACGGAGGCTTGCTTGTCGTTACAATCCATGAAGGAAACGATCTTAAAGGAAAACATCCATATGTTATGTTGCGAGTTGGAAGTGACATAAGAAGAACCACCGTTTGTGTTATGAATTATAGTGTGTTTCTTAAATTGATTTGCTTTTTAATTATTATTTCTCGATCTGGATTTCACAGTCTCACAGACTATGAAGAATAATCGAAATCCGGTATGGAAAGAAACATTTAGGTTTACCTTAGACATGCCACCAAATGAAGTGTTGCATTTGGTAGTTAATTTGTTCTAAAGATTCATGGTTAAATAAGGTATATATGGTCGATCCATAACTTAACTTTCAATGCTTATATTTATTTTTTCTTTTTTTTAGTGTTAAAATGATGTTTTTTTATTAATTAGGGAATCCTGGGGGTGGTCAATATAAGCCTCGTGGATGTCGTAAAAGAAAAACAGATGAACAACATATACCTCCTTCAGGATGGTCGGATTCATGTCGAGTTACAAATGGAAGCTTCAGCATTGCCATTGAAAACTAAGCCAAAACTTTTGCATATCTTGAGTTTAACTTACAATCTTACTACGCGTAGGCGTGGTCATTAATTAGTTTCATCCGGATATCCACCCGATACATATAAATTTGGGTTAATTAGTTATGACTTAATTGGATTTGAGCGGTTATTTGGATACACCCGAACTTTTAATCGGATTATGGTTTGGATTTGTATTTAAGTTTTCTTTAGGGGCCCGGCCCGGCCGAATAACACCAAATAAATAAAGGGATTGCATTTTGATTTTGTATGATATATATTATCATATAATTGCTTTGAAATAATTTATTTCGTTTGAATTTCTTTATGAATTAGTAAATATGATAGTAATTTCTTAAAAGCTTTTGTGAATAAACAAAAGCAAGTATCTATGTTTTGAAAGTTATAGTGATAAAATGGTTTTGGCAGCTTGATTATTGTGTACCTAATATAGTAATATGAGTTATTTAAACTTGGTGATCTTGTAGTCAAGTGCCAAGTATGTGTGCCTAATAGTAAGTCTTGTATGTGTTTTTTTTTTGGCAAATATCTTACCTGGTTTTACGGGGTCCGAACCAATTAATCCGATCACGTAATTCGATTGTATTTGTTTGGTTTAGTATACTTTGGTTTGGATTATGGCCAGTTAAATCTTTTTTCTTAAAACCAAAAAACACACAACCGACCGATTGAACACCCCTAACTACAGGGGTTTAAGATGAATAACACGAAAAGTATATGGGCTAATCTTTTGGAGCTAAGAATTGAGAATTCCACCTCTTAAACCCTAAAACCATCAACTAGATAATATAGTTTTGATTAATAATTTTTGTAATAGTTCAAACTAGTAACTTTTAAAAATGATACTATATACAACTTTTAAAGTTGATGTAGTTTACGCTAGATTTAGAGAAAATGATATATAGAAAGCAAAGAACTTATCATTGAATTATGTTTGTTTGGCCCATACAATCATGTAAAGAGGAATAACTCGGTTAGTCCAGTCGTCCAATCCGGTTAAGAAATTTAGATCACATTCAGAACGGGTGGATTCATGTGGAGTTACAAACGAACCTTCAGAATTGCCATTGAAAACAAAGCCAAAAATTCTGCAATTCATGAGTTCAGTTTATAATTTGACTATAAGCTCTCATTCTTAATTTCATTCATGTTAGTTATAAAATAATATTTCTCTACCTAAAATAATATATATTAATACTTCATGACATTTAACTTATGTCCAAAAAATAATGTTACCAAACACAATATACAACGAAATTTGATTTTAATTTCATTACATTCGTTCACATTACGGTGAAACAAACTGGACCTAAGAGTCCAAAGTGAATAATTAAGGTTTTTGATGTAAAACCAATTAATTCAAAGACATTTAAGAAAATAAATGGACATGATTGATGAAAAATATTTCAATATAGGATGATGACAATATAATCCTATTCTTTCAATATAAATGAAAAATGAAAAATTATTATTATTATTATTATTATTATTATTATAAGAAGTCTCTAAGATGGAGACTAGCAAGTACAAATATAACAACCTTCAAACGAAAAATAATACGTTTTGTTAGTTAAAAATAATACATTCTGAAACTGTTACATAAATATGTAAGTAGATTTAGGAATCGATCGTTTAAAAAGAGTTATCTAATGGTATGAAGTTTTTTTAACTAACAAAACGTATTATTTTACAGTTAAAGATTTTTTAGTTATATTTTCTTATATGTTGTAAAGATTACAAGTGGTTGGGGGCATTTTTTATCCTACTTCATTCGGGTCATCAGAAACTATATTAATGGACTGGTTCTGTATGTAGGGTCAAAAAGTTTGAAATATTCAAAGTTGGTTGGGCTGTCATTGCTTCTTGCTGAGGGAAAGTAATAATATATTATATCTTGGGAGAAAAATTAATATATGATCGCTTTCATATCATTCTACAAAATAGTTATCTATATAAACAACTTGTCACTGGATACAAGGGAGATCAGTTGAATTTGGGTTATAATAATTTAAAATATACAATGTTCAATGCAGCTGTTGATTGAGTAATATCTAGGCTATTGCAAAAGATAAGATCAAATCCAGAAGATTATAGCTATGCATGCTTATCTGTCCTTAATCCATATATTGTCCTTTGAAGCTCTTGAAACTTTATAGAGCTCGATCTTAGTTTTCTACTGTATTACTTTTGTTCATCTGTCAAAACAATGTCCCATTTAAAGCATTTGAACACCTCAAAATACAACTACAAGTTATAAAATCATCGACCAACAACTTTGCTAGTGAAAATTGCATAGGGCGAGGAGGGTTTGGGAAAGTGTACAAGGGTGAGATTGTCCTTTCTGAAGGGAAGACTATAGTGGCTTTGAAGCGTTTAGATCGTGCATACGGGCAAGGAGATACTGAGTTTTGGAAGGAGATAATGATGCTTTATCTTTACAAACATGAAAATATTGTCTCTCTCTTAGGGTACTGTGACGACAATGGTGAGAAGATCCTCGTTTACAAGTATGAACCTAAGGGTAGCCTCGACTTGTATCTCACTAGCAATGAGCTCAGATGGATACAACGCCTTAAGATATGCATAGGGGCGGCTCATGGACTTGCATACCTTCATAATTCTGATGGGACAAAGCAAAGAATACTGCACCGGGATATCAAAAGTTCCAACATCCTTCTAGACGAGAGCTGGAAGGCCAAAATCTCAGATTTTGGCCTTTCCAAATTTGGTCCTTCTAATCAACAATTTTCATTTCTTTTCTCTAACGCGGTAGGTACCTTTGGGTACTGTGACCCGCTATATGTGGAGACAGGGTTATTAACCAAAGAGTCTGATGTTTATTCATTCGGTGTCGTTTTGTTTGAAGTATTGTGTGGGAGGTTGTGTATGGACGACAACAATGATATGCATCGGTCTCTTATAGGAGCTGTGAGACGGTCCTATGAACACAACACATTAGACGAAATTATTTTTGCAACTATAAAGGGTGAAATAAATTCCGATTCTTTGCAGGTGTTCGCAACAATCTCCTATCAATGTTTACAGAGAGACCGTGAAAAACGTCCAGTAATGAGTGACATCGTGAGAGCACTCGAAGTTGCGCTTCAATGCCAAGTAAGCTGATTTTTTCCCCAATAAGTAATATGTTTTCTTTTTTATAATCTTTTAGCATAATTAGAAGCAAAGTTTCAGATCTTTATATTGATTACATCTTGGATTTAGCTAATACACAACTAACGGATGCTGTCTTATTGCAGTTAAATAATCTGGAGCTTGCTGTCAATCTAGCCAAACAAGGTTACGTACATGGTGCAGAGAATTTGGTAAATAGATTCTTATAGTAAAATCTCTTTTTTTCCTCTTTTTCTTGTATAGCAGAACTATTATTGAAGTTAAAATTCATATCTTATGTTACACCATAAGTGACTAGTTGACATTTGTGATTTGTATCTCAGTTTGTTCAGCGTTTTAGAGAATTATTGTCTGAAAACAAGCATGAAGAAGCTGTTGAGCTGGCTGTAGAATCTCCTCAAGGCGTTCTTCGTACACCAGATACACTTGCGATGTTACATGTACCTATTTACTTTTCCAATTGTGACTGATATAACATATATAATTGCATTCTATATATCAGTTAACTTTAAATTGTATGTCATTGCTGCAGATTATACCTGTGCAAGAAGGGCAAACACCACCACTACTTGAGTACTATGGGGCTCTATTAAAAAAGGGAAAACTGAATGCTTTTGAATCCCTAGACCTGTCTCGCTTACTTGTCGATTTCAAGAAGATGCGTCTTCTAGAGAACTGGTTGGCTGAAGCAAGCTAGAATGTAGCGAAGAACTTGGAGACCTTGTGAAGGTATATATGAAGTACAAACAATTACAAGGTTTTCGGTTTACTTGCATCAGTAAAATATTCTCATGATGCATGATTATTTACCATTTCTCTTAATTTCTTGGATTCTAGACAGTGGACAATGATCTTTCATCGAAAATTTACATTAAAGCGGGAGCAACCCCTTGAAGAGAGTCTGGCAAAAATACTGACTTACTCTATTATGCTGGTAATTAAGCACTACTCTCATTGCAAATACTAAGCTTTTCTTGTATATAAATAGAGTCTTAACACACTTGTTGGAACCTGATACCATTGATCTAATTCCTTCAATTGTTGTAGTTGTGATACTGAGGGAATATAATCACTTAATTTCATATTGCCACAAATCCTCTTGAAATTGGTCACAAGTTGGGTTTTCATCTAATTATATATTTGTTCTTTTTTCTAACAATTTTTTGATTAGACCACTGTTATTTATCTGTTAGATATGATGTAGTTTTCTAAATCAGGCATTAGTTTTCCCAATAATGTGCTTTTTGAACTTGGAAAGATATATCTATAAAAATTTAATAAAAAATATTCAAGTGCTTAATTATACAATCTATATACTGGCCGGTTCGTTTTTTACAATTTTGAAGAATTTCACAGACGAAATAAACGAACACACCACAACTCAAAACTTTCCCAACATCAACAAATCTTCATTCAATCTGAAGGTTTTACACAACTTACAATTAACAAATCTCACTACAATCACACTCACTCTCAAGATATGAACATGAATCGTATTATTGATTGAAAACTAAGAACCCTAATATGTTTACAGAGAGAACTAATGAACTACTGGAGAAAAATAATTTTTCTTTCTTTGGTTATATCAAAAATGAACCTGTAGATCCACTTTTAGCTACAACCGTGACCTCCAAATGACTTTTCACAACCAATCCTCAAACTATAATGAAAAACCACAAATAACCCCTGTAAAATAAAAAACATAAAAAGAAGAGACCAAATATAGTAACAACTAACAGGTTAAGCTGCACATAACAACAGAACATTTCAACACCCTTCCTCAGCTTAAACCTGAAAAACATTTAACAATATGCTGAGCAATAGAAAGAGGTTTAGTAAAAATATCAGCAACTTGAAGAGTTGTGTGAACTTTAACAACCTTTATAATACCCTCAGAAACTTTGTCCCTTACAATATGAATATCTATTTCAACATGTTTGGTTCTTTCATGAAGAACAGGATTAAGAGACAATAGAATAGCAGACCTATTATCACAAAATATGTTCACAGGAAGATCACATTTCAAATCCAAATCTTTCATGAGTTTAAGAACCCAAACAACTTCACAAGTAACCGTAGCTAAGGCACGATATTCAGATTCTGTAGAAGACCTAGACACAGTACTTTGTTTCTTACTTCTCCAAGTAATGAGAGAATCTCCCAAATAAAGACAATATCCGGTAACTGACCTCCTTGAGTTTATGCACTTGGCCCAATCTGCATCAGCCCAAGCAGACAAACTCAAAGAAGCACTTTTGGTAATTTTAATACCAAGACCAGGACACGACTTAAGATATCTCAGAACCCTAATGGCAACTTTAAGATGAGAAACACGAGGAGAATGCATAAATTGACTAAGACACTGAACAGTAAAAGAAATACCAGGCCTTGTGTTAGTGAGATAAATCAATTTTCCAACCAATTTCTGAAATTCAGAGACATTACTCAACAGTTCATCATCAGCATTAACACCTTCACTGTTCAACACAACATCCACTTCAAGCGGAGTACCAACAGGTTTGGAACTTAATAAACCAAATTCATAAAGCAATTCAAGACAGTATTTTCTTTGAGATAAACAGAGCCCAGTATCAGTTTTAACAACTTCAATGCCCAAAAAATATTTTAAAACCCCCAAATCTTTAATGAGAAATTTTGACTTAAGAAACCCCTTGACTTTCTCAATCTCAAGCTTACTACTACCGGTTACAATCATGTCATCAACATATACTAACATAACAACAATGTCAGAATTGGTTTTCTTAATATACAAAGAATAATCATTTTTGCTTTGAACAAAACCAAATTCAAGAAGAGAAAGAGTAAGCTTCTCATTCTATTTTCTAGGGGCTTGTTTCAAGCCATACAGGGACTTAACCAACTTGCACACTTGAGTATCATTTTTTGAAAAATACCCAGGAGGTAAAGACATATACACATCTTCATCAAGATCACCATATAAGAAGGCATTATTTACATCTAACTGATAAAGATCCCAATTAAACTGAACAGCCATAGTTAAGACACTTCTAACAGTAATTAATTTTGCAACAGGTGAGAAGGTCTCATCAAAATCTAAACCTACTCTTTGACTATAGCCTTTAGCAACAAGCCTTGCTTTAAACCTTTCAATTTCCCCATTAGACTTGTATTTAATTTTGAAAATCCATTTACACCCAACAGGTTTTCTTCCCTTAGGAAGATCAGTTAAAACCTATGTCTGATTTCTGTTAAGGGCCTCCATTTCCTCATTCATGGCTCTAACCCAGTTAGGATCCTTAACAACTTCTTCAAATGAAGTGGGTTCAATGGACTTGTTAAGACTAGTAGCAAAACAAGCAGCTTCTTTATCAAGTTTAGAATAGCCAACCGTTCTCTCAATTCCATACTTATACTTTCCTTCCACAACAAAGTCGTCAAACCTAGGGGTAATCTTTTATCCCTGCTAGACCTCCTAAATCCAAGAGAAGTAACTTTTAGGACAGTCTCAAAGGTATCGTTAAGACCATTGATAGATGACTCACCCTCAGTATTATAATGATTTTGATCATGATGATCACTGACACAGGTATCATCCAGCTCCTCTGAAACGGTTGCAGGGGCCCTACTACCTTCCTGAGACAGAGGAGGGTTGAGACCTTGAGCTAATTCAGAATTATTTTCATCATAGGGTATAGGGCTGTTTGTAACCACTTGATATAAAGAGTCAAAAAAATTTGATTGATCCAAACTAGACGGAACAGATTGTGAAATAGAACCATTATCAGTATTAGACATTTTAAAAGGAAAAACAGACTCGTAAAAAGTAACATCCCTAGAAAAGAACACTTGTTTAGTTTCAAGACTATAAAGTTTGTATCCTTTTTTTACATTTGAATATCCAATGAACACACACTTTTGAGATCTAGAAGAAAATTTATCAGAAGTGTTCAGATTCGTGGAAAAATATAAACACCCAAAAACTTTTAACAGATGATAATCAGGTTTTGACTTGTAAAGAACCTCATAAGGAGATTTCCCACCTAAAACAGAACTGGGTGTTCTATTTATTAAGAAAACAGCAGTTAGAATAGTTTCACTCCACAATTTTAAAGGTAAACCAGATTGAAAGAGAAGACTTCTAGCTACATTCATTAAATGTCTGTGTTTTCGTTCACAAATCCCATTTTGTTGAGGAGTGTACACACAGGTAGTCTGATGCACGACCCCTTCTTTTTCAAAAAAAGAACTAACTCTGTGATTAACAAATTATGTTCCATTGTCAGATCTGACAATCTTAACATGTTTTGAAAACTGAGATTTTAACATGTTTACAAAAATAGACAGGTATTCAAAAACTTCGTCCTTAGACTTCAAGAGGTAAACCCAAACAGCTCTACTAAATTCATCGACAATAGTCAAGAAAAACCTAAATTCATCCCTAGTAGTGACATGATAAGGTCCCCACACATCTACATATATAAGATCTCCTAAACTTGAGGTTTTATGGTTGCTAAGAGGAAAGGGCTCCCTAGTTTGTTTAGCTTTGTGACAAACATCACAAGGGGGAGAGATCGAGTCTTTTCCTCCAACAATATCTTTCAAAACATTAAGAACCTGATCAGAAGGATGACCAAGTCTGTGATGCCAGACAGACCTAGAAACACGTTTACTAGGAACAAAGGAACTAGAAAGACAATTCACATTAGACTCAGAAAAATTATAGAGACCTCCCTGTTCACTACCAATCTCCACCTTCGGTACAGTTTGTAAATCCTGAGAGTTACAAAGATAACATTTATTTTCATCAAAGAAAACACCATAGCCACTATCTTTAGTAAGCTTATGAACAGATAACAGGTCAATATTGAACCCTGGTATGACAAGTACATCATTGAGGAGTACATTTGATAAAATTTGTAAATTTCCAATTTGTGAGATATTGGCATGAGTACCATTAGGATGATCAACATGAAGTTTAAGATCAGAAACATCCACACAATTTTGAAGATCATTTGAGGTACTTGTCATATGCTGGGAAGCTCCAGAGTCCACAACCCATTTTCTTTTCATAAGCTTAGAATTATTCAATTTAGACATATTTGAAGTAGCATACATACCCGACATATTGGATGAGACATCTCCTAAGTGACCTTTCTCATTGATTAAGCTTAGAATTTTAGATATTTGATCACTGCTTAATTGAGGAGGAGGTTGGGAGTTTGAAGAGACCGTATTTTCAGTAACCGAGTTGGACTTGGGTGCTTGAAAACTTGAAGAATTTTGGAAATTTGATGGTTTCTTAGACTTAAAGTCCTTTGGATATCCCACAAGTTTGTAGCATCTATCTATAGTATGACCTTTACAATTACAGTGCTTACAGATCAAATTTGGATTAGGTCCTCTATTGTTACTGCTATTCTTTTCTTTGTTATCAGGACCTTTAGAGGCAAACACAGAAGCTTGGGACTTATTATTTGCAGAGGAGGTGGAATTAGCAAAGTTCTTAAGGGATTCCTCTCTTGAAATGGTAGAAAAAGCAGACTGAACAGTTGGAAGAGTTTCAAGCATTAAGATGTTACTCCTTATTTGACTATAGGAGTCATTTAATCCCATAAGAAACTGCATCAATTTCATTTGATTTTGGAAAGAAAGTCTTTTTTGATTTGCAGCACAGGTACACTCAGTGACCCCTGTCAGTGAATCAAACTCCTTCCACAACCCATTAAGGGTGTTGAAGTAGTCAGAGACACTGTCATTGCCTTGAGTGAGAAGATTGATTTTTTGGAAAACATTATATATAACGGATCCATTTATTTTCTCAAAAGTTTCTTTCAACTCCAACCAAAGACTCCTAGCATTATCAGATAGCACATAAGCAGCAGCTATAGAATCAGACATAGATGAGAGAAGCCAAGACACAACCACAGCATTAACCCTGTCCCATTTAAAACCTTTGGAAGAGGAAGCAGATTCCTCAGAATCAGAAGGTCTAGGACAAGTGTCATTAATAAAACCAAGTTTGTTTCTGATAGTAAGAGCACGAACAGTGGCTGTAGCCCAAGCTTGGTAATTAATAGTACCATTCAGTTTAAAGTTGACTATAGTAACACAGCTAATATCATTTGCATGAAGAGACAAGGGGTCATCAAGATTTATAACCCCAGAATCAGCACCTTCCTTAGGAGGAGGAGACTCAACAACCATAATGAAGCAGGTAGGAAGAACAATCAAACAGAACACAAACCAACTAAAACAAAACAGATTTAGACAACCAAAGATACGAACTACCAGAGTCACACACGGTCTGTTTAATTACCCTTCCGAACTCACCAGGATTCACACCTCTTGAGGAGGTAGTCAAGGCACAGTCACAAAAAAAGGGAATAGCAGACACAAGGTAACAAGATGGCAGAAACAACAAGAGAAGAGACAGGAACAAACACAAGAAGTCGACTGTAGACCACTTATGTTGGATCAAGAAAAACTTACAGTGGTTTGCGATAAAATTCACTCGACAGAGCGAACAAACAACAGAGAGTTTCAAGGAAGCCCTACCATTAGAGTTAAATGGAGAATCAGTAATTCACCTTTCCAGCAGCAGAAATTTACCCGAACCTACACAGAAAAGCACGAAAACCAGAAATTAGGTTTAAAGAACAAGGATCGTGAAGATATTCGATCCCTGGAATTTGAGAAGTACACTATAACATCGAAGATTAGTAGATACACACAATCTCAGGAGATTTACAGATAGTGATTACCGATCGACAAGAATATAAGAACTTAACAACAAGAAATTAGGGCTAATAAGTCGGAGAGATACAACCTGACGAGGACAGCGGAAGCTACGATGCAGATCGCCAAGAATCTCGAGCCAATGGCTCTGATACCATGAAGAATTTCACAGACGAAATAAACGAACACACCACAACTCAAAACTTTCCCAACATCAACAGATCTTTATTCAATCTGAAGGTTTTACACAACTTACAATTAACAAATCTCACTACAATCACACTCACTCTCAAGATATGAACATGAATCGTATTATTGATTGAAAACTAAGAACCCTAATATGTTTACAGAGAGAACTAATGAACTACTGGAGAAAAATAATTTTTCTTTCTTTGGTTATATCAAAAATGAACCTGTAGATCCACTTTTAGCTACAACCGTGACCTCCAAATGACTTTTCACAACCAATCCTCAAACTATAATGAAAAACCACAAATAACCCCTGTAAAATAAAAAACATAACAAGAAGAGACCAAATATAGTAACAACTAACAGGTTAAGCTGCACATAACAACAGAACATTTCAACAAATTTCTATATGCGATGCCACTTCTCCGTCTTGGTAAAGTGGTATTTTCCTTAACTACTACGCTCAATCATTAGACCGAGGATAAATAGATTACAACATCGATCTCATTAACATTCCCTATAAAACTTTAGATTAATAAAATTGGTTAATGTAACTACAATGTCTGTTTTGGTAGGAATCTCTGGGACAAATCTTTTGGAGATATCAACTTCAGAACTCAAATGGCAGTGCCCTTGAATTGAAGTTGAGTTGTAATGGAGAACTGCTGACTATAGTACCACCTAGCTAGCTAACGGTAATAGATTGCGTCCAAAAACTTGTATTCATGTATGTAGATTAGATGGGTGTATGTATTTGATGTTGATAAAGACCCGATTCTTGAGCCCAATGTCATAAGAGAAAACCAGCCCAGTGTTCTGCCCAGAGATTGGATTGTTTACAAGAGAAAGAGGGGTACACGTGTAGGGCAGGGATAGAAAGAGTTTGTTAGCAGGAGAATCTTAATTAATATTTATATCCTCATGTTGTGTGAGCATGAGGTATGTTATCTTTTGTTTTGAATTGTAACCGGCTACAAGCTTGGGCAGAGAGAGCTTCCATTACTGGAACTCTTCTGATTTTCAATACAAATCCTACCAATTCAACCTATAATTGTGTTAACAGTTTTTAAGTTTCCATCAGATGTTACAGAAACATATTTGTCCGAATGGATAACTCTTTAGTTTGACATTTTTTCCAATGTTTGTTTATTGGAAAAATGTATTACTTGGGGGTTCTTCTTATACTTAATTAGGAATGTTCATATTTCACATGGGGCTTTTGATTCCGGCTTTTCTAAGTGTAATCTATAAGCTTGTTGGTAGTTCTTATTAGTAGATTTGCGTTCCGTTAAAAAAAAATGTTAACATAAATACATTATGTATAATATTTTTCTGGCATTTTATCAGATCAACCAGTTCGACTCGTCATGTTAAGTGTCTAGAAAGAACACTATAAAGCAAAAATACGAACCAATTACCAAAAAAAAATAAAAAATAATAAAGGTTGCTTCCATCTAAATCTGAATTCCTAGTTTTAAATAAGAGTGAGCAGGTATAAGAAAACGCGTACATACATGACTTTTAACACTTCTCCTATAAAAGTAAGCAATTTTTAATTGATCAAATCACAAAGTGACATGTTACTATGTTAGATAATATTTAAGAGCAATTAGAAATATAATAAAATAGTAAATACTGAGGAAAAAAATCTATACTTAATCCATAGTCCCGAGAGACTAATCTTAGCCTTTGGATCAGCCCCATCAATGGTCCAGATTGAATTTAAAAATTTTGGGCGGAGTGACATTTTCGTAATTAACATGTGATGATTTTACAATCACATGTGATTGAATATTAAAATTTCAGGACTATGTTTTTCTTATGGACTGTATTGAACACAACTCAATAAATACTAAAAGTCGTTGGGCGTGAAAATGTATACTACCTACCAAATTTATAAAATTATTGATTCAAATAAATTAATGAATTACGTATCAACTGAAAGATAAAGCTTTCATTATTTAAAATGGAAATAGACTTTCTTTCTCTAAACAAGGAAATGTTAGATGAGTTTGTGTGGAATCATACAATTATTAATGTGGAGATCAATTCATTGATAAATGATATATTGTAGGTTCAGTTTTGCTCTTAATCACAACTCCTCAGAGTTCTTAGTTTTGCTATCTTTCTTTCAATTTCTAGCATCAAATCAATGGCTCACATAAAAGACTTTGAACACCTCAAAATACCACTAGAAGCTATAAAATCAGCAACCAACAACTTTGCTGATCATATTTGCATTGGTAGAGGAGGGTTTGGAAGAGTTTATAAGGGAGAGATCGATCATTCCAAGGGCCAGCAGACCATAGTTGCTTTAAAACGTTTAGATCGTGTGTTTGGCCAAGGAGATCGTGAGTTTTGGAAAGAGATCATGATGCTTTCCTTTTATAGACATGAGAATATTGTCTCTCTCTTAGGGTATTGCGATGATTCAGGCGAGAAGATCCTGGTCTATGAGTATGCATCTAGGAAAAGCCTCGACTTGCATCTTAATAGTGATGATCTAACTTGGGTTCAACGTCTTAATATATGTCTTGGGGCCTCTCGTGGACTCGCATACCTTCATACTCCCGGTAAGAATCAACTTAGAGCTTTGCATCGTGATATTAAAAGTTCCAATATCCTATTAGACGAAAATTGGAATGCCAAGATCGCAGATTTTGGTCTTTCGAAATTTGGTCCTGCAAACCAACAATTCACATACCTTATATCCCAAGCAGTAGGCACGATTGGGTATTGTGATCCACTATATATAGAGTGGGGTTTATTAACGAAAGAGTCAGATGTTTACTCTTTCGGCGTGGTATTGTTTGAGGTATTATGTGGGAGGTTGTGTATTGGCAGTAAAAATGACATGAAACAGCCTTTGGTAACATTGGTTCGCAATTGCTATAAGGAAAACAGCATAAATGACATTATTTTTACTGGTATAAGGGGTGAAATAAAGAACGATTCTTTGATGGTTTTTACGGAGATAGCTTATCAATGTATAAACAGAGAGCGTACAAAACGTCCAAAAATGTCGCAAATCATGAAGGCACTTGAAACTGCACTCAAATATCAAGTAAGCTTCATATCAACTTAAAAATTGAATTATGTGTATATAAAACTCTTTCTTGACTGTGTTGTTTTATTAGGAATCTATCACGAGCATCGATATAAGCCTTAGGGATGTTGGGCACAACAAACGCACCATCAAGTACGATTTTGGAATCCTTGGTCACTTTGAAATGGAGTTGCATTGGAAAATCCCTCACTATTAAGGGTATAAAACTAATCTATAGCTGCGGAAAACTTGCATTCATTGATTTTTGTTAATGATCATAAAGTTATTTCGTTCAAGTAGACCGAAACTTTGAGATCAATCAAGTCTTGAACTTTACTCATTAGGAAAACTCTTTGGGTAGATCTTCGCTTAGTTGTGTGTTGTAGTTCTTTGAATTAAATACGTGAAGTCCTGTTTAGTTTAATTATACACAATATATATTGTTCGGTTTGTTTTTTACAATTTCTATATGTGATGCCACTTCGCCGTTTTTTACAATTTCTAAGGATAATGAAGATGAATGGAACCCCCGGTTAGAAGCGGTTTTTCGTCTACCTAGTGAAGGCATGCTAGCGAATCTTAAACCATCCGCAAGGAGTTCACCTGTCATGAGGGCATAGATAATGGATACCTTGTATCGACGAACTTGCCATGAATCACTAGGTGAGGGATGAACATTTCATAATCCAATGTGCCACAACACATTTGCCAATGGTTTAACGTTATTTTCTAGCATGCCTTCACTAGGTAGACGAAAAACCATTTCTAACCCACGATTCCATTCATCTTCATTATCCTTATATTCACAAAATTCTTGTTTGGGAGGGTATGTGTATTTCACCTTAGGTTTCCCCCTCCCATATCCATTTTGAAAGTCTTGAATGAAAGCAAGGTCAAGTATTGTTAACTTACCACCGACCTTTCCACTTAGTTTCACATCTTGAGTAGTTTCTACTGGTCTTTTTAAGGGTTGGGATCCATTCAATCACTTTTTCTTTGTATATATTGGTATTCTTAAGGGTAGACATCCATTCAATCACTTATTCTTTGTATATGCTTGTGCTTTCAAGTTAACACCCCATCTCAACCTAACCTAGCAAAACACTCTATGGCTTCAAAGCCCTCGAATTCTTCCGTTTTCACTTGGTTATCCTTAATAAATGGCTTCTTCTTGTTCAATCTGTTCTTGAATAATTTTTGGTCGAATTCGATTCTCATGTAAGGGGCGATAGTAATGGGTGAGTCCATTTTGCTCGTTTTAAACAATCACTTCGTTTGTCAAACAGTAAACAACTTTTAATGGAAAAAATAGAAACTTAGATCTGCCCTGTGTAAATTGATTACAAGAGAAAATTCACCACAATTGATTACAAGAGACATTCATTGTTTTCTTAGTGTAAAATTGTGAAACACAAACGAAACCCAATTCGAATTTGATTGCCAAAATAGAAACTTGAATCTGCCCCTGTGTTGTTGCTGTCGATCGGGTCATAGGAGACTGAGGTCGCGATTGACGAGGATGGTGGAGCTGTCGGAGATTGACCGAGTAAGGGAGAGGGAACAGCGGTGAACGGGAGGTGATTGTGGTGCCTGTCGACTGTGAAGAGGAGAAGAGGGGCCGACGCCCGCCCGACGGTGATGGATGGTGAGACGAGGAGAGAATGATTTCTGGGTTTTCTAAATTTTTAAAAAAATTTCTTTTAATTTTAAGAAAGAGGTTTTTATTCCACTACAAAAATTTCTATTAGAGCTCGGGGAGTACATGCCCTATGCTTTTCATTCTTCAGCTTCACATCAGCGCCACATCAGTTTTACATCAGCAAACCCCTTCCATGCTAATACTACATTACTACCCACGCTTCGCACCCTTCAAACTTTTTTTATTTTTAAATTAATTATATTTTTTTAATTATTTATTATTACGAAATTAAAAATTAAATTATATAATAAAAATAAAATAAGATAAATAACTTTTTTTCATTAAATAAAAAAAAGTACATAAATAAAATTACAACTTAAATAAAAAAACACAATTATATGAGAGTAATAAATCCTAAAAAAGAGACGTAATTTATTCATCGTTCTCGTCATCGGATACTAGAGTGCTGATATGCTCAACTAAATTTGAACGTAGATTATTATGCGTTTCACGACAGTGTATTTCACGAAGAGTCGTGTTTGCAATTTCGGCCATATCTGGATAGTGATCCGGGGACGGTGGTACATCAGATTCATCAAACGTACAAATCGCGTGATTCTCGTCTTGTAGTACCATGTTGTGTAATATGACACACGCGTACATTATATTGCGTATCTTTCTCGTTGACCACGGTCGTGCAGGATTTTGCAAGATTTGCCAACGCGCTTTTAGAACACCGAAAACTCTTTCAACGTCCTTCCTTGCCGACTTTTGAGCTTTTTTGAATTTTATACGCTTTTCGTCTTGTGGATATTGAAATGATTTGACAAATGGCGCCCATTCTGGGTATATTCCATCCGCAAGATAATACCCGTATTTGTTGTAACCCCGTTCACTACAAATGGACACAAAAGAGTTTTACCACTTAATACGTCGTTGAATAATGGAGATTGATTTAGAACGTTGATATCATTGTTCGAACCGGCGACCCCGAAAAACGCGTGCCAAATCCATAAATCTTGAGATGCGACCGCCTCGAGCATAAGTGTCGGATGCTCGTGATCACCTCTCATATATTGTCCACGCCATGCTACCGGACAATTAGACCAAGACCAGTGCGTGCAGTCGATACTTCCTAACATCCCCGGGAATCCATGCTTGGACTCGTGATGCGCGTATAATTGTTGAATGTCGAAAAAGGTAGGCCGCCGTAAATACTCCTTGCCATAAACTTTAACCACAGTCGTACAAAAATTTTGCAACACTTCACGTGAGGTACGCTCCGACATATGTAAGTACTCGTCAAGTCCGTCGGGTGAGGTTCCGTAAGCTAATTGACGTATTGCGGATGTACACTTTTGTAATGGAGTAAAACCCTTCCGCCCCCGTGCATCCCATTTTTGTGTAAAATAATCGTTGGCAATTTGCAAGTCATCCACAATACGTAAAAATAAATCTTTAGACATACGAAAACGTCTCCTAAACGAACCTTCATCGTAAACAGAATCCTCGTTAAAGTAGTCATTCATGAGCCGGGTATGTGTCTCCTCACGTCGCCTAAAAACAACTTTTCTTGTTTTTCTTGGACCACTCGACGTTTCCTCTTCATTTATCTAATTTTTTATATGTAGAGCCGCTCGCACAAACGTTTCATATATCATCTTGTATCGCATGTTTGGTTCCTCGTCGTTAGCAGATGAAGAAGATGAAGTTGAAGAAATAGAACTTGAAGACATATTTTGTGTGTTTAGTAAAAAAAAAAGAGGTTTTATAGAGAGAAAAGATTAAATGGAATGAAGTTTGATTGTTTTGAAGTAAAATGGTATATATATATATATATATATATATATATATATATATATATATATATATATATATATATATATATATATATATATATATATATATATATATATATATATATATATATATTTAAGTAAAAAAAAATTTTAATATTAACGGTCATATGACCGTTTGATTTATCGGAAAAAAGCGCAATGCCTTCGGCGATGAGATGCCGAGAACCCATGCTTGGGCTCGGTACCGCCCAGGGCGGGGTGGTGTTTGCTGCGGTGCTTCGCCGCCACGTCAGCATGCCGCTCGGATGCTTTGTCCACTCCCCATGCTCTTACTGTTACAAGTAAGCCGAGCTATCTGATTTTAGATGGTTAAATATTTAAATCGAGCGGAGCTTTAATAATCTTGAGTTTAGATTAAAACTTAGAGTTAATTACACATATGGTCCATGTAATTTACCAAATGTCTTATAGGCAGTTCCTAAACTTCAAAAATTACACCTATAATCCCCGTGGTTGTCATTTTGTACCATGGGTAATCCATTTTTAACTGAGCCGTCAATTTGGACGTTAACCCCTTTGTTTTGAGGGGTAAAAAGACATTATTACCCCTCATTCCCATCTCAGTCAACTCTCTCTCATCTCTCTCCTCTAACTCCCTCACTGTCACTCTAATCTCTAATCTCTAATCTATGTCAACTCAACTCTCTCTCACTCTTTTTCTTTTTTGAAAACCACCGAACCACCAGGCCACGTCCTCCGCCGTATGCCACCGTTTCACACCCGGTGAGTTCTCCGCCTCCATGATCGTTGATGACGACGGTGAGTGCGCCGCCGTCGTTGCAAGCAAGCAAGCAGATGAATCGATCTGCAACTCTCTCCACCAAAAGCACAATCACCCAAAAAACAAAACCACCGCCGTCGGAATCGATCTGCAATTCTCCTCCGTCACCGGAAGAAAACGAACACCTGCAAACACTACCGTACGACCACCGTCATACGACCACCATTGTCGGACCACCGCCTCACCGCAGCCTCAGATCTAAAGAACCAACTAACACCGCCGCCGCTGAACTTCACCAACCAACACCGTCGCTCACTTCCACGATTGCACCATCATGTAAGTAAAACCCTAAATCAGATATCTCTTCATCAGATTAGGGTTTTCTTCTTTTGGTGTTCTTCATCACATTAGGTTTTTTTCTTTTGGTGTTCTTCATCAGATTAGGGTTTTCTTATTTTGGTGTTCTTTTCTGGATATTTTTCTTTTGGATGTACACATTTGCTTTTAGAGGTTTTCGAGGGTTTTATCAGGTTCGTGGGTTTGAGTTTCATCCTGTTCTGATGGTTTGCATTTTTGTTCAACACCCTTATTCAAATAAACAGAATCACTCAAAAGGGACGGCGGGGGTGGTGATTGAGATGGAGGCTTATCTGTGGTGAGAGAGAGAGGAGAGAGTGGGAGAGAGAGAGTTGACTGAGATAATTATGTAAATGATTTAAAAAATATTCAGGGGGTAATAATGTCTTTTTACCCCTCAAAACAAAGGGGTTAACGTCCAAATTGACGGCTCAGTTAAAAATGGACTACCCACGGGACAAAATGACAACCACGGAGATTATAGGTGTAATTTTTTAAGTTTATGGATTACTCATGAGACATTTGGTAAACCACATGGATCATCTGTGTAGTTAACTCTAAAACTTATTTAGTAAATAAGTCCAAGCTCAAACTTAAAGGTAATCCCATTTAAACTCGCGAGACATACAAAATTTATTTATTTAACTATTTTTATTTTTATATACATTCCTTTAGTAAAAACTTATAATAATACCTAAATCTAGATGAGTCTAAGTCTAAACGAGTCAAACCGAGCTTTTTATATATAAAATGAGTCGAGCTCGAGCTTAAGCCTAAAAAATCCTAAACAAATCTGAACCCACAAATATCTTATTTGAACTCGACTAAGTTCATTTACATTCCTATTTTCTACACATTTAAATTAAACATGTGTTAAAAGATAAATGATAAAATAAAGAAAAAGAAAGTTTTCATTTTATAATTACCTCGTGGCAATAAGGATCTTTCCTCTGTTGTCCTCCACTCTCATTTTGTAGCCAACTTTATTTTTTATATTTTCTTCTTTTTTTAAGTTGTTTAAATAAGGTAAGCTAAAAAAAATACTATCAAGTTTTATTTTTACTTTTTTTTATTGTTTAACTAAAAAATATAACTCTTGGAAAATAAATGAAACACAAAAAAATATAGTAAATACAGAAGTAAAAACTAGAAATTGTTGGATTTTTTAAAAAATTTTGACAGATTATATTTCCAATTTTTAGATGGCAATCTTTAAATCCCTGCCCAATTTGATAAATTAGCATTATCCTTACGAGTTGTGTTTAATAAAGTTTATTTAAAAATCATAGTCCTGAAATTTTAATATCTAATCACAGGTGATTCAGTATACAATCACACGTGATTGTAAAAACATCACATGTTAATTACGAAAATGTCACTCCACCCAAATTTCAACATTCAACCTGGACCATTTATGGAGATGATCCAAAAGCTAAGATTAGTCCCTAAGGACTATGAATTAAGTATGAACTATATTGAACATTCTTCTTATCCTCAATACGTAAAACTCAGACAAAAAATTCTTATGTGTTTTGAAGAACAAAAATGATAGTTCTTCAAATCAACGGTTCGGTGTATAACTGAAACTACTTTTGCAAATCAAACACTTATTTTCAACTTTTAACATTGCATTGTCAAAGTTGTATTAACAACAAGAAATTAAATTTAGACCGCAAAAGATGAATACAAAACACAATAAAGACAAACAAACGTAGAAATGGATTGACTCCAGTGCAACACTAAGTTTAACATCATTAACATGACGTCTGTTAAGTAGACTAATATTGTCGTGCATCCTTTTGAAGATTCCCTTGAGTTTGGTTATGGTCCCTCTCACAACGACATCTTTGGTAAACACTTTCAGTAATGTTTGAAAGAATTGAGGTGATTATGACCCGAAATATCATATCATCCTAAAATTAAGTTCCAATATCATCCTAAAATTAGAATCAGTACATTTCAGTAGACTTTCCATCTTATGACTCTAAGGTGATTGTCTTACCTTCAAAGCTTGTAAAAAATCCTCGTAATTTTGCTGGACCTCTACCATTTTCAAAGTATTGCCCTTGTCATCAATCCACAAGCTACCGAAAGTCTTCCAACTTTACAATAAAATTTGCCTTTTAAATGGTCCTAAATTTTTTTCTCTTTCTCTTCATGGCTACTTGTCTTTTTAAGATCAATAAAGAAAACATAAAGAAACAACAGATCAAACTCAGAACAGGCCCAAATAGCTTTCTCAGTAATTAAGTAGATATTATAAAGACATTGCAGTACTATATATATGATCACTTCGAGACACTTAGTTTTAGTTCCATTTACTACACACAAAAATTCACTTCAAGTGAACCAGTAACATATATATCACTTCAATAGAAACTTGTTTTGATGAAGATGTGGTGGCAGCGCCGGTGGTGGTGGCAGCTCCAACCGCACGGGGTCATGTTTGTTCCTCTCATGGAACCTCCTAATGTAATCCGAAACCTTAAGAATTGTGACAGAATCCAGTAGCTGACGGATTGTGGTGAACGTGAGGTGATTGTGGTGGCTGTCGACTGTGAAGAGGAGAAGAAGGGCCGACGGTGATGATGGTGATCCGATGACGGTGGTGGCGGCGGCGGCGGTGACGATGACGGTGACGGTTACGGCGGCTGCGACGGGGGCGGCGGCGGTGACGGGGCGGCGGTAACGGTGGCGTTGGCGGCGGTGGGTGGTTGGCGGTGGTGACGGTGGCTGAGGTGGCGGTGGCGGTTGGCTGTCAGCGGGGGTGGAGGGTAGCGTTGGAGGTACTGGTAGGTAGGGGTAGGGTGAGGGTGAGGTAGGGTGGGGTAGGTAGGTAGGGGTACAGGTGGGGTAGGGTGGGGGTAGGTAGGGGTAGGGTGGGTGGGGTGGGTAGGAAAGGTGTTAGGGCTATCGAAATTGTATATATGCAGACGGAGAAAAATAAGACCTAAGAAGCATTTTTTGTTAGCTTATTAGGATAAGCTGAAATAAGATGTTTGCAGATCTTATGTATACGAAAAAACAAATAGTTTTATTGAAAATGTCTGCCCGTCCGCAGACCTTTTCTTAAAATAAGGTCTTATTTGAAAAAACAAACATGATGTAAGTTCATTTTCATTCCTATTTTCTACACATTTAAATTAAACATGTGTTAAAAATAAGGGTTAAAGTTGCTTAACACAAACAGACTTTTCTCAATGTTCTGATATGGCACATTAACTTTTTTTTACACATATAGCCATTTAACTTACTAAAACCGTGTCGATATGGCCAAAATGCGACCTGCAACCTGCCAAGTCGGTTTCAGCCCGTTTTTTGCGATTTTTGGGTCTATTTTTGGTCGTTTTTTGTGATTTTTTTTTTGTAGAATCTTGTAATTTATCATTATACCTTTCAATGACACCAAATTCATGAATTTTCGTCAAGTATTGAGAGAGAATTTCGAGCTCAAAGTCTCGTTTTTTTGGGTTTTATTTTTCCGAAAACAGGGCAGAAAAAAGATTGTTTTTTTGTTCGATTATTGATCGTTTTACGTCATTCTTTTTATAGATTGTCGTAGATAATCTTTTTACCTTTCAATGGACACCAAATTCATGAAAAACCATCAAGTGTAGGCCAAGTTATTGCTAATTAAAGTATATAAATACCAATTCGACACCCTTACGGTATTTCGATGAATTGACACATTTTAAACTCGTTTTTATTCGGGTTTTTTTTTGTACTACTTGATAGACAACTCGATTACCTTTTTCCATAGAGTCAAGAATCATTGATTTTCGTTAAGTGTACAAAGAGAATTTTGGCTTCAAAGTTTGTATTCGAAGTAAAGGAAATTGGGGAAAAAGGTGACCTGCTATTGCAGGTCAAAATCATCAAAAATGGCTATAATAACAGGTTTCTTACAAGTTAAATGGTCATATGTGTAAAAAAAAGTTAATATACCATATAAGAACATTGGAGAAAGCCTCTTTATGCTAAGTGACTTTAACCCTAAAAATAAATGATAAAATAAAGAAAAAGAAAGTTTTCATGTATAATTTTTCATTTTATAATTACCTCGTGGCAATATCTTAGGGAAGCATCTTTACTCTGTTGTCCTCCACTCTAATTTTGTAGCCAACTTTATTATTTATGTTTTCTTCTTTTTTAAGTTGTTTAAAATAAGACAAAACTAAAAAAAAAAAATACTATCACGTTTAATTTTTAATTTTTTTAATTGTTTAACTAAAAAATAAAAATCTTGGAAAATAAATGAAACACACAAAAATATAGTAGATACAGAAGTAAAAACTAGAAATTGTTGGATTTTTTTAAATCTTTTAACAAAATTTATTTCCAATTTTTAGATCGCAATCTTTAAATCCCCTGCCCAACTTAAAATATAGCATTATCCTCAATACGTAAAATTCGACAAAAGGTCCTGTTTGTTTTAAAGGAAAAAAAATGATAGTTCTTCTAATCAACGGTTTGGAGTATAATTGAAACTACTTTTGCAAATCAAACACTTAATTTCAAGTTTTAACATTGCATTGTCAAAGTTGTACTAACAACTAGAAATTAAATGTAGACCGCAAAAAATGAATAGAAAACACAATAAAGACAAACAAATTAAGGAACGGATTGAATCCCGTGCAACACTAAGTTTAACATCGTTAACATGACGTCTGTTAAGTAGACTAATATTGCCGTTCATCCTTTTGAAGATTCCCTTGAGGTTGGTTATGGTCCCTCTCACAGCGACATCTTTGGTAAACACTTTCAGTAATGTTTGAAAATTGAATGAATTGAGGTGATTATGACCCCAAATATCATATCATCCTAAAAACGCATGCTTCAAGTGATGTGGTAGTGTTTTGAGTTCCAATATTGATGGACTTTTTAAGAAAGGCTTAAAAATGAGAATCAGTACATTTCAGTAGACTTTCCATCTTATGACTCTAAGGTGATTGTCTTACCTTCAAAGCTTGTAAAAAATCCTCGTAATTTTGCTGGACCTCTACCATTTTCAAAGTATTGCCCTTGTCATCAATCCACAAGCCACCGAAAGTCTTCCAACTTTACAATAAAATTTGCCTTTTAAATGGTCCTAAATTTTTTTCTCTTTCTCTTCATGGCTACTTGTCTTTTTAAGATCAATAAAGAAAACATAAAGAAACAACAGATCAAACTCAGAATAGGCCCAAATATCTCTCTCAGTAATTAAGTAGATATATTATAAAGAAATTCCAGTAATTTCAAGACACTGTTTTTACTTCCATTTACTACACACGAAAATTCACTTCGAGTGAACCAGTAACATATATATCACTTCAAGAGAAACTTGTTTTGATGAAGATGTGGTGGCAGTGCCGGCGGCGGTGGCAGCTCCAACCGCACTGGGTCATTTTTGTTCCTCTCATGGAACCTCCTAATGTAATCAGAAACCTTAAGATTTGTGACAGAATCCAGTAGCTTACTTGTTTGCAAATTACTGTTGTACATATTCAAGTCATCTGCTTTGCCAATATCATCATTCTTGATCCCTTGAATCTTGATGAAAGACGACGTTCCTTCTCCATCTAAACCACGCAAGTGGCCGCTATTTTCTCTTTGTGGCATCATCTTTTTTGGTTGTATTACAGTCGGGTGATGCAGTGAATGAGAACTACTCGAATCAATATCATTTCGTGGTCGGGGGAATATTGAGAACTTGAGGATGTTTTTCATCATTTGCATAAATTTCTCACAGTTAGATCTCTTCTTATAAAGGCTAGAGTCGGTTTTCATATTAGAAGTGAGTGAGTTATATAAATTGAAATAGACCGACCATCTTATATAGAATTTGCGTATTGAAACTGAAACAAGTGGGAATTATTCTGTGGGGTTTATTATATATTTGCTTGAATGTTGATTGTTTAAATGATTAATGTGATTGGAGAAGCAAAAGTCGAGGCAAATTACTTTCCTTTCTTTCTGTTGAGAAGTGAAAGTGAAAGGGAAAGGAATAAACTCTAGCTATTTGGTCACATAAACACCTCTCTTCTCTGAGTTTTTTCAACGAAGAAAAAGAAAAGATTTGAAAAGAAAATCAGAAAAGTTATGTTCTCAAGTTTCATTTAACAAAAAAAGAGGATTTGGAAGGAAATGATTTCCTTTCCCTTTTTTTCTCTTCTTAAACTCGAGAATAGGCCGAATAAGTAAAGATGTAGTTTTCTTTATTAGCAAATTAATTCCTAGCATTTCCTTTATCAAACCTAGAGCTTCCCACTAACGAAAAACATACAAAAGATAAATCACGTAAACCATAAGTAAGGAATATGATGTTAGAGCTTAATGCCTGAGCCTTCGTTTTATGCTTGCATGTCCCTACCACCGTTACAGACATACTTCATGAAAATGTATCTGAACTCAACTTGTATACTAACTTGGTTAGTGATATCAGATTAACATGTTATTCAGTATACGTCTATTCAACAAACTTCGTAAAACAAGTATTAAACCTTACTTGAATTCCAATTGTGTGTATCGAACTTTTGATTTATTCTATCATATGTAATTTTGATACATATAGTAGGAAAAAAAAAGAGAAGTTTAATACGTACACACAAGCAACAAACTAAAAGTTCAATGAATATAAAAAAATGGTTTAATGTTTGATACACACCATACAAATTCAACAAAGGTTTGTCCTACAATATATACATACACACATATACATATATAGAGAGATAGGTTCATGCAAAAAGGACTTTATTTGCGAAAAGTGTGAAAAGTAATCTACATCCTACGATTAAAAAAATTAATGGTTAATTAAGGTTAGCTATGACAATTTAGTAAATACATCAAAATTTAAGTATATTATTTAAATTAATAAAAGGGTAATAAAATAATTAATATGTGTGTGTGTGTATGTATCATGAGTTTGTTGTTAAAAGAGGGATAGTTTTTGTTCACTATAGAAAAAGAGAGATACCAGATTCCAACCATGGACTAATGAATATGAGATAGAGTAAGCTGTCATATTGACAAAATAAGCGAAAGTGATTAAAGAAGCAAACAATTAGTCCAAAAACCAGATTGAAAATAAATTAAAGCTATTCGAATCACATGCAGTCATACATTACGTGGTGTGGACAACAAAGGTTGTAACTTTCGGGTATATATTGTTTTTCTTTCGAAAAATGAATTGAATTTATAATAAATATAATACCCAAAATATTAAATATATATGTGATCCATAAGAAAGGGAAGACTTTACTTTGCACAAGATTCTAATAAATAATGCTACTCACTTTCTTAATTGGTTTGGTTTTCACAATTGTCTCCCAACACGTACGTTTCCTACTACTTTACTTCATACATAAACACATGTTGAATTGACTATCAAATACTTGTTTGAAATGGGATCATATGTGCTCAACATGTCGTAATTGACCCGAAACATATATATATATATATATATATATATATATATATATATATATATATATATATATATATATATATATATATATATATATATATATATATATATATATATATATATATATATATATATATATATATATATATATATATATATATAGGGGAGGGTTCATGCGAGAACCGTTGTTAGTGCGAGAACCGCGATAACCAATCTCGGCCGTTCCTTTGATATGGGAAGTTTCATGGATGATGAGCGTGGAGGGATCGAGTGTGGCAGGGTGCATGTGAGGAATTCATGGGTGGGCAATGACATTGAAAGAGGGGGAATTGGACGGCTCAGATTGGTTCTCGCGGTTCTCGCATTAAGAATGGTTCTCGCATGAACTTTTTCCTATATATATATATATATATATATATATATATATATATATATATATATATATATATATATATATATATATATATATATATATATATATATATATATATATATATATATATATATATATATATATATATATATATATATATATATATATATATATACAGGGGAGGGTTCAAACGAGAACTGTTTTTTGTACGAGAACTGCGAGAACCAATCTCGGCCGTTCCTTGGATATGGGAACTTCATGGATGGAGAGCGTGGAGGGGATCAAGTGTGGCAGGGTGCATGTGAGGAATTCATGGGCGGGCAATGACATTAAAAGAGGTGGAATTGGACGACTCAGATTGGTTCTCGCAGTTCTCGTACGAAAAGCAGTTCTCGTTTGAACTTTTGCCTATATATACATATATATACATACATATATATATACATACATATATATATATATATATATATATATATATATATATATATATATATAGGGGAGGGTTCATGCGAGAACCGTTGTTAGTGCGAGAACCGCGAGAACCAATCTCAGCCGTTCCTTGAATGTGGGAAGTTAAACGGATGGAGAGCGTGGAGGGATAGTGTGTGGTAGGGTGCATGTGAGGAATTCATGGGTGGGCAATGACATTGAAGGAGGGGGAATTGGACGGCTCAGATTGGTTCTCGCGGTTCTCGCACTAAGAATGGTTCTCGCATGAACTTTTTCCTATATATATATATATATATATATATATATATATATATATATATATATATATATATATATATATATATATATATATATATATATATATATATATATATATATATATATATATAGGGGAGGGTTCATGCGAGAACCGTTGTTAGTGCGAGAACCGCGAGAACCAATCTCAGCCGTTCCTTGGATATGGGAAGTATCATGGATGGAGAGCGTGGAGGGATAGGGTGTGGCAGGGTGCATGTGAGAAATTCATGGGTAGGCAATGACATTGAAGTAGGGGGAATTGGATGGCTTAGATTGGTTCTCGCGATTCTCGCGCTAACAACGGTTCTCGCATGAACTTTTGTCTATATATATATATATATATATATATATATATATATATATATATATATATATATATATATATATATATATGTTGAAATCAAAAGAGAAATGCACAATATTATTGATGATCATACTAATACAATACCCAAACCATAAAGAAAAAGTTCAATATATAAGAAAACCCTAAAGCTAACAGATAGGTCTAGCTAGATGGGCCTAGCTAAACGAACCTTTATTAATCTAACATCCCCCTCAAACTCATAATGCTACTGTTAAATGCATTGAGAGTTTGTCAAATAGAAATCGGAAGTGTGAAACGGAATGCGCCTTGGTGAATATATCTGCAACTTGTAGAGCAGAAGGAACAAACGGCAAAGAAATGGTACCAAGCTGAAGATGATGACGAGTAAAATGACAATCTATTTCAATATGCTTGGTTCGTTCATGAAAAACGGAGTTGCGAGCAATTTGGATAGCACTTCTAATGTCACAATGTAAAGTCATAGGACGATTCAAACTGACACCCATGTCTGCAAGTAACCATCTCAACCAAACAATCTCACAAGTAGTCAAAGCCATGGCACGATACTCTGCCTCTGTAGAAGATCGAGAAGTAACATATTGTTTCTTACTCTTCCACGATATGAGAGAATCACCCAGAAAAATGCACCATCTAGTAGTGGACTTACGATCATTAGGATCACCATTCCAATCAGCATCACAATAAGCACGCAAGTCTAAGGATGATGTAGACGGAAACAAAAGAGACTGAATCTGAGTGCCCCGAAGATACCTGAGAATACGAAGAACAGCAGCCCAGTGAACAGTAGTTGGAGCTTAAACAAACTGACTAACAACGTGAACTGCATGAGCAATGTCTGGACGAGTCACCGTAAGATACACCAAACTCCCAACTATAGTGCGATACAAACTACAATCTGTCAATGGAACTCCATCTGATGGGGAATACCGAGCATTAGTCTCGAGAGGAGTATCAACAATCTTATTATCAGTAAGACGAGCACGTTCAAATAAATCAGCTATATACTTTGACTGAGACAAAAGGTACCTTTTGACGAAGAAGCAACCTCAATACCCAAAAAATAACGCAGATGTCCCAAATCTTTCATAGAAAAACGATGAGACAACTCAGACTTCAAGGACTCAATCTCATCATAATCATCACCTGTAATAATCATATCATCAACATATAAAGATAGTAAAATACGCCCGGCACTTGTTTTCCTTACAAACAATGCTGAATCATGATGACTAGCAACAAATCCAAGAGATATAATTGTTGTAGAAAATTTCTCAAACCAAGCACGAGGTGCTTGTTTGAGACCATAAAGAGCCTTTCGAAGTTTGCAAACTTCACCAGATTTGTGAGAGACACCTACCTGGTGGCGGGGTCATATACACTTCCTCGTGTAAGTCCCCATTCAAAAAGGCATTCTTGACATCCATCTGAAATATTTTCCATTGAGAAATAGAAGCTACTACAATCAATGTGCGAATAGTAATCATCTTTGCGACAGGAGCAAATGTTTCCTCATAATCCATGACATACTCTTGAGCATATCCTTTAGCAACAAGTCTAGCTTTATACCTCTCAACCGAGCCATCAGATTTAGTCTTGATTTTGTATACCCAACGAGAATCAATCGGACGTTTACCTGGAGGCAATGAAACTAGATCCCATGTATGAGTCTGATGTAAAGCAGCAAGTTCTTCAGCCATAGCATTTTGCCAAAGAGGATCACATATAGCCTCTTTAAAAGAAGAAGGCTCGTGAAGACGATGGATAGAAGCAATAAACGCAACAAATGATCCAGAATAACATGAATAAACAAAATCTGGTAATTTAGTAGACTTACTATTATGCTTGGGTCGAACATGTGATGGAGGAACCGTAATCTCAGTAGATGATTGAGTACTCGCGGGAGGGGGATCAACAGATGCTGGAACAGATTCTGGATTCGTTTCAGGAACAGATTCTGGGATCGGATGTTGAATGGGTTCTGAAACGGGTGCAGAAGTAGTAGGTGTGTCTTCAAAATCAAAGGGGTCAATCAGAATAAGATCAGATTTAGTCAAATAATGTGAACTAGCAGGAACAGAGAAAAAGGGAATGTGCTCTAAAAACACAACATGACGAGAGACATATAACTTTTGACTAACAGGATCAAAGCAACTATATCCCTTTTGACTAACGCCATAACCCAAAAAGACACACAGATCATACTTAGAAGATAATTTATTACGTTCAACATGTGGTTTTAAAAAAAACAAGTACATCCAAAGACATGCAAACTAGAGTAATCAGGCACATGACCATACAATTTTTCAAAAGGAGACAGACCAGAATTATGTAAAGTAGGGATCCGGTTCACAACATAAGTTGCTGTCAAAATAGCTTCCCCCCAGAAAACACCCGGGACATCAGCTGATAACAAAAACGAGCGGGCAGTCTCAACAAGATGACGGTGTTTTCTTTCTGCAACGCCATTTTGTTGAGGAGTGTCAGTACAAGAAGTCAGATGTAATGTTCAATCAGATGCAAGTAATGTGGTAAAATCATGAGAGGTGTACTCGCCCCCTAAATCACAACGAAAGGATTTTATGATAGCAGAGTGTTGAGTTTGCACAAGAGCTCTAAAATTTTTATAAATAGTGAGAAAATCAGACCTACGTTTAATAGGATAAATCCAAGTGTAACGAATAAAATCATCAATAAAGGAAACATAATATTTAGAACCTCCTTTGGTAGGAACGGGAGAAGGTCCCCACACATCATAATGCACAAGATCAAACGGAGCATTAGACACAGATATACTTTTAGTGAACGGTATGGCTGAAAATTTGGCTAGTTTACTGTTGGGGAGATAGCAATATCAAACCTAAATCAAACCTATCTATTAAGTAAAATAGGATTTGATGTTAACAAAACCATATATTCAGTTTTGGACTTAGATCAATGAAAAACATGTGTTGTTTTTCATATTAGACTTAAAGAATTTCTAAGTAAGAAATGTCAGCTGACGAATCAAAGTGTCAGCTGAATACTGAGTATCAGACAAAGGACCAGCTTCAGAAAAATCAGCTAAGAAGAAATGACAAGTTAAAAAGCATCAGCTATGCATCTACAAAGCATCAGCTGATGGTGCTAACCATCAGCTGAGGGCTCTTCAAAAGATCACCTGAGAAGACAAATGATCAGCTGACAGTATATCATCTATCAGCTGAGCAGACAAAAGATCAGCTGACAGTATCTCTTTGATCAGTTGATGCCTTCCACATGTCAGATAAGGTATTCTATACTTATCCTTCTTCTCTTCATAAGCTGATCACACTCATATGATTAGCTGAGCCCTTGGGATCAGCTGACAGTTTAGTTTGATCAGTTTATTAGCTATACTTTGATTTGTATTATTAGCTGAGTATTTCGATCAGCTGAGCAAATCAAGTTAGCTGAGTCTTTCACAATTATCCTTAGCTGAGCAAAATTACATTTGCAGTTCAGTGTCTGTTAGCTGAGTCGTTAATCAGCTAATAGCTCTTCAGTGTAATATTCTATTAAGTCAAAGGCAGAACATGTGTTGTTCTATTATGCCTTAGATCTTTCTTTGTAAAAGTACTTAGCACTTTTTGTATCTGCAAAAAAACAAAAAGGATAGATCTTTATCCTCTGGAAAGAGAGAAAGATATTTTAGAAGAGAAGATCTCGAATATATGCTTTGACAAATAAGTATGGCTGGCAACTCTATACTTGGTTAAGTCAAATCATCTGAAAGCATGGTGTTGATTAAAGCACAAGCGTGAAAGCAGAAGTTAACTTTTCCAAGATATAAAGGTAGTACTTTAATAATATAATAATAGATAGTGGGTATACTCATTACTGAAAAGTATGTTCACTTTACACACTTTGTGTATAAAGTTAACTTACTTTTCACCCACTAACTTTATCTGTTATAATATTATTAAAACCAAGTACCTTTGTCTCCTTCTCTCTTCATCAACCCGGACACACCTTGCTTATATATACTCATGCATGGAAACATGCTAAGTATGCGTTGAAAAGCACTGAAATCTCATAAGTTGAGAATTAGAAGAGTTAGCATTTTACTTTCAGTGTAACAAACTTGTTCATGTGTTGAACATCTTAGACATTAGTTGTTTAAGATTAGCATTGTCTATGTGTTAGACAATTCTAGTTGTCACCTTTTATTGAACTTAGATTTTCCGCATCTAGTTCATGTAATTCTTGATTAACATCAATAAGAATTATATAAAAGTAAACCGTGTGTCTCTTAAATTTTAATTTGCTAAAGTTTGTATTCAACCCCCCTTCTACAAACATTTGTTGTTGTAGTATCCATTCGGGACTAACAACTGGTATCAGAGCAGGCTAGATAATCCATATCTAAAATCTCTTTTGCTTACTCTTCAACTGCTTCTACCCCACACTACAAAATGGCCACTTCTGTTGCTGCCTCTAATGGTTCTTCTAACAATGGTTCACTCACAAGGTGTCCTATATTTGATGGAGAGAACTTCTCTCTCTGGAAGAGTAGAGTTCTTCTCTATATGTCAAGCCTTGATGATGTGATGCTTAAAACTGTTTTGAAGGTCCTCATGTTCCTTCCTCAACTATCCAAGTAACTGAAGCAACTAATGAAGCTCCTGCTATTGAAAGACTGATTATAAAACCTATAAATCAGTGGTCTGATGAAGACAAAAGGCTTGTTAATCTTGATGTTAAAGCAAGAACAGCCTTAGTCTCTGCACTACCAAATGATGTCTATCATCAAGTTCTTAACTGTAAATCTGCAAAAGAGATGCTAGACACTTTGACTGTTGCATATGAAGGCACTGAAGAAATGCAGGAGAACAAGAAACTCCTTCTGGTTAGAGAATATGAGTTCTTCTTTGCTCATAAAGGTGAAAGTCTCACTCAGGCTTACACCAGGTTCAACTGCCTTATTAATGACTTAAGAAGGGCAGATGTTCACAAAAGCAATAAGGAACTTGTAAACAAGTTTCTAGACTCTCTCCCAGAATCTTGGGATCATTTTATCACTGTGCTTAAACATGGTGAGAAAATCAAGGGTCTTACACTGGTTGGTTTATATGGAAACCTTATGAATCATGAACAATCAGTGAAACAAAGGAAACTCTCTACCAAGGCAGAATCTACAACCTTAGAACAAAGGTCATAGAAGAATCAATCAATGTACGTTTTAATGAAAATGACTTTGTTGCTTCCTGTTCTACTAATCCATCTACAGGTGAGGAATTTAATGATCTGCTGAACACTGAAGACAACATTCCAGTGTCAGCTGATCCACTCCCATCAGCTGATATAGATGATTTAGATGAAACTGTTCCAAATACACAATCAGCCAATGCTCAACTTACCTCAAACCAACCCACCTTTTTACTGAATGATGGGAATCATGTTTCAACATCAATGGACTCTAATTCCATATCAAACATTCCTTCATCAGTAGAAGTTTCATCAGATGACATTCCTGAAATACAGTCAGCTGACCAACCAGAAGTCTCATCAGCTGACCCAAACCAAAGAATTTCAACTCCTTTAATCCAAACTGTTTCAAACTCTCCCAGAATCCAAAATGCCTATAAAGACCACAAGGATCATCCTAAAGATCAGGTTATAGGTAACATAGAAGCACCTTTACTAACAAGATCAAAAGCTTGTAATTTCTGTTTATACACAGGTTTTGTTTCTATGATTGAACCAAAGAAGGTGGATGAAGCTCTAAATGATCTTCACTGGATAAATGTCATGCAAGAGGAATTGGCTGAATTCACTAGGAACAATGTATGGACTTTGGTGCCAAGACCAAAGGACAAATCCATCATTGGTACTAAGTGAGTGTTCAGAAACAAAATGGATGAACAAGGGCTGATCATTAGAAACAAAGCAAGGTTAGTTGCACAGGGGTATTGCCAAGAAGAAGTTATTGATTATGATGAAACCTTTGCCCCTGTTGCAAGACTTGAAGCCATAAGACTGTTTCTAGCTTATGATGCCTTCAAAGACTTCAAAGTTTTCCAAATGGATGTTAAGAGTGTTTTCCTCAATGGAGAATTGAAGGAAGAGGTGTATGTCAAACAACCTCCAGGTTTTGAGGATGCAAGCAAACCAGATCATGTATACTTCTTGAACAAAGCTTTGTATGGTCTAAAGCAAGCACCAAGAGCCTGGTATGATACCCTCTCTTCTTTTCTAATTAACAAAGGTTTTATAAGAGGAAGCATAGATAGCACTTTGTTTATAAGGAAATTCAAGGGTGATGTGATTCTTGTACAAATATATGTAGATGATATAATATTTAGGTCTACAAATTTGGATCTTTGTAAAAAGTTTTCAAAACTCATGTCTGATAACTATCAGATGAGCATGATGGGTGAACTAAACTATTTTCTTGGACTTCAAATAAGACAAGAGGTTGATGGAAATTTCATTCATCAAACAAAGTATGTAAATGACTTACTTAATAAATTTGAGTTTGAAAATTGTTCTTCAATGAAAACACCCATGTCCACTGCCTTAAAGCTTGGAAAGGACACTGATGGTAAATCAGTGAACATTACAGCTTATAGAGGTATGATTGCATCTCTTTTATACCTCACTGCAAGTAGACCAGATATTATGTTTTCAACATGTCTTTGTGCTAGATATCAAGCAAATCCCAAAGAATCTCACTTAGCTGCAGTTAAAAGAATTTTCAGGTATCTCAAAGGAACTCCTAATCTAGGTCTTTGGTATCCCAAAGATTCTGATTTTGAGTTAGTTGGATACACTGATTCTGATTTTGCAGGTTGCACACTAGACAGAAAGAGTACATCTGGTGGTTGTCAACTATTAGGAGGAAGATTAGTCAGCTGGTCAAGCAAGAAACAGAACTCTGTTTCAACTTCAACAGCTGAGGCATAATACATTGCTGCTGGAAGCTGCTGTGCTCAATTATTATGGCTGCAGAATCAACTCCTTGATTATGACTTACAGTTTGAAAACTCACCAATTCTGTGTGACAACACCAGTGCAATATCTATCTCTAACAATCCTGTTTTGCATTAAAAAACTAAGCATATTGAAATCAGACATCATTTTATTAGAGATAATGTGCAGAAAAAAAAGTTTTAATGCACTATATAAACACTGATGTTCAATTAGCTGACATTTTTACAAAACCTTTGGATGAGTCTCGGTTCAATTTCCTAATATCCAAACTTGGCATGCTAAACTTGTAATATATTTTGTTATTATATAGTTAGTTTGTGTGAGAAAATAATTTTATTTGTGTGTGAAATGAAGTACTTATCTAAACTTCTACATGTTTCACTTATGGTAGATCAGCTAATGGAATTATGTCAGCTGACGACCATCAGCTAACACTATACCTCAGCTGATAAACCATCAGCTAAGGCTTAGAAGCTCAGCTAAGTACACTCATTAGCTGACACTTAATTTATCTCAACATGGATCAGCTGACACTCTCTTTCGTCAGCTGATGATTTTCAAAAGTCATAAATTTTGTGTCCCCACACTTATTTTATTAATTTCTCATTTGTATTTATTATATTACTAGGTAGTATTTAATTTCGCTTAATTGTCCGTTACTTG
The DNA here is from genome assembly GCA_947179395.2 of Pulicaria dysenterica. Lineage (NCBI taxonomy): Eukaryota > Viridiplantae > Streptophyta > Magnoliopsida > Asterales > Asteraceae > Pulicaria > Pulicaria dysenterica. Next base: position 5,446,659 of record OX359289.1, on the reverse strand, counting down.
TCTGTGTATTTATTATCAATTCCGTGTATCACCTTTTTGCAGATGTGACAGTTACTTTTTCAAAAAGATATTTTTTTTGACAGAATGGATTTCCAAGAAAGATATAAAGACGTTTTGAGCGGTTTTTTCATTTCTTACACTTTCCAAAATTCTCAAAACTCTATTTCTCCGAAACCCTTCTCTTTCACTACTTTCAAGTAACTGTATCGTCGTGTTCTCAAGCTCTGCAACTATGGTGATGTTCAACCCTACTGAGGTTCCCAATGCTATTTCAGGTGAGAATGTTACTCCTTAACTCTCTCTTCACCATTACCCCAAATAATATCATAATCAACACCGACATACCTCAATCCAAGACAAATCAGGGATTTGAACCCTTTGTTAACTTCATAAAAGCACATCCCCTGTTTCCATGCCTCTCAGCTCATCCTCTATTTATCTTCCCTAATATTATTGGGGAGATGTGGTACACTGCCAGATACCATCCAAACAATCAAACCATTACTTGCACTATCTTAAACAACCAAACACCCATTGTCATCTCTGTTGAAACCCTCAGACAAGCTTTATCCATACCCAATTTTGCACCATTCCAACCCTTTGCTACTGATGAACAAACCTTAGAGGTTCTGCCACTGATTGGCTACAATGAACCTATCTCTCATGGTAGATACAAGCTGTCAGTTTTAGGTCACCCCTGGAAGTACTTGGCCGGTGTCATCATTAGAAGTTTTGGTCATAAATCGGGGAGCCATGATCTACTGAATCAGACTGAGCTTATGGTTCTTCATGCTCTGGTGACTGGAAGGAATGTAGATTTTGCTCAGGTTATCTTTACTGAGATGGTGGATAAGATAACTTTGGGAACTGTCAAAAAGACAACAAGGACCCATGTGCCTTATATCAGATTTCTTAGTTTGATTGCTCTACAAACTTTGCAGTGGGAGGCATATACACATCTGAATGTTACACATAACACAATGCCAATCCCACAGATGGGTCAAAAAGTGTTTCACTTGATAAGAGATGATGCTGAACCTGCAATCACTCCTGAGATGCAGGAGTTAATTGATGATGCAGAAGATATTGTTTTGGAAGATGTGGCTGATGATTCTGAGTCCCCTGATGTTATAACCGAGGAAGTGGCTCAATCTGTTACTCATGATGAAACCATATTTGAAGGAGGAAATTTCGATGAACTGAATGTTGATGAACCTGTACAAGGTAATGATTCAAGTGCTGGTACTGATGATGCTGATGGTGATGATGAAAGTGATGAAGAATCTGATGATGATTCTCCAAGTAGGACTCTTGGAGGTACTATTGCCTATCCCAACCCTGATCAACAACAAGGATCAAGTGACTCTGTTCATAGAGCACCAAGTGGTGGAGATGAAGATGTCCCTGATGATGAAGTGGTCTCTAATAAGCTGGAGGAGCTCATTGAGATCAGCAAGACAAGACACATCACAGGTATACTCTCACTCCCTGAGGACACTCATTTGGTTGACCCCACCAATGAGAACCCATCCTCTCCTCCAGTTGTAACACCCCCACAATTGTCAAGCTCTAGTCAACTCCCAACAGTTGCTAGTTCTACTCCCTCCTACACCCATACTGTATCAAGGTCATTAGAGATGGTGCACACTGCACTTATCTCAGAGGGATTGCACAATGCACTCTTGACCTCAACTCCTATAGTTTCCTCTTATGTTGAGGGGGAGCTTATGGAAGTTGATACAACCCTACAACCAGTGGGTGCATCTTCCCAACAAGGTGCACCTGTAACAATGGGACTCCTGCAATCTGGATCACCCTCCCAACAGGGTGATGCCATTGAAAGACAGACCTCCTCCCAAGGTCACATTGTGTCTTTAGCCTCTATGAGTCAAGCCTTTCCCTTAGTAAGTTCACAACAACTTGCTACTAAAATAAGGGATACCCCATTGAGTGCAACCCTCACTCACACTCACATACTTGCACCTACTTTTGATTCAATACTTACACATGCTACTGCACTGCCTGTCAATACTAGTGGTATAAACCAACCATTAGCACAGGGCACACAATCTATTCCCAGTGATCTTAGGCCTATAAACCAAGGTCTAAGTGAGGGACCTCAATCTATTCCTGTTCTTGGCACCTCAACTCAATCAATTCCTACCCAAACCATTCCCTCTACCTTCTCTGAACCCTCACCCCAAATACTTCAAAGCCTTCTGTCCATCTCTCAAAAGATGGATAGTCTTCAAGCCTCCTTCACCTCCTTCCCAACAAAAACAGAAACTCAACTCTCTCATTTAACCCAAGAGGTTGAATCACTCAAAGCTACACAATCCCAACCCCAACCTACCCCTGCCCCTGTTGATCTTTCCCCAATTCTCATCAAATTAGATCAACTTCTTACCCAAACTTCTCATCCAACTCCTATTCCTTCACCTACCATCTCAAATCAAACCATTACCAATCTTAACCAAACCATTTCTAACCTTCTAACCCAACTATCCACCCTAAGACCTTCACCTCCTAACATCTCTGTCTCCATACCTGACTCTATTCTCAGAGTACCCTCCCTTCTTCATACCATTGATAATGAGGTCACCAGGCTAAGCCAGTCCTCCCACAAAAGGCACAGTGCAACCCTTCAAGCATTAACCACAATCACTGATGATATTCTAAGCCTCAAACAAACTTCATCTTTCACCCCTCATCCTATTCCTACTACCTCTCCTTCACCTTCAACTATCCCTACCTCTACCTCCACTCCTTCTCAATCTCCTTATTCTTTTATCCCTTCTTCTGTTGCTAAGCCCTCTGACAACTTTCCTTTTTTATTTGCTGATGACAAAAAGGGGGAGAAGTCAGTTAGAAGAGAACCTTCACCAGACATAATCAGAGCAGCTGTTGATGCATATACGGCTGAGGTTCAGGCTATGCAAGCAGAGGATGCATCTGCCCTCAATGAAACAGAAACACAAAGAAAATCAGATGTTGAGGGGGAGAATCAATCTGAGGGGGAGCAACCTGCTCAAGATGAGCAAAGGCCAAAAAGAAGATTCAAACAAATGGCTAGAAGGAAGAGTGCTAAAAAGTCAAGACAAGATGAATCTTGTGCACCAATAAATGTGCCATCAGAAGATTCTGATGATGATGATGATGATGAAGATAAGATGCCTCTTTCCTCTCTGCTCAACTTGAAAAAGCAGAGCCTCTCAACTCAAGCTCCAAAAGTCCAAGCTTCCTCTCCAGTACAATCAAGTCAACCAACTCCCAGCAGCACATCAAGGAGAAAAGGAAAGAAAATAATGTCTGCTAAGGAGATTGAAGAAGAAGAAAGAAGAGAGGAAGAGTTAAATCAAGAAGATGAGAATCTCATAGAGTTAAGTGAACTGGCTGCTGCTCTTGGTTCAACCATTGAAGATGTTCTTAAAGCCAGAGAGAGACACCAGGATTTCACTACCACTGAGGATCTTGCTGCTGCAGTTGGTGTCACTGATGATGAATTAAGAGAATTACAAGAAGAAGAAATCATCATGCTATCCTCTCAATCACATCCAACACAGGTTGCATCACAGCAAGATGATTCTTCTGTCAAGAAAGTTCCTAAAAGAGGAAGAACTCACAGAGAAGCCATTCAAGCATTGCATGAGTTCAACTTTGGAGTTAAAACTCAGCAATCTAAAAGGGAGATAAAAAAGGTCTTGGATAACAAGAAGAACTTGATAGAAAGAAAGGATCCAAATCTCATCTCCAGAGTCACTCCATATAAGGGAACAGATGAAGGGCCATATCTCAGATTAGTAAGAAGAGATGAAAGAAAAACACAAGAGAATGCCTATATTCATCACTACAAACTGTTTTCCTTCACTGAGATGATTGAGACTCTGTACCACCTCCTTAAATCCAAAAGTGAAATTGCCACAAGGTTCATAAACAAATTCGATGTTAACAATATCAAACCTAAATCAAACCTATCTATTAAGTAAAATAGGATTTGATGTTAACAAAACCATATATTCAGTTTTGGACTTAGATCAATGAAAAACATGTGTTGTTTTTCATATTAGACTTAAAGAATTTCTAAGTAAGAAATGTCAGCTGACGAATCAAAGTGTCAGCTGAACACTGAGTATCAGCCAAAGGACCAGCTTCAGAAAGATCAGCTAAGAAGAAATGACAAGTTAAGAACATCAGCTATGCATCTATAAAGCATCAGCTGATGGTGCTAACCATCAGCTGAGGGCTCTTCAAAAGATCAGTTGAGAAGACAAATGATCAGCTGACAGTATATCATCTATCAGCTGAGCAGACAAAAGATCAGCTGACAGTATCTCTTTGATCAGCTGATACCTTCCACATGTCAGATAAGGTATTCTATACTTATCCTTCTTCTCTTCATAAGCTGATCACACTCAAATGATTAGCTGAGCCCTTGGGATCAGCTGACAGTTTAGTTTGATCAGTTTATTAGCTATACTTTGATTTGTATTATTAGCTGAGCATTTCGATCAGCTGAGCAAATCAAGTTAGCTGAGTCTTTCACAATTATCCTTAGCTGAGCAAAATTACATTTGCAGTTCAGTGTCTGTTAGCTGAGTCGTTAATCAGCTAATAGCTCTTCAGTGTAATATTCTATTAAGTCAAAGGCAGAACATGTGTTGTTCTATTATGCCTTAGATCTTTCTTTGTAAAAGTACTTAACACTTTTTGTATCTGCAAAGAAACAAAAAGGATAGATATTTATCCTCTGGAAAGAGAGAAAGATATTTTAGAAGAGAAGATCTCGAAGATATGCTTTGACAAATAAGTATGGCTGGCAACTCTATACTTGGTTAAGTCAAATCATCTGAAAGCATGGTGTTGATTAAAGCACAAGCGTGAAAGCAGAAGTTAACTTTTCCAAGATATAAAGGTAGTACTTTAATAATATAATAATAGATAGTGGGTATACTCATTACTGAAAAGTATGTTCACTTTACACACTTTATGTATAATGTTAACTTACTTTTCACCCACTAACTTTATCTGTTATAATATTATTAAAACCAAGTACCTTTGTCTCCTTCTCTCTTCATCAACCCGGACACACCTTGCTTATATATACTCATGCATGGAAACATGCTAAGTATGCGTTGAAAAGCACTGAAATCTCATAAGTTGAGAATTAGAAGAGTTAGCATTTTACTTTCAGTGTAACAAACTTGTTCATGTGTTGAACATCTTAGACATTAGTTGTTTAAGATTAACATTGTCTATGTGTTAGACAAATCTAGTTGCCACCTTTTATTGAACTTAGATTTTCCGCATCTAGTTCATGTAATTCTTGATTTACATCAATAAGAATTATATAAAAGTAAACCGTGTGTCTCTTAAATTTTAAATTGCTAAAGTTTGTATTCAACCCCCCTTCTACAAACATTTGTTGTTGTAGTATCCATTCGGGACCAACATTTACAACCACTACAATCAGAAATATCATGACTATCTAAATGACCCAAAGCACCTGTTGATGCTAAAAACTACAAACGAGACGCAGACACGTGACCTAAACGAGAATGCCACAAATAATAAGGGGAAGAAGACGAAGATAACCTAAACGAAGACAAATCCACACCAGAAGCTGCAACTATAGAATCCTTGAATTTATCCAGCACATAGAGACCCCCTTGCCTGCGACATATCCCAATCACTTTTTGAGATGTGTGGTCCTGCACAAGACAACCAGAAAAGTGAAAAACACATTATATCCAGAATCACAAATTTTTCCAACCGATGCAAGATTCATGGCAAGATCAGGGATGTAGTAAACATCAGAGAAGGATACAGATGGTGTATCTATAATAGCAATACCCGCTAATGGAATAGACTTACCACTAGCAGTTGCAATTGATATAGAAGAATCCGGAGATAACGAAACAAAATATGGCAAATGATGAGACATATGATTAGTGGCTCCTGAATCTATGATCCATTTGTCATTAGATATACCTGATAATGCTGGTTTACCTTGAGAGTGCATAGCTATAGTAGCTTGTGGCTGAGAGACTAAGAACTTTTGAAACTCATCAAACAGAGATGAATTTTCCTTATAAATCATCATAACAAAACATGCAAACACTAAATAAGATTGCAAAGAATCAATCTGAAGTTGTAGCCGCCAAGAAAACGAACCACACGTAATCCGTAAAATCAAATTCAATCAGAACAGCGGAAGCAACGAACAAAAGTAATCCCAAAATCTAGTCTGCCAAAAAAAAGGAGTCACCAAAATGAAGCGGCCACACCCGTAGCCACAAAAAAAATGCAAGCTGTCAATTCTGCAGCAACAATCGAATAAATCTACCACTAACACCCAAATGACGAACTAAGCAAATCACAAAATCAAAGCCGCCAACAATTCTTATGGGTTTTCTTGAATCCTTTGAAATAAAAAATAAGCCACCACGTAGAATTTTATTGTAATATGACATTTTTTTTAAAGTAGTATATTTTTAATTGTTTGTTATCCATTAATAGTAGTGGGTAGGTTATTCATAAAACAATTTATATCATTTTTATATTTAATCTATCTACGTATCATAGTCGATATAATAACTGATTCCTCGGTCTTTCGATAAAAAGTATTAAAATTATTTTTTTTAAATTTTGTTTTATTTAAGATAATTTTTTATAAAAATAGATAACATCTAAAACAGACAAAGGTGCATCAATCAATATAAAAAATTAAAGAATCATATATATAAGCAACTATTAAAAATAAAACTATTAAAAGAAAAGGGTTACTTACATCATCAACCATTTCCCTAAAAAATCTCTACCAATCATAGCTCTTGATTTAAAAAAATAAAAAAAATAAAAAATATATTAATTATTACGTCACATTCCATCAAATCCCTTAAGAGAAATTTTTTTATAACAAACTTCATCCCTTTTGAATGTTCATATTATTAAGTAAATTTGTTAAGTTTAAAGGATTAAGAAATTATTTAAAAGTTGTATGTTGTAATGATGGAAAAACATTTTTTTTAAAATATAGATGATATAAATAGGTGATCTTTAATAATCATTTGTCATTTATGATTTGTCATTATCAATCAAAGTGCACCATTTCATTATTATTCTTCAGGTAAAAGATTATGTTCAAATTAAAAGTTTTAATTTACGATGATTAAGGAAACCCTACTAATAAAACTATGAATGTTGTTTATAAAAAGGTTTTAAAGAAAATCTAATGATAGTCATATGTATGAATTTCAAAATTCTGTAATAATTATTTATTTCTTACGAGATTTTATATTCATATCTATGTTTTGTAATTATTTTTTCTATACGTCTTAATACTCTTTAAAATTATATAAATTTAAAATTGACTTATATCATCCCGTGTTGATACACGGGTCGTTTAGCTAGTTATTCTCCAAACAAGAATCTCATACGATTGCAATTGCAATTAAATATTTAATAATCCACTAAGCAAGGGATAGAGAAATTGCAATGAGTTACCACCAAGACCACGAAGTCTAAGGAAGAAGGAACCGACAGGAGGTAGATAGTCCAAAAGCAGCGACTAATATTCCGAACAAACAACGATCAACGACGAACTACGATGTTTAATAAGAGCCTTGTGTTTATGGCTCTGATACCATGTTGAAATCAAAAGAGAAATGCACAATATTATTGATGATCATATTAATACAATACCCAAACCATAAAGAAAAAGTTCTATATATAAGAAAACCCTAAAGCTAACATATGGGTCTAGCTAGATGGGCTTAGCTAAACGGGCCTTTATTAATCTAACAATATATATATATATATATATATATATATCGGATTAGTGTTTTAAAAATATAGGAGAAAGTTCAAATGAGAATGATAAATTAAATGAGAATGAGAAACTAAATCTCAGCCGTTCATTTTGTAAGTGGAATTCTTGTATGGAGAGCGTGAGGGGATAGAGTGTGGCGTGGTGCATGTGAGAAATTCATGGGTGGGCAATGACATTGAAAGAAGAGAAATTGAACGGCTGGGATTGAGTCTTCCATTCTCATTTAATATAAGGTTCTCATTTGAACCTTCCACTAAGAATATATATGGTTTCCGTTCATATTTGAAAAGATGATTTATTAGAAAAATCCAAGAAAAAAGGGACAAAATTAAAGATGGTTGCATATCAGCCCAACCCATTTTCACCGATGCTAAAACTAATATGTATCAACACAAACCCATTTCAAATACTCTATCAACCTTGCATGCTCGTTACTTTCACAATTTTAATATCTATAGATTAATTATATTTCCTCTTACTAAATCTTCATATTTTATCCTTCTACTCACTAGATCTATATATCACTAATAAAAAAACCGGCAATTCAGAAGGCAAAATCTGTTTTATGTTTGTCGTTCATAATAAAGTAAAGCAAATTATTAAATTAACTAGAAGTTAATAAAAGTGGGATATACCAAATTGTTAAAACATGTTGGCAATGTTGTAATAGCGAGTTGAAAGCATGTTGGCAATGGGTATTGTATTATAGCTTTCGTTTAGTTTCCAGAAAGGTTGCTATAATTAGAAGTGTAAATAATTTATCAAATTCGATTACTATTTGACAAATAAAAATCTACAATTACTTGCATATTAAAACACCATATGAAAAAAAATTATAAAAAAACTCAAATTGCTCACAAAGAAGCAATCAATGATTTCTATACCAATATCGGCCATCACTATATCGGTTTTCTAAATTTGATCATGCTACAAACAATGAGATAGCAATACACAAACATTATCAAGCACATTAGCACTAAGACACATAACAAAAACACATAAATCTTGAGGTTAATAAAGTAGGATTTAATGAAATTACCATCTTCTTGAGAAGCTAATCTCTGTGATGATGATCTTGATTAGCATATTTCACAGGAATATCATCAAAATGTTCTGAAAACCAATGTGCACCCGCCAAGCTTTTCAAAGATTGGTAAACATTGTACATTGTGGGTCGTTCTTTAGGCCTAGAAACCACACAACTACAAGCTACCCGTAAAAATTGCAAAATCTCATCATCATGACCTTTTCCTCTTAAAGATTTATCAATGGCGTCCTTACTTCTACCTGATCCTGAAAGCCGGTTAACCCATTCTACCAAATGACCTTTATACCCTCCTTCCTCCCCGTTATTTACCTCAAGCGGCTTCTGACCAGTTACTAGTTCTAAAAGCACGACCCCAAAACCGTACACATCCCCTTTCATTGAAGCAACCATGGTGCTTGAATACTCGGGAGCCACATAACCAAACTCACCCAAATCACCGTTTTCAAAGGAACTATTGTTGGAATCACGGGCGCCCACGAGCCTAGCTAGCCCAAAATCAATGATTCTAGCCTCGAAATCATCGTCTACAAGAACCATGTTTGAGCTTATGTTTTGGTGAAGGTAAGGTGGTTCACAAACATGGTGCAACCAGGCTAGCCCACCGGCTGCGCCTATACCAATTCTGAGCCTGAATGGCCAGTCTAGATTGATGTTATGTTTATTGCTATACAAAAGTGAATTTAAGCTCCCGTATGGCATGTGTTTGTACACCAAAAGCTTTTCATCTTCAACAACGCAAAACCCTAATAAAGGGACTAAATTCGGGTGTCTAAGTTGCCCTAATCTGTTCATATCGGACCTAAATTGTTTTTCATTGATTTTACATGCACTCAATCTCTTGATTGCAAGCATAGAACCATCCTGCAACATTGCTCGATAACAAACTCCTGTTCTTGTGGTGATTTCAATGTTGTTTTGACTGAAATTATTGGTGGCAGCCAATATATCATTTAATTTGATCTTAACAATCGGTTTTTGAAACAATGATACCTGAACAAGGCGATATGCTCTCAATCTTTCGACCCAGTTGCTCCGATCTTCACCACTGCCGCCATCGCCTCCGAACCCCTTGTTCTTTCCCCGATCAGCTCTGAGAAAAAACCACCACCAGATCGCAAACCCTAGAAACAAAGACCCAGCGGCACCTAGAACCCCTGCAGCTATGATAATCGCTAGGTTTTTGTTGTTCAAACGCCCACATTTCGAATCAAGCGGCGGGCCACATAACCCGTCGTTTCCGAAGAATGATTCAGGTTGGAATTTCGATAAATCGTCAGGAATCGAACCGGATAGCTCGTTGTTTGAAATCTCCAGCTTCTTAAGCCTCTCGAGTTGTCCGATCTGATACGGGACGGTACCGGAAAAACTGTTATTTGAAAGGATTAAATTGTTTAAGAACTTACAGTTTTGAATCTCGGGCGGGATGTTTCCAGATAATGAGTTTCCGGACAGATCTAGGGTTACTAAGTACGGCAACCACGTACAGATTTCCGGTGGAATAGAACCATAGATCGAGTTTTTTGACAGATCAAGTGACTGTAACGAACGGCAATACTGTAGCGAATCCGGTAACGTGCCGGCGAGTGAGAATTCCGCCAATTGGATGGAAATGAGACGGTTTTCATTCTGGTTCCAGCATGAAACTCCGACGAGTTTGCACAATGAGGCGACGGAGTCATTGGTGAATGACCATGTGGCGAGCTTGCCTTGAGTGTCTTTGAGGGAAGTTTTAAGACCTTGAAGGCACCGCATGTCGTCTTCCATGGCGGAAACGGCGGTGGTGGCGATAACGAAGAGTATGAAAAGGGAACGGAGTCTGAGTTTCATTAGTGATAGGGTTAGGTGGAGGGGAAATGAAGAGGGGGAAGGGGAAGGGGAAGCCATGAGAGCTGCTGCTGCTGCTGCCATGGATGTGATGTTGGGATTTGGGAGGAGACAGATGAGATGACAGGGATGAGCTGTTTTGACTACTCACGTCCTTGTTTGACTCAATTCTTTTCTTTTTCTTTTTTTCTTTTTTAAGTCTAAGATTTTCCGCTTTCCTTTTCTAACTTTTCAAATATATTCGTTCATTAAATTGGGAATTTATTGTTAACAAGATTACGTGTAGAGATGTTAATGGATCGAATGATTTTACATCAATGCTTATATTTATTTATTTATACCATTAACAGTCCATACAACTTTTCAGGAGTTTAATGGTTTCACTATTTATACAACTCAATCCTTTAACCTCCACACTCTATTGAACTCTACATGGTTTAATGGATTTCCACATCAGCATTATATATATATATATATATATATACACACACATATATATAATTTTATAAATATTTATAAGGCTACAAAATACATAAATAAAAAATGCGAATTTAAACGTTCATTAAATAAAAAGTACCAGAATAAAAATACATCGATTAAAAATTACGAAATCTAGAAAATAAAATAATTAAACAACTAATTATTAAAAACGATGACGATAAAAATAAAAATAATTAAACATGCGTTCTAAAAATGACGATACATATAGATTATATTTTATTTTGATCTCTTCACAACGATTCCTCCAAATGTCTCGTCCCTCCTCCGACATAGTGCTAGGATCCATGTAAAAAATTTGCATCTCAGCATTTTTGATTTTTTCTCTTTTCAACTCGTTTTTTAAATCCAAACTATTTTGGTAACGTTCAAATTTTTTATTATTTTCAGTTATATGTTTTTCAAACAACTCATCAACTCGACTCCTTGATGAGGATGTGGACTTTGAATCTTTACCTTTGGCTGCTTTCTTAGCAGCTTTTGTACCAACTGGACGAGTTGAAACTTCGATATTATTCAAGTTTATAGAAGGTTTTGCATTAGACGAACATCTTGTGGCTGCAGATGCAGGGCTCCCACATTGTCATTTTGGTTGGTTTTTAACCAAATTCCAAATGTGATATAGCTTGAAATCTACTTCATATCTTGCGAAATATTGCTCAAGAGAAAAACGTGGGTTCCCTGGCATGTTAGGAAGTATTGATTGTATGCATTGGCCTTGGAAAAATTGTCCTGTCGCATGGCAAGGTCAGTTTACTCGAGGTGATCAAGGGTGCCCGACAATCATGTTGGAAGCAGTTGCATCACAAGACCTCTGGATATGACATGCATATTTTGGGGTTGCGGGTTCTAATAATGATATCAATGTACTGAATCAATCCCCATTATTTAATGAAGTGTTGAGAGGACATTCTCCGGAATGCATGTTTACTGTGAATGGCAGGACGTACAATAAAGGATATTATCTTGTAGATGGTATATATCCTGAATGGGCTACAATTGTTAAAAGTATTCCACATCCAGCTGATCCAAAGAGAAAACTATTCAAGGAAATGCAAGAGGCTGCAAGGAAGGACGTGGAAAGAGCATTTGGTGTCCTCCAATCTCGTTGGACAACTATACGAGGTCCATCAAGATCTTGGCACCTCTCAAACATAAAGGATATAATGTATGCATGTATCATATTACATAACATGATTGTTGAAGATGAAGGAAATGCAATTTCAAATTGGTCTGATGACGTTGATCCGCCAATACATGTACAACGAGGTCCTATCGAAGAAATTCAATATCAGATTCAGATAAACTCCGAACTGCGTGATCCATCAGTACACCACTCACTTCGACACGATTTAATGGAGCATATTTGGGAACATTATTCACAAGCAAGAAATTAAATCTAAGTGTAGCTATATCGAACTTTTATTGTAATATGTTTATTCTTCGATTGAGTTTTTATGTATTTTGTAATGTATTTTGATATTAGTGTAATGTTTTATTAAGTATTATGTTTTTATAAACTCAAAGCTCCTTGCATATATATATATATATTGTTTGCACGTAAGAACGCACAGGTACATATTGTGCAGCAGATCGGAGTGAAGGAGGATTGGATGTTTAGTCTCCCGTTGCGGTGGTTAACCCCGAGCTAGGAAACGGTGTCCATGGCGGGGGTGACATGAGGATCTCGTAATTTATGAACCCATGGTCATTAGAGACGGAAGGCATGAGTATGATCATGGTGATCATATGATTCCTTTGTAAGGAGATAGAGAGAGTATGTGTGTATGGAAATAACTCCATGTGTGGGTGCTGATGGAGGGGGAGAGAGAGAGCCCCTTGAACCTTGGTGCCCTCCCTAATATATAGGGAGGTGTCTAGGGTAAGATGGGGTAAGATGGGCCCAAGCCCATTGGGTATACCATATGTTTAGGTTTTACCTAAGGCCCAAGCATAGGGTACACCAACAAGTCCCCCTAGTTTGGTGCGACTGTGCAATACATGTCGTGGCAAACTATTTTATTTAAGTGGGTCAAACCAGAGATCCTTTATGACATCCAATCCAATTTGAGACATATCAACAGGGGTTGGAGTATGCCTTGCTGTGATTTGTGCATGCACACATATTAGGTGCTAATTCCATGTTCACGATGTTTACGTTGCCCTGACAACTTGATCAGGATGGTATTTGATATATTTCACCTTTACGGGTGATGGCTATGCTTGTAGCCCAGAACGAGTAGTAGCCAATGACTATACTTATGCCTTTTGGGGAGCGCATAACTCCACTTTACCAGGCTGTGTGGTGATACCCTGCAGTTGTGCTGTAAGTTATGTATTTCATTTTTCAATATATATGTGGTGGTTTATAGTCGTTAGTGATGGCCGATGACCATATATGTACCTTTGGGGGAGCCAATGACTCCGCCCTATCAGACTGTATGGTTATGATGTATGTATGTATGTATGTAATGGGCAATGCCCTAGTTTATATGAAATGAATAGGGGAAGTCCCCCATTATTTTTGTCTTGCGTACAAGTTATTGAAACTTTTTATTGATGACATGTTGGGCAATGCCCAAGTTTATAGTCCAGAGCCAGTGATGGACGATGACTATACATGCGCCTTCAGGGGAGTCCATGACTCCGCCTTACTAGACTTTCCAGAGCTAGTGATGGCCAATGACCATACCTGCGCCTTCGGGGGAGCCAATGACTTCGCCCTACCGGATTGTAGTACATGTGATGTATGATGACACGCAAGGGTGTAATATATGTAGCATAATATATGTAATAAGAACCTGATTGCAGATGTTAGAGCTTTGATCACAGCCAGGCGTAAGAGCCCTGTTTTTGTAGACGTAAGAGCCTCGTCTTTGCAGGCGTAGGAGCCGTGCGAGCGTATGAGCCGTGCCGTATGAGCCGTGCAGGCGTATGAGCCGTGCAGTATGAGCCGTGCAGGCGTATGAGCCGTGCAGGCGTATGAGCCGTGCAGGCGTATGAGCCGTGCCGTATGAGTCGTGCAGGCGTATGAGCCGTACAGGCGTATGAGCCGTGCAGGCGTATGATCCGTGCAGGCGTATGAGCTTGTCTTGCAGGCTTAAGAGCCTTTTCTTGTAGGCGTTTGAGCCTTGTCTTGTAGGCTTAAGAGCCTTGTCTTGGAGGCGTACGAGCCTTGTCTTGCATGAGGGTGTACCTGCACTAATGCATAGAATTGTAATTACTAGGGACGGACGTCATACCTAGGGGTGAGCATGGGACCCGGTAGATCGGAAAAAACCGACGAACCAGACCGCACCGGACCAAGACCGGTCAGGACCGGACCTGGTCGGTCCGGTCTTCGGTCCTTGTTTTTTATAGATTTCGGGTTTCGGTCCGGTCCGGGCCGGGCCGGTTTTGTTTGATACAATGTATAAAACAACTAAAAGACCGAAAAACCGACGAACCGAACCGAACCGGACCTAGACCAGTCCGGACCGGGACGAGTCGGTCCGGTCTTCGGTCCTAGTTTTCTCTACATTTCGGGTTTCGGTACGGTCCGGTCTTTTTCGGTCCGGTCCGGTTTTTGAACCGATCTCAACCCTAGTCATACCGTCTCGTAGTTCCAATCCACAGTTCATTGTTAGCGAACTACTAGTAGTAGTAATAAACTTAGAAGTTTGTATCTCAAATAACAATAAACTTATAGTAAATCATGTTAAATACATAATTATGCTCATGTAACAATGAACATCCAGGCTTTAAGAAGCCGTTTATACGTGATGACTGTAGAACCATTAAGGACATAGGGTAATTGCTAGGGCTTCGGTTAGTTTCCCGATACTAGGGTAACGTCGATACGTGTACCCTGTATCGCCTTGTACTTAAGAATTAAATCATTAGATTATAGTTGTCAACCCGTGTATGTATGGTTCGTGTTCGCAACTTTATATAAGCTACAGCAGGTGGGGCAGTTGTAGTGGCACATGATGGTGATTCCCATAGTATACATTCCCCCAGTTTAATGCTAGTGACTAGTTAGTAGCGTTAAACTACCATAAAGACATGAGTGTGTAGCCGGTATTGTATCTGGCTGGTATGCCATACATACCCCATAATTTATGCGTTAATATAATGCATCATAACAGGCAAGTGTATACAAAAGCGACGTATCGCATATGATTTAGGCGTATTTGTAAATAACAGTTGCCAATGAATCTTGTGTTAAAACGAAGGTGACGTATCGTCTGGTGGTGTGCATAATCTGTACGGCCCGAGAAGGGTGCGTATGTCTTATCTATGTGAAATCATGTAAAGGTAATCATTAAAACGTTATCCTGATGATGTTATTAGTCTTATAGCAACACTAAATTTATAGTAAGGTATCTTTGTTTGCTCATAACGATGAACAAGTGGAATGTAGTGTGATCGCGCATTCCAGTCTAGATCATCAGCAGCAGTGAGTGCCTTACGTGTTTGACCTAACTGGTGAATACACCTGAACCGTTGGATCATCATCCAAGTGTCCCACGGATGGCGCCATTTGTTTGCACGTAAGAACGCACAGGTACATATTGTGCAGCAGATCGGAGTGAAGGAGGATTGGATGTTTAGTCTCCCGTTGCGGTGGTTAACCCCGAGCTAGGAAACGGTGTCCATGGCGGGGGTGACATGAGGATCTCGTGGGTTTATGAACCCATGGTCATTAGAGACGGAAGGCATGAGTATGATCATGATGATCATATGATTCCTTTGTAAGGAGATAGAGAGAGTATGTGTGTATGGAAA
Organism: Pulicaria dysenterica; assembly: GCA_947179395.2. Taxonomy (NCBI): domain Eukaryota; kingdom Viridiplantae; phylum Streptophyta; class Magnoliopsida; order Asterales; family Asteraceae; genus Pulicaria; species Pulicaria dysenterica. The sequence goes on along the minus strand of OX359289.1, from coordinate 5,430,694 downwards.
TAACTCCATGTGTGGGTGCTGATGGAGGGGGAGAGAGAGAGCCCCTTGAACCTTGGTGCCCTCCCTAATATATAGGGTGTCTAGGGTAAGATGGGATAAGATGGGGCCAAGCCCATTAGGTATACCATATGTTTAGGCCTTACCTAAGGCCCAAGCATAGGGTACACCAACATATATATATATATATATATATATATATATATATATATATATATATATAATTTTTTATATTTATTAAGAATATAAATACATTAAAAAAATTAAACATACAAATTTATTATTCTATATAATATTACAAAGTAAATAAAAAATAATTAATATATATGACACATGTGGGACCACACCACCATTAAAAAAAAATGGGCCCCATTTGTTTTTCATGCTACGGTGTATCATCATACAACTCATATCTCATTTAACTCTATCCACAATGCATTCAACTCCCATACTACACCCATACTACCCTCATTAAACCCCCATTGTAGATGATCTTAGGTTTTTATTGTTTGTGTCTATATCTATTTATAATTAGTATATTCATCTATATCTATATTCATAAGATTAATTGGGTAAATAGATAATGAGATTCTTTTTTTAAAATCCTCAAAAAAAAAGTTATCATAGTTTAATATATAATTTAAGATCCATAAATGTGTAGGTTCTTACGAGAAAAGATATAATTTTCAAAAAAACTTAGTATAACTAAAATCAAAACATAAATCATAGTGTTTTCAACTTTGACACACTTTTACATATTTAATCGATACAACTATGCAAGAATTTTCTAGAAAAAAATGTAAATGTAACCTACATTTTTTTATATCTTTAAAATGATATTTAGACATAAAATTTTAAAATTCAATAAATGTATAGATCTATACTTAATTATAAATTTATTCTTTAAAACCAGTTTAATTTCGGGTTAATTGATTTATCCATGGATGAAAATTCGGCATCCATATCCTCTTCACTTAACATCAATTTCCACTTCGCATCTATTTAACTTCATACTTATCCAGTTATCCACCACTGATTGATCGTATTGTGTGCATGGTCATTGTGTTGGTTGACAATTGTCATCCATACTTGCATTGTAACGTAAGTTTTGTCGTGATGGTCACTTCTCTATTCTATCACACCAAATTATACAGCCCATGTATTACCCACTAACCAATCAATATTTAAAAAAAAAAAAAAAAAAAACAACCACCGTGTATTGCTTTTGTGCTAGTCATCCTCCATGCTGATGCCATCTCACAACTGTGGTGGAGTGGAAAACCTCACCTCCACACCATTAATTTTGCCTGCAACACGCCATACGTTTTCACTCCTTTCTCTCTGATCTTAAATTTCGTTACACTTTATAATTTTATCCTATATTTAGATCACTAAGTATATTGTGGCCGTCCAATATAACATAATCTATGTTTGCATTATAATCAACTACTTTGGTGTTTCATTGACCATCATAATAATTACGAGTTTCGTGACGTTTGACATTGGTCAATGAATAGTACGAGAAACCAACTTAAGACCAAACAAACCTCATTCGAATTAATAGTAAACTCATATTGTTTGGTTAAAATAAGGGATGGTTTTAAGATTTAAAATATATACCCAAAGTCGAATAATCAATTTCTAACATGTATTTTGTTTACTATTTATGTAATCTTGTGTGAAAAAGGAGATTGGGAAGTTCAATTTGTTATGCAACTACAATGTTTACATAACGAGCATGTTATGAGCTCATTTTTCATGGTATGCCATTGCGAGCAGGTCGCGTGAAAGTGGAACTCATGAACTAGAAGATGAGTTTATTGACAAGGTGACAGACATTCTTCTACGTCTTAAGAGGTTTTTTATTTATTTAATATTCATCGATTCTAGTGATGGTATTAATGCATATCATTACTATATAATGTTAGATGTTACTATAGTGATATTTGTTATCAATGCCTAATGACTTGCACAAAAGAAAAAGGAACACATAACGTAACTTCATGAATGTGCCAAATTTTCCTTTTAATTCATATAAATAAGTAATTTTACGTATAATAAAATCATCATTAAATAATACTTTGAACCAAAACCCTTTTTAACTGGTCAAACAGAAAAAGCCAGATATCAAGGAAAAAGGAGAAAAAAAGACCTTCCACTTTCTCATGTAAGCCAAAAAAACCATTCAAAAGAAAAAAAGAATCTTGCCTTTTTCTTTCTTCTTTCTGTCTTCAAGTTAGAGAGAAAATGATATCAAAGGGGAACAATATCAGTAAGTAATATACCAAGTTATTGTTGCCTGCTTGCATTTCCCTTCCAACATCAAAATATACAAAGTACCAAAACATAAAATTCGAAATAAAAACAACTCTTAGTACCCTTCTTGCTTCACTTATTCCACAACCAAGAACAAGTGAACACAACTACCAATTTCATATTGCAACAATTGATGATTGATGATACTTATAAAAAATAATCAGGAGTTTTGCGGGTGGTGTCTGGTTCGATCTGCTTCGGGGCTGGATCGAATTGAAGAAAGTTCTGCTCCATGTTCTCCCCTATTTCCAGAATCGCCGCCGTGTTTCCACACCGATAGCAGTAATTTGGAGCACTAAATACCGTCACCACATTCTTTTCCTGATAATTTCATATTAATATGGATGATCAGGATATGGATAGTAAGAGTTGTGTTCAATAAAGGCCATTTAAAAAACATGGTCCTGAAATTTTAACATTCAATCACATGTGATTCAGTATACAATCACATGTGATTGTAAAATCATCACATGCATTGATGTGGCTGATCTAAAAGCTAAAATTAGTACCTCAGGACTATGTATTAAGTATGGACTATGTTGAACATTTCTCTGGATAGTAATCATAAATGATCATAAATTTTGAAATCATGAAGAGGATGGATTCCAAAATGACTAAAAAAGGATTATGTTTTTTCTAACAAAAATTATAATACAAGATCACAAACCTGGCACCAGTTGTAACCCTCCATAACAAGCTGGTGAGCTCTTGAGATGAGAGTGAGCCCATTCGTGTGGTTAAACTGGCTGGCGATATCCTGTCCAAATGTATAGCCAGCTCCACGAGGAGATATTCCCCAACCGCACCTGTCATCTGGGTCAGACCACAAGAGGTCGCACATTGGTCCTTCATGTGGGACCTACAAAGTCACTCGCCATCAAATGTCTTGCTAAATCAGATACCTTCTTCATGTGGGACCTACACATATACATATAGATATATACATATTGTAGTACCTCCTGAATGCGGTCCAAGGATCGAATATTGTCTAGTGTGTCCAAAGATGGTGAAAGTCCTCCGTGCAAGCAAAAGATCTTACAATGTATAAGAAAACCATTAAAATCTCGTTGTAATACGTATGACATTAATTAACATTCATCCATAATTCTAACCTGGCTTTCAATAAGTGCTGTAAGGGGAAGGTAATCAAAAAGATCAGTGAAATACTTCCAAACGTTTGCATTACCATACTTTCTCAAACATTCATCATAGAAACCATACCTGAGTTGAAGAGAGAGGGTTATCAATAAAAAGGAAAAGGACAAAAAGTTAAAAAAAAGAAATCTGGAGATAGTCAAGAAAATTAAGTAATGGAAATGATTATTTTAGCCCTTACTTTAATTACATTCAATGGAATGCAGATAAATAAGGGGATAGTATACAGACCATTTTGCCACCTCTAATCAAAATTGCATAGATTCACACAATTATAAGCACGAGCATGCAACAAAATCTATGCCATCTTCTTACATGGCAGTTGGCACTAATGTGATGTAAAGTTAACTATTAGAACTAAAAGTGGCAAATTAAAAGTAAACATGTATCAAAAAGGACATTATATTATTGGAACACAACATGCAAATAATATTCAGAAGAAAAAAAACCATGTTGGTGAAACATATGATTGGATAGTCCTGCACATATTATGTTATGTTGATATTGGTTTACCATAAATTGTTTGGCAAAGTGTAACACCATTAAAAATAAGAATATGCCTGTTATTCAATTCAAGAATCAAACTAGTAAAGATATTGCATTTAATGTGTCGATTTAATTCCATAAATCATGTTTTCCTCCAACATAGCTACTCACGTGTCTATTCTTAGTTTACAAAGTAAGGCACTTTGAAAAGGTTCAGTTTCATAGAAACTGAGTGGAGTTAGGGAACCAGGGAGGGGTCTACTGGAAGAGTGGTAACTATATTTCATAATTATAAACTAGATTTAACAAAATGCATGTCAGCATATATTGTACAACTTGGATGCCACGTCAGCGACTTAGAAAGATCTTGCTACGGATTTTGAGGGGCTCTTATTCGTCACTCAAGAATGCTAGAAGGTTAATTTACCATCAAAAGCATATCCATATGATAAGTCTGTCCCCCATGTTTCAAAAAGTCCTTATATGCTAATATACAATATAAGCTGGTGCGCATATCATGAAACATTGGCAAAAGTCCATTTTTGGTATACTATATTGGTTTGGACTTGGAGAATATATTGATTGAATGAACGACTATTCCATCAATTGTTTGACATGTCAGCTTATGCAAAAAAAAATGACAAGAGAAGTCACATAGATTTGAGACAATTAAGGATAATTTCAAATACCTTAGGCCTTGCGGGTCAAACTCTTTAGAGCTACGTGATACGAGTATAGATCACATAATTAAGTGAACAAATAACCAAGTATATCTTATCTATTCTAATAATGCACAATACTAGAGAAATCAACCAGCTAAAAAACAAGGGTCCCTTGAATTTATCTCAAATTCTTCTCTGGACACAAATCTCATGTGTCTTCTCTTACATGGATTTGCGCTTGGAACTTCATTTTACCCTCAAATAATCAATTTTGTTGCAAAAGCGTGAAACCATTATCATAAGACAGATGCTATTTATCCGAACATTAAAAATTAATAATTTTGACTTCAAATCACAATAATGAGAGAAGCAGTTCCGAAAAGCATATCCAAACACCCCCTTAAACTCCTTTGGTTATTCATGCTCCTTGTTTGAAAACACGTTACATAGGTTGTTCGGTTGTTCCAAATGGGGCTCTACACTCAAGTCAAAGAATTTACGACGATTGTGATATGAATCATTAGCAAAACAAGTTTGATGCTTGATTACACAGAAGAGAAGAATGATTACAAGATATTAGGCTATTTGAGATGCCAATAGTCACATAAAAGTCTGCCCAAGTTGTATAATAATTTTCAATGCCCCCAACCTACCCTCCTAACATCTCTACTTATATTGTTGTTTTCTCATTTTCAAGCCATGTAATAGAAGGAAACAAATAAAAAGAAATTAAGCTTAAACCATCTTACAACTAATTACCCTAGTCCCTCACACCAACTTCGTAACTTCATATTGATACACCCCTCCTAAAAACAAACCTTGCCCTCAAAGTGTGGCTTCGAATTCTCTTCTCAATCACTCTTGAGACCGGGATTCTAGGACTTGACTTGTAAATTCCTCTTATCCTCCTCTTCTTCCTCATGTGAAGAGTAGCATTTGCAGGATGGATTTTTCTACCACACCAATAGCGTGGAACAAACTTCTCATAGCATTTGAAGCACAAACCTTTTGTCCTGCTAATTATTGGGATAATGAGACATTCCCTTGCCGTTTATTCTTAAAATATCACCAAAAAATGTTAGTATAAGGTTCCTTCAAATGATTGTTGGAATCTTTCAAACAGCCTCCTTCTAAAACCTATCCATGTCCCAAATTATGCCTTCTCGATACTCCAACGATACTAAGAAAGTGCTTCCTCCTACAAGCAAACTGCCACCAAACACAACCAATCTCCTCTTTTAATTTCATGCACCTCAAAGTATCGATCTAAAATGGTACCTCCACCGCTACAGGACAATGGCTTGACCAGTGATCCAATCACCGCCACCGGCAGGTCATTGGCCATTGTTGTCAGGGTCTTCAGCAGCTGTTCATGCTTTGTGTTTAGTTTAGTTTCATGCCTCACTGTTCTCTTTAATCATCTTGTCCAAATCAGAAGATCATGCCATGGCAGCAAAATTTCGAGAAACTCCCAAGCATAGAAATCAAAGATACTTTCTCCTTCAACAGTACCGCCGCGACCACAGTAAGAGGAAGCAAATAAAAAGGAAATGCACTAAAAGGAACTTGAACCACCCCCTTCTAAATATCAACTAATTACCCCTGGCCCTTCACACTAGGTTTGTGTCAGATTAGTGTCGATTTTATACAATCCCAATCTCCTTTCCCTGCATGTTGTCATTCCTGGCTGCTTTGCATAGTGTTACATCACCATTTTGGTATCAAATTTGCTACAAGTTCTGTATCATGTGTGTAGCTTCAACATAATATATGCAGAATTTTTTATAAGTTTAGTGCTTTCTAAGTTATATCCCCCCATTTGGCTTTCCTTTCAGTTTATTAAGGGCTTGCATCCCATCGGTCCATCATTTAGTGGCACGTCATCTTTTTCCTCCATCATATTGGCTATCACTTAAGCACCATCACACTTAACCCCTACTTGATCACATCATCACACAAACCATCTTTTATAAACACACACACATAAATTTAGCACATTGGCATTCATGTGACTTACGATTACTGTCAACTTGTGTCTTCTTATGATGTGCAGCACAATCACAAGCTGGCACAAACATATGAATTTGAGGCACTACCTATTTTACTTGTTATAAGTCTATATGTATGTGTGTGTGTATCGGTGTCTGCATGGGCATTGGTGCACGCATTTTATAGGCCTCAAATATGGCAATTTTGCTATTTCCTTGGTTAATATGGTAATTATGGTATTTCCTTGGTTATATAAAGCAGTTACATTATTTACTTAGTTATAATAATAGTTTATATAAGAATATTGGAGTGATGGCTACTTGTGGAAAGCTGGTCACTGTTGTATTTTGTTCGTGTTCTCCTTCTTTTCAGTAAAATGTCATTCTGATCCTATCAATATGCTTCTGTTTTTGGAAATAAGATAATTATTTTTTCAAGCATCAAAGCTACATTTCCCTGCCTGTTAACAAAAATATTAGTTTTATAAGATTTTGGAATATTGGACTAACGCAATTATTGCAGTCATGTCATTCCTACACAAAGTCAAAATTGGATTGAAGTTGTAAAACTGTGAACAAGTAGCCTGATATCAGATAAATGTTAGTGGTAATACTCGATATGGAGTTATATAATCATATTTCTGTTCTTAAAGACCAAAAAAACAAAATACAAGGTAGTTCCTTTAGTGTTCAGAAGTAGCCTGATAATATTTCCTAGTCCACATAAATTCAATTGTTATTCTTTTTTATATAAGTGGTATAAACTGCTTGTCATGTTACACTATACATGGAAGAACAAATGAAAGACAAAAATCACTTAAACTACGATTACAGAAACTGGATTTTCCTAGTAATCACAAAACTAGTGCAAACCCAAACTTGTGTGGTAAATGTTTGAAACCTATTAAACAAGAAAGATATATACAATAATTGGATCATGCTCTCACAAGCAGCATGTTATCTTATATTCATTTTTCATTACTTTTCTTATGGTGTCAAAACAGATTTCAGAATTACAGTTTAATACGAATGATAAAAGGGATCATGTTCTATTGGAAATATAAATTAAACACACACACAAACACAACTCTAATAAAGTAAAGGTCTTACACTTGAGTAATCTGCCGGCTCTCATGGTTTCCTCTAAGAATTGTAAGTCTGTCTCTATAACGAACTTTAAGCGCCACTAACAGTGAGACAGTCTCTACTGAATAATACCCCCGATCTGCAGTAGCAAATTGATTATAAATATATTAAACAAACTATTCAATTGTTCACAGTTGACAGGGAAAAAAAGTACAAATTAATTAGCACAAAATATTATAGACTAATGAAGATAGTAACTGAGAACTGAACATGCAAACAAAAGTAAGACTTCTGATTAACAATTATACAAAGAAAGATATCATTGCATGTCTTCAGGATAGGATAATTATATAACAAGTTAAGAACAACGTCGCAATCTACAAAATTCATTTCCAAAAGTGTTCATTCTCAGTATCAAAAACATAATAAAACAGACCTATCTGAAACTTATCGTAAATTAAATTTCAATGCATTTGCTTCAAACTCGTGATCCTTGAAATTGTACTGACAATTACATCTATGATATATTCCCTCTTAATAACTACACCTTCCATGAGCAAAAATCTTTAAAGGATTAGATTGTAAATAAGAAAACATGTGGCGATTACAACCACCACCAACCGCCGGCACATAACCGTCAGTAACAGTCATTGGTAACCGCCATTTTGATGGCTATAAATATGTATCGATATATGTGTAAAGTGTATGAATTTCTCATAAGTAAATCAAGAACTTTGGTGGATTATCACTGTTATTTTTCATATTCGATCCAACAAAAAAACACAAGTCTATGAAATTAAACTCCATCCACAGGATATTACATGCAAAATCGAAAACAGACTGAATTTTTGTTTACTAAACACTATATATACATTTTAAGTATCCAGCCATATAATCAATCAATTATTTTACAAGTTGGGATAGTATATAGTATGAAACGAGGAGTCTGAAGAACCTGTAACTCAAACTGATAAACATCTAAAATTCAATTCAAGCTGCTTCCTCAATGAAATTAACCATGATGATCATCCGCCACTTTGCCCTACGAGTATACTTCAATGTAATCAATGCAAATTAGCCAGTTACATCCTAGATTTGAGTAAACTGAAGTGATATCACATTCTTTAAGATAATAACAACTCCTATTGTCCTTACAAAGCTAATTTCAACTTCAAATTCAGTTTATCCCTTCAAATTCCATTAAAAATTCGCATACATGAGCCCAAATTCACATCAGTAACCAAAAATTCAATCGAATAAGGAACATCACGAAATTCCCAAATTTGAGGAACACAAAAATGGAGGAACAATCAACTCACCGACGTAATCTCCCATGAAGAGATAATTTGTATCAGGAGTACTTCCACCTATCCGAAACAGCTCGATGAGATCGTAAAATTGGCCGTGAATATCACCGCAAACCGTCACCGGACACTTGACCGGTTGAACATTATATTCCTCTACAAGTATAGCCCTAGCTTGATCGCAAAGTGTTTTCACCTCCGATTCCGTCAACGCCTTGCACTCCATCAACTGCTCAATTTGCCTGTCTAAATCCGCGTGAGACGGCATTTTCACCTCTTTTTTCCGATCAAATATCCAACGATCGAAGATCGGATTACAAAACTTTCAAAATCCTAAACAAAAAGCGATCTTTTTTCACAAACCCAACAAAATTGAATCAAAACCCAATTGGAAACTGGAATCAACCTTTCGAAAACGAGCTAGGGTTTGATTCTGATATCATATTATAATTATAATAATTATATTATAATAAATCACAGATTCTTCCCCATCAAAATTCAAGAACACCTGAATTTGCAGAAGATAAAATTAGTTTTGTGTGTGCGGGGGGTATATATACATATATGTGTATGTATGTATATGCAGCGTGATGAAGAAGAAAACAATTTTTATTTTTATTATTTAAAGATTGCAGGAAAAAGCCGACGCAGAGTGAAATGAAATCCGAATGAAACTGAAACTCGATCACAAGTCACCGATAATTTCCAGTCAAATTCATCTCGGAGATGGTCACCACGTGTCGGCCTTTTCTATGAATGGTGCTAACATGCGCCTTTCTGGCGCAGGATAGCTATTCAACTATGCAAGCTAAATCTATTTATTTATTTGAAGCTTTTGTTTTGTTTCATAAATATGATAATATTGAATGACAATGACTTCTAATTAAGAGTTAGAAAAATGGAAGGTGATTATGTTATCATCCAGGTTTGTCATATTACACATGCAAGTCTAACCTGTTGAGTTTGTAGAGATTGTTATTGTCACCTTTTTACAAATTAATATTTGATATAGCTTGGTATATGTAGGAATTACGCTTTAAATCACTAATGATTACGTGATAAACAATAGGAGAGATAGAGCGAGTAGCCTTATAAAGGTTAGAACTCCCAACCTAAATGAAGTCATGCTTTGCACAACTAACGTGACGTATTGCGTATTGAACATTAAGCATGAAAGTTCACTTAAACGTAAGAGTCTGTAGCTAAGACATAGGAAAACCCCTTTTCCATTAGCCATAGAGGTAAATTTTGTCATCTACAAAGACTTGACATGATCATTATTGATTAGAATGTAATTACTATAATAAAGTTTGGGGTGTTTAACGATAAGTAAGGATATGTTGTTGTTGTTATTTTTCTTGTTGTGTAAGGATATGTTGAACACGCTTCAAACACAAAATACCAAAAAAGTTGAGATTCTTGAGATCTCAACATACATGGTATATAATGATGTCATTGCAACACAAATATTTCAACTTTAACTCCATCATGGCCTACTCATACGTGACTAGTGTTAGTGTTCTATCTTTGGGAGTAACGGCATACCTTCTAAAAGGTTCCTTCCCTATAAATAATGGATTTCCGCTCACAGAATACAAACCGACTTACTTGTCAAAACAGCCTACATGATCATCACACTATAGCCTTTTAACAAAAGTTTTATTATTTTACGGACTCTTAACCACACTCGTATCAACTCTTTATGGCATGATCAAAATTTTATTTAGAATTTGAAGTAAAAGTGCATTTATCAAATCTAAAACTTGTTTTAAAATTGAATTTTGCATTAATTATATGTTAAAAATAGACTTCGGTATATATTCTTAAAACACATGTTACAAATCTATTTAATATCAAATTTAATTAAAGTTGGATTTCTTGAATTAAAATGAAATGTACAAAACACGTAGATCTCATAAGCTGCTAAGTTATCAGCAATCATGATTTTTATCAAAGAAATACTTTTTGATAAGGGTAAAATATAAATTAACCCCTAAAGTTTAGGTTTAAAAATGGTTTAGCCCCTAAACTTTTTAAATGAACGTTTAATCCCTAAACTTTTTTAATGAATGTTTTAACCCTTAAACTTGTTACAATTCATCGTTTTAGCCACTTGACCTTCTACAACAAGTTATCAAGCTTTTAAAGAGCATTTCAATCACTAAGCTTGGGGGTGTAATCGAATCAAGCCGAACCAAACCTAGTCAAACTCTAACACGTATAGTTGCACTAGTTTTGATGATTGCACATCTTCGATTTCTTCTATCTCTATTTTCGTTTTCTAGTTTCTTTGGGAATCCATGAGATGATGATTCGTGACTTTGTAGATTGTCGAACACCGGTTACCACTAACCAATCGGTTCTTCAATCTTCACCGGCATAAGTTTTAGAGGCAGTGTCGAATTAGAGTTTGACTAGGTTTGGTTCAGCTTGATTCGATTACACCCCCAAGCTTAGTGATTAAAATGCTCTTTAAAAGCTTGGTAACTTGTTGTAGAAGGTCAAGTTGCTAATACGATGAATTGTAACAAGTTTAGGGGTTAAAACATTCATTAAAAAAGTTTAGAGATTAAATCATTCATTTAAAAAGATTAGGGGTTAAACCATTTTCAAATCTAAAGTTTAGGGATTAAAACATATTTTACCCTTTTGATAAATATTCAGCATGCATTAATTAATTTAATAACAAACATGTAACGATGCTCACATTTGCACCTATTTTATACTTATCCAATACATATGGGATATAAATACTATATAATTCTACCATAACTTGATTTAATAATGATAGTAGTAGTTATATATGATTAAATGACATTTAATGTATGAGTGTTGATATATAACTAATAATATGTTTAGCAAAGACTAAATAATCTTTAAAAGCATTTAATTTTGTGCTTTAAAATCACTAGGCTTTCTTTGTCTTATTTATAAGAGTGCGATTTTGTTGGCTTTTAACTTGAAATTAACCGATCAAATCGATTACTATCATTATTTTTAATTACCCTTTCATGTTGTTAAGGGTGTTTAATATTTGGATACGATTCGTATAAACCAAAATCCGATCCGAACCAAAATTCGATAATCCGATTTGAATTAGTTTGTTTGGTTTTCTAATTGATTTAGGGCTCGATTCGAAAGTTTACATTGATTGTCGAATTGAATTTTGAATCTATAAAAACTTCGTCATCCATCGCGAAATTCGTATATATATATATATATATATATATATATATATATATATATATATATATGTGTGTGTGTGTGTGTGTGTGTGTGTGTGTGTGTTATTACTCTAATTTTTATTTTTTATCTCTTATTTGATGCATAAATAGAATTATGTTATATTAAGACTATAAATGTAACGCCACCCCTAACGAGCTTAAATTTAGAGTTAATTTAAACTTTTTAAACATCGATTATCAAAAGTGTTGCAGCGGAATTAAACACCATTTACAAAAACTACAAGATTGACTCGGCTAATTAATTACAACAAAAAGGTTAGCCAAGTTCAAAGCTACAAGCGTTACCAACTAGTTCCGACCACCGGATCCATACAGACTACAACGTGTTCCCCAAAAGGTATATACAACAAAGGCTACCAACAGTACCCGCCTCACCAGGCCTCTAGCTTCAACCTGCGAAAAAGGTAAATCTTGCACCGTTAGCTACAACTAGCTAGTGAGCACCAATTACACATAAGCAACAATAAGCAGGCTATCATGTATCAGAACAGCACACAAGACTATCCTATCATATTGTGACGTGACAAACGTGTCAGCAGTAGTCGTATGTTGCAGGGGAGCTAACCCCGCTCAACAACCCAAAAGCAGTCCACATAGTACGCCAATTATCTATCATGTAGGTTCCCATCTATCAAGGAACCTTACTCCTTAGAGGAACGGCGGCCTGCAGGACCATCACCCAAGCGTATACTACTTGAGTACCGTTAGTGCCCGGGTACTAACACCCGTCTACCCGAGAACCCAGCCACGTATTGACACCCGTCTACCTGACTGACCTCCGTGTTCTCCAATTCAGTGTCCGGACAAAACTTCATAAACAACTAGTTGATCCAATAAGGATCCAGTTCATGCGCGCATATAATCACAACAATATCTTTCATATCAACAATAATAATAATAATAAGCATGCTTGTACAACTTTATCATAACATACCTCCATTTCCACGTATTAATACACCAATCATGTGTCAACATGTACTACAGATAACTTACCTACTGAGACTCATGGGAAACCGGTACTCACCTCGAAACTACAAGAGGCAGATATGCAATCGGGAATCCCAAGAGCACACAGAATCGTCTGAGTCACATAACACCAACAAACATAGATAAACACCCCTTAGTATATACTACAACAGACTGCACTAACAACAGTCTCAACAAAAGGTCAACATGGCTCCTGACAGCCTCCTACGGTCGCAGGAACATGTTCCTACGCCCGCAGGACACCCATCCAAAACGTACTACGGCCGCAGTACATATGCACTACGCCCGTAGGAGTTCTTACCAAAGAACCATGGCCTACGGCCGTAGTAACTATATACTACGCCCGTAGTAGGCATCCTTTGGGTAACTACGGCCGTAGGTTATGTACCCACACCCGTAGTCTTGTTTCCATCACCTGTAGGTGGTAATCCTCATAAATTCAATCCTACGGCCGTAGCAACCATTACCTACGACCGCAGTAACAAAACAACACCCTACGGCCGTAGTAACATCATACTACGCCCGTAGGAACCATAATCACAGTCTGTTCTTGCTCTGTTCGTAAACAGACGCTGTTTTACGAGTTTTGGACATAAAAATCACCTTGAATCCGTATTCAAGCGTTTATACCACACTTCTAACACATATACTAACTTACTAACATGATTTGGACATAAAATCAACACAACAACACATCTAAATCCTCAACTTGACACCATACACATACAAACACCATGAACTAGGTTTTTAGCTTCAATAACACTTACAAGCTTGAGGATGACAGCTTTATCACTTGCGAAAATAAGCTAAAAGTACTTCAATCAATTGTTTGCTTCTTGATTTCTCTTCCAAAAGTTCAAAGGTTTGGATGCATATATTGGTGCGTACGTATGTATGTGTAAAAGTGTGTGTTTTGTGTGTTAACAGAGGATAAAGTATGGCCCTTAGGCCGACTTAACAAGTTAATACCCCTCACGGGTATTTCGCTCTCCTATTCAACTTAAAACACAACTTAGGTCTATCCGTTTTAACTAACGGAGATATTTTTGGAACCATTATCCAAAACCGTTCAACTATTTGTCTACGTGGTCAACTTATGACACTTTTTATAATTACTACATTTTTATCCACAATTAACACCAGTTAACACCAATTAGCACCAATTAGCACCAATTCATGTTTAAAACACCAATTAACATTTAAGACACCATTTAGCAACATTTATACTACAGTTAGCAACAAAACACCAATTAAAGTCAACGTACAACTGTTAAAGCTACATGTACTACAGTTTACAACTAAGCCCCATTTTGGGGTGTTACAATAAAAGCCCTATAAATTTTTCCTAAGACATCCTTAAAAGTTCAAACTCCAGTTAGGCATTCAAAGTATTAAATTTATCACAAAGTTTTCCGATTAAATTTGATTTAAGCTTTAAAACTTGAATAAATTCACTATTTTATTCGAATTCGAACCAAATTTGATCATAATCCGATTATTTGAATTCAAATCTTAATTTACTAGTATTAATATGAACTGAGTTTTGAATTAGGTTAAAACGTATCAAACCCTAACAAGCTGATTTGAAGAACTCGAGAAACTCTAAATCGATTCGATGAACAGCCCTACATGTTGTTGGTGATGTTGATATAGTTGTTATCATTATCATCGTCGGCGTCATCATCTAAATAAAAAAACTACAGCCACCACCAATCATCGGCAACTATCACCACCTCCAACATCCTCTCTTTTCCTCGACACCTTTACCATTTCAAGTAACCATTTTACCCATTTACTTTCATCCTACTCAATACTCATGTCCACTACCACCATCATCCATGACTTTGTCGTATATAACTCTATTGCCACTGTTTCTTTAGTGAATACCACCACCATCTCTATCGTGTTAGGTATGAGAACTATAGCAATTAATAAAGAATGCACGAAAACAATAAGAACGTAAAGATTTACATGGTTCACTTGATCAGAATAATTGGCTTGTCTCCATAGACAAACTATAGAGGTTTATTGCGTATTTCATAATTCACACAGACTTTCTCCATAGACAAACTATAGAGGTTTATTGCGTATTTCATAATTCACACAGACTTTCTCCATAGACAAACTATAGAGGTTTATTGCGTATTTCATAATTCACTGTGACTTTCTTCCACTTGGATTAGATTAGGTTACAAATATATTAGGAAATCTATTTATAGAAAAATGCTGATCTAACAGTGCTACTACGCTAGACCCACGAACTTATGATATCACAACTAAAGCCCTAGTCATCACAACTTTCTTTACATATGTCAACAACAACCATGGCGTTATTACTTTATATTTGGAATTTTAGATTAAGAGTGGTGTTTCTTATTGTGGTGGCCTTGGTGCTTTTGGCTAGGTGTGTCTTTGATTTAGGTTGTAGATAGTGATGGTGATTATTAAGAAGTATAAAACTCTAAAACATCATTGGAATCATAAAGGTGCGGTGTTTGGGATGAAGGGGAATAATGTTGTTGCAGTTGTGGGGCAAGGCACAAGCGGTGGAGCATGTGGTTTAATTCGATACAACGCGCAAAACCTTACCGGCCCTTGACATATGAACAAGAAAACAAGAAATGATAATTTTCTATGAGTTACTTATACCAAGAAGCAGACATGGTTTGTGTAAATAATGTTGTTGCATGCCGATGGTTTTGTGACTTTCTAAAAGAATGTGGTACTTACTATATGGCACTTCAACCCCACCGGGATAAATCCATCTTCTTCGACTCCTCAACCCATAGGCATGCCATTACAAATACATAGTTTTATTTTGGTAGCTCAAGAAAACTAAAAGATATTGTGTGAATATATGCAATTGATTTACTTTTAGAGAAAAGAATCTAATAAAATTTTGTTCATAAAAGTCTATTTAAAAATGACGAGAATTGCATATGAAAGCTTTTCTTCCAACAATAAAGTTATGCTTGCACTAACACAGGTCCAAAGACTTTTAACATATGTGTGTTTCTGATCACATTTAAATATTATTATGTAAAAAAGTATCTTAATATTCGAACTTATTACAATTGGCTTCCTAATCAGGATGAAAATGAAATTAGCCGCTACCCTCACTTTGGTTGGATCTTTATTGATCGATTAAAAGGAGCAAATGATGTGATAATTTGGAATCTTGATACTTTCAATTGATACCAAAGGCTTCTAACTTGGCAGCATTTGGTCTAATGGAAAGACGTTTAGAAGGTTGTGAGTTCAAGTTTTTAGCGGATAAAAGGCATGAACAAAGCTTGACATGGAGACCATGATCTCTTAGTTCACTATGTGCGATCACTCCGTTCTGCAATGATTATATACTCTAAACAAACTTATGATTCAAAAAATAAAAAAAAATAAAAATAAAAATTTGGTTCTATATCCATGTGTTGTAAACCTACATGAATGTTTTTTTGTTTCGTTTTCATATGTAATATCCTAATATTCACTTTTTTGAGGTTTCTTGTCTTTTGGTTTCATGCTAGCCCTTCTAACGACATCCCAAGCCTTTTGCGGCGCAACAACTCCTTCTTGTGTAGCGAAAAACGACTCATACCCTGGAGAGTCGAAGGCAAAACCCGTATGTTTTGATTTTTCCTTTGGGAGCATAGCAAAGGCGTACCTTCTTTCATCTTCTGGGCTCAACTGGTTACCTATATCCAGCAATCCTACACCAATAGGATCTGACTCGTGCCTATGGATTTCCTGAACAATTTGATAATCGTAGGGGAATAACCATCTTTGAAACCTGAATCCAAACATACAAAAATTAAGCATTATGGGTCAAGTTTTTAAAATATATATATTTTTAATATATATATATATATATATATATATATATATATATTAGATAATCGCATATCAACCCAACATGACCCTTTTGACCCATCCCAACCTACCTATCTAGCACATATAAAATGTAGAATATCTGAATAGGTTCAGTTGTAATTTGTAAAAAAGGAAAACTCACCCTTGGTATATGAAGTCACCTAAAAGTGCACAAGTGGGAACAAGGACGAGCATCAGATAGAAGTACATGGTGCTCATTAGCACATAGATGGTGAAAAAGGTCCCCTGATGTTGAAAACAAGCAATTTATGAACAAAGTAAATAGAATTACAGATTATATTGAATTTTTAAAGAGCATGAAGCTACTTTTGTACATCTAAAGCACAATATCATATTTCTTTAGCCTTTCACTTCATGAAGAAAAAAAATATAAAGTATTCCAAGTAGACTTTGTGTGCTTAGAAGATAAATACTCATGTCAATCTTGAGAATTAGAAGGATACAACTCTTATTCAGCTATGTAAGTCTGCTTTGTGCAACTATTTTAGGAAAAATCAAATAATATATTTTCTAAATACCGCTATAGTCTATCATTTGTGGAGGAAGTTTGAAGGCTAAAAATCCTACAATGTGCTTTAAATCAATGAGCCAAAGCCTTCACAGACTAACATTTTGGAACCACGGGTCACGTTTCACATATAAAAGTAAAACATGAAAGTTCTTCTGGTGTGGTAGTGAAAACTGGCCCTTTTTGAAAAATTTCCCAATCTAAGTACTCTACTATTTCTCACACAATATAGGTATTGTGTGTTAGGTACATGAATAATTAAAATATTCATCGAACTTATGTATTGTTACTAAAACATCAATCAAATAATGTGTAACTTGTTGAGAGGTGAAATGATGTAGATTGCATGTCATATGGGAGCCAAATTAGCCGCCACATCAAGTTGCTATTATAAAAAAAGACCCGAGTTTATAAAACGTTCTAAGCTTTTTTAGAATAATGACTTAAATAAATGTTTTTTCAGAAACATGAACTTTCTATAGAAAAGTTTAAATTTCTTTGGAAAAACAAAATGACATGGCAGCTGATTTGGAGCTCAATGGAATGTGGCATATACCACATCAGCCTTTGACAAGTTATAAGTTACCCGAGTAGTATTTTCAGTAACAATCTACAGTGAATCTTTTACAAAAAACCTAAAATACTTATATTATGAAAAAATTAGTCAAGTAGGAAAGAAATTGAAAACAAAGAAGTACTAGGATCAATATTCCAAAAATAAAATTAAGATACTTGAAAAGACACGTGAATACCTTGTCTACAAAGATGAGAGCATATATAAATATGAAAATGAACCATAATAGTACGCTGCCTCCAATGCTTATATTGTGCCACCTTGTAACTGTACTACACATCATAAGAAGACGAAAATTGACTGTAATCACAAGACAGGTGAATGCCAATGTGCTAACATCCCAGTGGCCCAACATCAGCCCTGATGAGGTTAAGCCCGATGTACTAGAAGCAACCGCAAAGTGGTACACAATTATTGATTGATAGACTGAGAAGAAAGCCAAAGTACCAACAACTTTCCAATTGAAGAATGTATTATTTACTCCCTCTTTGTATAATTGCGGGTATTTCTTTGAAAGCCCTACACTGACATCCTGCAAACAATATTGGCAACACTAAAGTTTCTTTCTTATTCAGGTATTATATACTCCTAAATTGGGTCAAACCTATGACTACTCCACTTGCACAGACAGTACAAAATTTTGTAGCAAATTTAATACCGAAATTTCTCTATTCTAGCATTTGTTTCAGGCAGTGTTTGGATGTGCATTCGTATAGGTGAGTATGCAATATTAAATTATCTTGTAATCTTGAATGCATTTTCTCATTGAAGTTGTAATAATGAGAATGATTTCCTTTCGAAAAGATGTTAATAATTTTTAGTGTAATTCAAGGTGAATTTAGTTGTGCCATTTAACTGGTCAGGTAAGCTATACTAAACTCCCACACCCATATTGGAGGGGATTAGGGGGCTATGCTTCCTTTCTAGGTCCTAGGATAGCGCCCCTTGCAAGGTCAAGGGGTAGAGTCCAAACCAGTTACTAGGTGGGTATTGGGGAGATAAGATGTAGACAAAATTCATACTTCTGTGCGAAGATAGAGAGATTGCTTCCTAAGAGATGATTTGTGAGACGGGAGTAAAAATTTCTTAAAATAGGTTATTAAATGGTTGAATAGGGGATTTCAGTTTACCCTTTGTTACAGCTAATTCGAGACAAATTATCCATAATAGAATATTTGCCCCTAAATAATCAAAAGCACAAGTTGTTTATCCAAGCATTAAAAACTGCTTATTGTGATTTAAAGTCACACTAATCAGATAACCAGTTCTAGAACTCAAAAATCCAAACAACCCCTTAATGTTTGAGGTGGTGATTAAATCTTGTAGATAAACTTCAAGGGATAGATATCAAATTCATTGTCCATGCTATGTCATTTTGACATTCAAAGTTAACTCATACCTCTTCTCATTGGCATCAATGGAGTATAATTTCACATACTTTTTACAACTAAATTTAACATCGTTTCACGTCGAAGATCAATCACAGTTGGAATATATTAATACCTTATCAAGCAGTCCAACGATGACAACAGGCAAGGCTGTGAAAATGACATTGTAAAGAGACTGACACCAATCGTCATAGAATCTTTGACCAGAGAACCCAGTTTGGAATGTATACCAAAACTGAGTCAACGTGAATGTAAGATTCTTGTAAAAGAAGTAGGAAACAACCTGCATGGAAAGTGTTTATTTAAGCAAGCAACATATAGAAGAGAAATTGTTTAAAGTCTATACCTTGCATAGTCTAAGATAAGACCATCGACCATGCACAAGAATTAAATCTGTCAAAAACCGAAACTGAGCAATCGCAAAATCGCTGGCCATCACCGCCTGCATCCCTTCTAAACCACTTATCCCAACTCCAATATTAGCAGCTTGAATCATTCCAACATCATTTGCACCATCGCCAATACTTAGTGTTATCTTGTTAGCACCTTTTCTTACTAGTCGTGTGACCTGTGTAGTTTATATTATGAGAAACAAAAATATTTTATGAGATAAAGAAAAGAAAAAGATTCTTAGATAGAAGCGGAAGAATATTTATTACCTGGGCTTTTTGTAGAGGAGAAACACGGCAGCAGACAACTGAACTACAGTTCAAGCTCAAATTAAGCAACATAGACCTCAAACTTGGGTCTAATGCATACATCAAGCACTTTCCATCTATAAGAAGGGCAAGCTTTTGCCCTGATGAGCCGCAAAGTATGGTTTGTGCTTCTTTATGGTACTTGTGCAGCTCAGTTTTAACCTTTTCTTTTATAACCTGAGCAATCTCCACTTGGTCACCCTGGATGAAAAGTTGGACATGAGTTTGATGGTCTGAAGAACAGGTGAAAAGATTTTCAGAAAGCACATGATGTGTAAAAGTAAATGCGGGTCAAATTCTTGGATTTGGTTTAAATAGGCCTAGTCGGACGCAGAAAACACTTGTTCCTCCTTCTAAAAAGATATCTATATGAAAAGATAATAATTGTGTTAATTGTTACAAAACAGTAACCTAATGATCTAAAATCTTTGACCAAAATGATATAGGAGGTTGTAAGCGTTGAGTATAGACTCTTCGTGACTTCCATTTCGTTGTTAATTTGACCGTTTGAGATAAAAACACAACCCCATGCGACTCATTCATAAGAAACTGTATCGAAATCGACACTTCTACTTTGAAGTATAAAAGCTCCAATATTATGAAATAGGTGTTAGGTAAGAGAAACTGCCTACTCTGCTTTCGACATCTCTGATCTCATCAGTTTCGGAACTGATGATAAAATGTTTCATGTCATTGTTAATCAACTTGCAAGCTGGACCAATTTATAAGAAAAAAGAAATACACAAATAAGATGTTTATAATGACATAACATAACATAAATTAAAAGTAGAATATGAAGCATACCATAAGCTATATTTATTGCTGTTTCCAGTTTATCACCTGTAAGCACCCAGATCTTTAATCCAGCTTTAGAAAGAGTTTCAATGCAAGATGGCACCCCTTCTTGAAGCTTGTCCTCTATAGCAGTGCATCCAATCAAATTAAGATCTGTCTCAATCTGTTCGGCCACCTGTTTTGAGTTTTACAAGTTTTCAACTTTATGCAAGAATCAAAACGGGCTACACCAGGTTGATTAACACGCTAAGACTTTGTAGTCAATTTTCTTTAAATAATGAGTGTGCTAGTTTTGATAGCAAACGCGATATTTTTATAGAATAATTTAAACCAATGAAAAAAGCAATTTAGGAGGTCAAAAAAACAGACTTTGGGTGACTTTTCATCCCAATTGGACCGGTTACCCTTTTAGCTAATGTTTTTAGTATGGCCTGCTTGAAATTGAAGTCAACCCATTCATAAGTAAATTGATTAAAAATGTCACCTCTAATAAAATTATAAGCATAACCGATTATTTATCAAGTCTATTTACCTCCTCCAATTTCTTCTCACGGTCTCGTAGAGAAGATTTTGCCTGAATAAATTTCTCGTTCCAACTTTCATACATGTCTAGACTTAAATCTCTATAAGCCAAACAAAGAGTTCGCAATCCAGCTTCTCCATATTGTTCCATATGCACCCTAGTAATTTTTTTTATTTCATCATTTCCATCCCCCAGTCTCTCATAGATTACAGAATCAGCCCCCTGAGATCAAAAGATTCTTCATTGGTGTCAGTTTACATGTTAATAAAGAAGTTTAATTTGCAAGGATGGTAACTAGGTTCTTACTTTGCAGTATAATACAAGCCTTCCATTATTGTAACGACATACAACAGATTGCCGCTTTCTAGTACTATAAGAATAACAAAAATCATTATGGTCAGAGTATCTACCATCAATCATAAAGATATGAATTGGAACAATTTAGATGGCGTAAGTCAAAGGTTAACCAGAGTATTACACCTGTTGAACTCCAGGACATTAAGAATTTCATACGAAACATCTTGAACTTTCCCCATTTTCTCAACATGTGATTCACGAACATATACCATTGTAGGTGTACGCCTAAAATAGTTTAAAACTATATATTAAAATTATGATATAAGACACAATAACTTAATAAATAAATGCATATACTTTCGTCATATACCTATAGAAAAAGAATCCAAAGTTTTTTGCAGCAGTGACTAAAGCAGCTTCATCAGGGGATGCAGCTTGATAACGAAGTTTATCTGGTGTCTCTTCACCTTCAGGGAGTACAGTATGACATATAGCAAGGCATCTGAAAAATTCCTAAACAAGCAAGAAAAATGGTCTTAATAAATGAAAACTAAGTCATTTTATGTTAAATTTTGCTATGGAAGTAAATTACCTTGCACATATCAGGGTTAGGTTCATTCCTCCAAGCACCAAACATAAGCCTAGCATCATCAAAATTGAATCCCTTATCACGTCCGTTGGTTGATGGTTTTTGTGCCTGAGAAGTATTAATCCGAAAAGAATCAAACTTGTGCATCATATTTAAATCCTACTTAAGGTTAGAACAGTTATTGTACCTCCTCCATGTTTGATACCCCCGCTTCTATCTCAGTAACACCAGTTCCATACGTCTCTCCACCAACAGAACACTTAAAAAACTCCATTAAATTTCTTGTTAGAGTTCCTGTTTTATCAGAAAATATGTACTCCACCTGCCCAAGTTCTTCATTTAGATTGGATGTACGTGCCAATGCAGGGGTATTAGTTTCCGTATGATACATATGCAAGTCATTATTGATGAACTGAGTTGACTGAATAAATTTGATCATCTGAAAGACGAAAAACAGAACAAAAAAATCAAGTCACTGAAACATGCAACACCGCTTAATGATTATATACTATATGACATTCATGAGCATACCTCAATGGAAACATAAAGAGAAATTGGAATAATTGGTGAATACAGAGTAATCAAGGTAAAGATGCTTAGAACAAAGACCACAAGTCTGTTTCTTGGATTAAATTGTTGAGATTCAACGTTAATCCCAAGCTGTAAGTAGTAATACCTCTCATTCACAAATACGGCACTGCAAAATTTGAAGAGAGTTGATTACAACAACAAGATGAAAGAGTAACTAAGTAATTGTCAACACGATTGTGAATCCAGTACCTGCCTATAGCCCCAATGAGACACATGGAAAGGAGAACACCAAAAAGAGTAGCTATTACTTTGTCAAGTTTCTTCTCAAGTGTACTCCTTTTGGAAGGGACGTTCATGGCATTCATCATTACCTGTATTTTTATACGTATAAACATAGTTTGAATACACAAGATACAAGATTTTATGGCATAAAAGAAAGAAATAATAATATAAATGAAACTGTTCAAAAACCTTAGTCTCATGTCCAGTAAATACTACAGCCCCTACGATATACTCTGTATTACGGAGACTGCATCCCTGAAAGAAGGTGTGCATAGCAATTTGGGTGATTAGTTACTTTCTACAACACTACTTAAAATAAAATTATGTCACTTAGATATCCATTCAGAACATTTAGCATTCAACATTTGATCATTCAGACCTCTTATTAAATCAGCACTTAAATCATTAGTATATCAGACTGGACTCAAGAAATTCGAGCATGAGTAAAAGCGTTTTAAAGAAGAATGCATGGACAAGATCTGATTCTACATTTGATACTAAATAGACAATAGATGGGATTAAACAGTGGGCCATTTGGCCTAAATAGATCAACGCCTACTTGGAAAATATACATGCTTGACCAAATTAGCCTATAGTTCTAGCAGACACATACGGGTTTAAAAAAGAAACATATGTAAGAATAAATCCCAACAAGGCAAGGAGCAAAAACCGTGACAGTAAGAAAAGAAGAGTATCTTATCTTACTCGCAACAGAATTTGATTTGGACCAAGGGGTAAAGTTTGGTTTTGAAGTACCAAATTCCCAGTGAATGTATAGAGTGAATTATTTGGCTGCTCGCACTGTATTTCACCTGCAAATGGTAAAATTTAGAATTCAAATCACTAAACAAGTTTGTATAATGTAAAATGAAAGCTTTTCCTTATATACTTTTTGGTAATTACAAGTAAGTATGTTGACACATGAAGTAAAAGAAATGTACACTAGAAGCAAAAAAGCCTAACATTTTTTACCTTTAAATTCTGAGGCTCTCTCAGGGGTTATATAGTCCCACGTCTTCTCCAAAGCTTTCCTGATTTTAAGATTCGTTTCACCGTCCAAGTTTGCAGTCTGTGAGCCATGAAGCAGAGCATAAAATCCATAAACTGATATGAATCAAGTAATAAATCAACTAGAACTCTTTCTCCTTAAGAAAAATGAATTTAG
Organism: Pulicaria dysenterica; assembly: GCA_947179395.2. Classification (NCBI taxonomy): domain Eukaryota; kingdom Viridiplantae; phylum Streptophyta; class Magnoliopsida; order Asterales; family Asteraceae; genus Pulicaria; species Pulicaria dysenterica. Next base: position 5,406,230 of record OX359289.1, on the reverse strand, counting down.
TAACTTGTGCAAAACTTTAATCATACAAGCAAAAAGAGAGAACACATATACACATATTCATATTAAGTGTGACATAGATATACAGCAACCTTTCTGAAAACAGACCTCAGTATAGCAAACACCATCAGGATTTGTAGTGGCAAGGAATACTAGATCCGCTGGAAAGAACCCATCTTGCTTCACCTACAAACAGACGAACATTAATATCTGCAGTGAACTTCAATGAGGAATATGACTCTAAAAATAGCATTCGAGTGAATGGAGTATAAGATTTTATTCATATATGTTAGTAAATCGCAGATTCCAGCTTATTGATTATCAAAAAGAATCATCTGTATATATATATTCATACGTCACACATAGCATTGGTGGGTGGTGAACCATGCAGATTTCATACCTAAAAAATATTAAGGTTGTTTTGTACTGCAGAAAGAAATGCAACGAAAATATGACTTGCAAACCATTAATTGAGCGTAGAGTTCACTCAAATGATTTAAGATTGTCATTGAAAAACAAAGATTTGCTGAGTACTTACTCTAATAATATCCCCAACCTGCAATGTCTTCCAGGGTACAGATTCCCACCTTTGGTTTTGCAGCAAGTCAACAGGAGAATTATTTATTGTCATGTCATTTTGAAGGCGCTTCTGTTACAGATACAGATTTGTATGAGGGAGAAAGAAACATAAAGGATTTAGGCAAACAGTTACAATCAAACTAGCTTACACCAAAAGAATATGCATGAAGTCTTGGAGTGATGGAGTCAAGAGGACACATTTAGAAGCAGCCACGGTCTAAAAGAAAGTATTACACTATTGAAAAAAATATATAAAATAGTGCTCACCCAATCTTCGAATGCTTCCTTGATAAGAGAGACGAAAAGCACAATACTTAGTGGGATTACATTTGTAATTGGACTAACGGGACTGCACAGGAAAAAGAACTATATTACGGGTAATGATAACATCATTAAAAGAAAAGAAAAGAAAAGGGACTTTAATGCATTAACATGCATCAGAAGGAGGAAGCAACAATCACATAAATAAAGCAATTCAAATTTTACAAACTAACCAGAAATCCATTCTTCCATTCGTATTGTGCAAGTTTTTTTTTATAAAAGTCTAAGTCCATATAAACAGATTGAAGCACTCTTCTTCTGGGTTATGACGCTCCCAAAAATTCTTTCCACACAGAATAAAAATAGTATGATTAATGAATTTTTTGAACTTATTAAGTTAAAGTTATTACTAGTTCCAACCCTGTGAATAAAGCAAATGAATTCTTTGTTCATAGTTTGTTTCAGAGATGAAGCATCAATCTGCTAAAAAGATAAATCTCTGAAGACTAATAACTTAATGGATCCATATCAACAAAACTATTTGGAAACCATCTCTAGAAGCTCTTCCACCTATTTATATATCACTCTTCAGAGAGCTTCCTTTTCAAGATAAATACTTCGACTTCAGAAAAGAACTTGACATTTATCAGAAACATTGAATACCAAAAAATTGCATCAATTTGATCCAAACTAAAGAATGCATCTGGTAGCTTTATTCCAGGAAGTAAAATAAGGCATGTAAAGGATTTTCTTTTCTTAAGAAAGCATACCTGACAGGAGTAAATGATAAACATGAGATTGTAAGAAAGTACAGGTTAGCCACCCGCCTGAACTGTAAGTCATTAACAAGAATACTATGTTAATATATGAATACAAGGTTTAGATAATCAGTTAGCATCAATGATTTCAGGATAAATTAAAGCCATTAAGTAAATCTAACAGAAATGAACCTTAACGCTATGTTTTGTAGACATGAATGAAATGAGGTTCGAACTTGGAACATCAAATTTAATGCACCAAGGCCCAAGTATGAGATGGACCATTTATATTGTTTACATGAGTGTAATCTTATCAAATTTGGAATAGTAAGTTGAAGTATGACAAAAGACTATTTTGTACCTAACCAATATCATCTTTATAACCTAAACTACGTGCTACTCCCTGTCTCCCACACTAAGTATGAACTTTGACATTTCAATATCAAACAATGTAATAATAGTTATTTACACAGTGAAACAGATCACTCGCAATGTAACGTACCACAAATTCAACCAACATTAAGCCTTTTTCGTCCTCTGAAATGTGCTTTATGAAATTATACATATCAATAAACAACATAGAATGAAAAGTGAGGAGAGGCAGGGGTTCTACACATTACAACTTTGCAAGAAAAAAGCAAGTAGGTAAGACTAGATTGTTGACATATCTTATAAAATTAATGTGGGGTGAGAGTTACATCTTTATTAGACATTTATAATGATTTACCTGTTCATACAGCCCCTTTGGCAAGAAAGTAAAAAGGTTGTACTTCGTTGTTGATACTGCATTTCCCTGAGCACACAAAATATACATAAATACCAAATGAATCAAGATTTAAGGAAAGACAGTGAATTTCCAAAAAAATTGCGGTGATGAAAATTTGTGCTTATATGGGAAACATATTTTCTGTTTGAGGAGTATAACACTCTTAGGTCAGTGATTTACACTGCGCCTACCTTCATTTTAGACAACATTGTTGCATATTACAAGGATTGCTCCTAACTACAATGATGTAAATAATAATTTTCATATCCTGGTTTGACTGGAACTCCAAACAATGAACTTCTTTATTCTAGTTGATCAATGATCAGGAAATCCTGAGGAACACATCAAAGCAACATCTTATGTTGCTATAGAGTTTATATACGTAGATATTGCCACATGTTTTCAACAGACAACTGTATCCTCCTAAACTCACACTCATTTGATTTAGTTGCTTGCTTCCCCATCTTGATCCACTATCTATATAGCCCTAACAGGTCAAGGTCTTTTAAGTTGTGAGCAAGGTAGCTTAACGGTAAGATTAACTGACATACTGCAGAGCGCAAACTTTAAACAACAATCTGGAACTATATAAAATTCTAAAAATAGGTTATAGTAACCTATATGAATGAAAACCAACCCGCCTTTGATAGATTGATCTTGATAAGACTATTATAAATTACATCCTATTGTGTTGATGAGTAACTGTCCCATGTACCATACGTGGCAACGGTCAAAGACATATTCGCCATAAGGAATTTACACATCTTCCCCTTCTTGTTACTATGTGCTCTCAAAAGATAACCAAACAATCCAACATAACTTGAAGACGAATAACACACATGCTCAACCTCAATGCTTCCTAAATCCATTTCAACAGTATTCCTAGTAACACAACCACATGATAATTGGTTAAAAAATGCATCGTCTCCCTCCTACAAAATCTGTCACCATCACTAATAGCATAATAACAACTCCAAGACACTTAACAAATTCCTTATATACAAATTTACTGAAGATTTAAAATTTTAAATTTATCACTGGATGGTAAACAGCCCATTTGATGAACTTCGTGTACGAAAAAGGGGTTACAATTTGAGAAAGGTCTAAGAAATAGAAAGTTATACGCATTGAAGAGAAACCATGTTCATTGTTCCACTATTCAAGCGCCAATTCTATAACAACGTAAAACAGAAGATGCAGAAAACTGTCATTTCAAACCAATTTCACTCTTTAGCACATAAAATTTATTTATAGACATTATGTGAACACACCAGATATTTAACGAGATAGTTTGATTCGCGATCGTTACAAAAAACTGTGCGATGACCTGGCGCCTGCGGATGAACGCGACCAAGTTGAATGGCACCTGACGAGGAAACACTGTCTACAACCGTGTGCGAACCACCGGCACCTCCACCGGTAAGCCTTGACCTAGATGTCGCTTTCCGCTCCGACATCTCTTTTTCCGATCGCAACGGTTGAATCAACGAAAAACTCTCATAAAAAAAACCGAATTCCAGGAAGAATGTATGGATTACTAACAAATATGATGATATTTTTAGTGTTCTTCAACAAATGTGGTTGAATTCTTGTAGAAACAGAAGGACTTCTTGCATTGGTTTTGAATTCGCCCTACGTGCTCTTCGCTATTCAGGTTTCCAACGGAAAAACAAAGTGCGAGCCGCGCGTGAGAATCAAGATCATGGTGTTTTCTTTTAATTTTATTTTTCATAAATCTATTTTTCAACATAGTAACATATACTATGCAATAAATTCATATGTTTTATTTTTAATGAGCCCCTTCTCAAGCGAAGGAAAGAAAATAAAAGATTTAAAAGCAAGTTAGAAAAATTGTCTTTTTGAGTTTTATCTAATAAAAGAAAGAAAAGATAAGTGATGAATTTAAAGAGGGAGTATAAGTTTCTTTTATTTTAGAACTTATCTTTTTAAAAATTTAAAAGAAAAGAATTATATCTCTTTTCTTTTCTTTCTTTTCCTCTTCTTCTTTAGCTTGACAACAAGTTGATATATGTGTGCTCATTCCTTCCATGATAAAACAAGGATTTGTGTTCATTTCCTTCCATTGTTGGTGACTTGTTGAAAGCTCGTGATCATGGTAATGAGTGAACTAAACTCTAGTTTCATTTTCTTTTCAACCATTAGGATTCAAGATACATAAGTGGGTATGGGTCCAGTGATAATAGTAATGACAATTATGAGTACATGTGGTTAGTGATATAATATGTAGTGTTGCTAACGTGTGGTTAGTGATAACACTCATGCTAGTTATGACTATGGGTGCTCTAAGACGTTTTTTTTATTTAAGCTATAACAAAGTAAAATGGTTCATTATGTCAACATCATTTAACTTAGGTGATGTTGTACTAGCAATCCATTTAAATAAGTTAGTTTAGTCATTTCAATCGTTACTCATTTAGAAGAGTTGTGAGTGTAACATCATCTAAGTTAGATTGTGTTAACATTGAAACAATAAACTTATGAAATAGGTTTAGCTTTTGAAACTGTTTCAAAGTTGTCACATTTTGTTTTTGTGTAATCTTTACTTTAAAAACTATCATTTAACGTGTTCTTCCTTTAAACTTTGAAAAACTAGAACATTACACCCGGAAATGGAAAATTAAAGTGATGAAGGTGATGAACCCTAAATGGATGAGCAAAACAAATTCAAACCAACAAAAAACTAGTCAAGAACATACATTCAGTCAAACCATTGATTTTGGCAATAACCCTAAATTTGAACTAATGTTATGAACACAAAACGAAAATAATCGTAGACTTTAAACAAAAGAACATGAATTCATCCATCGATTTAAGGAAAAACAACCATGTATCTTACTTCACGAATCTAAGTTCATAGCAAAACCCCTCATCTAAATCCATAAAGCACAAACCACATAGAAACTTACTAAATTATTAGTCTCACATGAATCACACGAACGTAGGTTCATAGAAAAAGTGAAAAACCCTTGATCAAGAACAATATGGAATGACGGAATAGAACCTTCTGAACTATTCAATCGAACATGAATCACGACAATCAAACTTACTCTTGAATCACACATGAATCAAGAACATATTTGGTTATCGCACATAATCAATACAAGAGACCTTACTCTTGAACCACACAACCAAACTTACTATCCATTGTTCAATATCAGTTGTAACAATCGCACATGAATCAAAACTTACTCTTGGGTCTTACTATGTGAAACACCATCCACGAAGGTTTGCTATTTAATAACAATCGCACATGAATCACACCAAAACATCCACCACCGCCATATCCTCCGCCTCCACGACCACCATCATCATGACGGGCCTAACGCCATCAACCGTTGATTTGCTACCAGCTTATCATCTTCAATAATTTGTTTAAGTTTTTGTTGTGCTTTTTTAGGAATCAAGTGATCCATTGTTAAAATAATAATTTTTAATTTATCTTTCAATTTTTAAGCATTTGACCTTTTTTTAACCTCTTGTAAAAGGTTGAAATATAAAATAATGTTAAACACAGATATATTAAATGGTGGTTTTTAAAGTTGGATATACACAATAGGAAAAGATGACAGCTTTAATTCATTTTATAAATATCAAAACATATTCAACTTTACATTTTTGCTAATATATCTATCCAACTACCAAACTTACCTTTTCATGTATGAAACTTTCAAATGTTACCATTTAATGTATCAAGCCTCCTTGAGCATCTTACAATTTGACATGGCGCCGGTTTTGTTAATGTGGCAGATGAGTGAAATAGCTAATTTAATAATAATTCATAGTAAAGATCACCTCTAGATCATGATGAAGATTTTTGGAGCGATGGTATCGATGAATCATGAACAATCTTCATCGTTTTTCTTTTTCAAAGCTCAGATTTATAGTTCATCGGTAGTTTCTTCATCCGGCGAGGATTTGATCTTTAAAGGGGCGATTTATAGTCATCGATTTGGTCTGCTCAAGATGATCCTGTATTTGTTTTCGGATGTTTGTGATTAGGATTTCGTTTTTCTGACCTACAATACCTATATGTGGTAAGTTTTTTGTTGTTCATACAGATTTGTGGTTTGGAAATATGGTAATAAAATATTTATTGTTTCGGTTTTGGTTTCACAATAGATTTATGGTTTCGATTTCTAGTTGGTAACATATGTAGGGTTTTGATGCCTGGTTCATGTGATTGCGATTTCTAGTTTATTCTTGTTTAAGGTTTAACAAAAAAATAGGTTTAATGGTTAAACCATTTACCAAACAAGCTCAAGGGTTAGATCTTATTTTAAAGCACTAAAATAATTTAAAAAATAAACCATTCATTAAAATAATTTATGGGTTAAACCATTTATGGATGCAGAATTTTAGGGCTTAAACCATATTTTAACCTTTATTTAAATAAAAGTTACTAGCTCTTTCATATCAACACGACTTGTAACTTTTTCTTAACAATTAACTATCATGTCTAAAAGATAGATAACCAAACCAAACATGGGTTAAACCTAGTTTTGTTTTATTAAAATGTTAAGTATTTTATTATCAATCAAATAAGCATATAAGCATTAATATAGAAAAAATACCGAATCAAATACTATATTTTTTAGAAAAACAAATGATAATGCTAATTAAAGTATTAAAATCTTGTAAATAAATTTTATTTTATATAAATAATTTGTTTGTTTTATGCATATGTAATGTCTTTATGCTAAGAAGCTGTAAATTAAGTCCATCAATATCATATATGAGTGGTAGGTCCAATGATATTGATAGGTTGCTCAATTTGTAGTATTTGGTTGGCCATGCATATGAACAATTATTGTGTTATACCAAATAATGAAAGTACTATTTCACATGATGAATATTGAATAATGGTTGTCATTCAAATCCATGCATGCTATTTTTGTCACTCTTTATTTGTGGATATTATTGTTCATTCAAATTAGTTGTTCTCTTCTTTCTTCTTTTATTTCTTTATCCATGTTGTCATACGATTTGGACTCACATAGGTTGAAAGGTGATTCGAAATGCATGTCGATGAGAAAATTATTACATTATACTAATATGATTTTAATATTTAAAATTAAGGTCACACTTTCAGAATCATTTTTATTAAGAGAACCGTGAGAATTACATTACTCATTAATTGAGGTGTTTTGATCATTTTATATATTAACCAACTGTGAATTGTGTCTACGTGTACCGCTATTAATGAGTTATTGTTTAATGGTCGTTAATGAATAACCTAAATTAAATCAAACTTTGTTTAAAGTAATTAATGATGAGTAATTTGGACATTATGACATTTACCCCATTTTTTAAAACTAATGTATCTACCAAACGTAAATATTTTGAAATATGAAAATTATATCAAAATAATGACAAAAATATGCTCTTTAAAATGAGACTAAACTTGTTATGCTGTTCGAAGAATTATTTTTGTTTTTGCTATGTTTTTTTCACCACAACTTCGGTTTTGTACACATGTGCAGATAACAACAGGTTTTTTTCTATCAAAGGTGCAGATAGGTGCAACTATGCATATGTGCATCTATGCAGATGCACTACGCAACTCAGAGTTTGTTAGAAGTGTTCATTATTGGAGTCATAAACATTTAACTTTAAATAGAAAACTGAACAATTATTTCAAAGGTTTAGTTTCTAAAAATATATCAAACATATCACATTTTGATATTGTATATACCCAACTCTAAAAACTCTCATTTAGTGTCTCAACAATCAATAACTAACAATTGATGTACTTAATTTACCTCTTTAGCAGGTAATAGAGAATTCTACTAAATTTAGATACCAAATATTACCACGTCACTATTTATGAAAAACATTCAGGATGTTCTTCCTTCAATTCCAGACATAAGAACATTTAAATCAAATACATTAACATTAAGAATCAACAAAAACATTAACACCAATTCTTTAATCAATTGTAACTCAGATTTGAAACCAATTGATCATAACATCAACAAGAACCTTACATAATGGATTGTAACTTGTATATGAAAAAACCCTATATCAATGAACAACAATTGCATTAATTTATCACCTCATCAAATCGAGATCTGGAACAAAAACCCTAACCTAGTGAAGGAACAAACCGTGATGAAGAAGTAGGTGAAATCGAGATATGGAATAACACTCAATGAATAGGGTTTTTGTTCAAATTTATACCCATTGATGAAGAAGCTGAAACCTTACCATCGATTAAACCTAACCGTTGATTGTAGAAACCTTACTGTCATTTGAAGCTTACCAGTGATTGTAGAAACCAGGGTTTTTGTTAAACAATAAATGGAAATCAATGAACAACAATTTCATTTTATCACCTTACCAATTCGAGATGTGGAACAAAAACGCTAACCTAGTGAAGGGTCAAACCCTGATAAAGAAGTTGGTGAAATCGAGATATGAAACAACACTTAGTGAATAAGGTTTTTGTTCAAATCTATACCCGTAAACCTTTGATGAAGAAGCTGAAACCTTATCGTCAATTAAACCTAATTATTGATTATAGAAACCTTACTATTAATTGCAGAAACCTTACCGTTGATCATAGATGAAGAAGCATAAACCTTATTGTCGGTATCAAAAACCTCATCCTTTGACCTTACCATCGATCGCAGATGAAGAAGTTGCGATTACAAAAGTTGAAATCTTGTTGTCGATGTTGGTAGTGTTGCAGAAACCTTATTGTCGATTGAGCTCAGCCTTCGATTACAGATTGTGGGAAGATAAGTCGTTGGTAGGGGAATTGGAATATGAAACGTGACAACAGACCTAGTTATTTTGTAAATAGACCAAGATACCCTTGCAATTAAATACAAAATAATAAAGACAAGATAATAATTTATCGGTCAATGTTGGTTCTCGCAGCTCTCATACGAAAAACAGTTCTCGTTTGAACCGCTCCCTATATGTATAGATATATGTGTGAGAGGGTTCAAACAAGAACCATTTTATGCGATAAACAATCTTTGCCCATTGATCAAAATAATTTGTAAGGGTTCTATAAAGACTCATTGATGCGCTTAGTAATAAGTCATATGGCTCATTGATGACATTAATGAGAGCTATTTTGGGAAAATCAAACCTTACTCATTAATGGCGGTTCATGGTTGGATAGATTTTAAAATGAACAAAGTACCTTTATTAATAATGTTACAAACAATTTTTGCATGATATAAATTTCTCGTTTGAATGAGACTTGATTTTTCAAAACTTCTCATTAATGAGTCATTAATGATAGTATTAATGTGAGTCATTGACATTATTAGCTACTGATTTGTTTCAATCAAGTGTTAAGATTCATTTCGAGGTTCTTGTTGTAAGAATGATTCTCAAATAGACCATCCCTTGTATATATATACATGTGGAAAAGTTTAAACAAGAATTATTTTTTTACGAGAACAATTTGTGATATTTTAATGACTCATTGATACGAGTATTTTGGTCATTTATATTTAGCCAACCATTAATTATGTTCGGGCAGACTGTCACTAATAAATGAGACTTGATTTTTTTTTCCAAATTAAATACTCCTGAGTAAAGCGTCATTAATGAGATATTAATGAACGCTCATGAGATTACCATAATAGTCATTGTTTTATATTAATGAAGGTTCAAGATTTGTTCTCACACGAAATTGGTTCTTATTTGAATCATCCCCTTTATATATAACCTTCCGTTAACTTCATAAATTGTCTATATTACACCTTTCCACGACCTACTTTATAATATTTTAAATTTTCATATTCATTTAAAAGAAAGAGCTAAATTAAGAGTTTTGAGACTTCAAACACCTAAACCTCCATCAAACAAACTAAAATTAACCACACCTTTCTTGTTTCACATCACTCCTACCAAAATTAAATTCGATAGTTATATGGTGGTTTGGACTTTTGATAGGAAGTTCCCTTGACTTATTCTAATCATATTCCTCGTTTTTCTCACCTAATATAACTTGTAGAACTGTAAACTATTTTAGTTGTTTTGTTTAATCACATTACCAATAAAAAAATGTTTTAGTTGGTAAAGAAAAAGAAGTGTTGAACGATATGTAATTTCTTTAAGAAAATAAGTTAAAATTGGTTTATCATAATTGTACCAATTTTGTTAACAGTTGAAACATCTCTACAATGTATAATATAAAAAGAAAATGATAAAAACAACTACTATGATAAGAAATTTGAAAGAACGATACGAAAAATAATAGATCATCAGTTTAATTTTGATTATAAATATTAATTATAAAATAATATATGATTATTTATAAGAGATGCAATCTTCTAATATATATAAAAAGTTAATTGAGGCGAATTCTATTAAACGATCCTAACCCTTTATTTAAAAAATTAATTCTAATTATACAATTTTAACCATTCATTTATTTGAAATTGAAAATTCAATTTTGACTTTTAAAGGTCAAACTAAACTAATAAATTAAAAACTAATTCATGAGATTCAAACTTTTTAAATTAAGATTGGTTTCCTTACTTTGAAAAAGAAAAGAACTTCACGACTTCAATGATATTTTTATAGATAATATTCTTGGGCAAATTGTCGAGAAAAGTAATATAAATATCGAAATTTGTCAATAAAGGTAACTTTCAATTTTTGTGGCCAAGAAAGGATTATAAAATTTTGATTTCTAACAAAAAAGGGAATCTTAACCAATTTTTAGCATGTCATGATATTCTTTTTAATAACAAATTAAAATTTATAATAATCTTTTTATGCAAAATTGAAATTTACATTCATTAACAAATTAAAATATATAATTAATTCTTTCTCGGTACAAAAAATTACACGTTACCTTTATTGACAAATTTTGATATATATGTTACCTTTCTCGACCATTTACCCAATATTCTTTAAACAATCAACTTTTTGATAATTATAAAAATAATATGGATTTAGAACTATATATTTTTATACGTATAGCCACAAACGCCAACAATCTTTTAATGATTTATGATATTAATAAAAACTATCTTAAATTCTATCAAATAATCGTAGTTCATTAATTTAGATAAAAAAAATTAATTATCAAATATGACTCAAACATACCGGTAAAAAATAAAATCCAATTTAACTTTGGATCAATAATCTCAAATACTAATGCACTCAAACTTTATTGAAGACATTTTAATCTATAATTTCTAATATATTTTAAAAGAAAATAAATTATGATGATAACCTTCTTTTTAAAAATTTTATTCCACCACAATCATAACCCCTTATTTCTTCAAATGATATTCAAACTTACTACATAAAGATGGTAAGTTACTAAGTTTGCACATAAAACAATGAATATTGTCTACATAGTGGGAGAGAGTTCAAACGAGAACTGTTTTTCGTACGAGAACTGCGAGAACCAATCTTAGCCTCTAATTTGATAAATTCATGGTGGGTGATAGTGTGGCAAAGTGCATGTGATGAATTCATGGGTGGGTGATGACATTAAAGAAGGGGTTCATTCGAGAACCATTGTTAGCGTGAGAATCAATCTCAGCCGTTTATTCTATATGGAAAGATCATGGATGGAGAGCGTGGAGGGATAGAGTGTGGCAGGGTGCATGTGAGGAATTCATTGGTAGGTAATGACATTGAAGTAGAGGGAACTGAACGGCTTAGATTGGTTCTCGCGCTAACAACGATTCTCGAATGAACTTTTCTCTCTCTCTCTATATATATATACACACACACACACACACACATACACACACACTAATATATAAACCATTTAACATTCTCTCTCCTCTTTAATTTTAAGAGTTCTTAAAATTCAATCAAGATAAAATTTTGACCATGCATTCTATATAAATTAATTTCGTCCACTCAATTTTTGATCATTTACATTTGACATTTCATTTTATTCTTTACCTAACAATGAATTGCGACGACAATTAATTGCAACAAATAAATTTCGACCGTTAAATCTAATAGATCAATGTCTTGAAATTTATTTACATTCTCACTTAAATAACTATTCACAACAATTGTCATATATATTATACATAGCAAATGCATCAATAAAGAACCATTGTTAAACAAAGAACTCAAAGAACCAATCTAGAACATTGAATCATCAAAATCAATGGATGAGATTTAAGGATGACAAATATATAATTATCATGTATTAATATAGAAGTAAAAGGACAAACATGGAAAATCCCCTTCTCCAACAAACCCAAGAATTTTTTAAAAAAATACCCCTAAAATCTTTAAATTGCCATAACTTTTTAGATTTGTGAATTTAAACAAAAAAATTATACCAATATTTTAGTTTTTTAATCCTCTTTCAAACAATACCACTTTTTCAATATTTTTCTAATTTTTTTTTGAAAATGCAAATTTTGTTTGCATTTTGGGTTGCATGTAGTGTTATGTACAGATTTTGCATTTGTGGTTTAAATATGTAATTTTGCATTTTGGGCTGCATTTTCATTGAATCGATCATTTTGGGTTTGCATTTTGCATTTTCATAATTCTGCATTTTGAAAACATCTGGATGACCTGCATGTTTATATTTTGCATTTTTTGATTTTTCGCATTTTGCATTTAGAATGAAACCCGCTCAAAATGCAAAATTTGCATTTTCAAAAAAAAAAGTTTCAGAAATATATCAAGCCTAGTCTTATTTGAAAGAGGATGAACACCGAATCTAATGGTATAATTTGTTTGTTAAAATTGTTAAAAACGAACGAGTTATGATTATTTAAATAAGTGAAGAGTTTTTTTTTAAATATGGTGGTTGCTGGAGGGTGTAGGCTTTCGTGACTTTTTTTTCTTTTTTTTTTTAAAATTTTTCATTTTTGCCTCTAAAGAATATGCCACGTGTTGTCTTCAGAAAGTTTTTTTAATTCAATGTTTAAGGGTTACCATATATATATATATATATATATATATATATATATATATATATATATATATATATATATATATATATATATATATATATATATATATATATATAGGGTGTGGTTAAACAAAGAACCTCTCTTAAACATAGAACCTAAAGAACCTCCCTTGTGATGACACGTGGCACAATCTTTAAGGGCAAAAAAGGAAAAAAAAATAAAAAAAATCGGCGCCTACAGCACCCAAAACCCCCAACAAACTTTTAAAAAAAACCAAAATTACTTTAAATGATCATAACTCGTTCGTTTTTAAGAATTTTAACAAAAAAATTATACCGTTAGATTCAGTTTTTCGTCCTCTTTCAAACAAGACCGGGCTTGATATATTTCAGAAACTTTTTTTTTTCAAAATGCAAAATTTGCATTTAGAGTTGTGTTCATATTAAATGCAAAATGCAAAAAATCATGCAGAATGAAGAATGCAGAATGCAAAAACATGCAGAATGCAAAATGCAAAAAACATGCAGAATGAAGAATGAAGAATGAAGAATGCAAAATGCAAAAAATCATGCAGAATGAAGAATGCAGAATGCAAAATGCAAAAAACATGCAGAATGAAGAATGCAGAATGCAAAAAACATGCAGAATGGAAGAATGCAAAATGCAAAAAACATGCAGAATGCAGAAATGCAAAAAACATGAAGAATACAAAATGCAAAAAACATGCAGAATGCAAAAAACATGCAGAATGCAGAATGCAGAATGCAAAAAACATGCAGAATGCAGAATATAAATCCGTATAAACATACAAATGCAAAAACGAAAAACGCAAAAAAAAAAACTTGATCGTCGCTAATTTCTGATTTGAGACGAACATTTTGCGACGACATTCAGCTCATTAGCGACGACATTCAGCTCATTAGCTACGACATTCAGCTCATTAGCGACGAGCTGCCAAAATGCAAAAAAAAAGATGTTTTTCCTGCGCAGCTGCCAAAATGCAAAAAAAAAAATTCATTTTCTAAAAAATTTTAAAAAAGTATAGGAAGAGTGATCTTGTTTGAAAGAGGATTAAAAAACTAAAAGAATGGTATAATTTTTTTGATTAAATTCACAAAACTTAAAAAGTTATGGCAATTTAAAGTTTTTGTGGTTTTTTTTTTAAATCGTGGGTTTAGGTGTGGATAATTACATTTTTGCCATATCTTTCCTAAATTAATACATAATAATTACAGTTTTGCCACCGATCAATCTCATCCATTGATTTTGATGATCCAAAGGTCCAGATTGGTTCTTTAGGTTCTTTGTTTAACACATGGTTCTTTATTGATCCAATTTATATATATATATATAGATCGTGGATCAATGAAGAAGTTTTTTTGGGGGGAGAAGTCTAGGAAGCAAGGAGGAGATGACACATGTCCCTATCCCTTTCAAGGGTACTTTTGGTATTCCTCCTACTTGTGTCTTTCCCCCTAAAACTTTAACATACCATAACTTTTATATACTAAAGTTTTTTTTTAAAAAAAATTGCACCACTTTAAAGATAAAATTATGCTATTTCATTTGATACCAGTATTGCATATTTTAATTTTTTTGAACTATGTTGCACAATTTTAAACTGTGTTGCACCAATTTCGCACTGTAAGTCATATCACTATGTTGCACATATTTTGCGCTCTATTACACAACTTTACACTATTTTACACAACATTAATATGTTGCACAGCATTCGCACTGTGTTGCACATCAAATACACAGTTTTTCTATTTTTTTCACTATTTTGACCCTAGTTTTGACCAAGATCGAGTTTGATTCGTCAAAAACTTAAAACATAAAAGTTGTAGAGCTTAGTGCACACTTTCTACAGTTTTTCGAATCATTTAAAACGGATGTAGTATGAGCAAGATACGAATTTTTTGGTTTTTTTCTATTTTTTCAACAATTTGACCGTAATTTTGACCAAGATCGAGTTTGATTCGTCAAAAACTTAAAAAATAAAAGTTATAGATCTTGATGTATACTTTCTACAGTTTTTTGAATCACCCAAAAAAAACATGCAACACAGTTTAAAAAACGTGCAACACAGTAAAAAGACGTGCAACACAGTTCCGAAGCTGTGCAACAAATTAACGTTGTGTAATATAGTGTAAAAGTTGTGTAACACAGCGCCAAATGCGTGCACCAAAGTAATATGCCTTACAGTACGAAATTGGTGCAACACAGTGTAAATTTTGTGCAACATAGTTCAAAAAAAATAAAAAATAAAAAAATATATGCAAGACTGGTATCAAATGAAAGAGCATAATTTTATCTTTTTAATGGTGCAATTTTTTTAAAAAAAAGTTTACTATATAAAAGTTATGATTGGTTAAAGTTTGAAGGGGTATTGGGTTTTTTTACTCAGCCCACTCTCCTTTCAGGAGAGTGGCTGCCACTCACGCGCGTAATGACTTAAATACCTCTCCAGCCACTTTTTTTAGTGCCCCTCCCACTTAAAGTTCATTTTATTTACTAAAATGTCACTAATCATCCTAACCTTGGATTAAATTTGATCAAAGGCCTAGATTGTTTCCTAGGCTTCTCATTTTTAATTCCTTCTTCCTATATCCCTACCCTATATATAATATATATATATATATATATATATTGATTATTGTATATTGTACATATATTTTTTTCAAATGCATGGTGAATAATAAATTTATGAATATTGATTTTGTTGCAATAGAAAACAATCAAAAGATGCTCTCTTCTCTTTCTTATCGAAACCATGAGCCTTTTAATGCATTTTGTTTGACTCTCCAATTCCTCCCTCGTTTTCTCTCTATCCTGTGCTCTGATGATTTTCTAGAATTTTCCCCAAATCCTTACGTACAATCACACGTGCATGTAAATTCACATTCATTCTTCAAATCTACTTCCTCATGATCTCGATTCAAGTGCTGTGATCGCTAATCGATTGCCGGTTATGGGAGCTTGCCTATCGACGCCGGAGACTTTCGTCGGAGGAGGCGTAAAGTCGTCGGCGAAGAAGCTCCGAAAGCGGAAGAAAGTTCTGAAGCGACGAGTTTCATCTCTAATTTTGTCTGATCAGCTGAAGTTCGCCCCCTCTGGTAACACCTCTAATTCGTCAATTACTTAATCACGTTTTGTATCTATATGCATGTTAACGTTTTAACCGTATTAAACTAGAACCCTGACCTAAAACGGATTATGTACAGCTTGCTAGTTTTTTGTCTGATTGAGCATTTTAGATGAAGTTAATTGACTAATTTGCATGATTAGCTATAAGAATACAAGCTGCAGAGTTAATACTTCGAGTTAATGTGTCTTAAATTTCCCCGTTTTGTAAGCTATTTTACTTCGTTACAGTTTTTGATAGTGTTCTTCCTGATGGCTATTACTTACTACGTTGTTCATAATCTTCATTTGAAGCTAGAGCTGATTTTGAAGTTCGTGACCCCATGACGGAGTTATTTAGATCCAAGAGAGTATATAATATTATTATCTTTTTGAACTGTCATATAACTTTAATATAGTTTAAGTATTATTTTTATTACAAACCTTCTCATTTATCGTCTCAATATTATTAAAGAAAATATTTTAAGACATGTCACATGTGTAATTAATGCAATGTTTGACACATCCGACTTGTAAAAGTTACAACAGTAAATGATATTAATGGATAATTGGGATGAACTAGTGGACAATAATTTAACCCGCTAAGAGAAGCTTATGGCTCTTCTCTGGTCAAAATGTGGGTACTTTTTAAATGCAGAAGTGACATGGACTTTTATTGCAGGGAGACTGTGCACTGTATGTTAATATAAAGAAGTCTAAACTGAGGAAACATGAGTACGAATATTAAATACGTTAGATTGCAAGCTATGCTCTGTGTACTGTGTTCTGTTCTTCCTGTTTGCTCATTCAGTGGGTGTAAATTCAGTTTCTTATTAGATGTTGAAGTTATGAAATACCAAGCAAAATGACTGCTAGAGGCTCAGTTTGGGGGTGATAAAATAGTCTTATTCCATGGAGTTTGGTAATGTGGTTGATAAAACAGTCTTATTCTATGGCTATTAGTAATCTGGTTTAACTCAGTTTTGTATACCTGTGTTTGATGTATAGATCGATAGTTAGTCGGAAAACATGGTACCCCATTATTCCAAGATTAGAAGACTTCCAAAAACTAGAACTTATATACCACATTTATGAGTAAAGTGTTTCTCCATTAATACTTTCTAATGTTACTATGTTAGGACCTTTATGTAGCTATGCCTAGAGTAGACTGGTTTGGAATGTTGATTATGTTCCTGTACTTCTTACACTGGGAAATAAAAAGAAGAGTTTACTGTTCGATTATATATCTGTTTAACGAAGTCTGACTTGGAAATTGTATGGCGACTCGAATGAATTATGACCTGGGCCCGGAGTTTGAGAGCATGACATGAAGCAGAATTTCAAAGGGATAAATTGGACAATCATACGCTGCAGGTTGAGGGTAGTACACCTGAAACCATAACATCCCCCCTCCCCACCCACGCAGGGATCGGGTATGGACTTGTTTTGATTTGAGATTTTTTCATGTATAAGGCTTGACACAATTACAAATACAGTTACAGTTTATTTGTAATTGTAGTAGGGTTCCATATAGTACACTTGAATCTGCATTATACAGAATAAGAGAGACCTCCTACCTGCCCATGGAATAGGTCAATTACACTGATAAACTCAACTTTCCATACATTATTTGTGTTGCTTTTGCATTGCATTGCCATGTTTCATCTTATATTGACACCACCATGGTAGGCGTTTCATTTTATTTTATTTTCTTCACAGTTATCTCATTGTGTTTTTTACTTTTGGAATTAGCAGGGAGCACTGATGAGTTGTGGTATGATTCTGCTGCAATTCTTGAATCTGACTGCAGTGATGAAGATTTCCATAGCACTCTTGATGGTATCTATAAATTTCTCTTGTTAAAAACAGTTTTTACCACCCCCAATATCTAGTTTAATTTCATATGTGCATATGAACTTGTCATCATCTTATGAGTACATGTACCTACAGATGTGCTGTCACTAAACAGTTCTGAAGGTGCCTCTAGGCCAAGCATTGAGCTGCGGAAAAGTTCAGTGCATCCAGAAGACCCTGCAAGATCTGATGGCCCTTCTAATGAAATGAAGCCTGATGAAATATCATCTTCCATTGATGAAACTACTGGCAGGGAGGATGGATTGTTAGATTGTGGAAGAATTCCTAGCAATTGTTTGCCTTGTCTTGCGAATACAGTTCCACCAGTTGACAAGAGAAAGTCGCTAAGCTGTAGCTCACCAAGTACAAGAAGAAAGATTGCACATAAACTTTCCTTCAAATTGAAAGATGGACATTCTCCTAGCACCACTATCTGTAAGTATTTAACAATACTATTTATTTTCTGTTCCAATTGCCAAACTTAACGCTATTTTTTATATTTTCTTAGTTTCTTCAAAGAACCGTGTAGAAAGACCGCTAGCTGGTTCACAAGTTCCTTTCTGCCCAGCAGATAAAAAAGTGCTTGATTCCTGGTCACATGTTGAACCAAGAATTTTCAGAGTACGAGGGAAGAGCTACTTTAGGTAACTAAACTACACTGGACATGCCATCTTATTACTGTAAATGCATATCTGAAATTTGTAACTTTTTTTGTGCCATGTTGGATTTACAGGGATAAAAAGAAGGAACACGCACCAAATTATGCGGCATATTACCCATTTGGTGTTGACGTGTTTTTATCTCAGAGGAAAATTGATCACATTTCTCGGTTTGTAGAACTCCCTGTTGTCGGTCCTTCTTCAGGAGAACTTCCACCTATTCTTGTTGTAAATATCCAGGTACTTCTGTTCATCCACAATTTCATTGTCTCTGACAATAACATTGTCAACAACTCAACATACATGTTTATACGTTCTTTTGGGTGGTCCTTGTGCTTTTAGCTAGAGCCTAGAGGTGCCAATTTAAACCCATTTACTTATGATCAGGTTGATTCCGGTTATGTTATCTCTAACGGAGCAAACAAGTAAATTTGAAATAAGTTAACTAAAAGGAAATGGGTGAAATGGGTAATATTAGAACTTGACTAAATTATCTTTTTAATGCTCAAAATATTTGTTTTAAAACTATACTGTTAATGGAAGAGTTCTTTTTGTAAGCATATTTGACATGCAGTATACAGAAAAGTTCAAAAATATTTGAAGAGTATTTATCTGTCAACACAACCTGATCCATAGATAAATTACCTGTAATCCAAACCATCCTTGTTGACCTGTCATCCACACAGTGCTCTATGATTTGCATTCATTCTGCCTGACCTGTTGCAATACGGGAATTCTTTGTTTCTAACAGATTCCATTATATCCTGCTGCATTATTCCAAGGTGACATAGACGGTGAAGGAATGAGTTTCGTTTTGTACTTCAAGCTTTCTGATAGTTACTCCAAGGATTTTTCATCCTATTTTCAAGACAACATGAGGGTAAGAACTAAGAAGCAGCATATTATGTCATTGTACAAACATGGTTACTGCATACTAATTATTCATGTCAATTTATTATAATATATCTGTTTTAAAACAGAGGATACTTGATGATGAAATAGAAAAGGTCAAAGGTTTCCCCCTAGATACATTGGTACCATTTCGAGAAAGGTTGAAAATATTAGGCCGTGTTGTAAATGTAGACGTCCTTCAGTTAAGCGCACCAGAGAGGAAGATTATGAATGCTTACAATGAGAAACCCGTGCTTTCACGCCCACAACATGAATTCTACCAAGTGAGTTTCTTATTGCGTTTTCTCATGCATATAACATGATTAAATCACTAATATTTAAAATGAGCGGGATGTGTAGGGTGTAGCAGGTTGGATATATGTATAATGGGTTGGGTCTGGTCAGATTGTCAACTAAAAAATTTTCTTTCCTGTTATTTTTGAGTTTTGACTACTATGATTCTTTCAGGGAGCCAACTATTTTGAGATTGATTTGGATATGCACAGATTTAGTTACATATCAAGAAAAGGATTTGAAGCATTCCAAGATAGACTAAAGAATTGCATCTTGGATTTCGGCCTCACAATCCAGGCAAGTAATTTGATTAATATTATTAACGTTTATTTTATGAATCAATGTATGACAACCACAAACATCACTGTCAACCTCTCTATGCCCCTTTTTTTGGAAGATATATTGTAATTACTAGGAGAGGAAATATGCTAATTCGCTATTGGTTAACTTTTTAAACTATCTTATTTGACCTTTTGTCTTGAAAACGACAATCTTGCAAACATGTTAAACATCCAAAGGTGTCAAGTATGATGTTTTTTTTCATATCTACATTTTCATCCTCCCACCCCTCCCCCCCCCCAAAAAAAAAAAAAAGCATTTTCGCAAGCGACAATCACATACAATGGTCGAAAGTTCTATCAATATGCATTTGTGTTTTATTGCTTTCTCTGGTTATAGGTACCTGTAAAGTCAAAATTTTATGGTTAATAGTATATTCACAGGGAAACAAGCAAGAGGAGTTGCCAGAGCAGATCTTATGTTGTGCGAGGTTAAACGGTATCAATTACATGAATTATCACATGTTAATGTTAAATCAAGAGCCCTTATGATATATGTTTTGGCAATAGTGTAAAACTTCTAAAGTCACTACTTAATGTAAACGAATTTCTTACGACTATTTTGCCCCTTTGGTTAGCCTACATTACACTTCCTTTTAATTATGATTCCTACATATAACACACCCTATTCTATCATACAAAGGGACTCTTTGGGATTACTCCTAGAAACTCCTTATTTGATTATTACTAAGTAAAATAAATTGTTTTGAATAAACATTTTAAAATAAACAATCCCAAATACGAACTTTTTTTTCCTGAAAGACAATATATTAAATAAAACTAGCAAGATGTTAGAAAATGCAATAAAAACATGAAAAATTTAAGGGCAACACATTAGGCACTCAAAGCATGGCCTTTGGAACCAGAACCTCGAACCATGCAGAATCGTGTACAAATCTTTAGCAAGGGAATATGTATTCTATCGAGTACATAACTCTTTTAATCTCAAAAGTTGTAAATTGATAGAAGAGTAATGAAATTGAACAGAATCAAGTCATCAACTATCAAGATAACAGATTAGAAACAAGTTACTTGACAACTGAAGAGGAAATCCCCTTAGGCCATGCGTATCGGGGCTCAGGAAGGGTTTGGGTTCAAAGGGGAACACCATTACATGTCACTAGGGTTCACCCTTACTTTTCCATCTCGGGTCCGCCAAACCGAAGATAAAAACTGTATTTTTTTTTTATGTTTTGTTTTTGTGAGAAGGTAAGGAGAGAGAAAATATTTAGGGTTGTTTGGAATGAGTGCTACTTGGATTTTGGGTCGAGAAAGAAAAAGAAATAAAAACGTTGAAATAACATTTGAGTTAATAAAGGTGCTATTCATGGTCTTAGTTAACTCATGAGTGGGTCCGGTAGCTCTGGGCCCACATTAACTGTGAAAACGGAAGCGAAAACTAAACGTGGATTGGGATTGGGATTGGGTAAGATAAATATAATTTTATAATAAAAGGTGTGTAATGTTGACCGACTGCCAGACAGCTTAGTGTTAGCTTATGGATGGGCCAAGGGTTATAAATTGTTTGAGCATGGAAACAGGTGAACAACGCAATAAACAATGCGGAGGAGACCAGTAGACCACCACAGGGGCATATATAGGCCAAATATCTACATATTCTATTCTATTCTATTAATCATAACGATAACATATTATTTAACTTGAAAGTTCGTGGGTTTGGTGTAGTGAAAGCAAACATGTAGCTTCTCGTGTGTTTTATTCATTCTTTTTTTTATATAACTATTACATTTTATAAAAAAGGGAATGGTAGTCGTTTTACTCTAAAAGTCATTTCAGTTAAGGTTAGTCAATATTGAAATCTTATACAAGATCGTATTGTTTTCTCAAAATCGGGATCGGCTACTTGTAGGATTAAATTAATATACGATCCTACGACCTTAGCAACGACCCTGTGATGCAGTCTCACCCTATTCCCATTCCACAAGGATTGGACAACATTTTGGGTCATAGAATTACAGGATTTTAATATTCTTATTTCGGTCTGAACACCAAAGGTAGGATCATAGGAGAGTAGGAGACCTCTCTCTCATTTCGCTCTCAACATGTGATCTATTGGTTCTCTCCGATCGACACCTCTCTCAGATGAGTGTTCAGAGATAATTGATAGATATGTATTATGTTCTTAGAAAAGCATCGAAAGAGCTAGATTGAGCAAATTTTGATCTCAAGTCGCAATCACGGATGATTATCCTCAGGCGTTTGATCTAAAATTTAACCTCAAAAAATTTGTGTAATAATAAATTTTGCAACTTTCAGAATTAAACCTTAAGAAGCTGATGCAGATAAAGTGAATTGTACAATTTGGATAATAAGAAGAGCTTGAGATATTAACAAGGAAGAATGGCTTCCCGCTAACTGACACGAATTAGTTATGTTCTTTTTATAAATCCTTGCTTTTAAATTGTGCTTAGGTTATAAAATAGCATCCTATCTTTTTGAAAAGTGTCTATTTATGTAATTTACTTTTGTATTATTCAAATAGGTAATATACTTTGTCGTAAACTGTTTAAGTAAGTAATGACTTGTATTTTTTATTAGGGTTTTGGCTCTAACCGGAGTTTGGGTTATTAGATCACCACCAAACTTCGGTGACATAACCAGAATTCCTTTCTAGAGGTTATGGTGGAATCTAACCGGTCTCATGTTGGCCATCGTTTCAAGCTTCAAAGAAAGCTGCAATGCTGTTTTCTTTAAATCTGGCAACGAAGGCAGATAAAAGACTTATCAAACTCTACCGTCACTACCGAGAAAGAATTTTGATCACGGCATCAAGGTTCAGTGGTGATCGAACAGTGGAAGTAATCCGAAGATTCATTTTTTTACTTACTTTAACATGTGACAACAAAGTAAATTACCTACATTGACATTTTTTAAAAAGTAGGATACTATTTAGTAACAAAATCCCTTTTGAATTTCACCATATGTCGTTATATCCTTCTTAGACATACCTTTAGACACACATAGGTAATATATATTTAATAGAGGTTAGTGATGTTAAATGGCGATCGATTATTAACTAAATACCTTTAACACGTAGTAGATCATTCTTTTACTAGTTTAAAATAATAACACTATTGGGTTTATGAGACTCATTGTTCTCTCGAGGCTGTAAAATTCGGTGACTCTTAAACTCAGCGCTTTTGTAGTAATGCAGGAGCATCCCACATTTGTGAGTCAATGAGGATTCTTCCTCTTTATAAGGAGCTGGGATCTTACTCTTACCATCTGACGCGTTTTAAAGCCGTAACGATTAACCCAAAATGCATAATAACGTTGGTCGGTTTCCTGGATACGATCCTAATAAAATCACTTAACATTTTATTTGTTTTTTAAAATGTCACGTTCCATCTAATTTACATTTTACAAATGCCTTCGAATGTAAAACACTAAAATCGATCAGTGTCTTATTAATTTACAAGTATGTTAGAATAAGGTTATTTGCTAACATTAAATCTCTATTTTAAGAATAGTTTAACGTTAGTTAAAGGAGTAAATGGTTTGTTTTCTAGTGGTATCAAGATGCTTTTAATATATTTCTTTCCTTCTTTAAGATTAAAGGTTTAATTCTTACCATGAACATAAATATGTACACATTTACCATTTAAAAAGAAAATTCTTAAAAAATATTAAAAAAGTTAGTACATATTTTAATACATTCAACTCGCCATCAAAACAACTAAAAGAGTAAAAGTCATGTAGTGTTATTATAATTTCTGCTTATCTTTCAATTTTTTTCCCAGTTTCCACGTGATGAATGCTATGTATTAATAAATAAGAAGAGGGTATCAAATAACAAATGGTTCTATGGTGTAGTGGTTAGCACTCTGGACTTTGAATCCAGCGACCTGGGTTCGACTCCCGGTAGGACCTTTTTTATCTCTCTTTTATTTATTTTTTCAATTAAGCAGATGCTATTTTTTAAGAGACTTTCTTTATTATTCTATTTTGTATTTATATTCATAAGATCAAAACAAATGTCAATATTAAGAGTATAGGTTAAAAAAAGAATTAGTTGATTTTATATGCCATCATCTAGTGAGTAACAAAAAAAGTAGAAACATTTATACAACTAAATATAATTTTCCATTTATTAATCAAAATAATATATATTATCCTAAAATAACAATGAATACTCAACTATAAAACTACAGGGGTAATGTTATATTCGGTGGATTTATTATGACTAACGATTAAGTGATCTACAATTCTACATAATGAAAATGTTAAATGCCGTAAATCGAAACTTTAACCAAACTAGTAGTTTTTTAAGGGTATGCACGTATCGCTTTGGTGGGTTTTTTTTTTTACATAAAACCAACACCAAAAATTTTATGTTGTATACTTATAATTATTAACTTGAAAACGGTATATAAAAATTTGGGAACAATAAATAAACATACGTAAATATGAAACTAGATATAAAAAAATAATAATAACGCGTTTAGAGTATTCAAGGGTGTTGGTTTGGTAAATAGAGGATTGAAGGTTTTATAGAGGTTTGAAGGTAGAGGATCTGTTCATCCTGTTTATAATATATTCAGCTTAAGCTAATAGTTCATTCTGCTCATCCTGTCTATAGAGAATTGAAGGTAGGGCATTTGTTATTCAGCTTAAGCTGACAGTTAATTTATCAAACACGTATATAGTTAAAATATATCACTTCGAGTCCGAATATCAATTATTTTCACCAAATACACCCCAACTCCTCTTTATGTTCAAGGTGTGCAGATCAGTTCTAAACTTTAAAGCATGCTTTGCTAAGCCATTTAAAGCTGTTGAATTTTTTATCAATAATTTAACATATACCTACTGGCTACTGCTACTGGTAAAAACAGTAATTATGAAAATAATATATGTATATATATATATATATTATTTATATTCAAATAAAATTTGTCAAGCATACGTAAATAAATTCTAACACACGTGCGCAAGAACTTGTACTATTTTGTTTTACATCATAAACTAAGTACATAACTTTAAAAAAAAAGTAAATATATTAAAGAAAAATAATATCAATTAAAAATTTTAAGGAAAACCGGAGAACTG
Organism: Pulicaria dysenterica; assembly: GCA_947179395.2. Taxonomy (NCBI): domain Eukaryota; kingdom Viridiplantae; phylum Streptophyta; class Magnoliopsida; order Asterales; family Asteraceae; genus Pulicaria; species Pulicaria dysenterica. The sequence goes on along the minus strand of OX359289.1, from coordinate 5,380,754 downwards.
AAAACCGCTTTTCCGGTTTTCTTCTCAAAAAATGAAAAAACTCCGGTCAGTCAATCATAAGCGGCCCACCATCTGGAACCACTACGTTGCTCGAACTGGAAGCCCTAATCGGCCCCACCGCCGCACCACCACCGCCACCACGTGTACGTCCCTTTATTCTCCGCAACTCTGCCACCACTTCCCTAGCATCCGGCCTATCATCCTTATCCGCCGCTACACACCGAAATGAAAGCTCCGCCACCGCCGCCACCGTACTACCATCCACCGCCGCTAACCGGGGATCAATCACCTCCGCCAACAAACCCATCTGTATCTTGGCCACCGCCATGTCAGCTAACGCCATCTCTCTCTTATCCCTATTCCCGTCCACCGCCCTCATTCCGGTTACCAATTCCAGCAAAACCACACCGAAACTGTAAATATCGCTCTTTTCCGTTAGCCGGAACGACCGGTAGTAATCCGGATCCAAGTACCCGGGAGTTCCTTGTGGGCCCGTCCACACACAACCCGGATCCAAGAGCCTTGATAACCCGAAATCCCCAACGCGAACACGCATATCTTTGTCCACGAATATGTTGTTCGACGTAATGTCTCTGTGAACAATTGGGGGTAAAACCGTGAAATGGAGATACTCGATCGCTGTTGCGATCTGTAACGCGATGTCAAGTCGTGTTTGCCATGTTAAACACTTTTTTCTGTATACGTGTAGATGATCGGAGAGTGTACCATTGGGTACATACTCGTAAACCAACAAAAGCCCTCTCGGATCGCTGCAATACCCGTGAAGTTTGACTAAACTTGGGTGGTTTAGCGAAGACAAGATCAAGATTTCGTTGCAAAAGGATTTTGTTGAGAAGGAATTTGATGTGGGGTTTTGCTTGTGTAGATACTTGATGGCGTAAGTCCTGTTTTCTTTAAGGTGACCCACGTAGACAGACCCGAACCCGCCGTCACCGATTTTCCGGGTGGGGTCGAAGTTGTTGGTGGATGACTGGAGCTCCTCGAAGGTGAAAACCGGCGGGAGGAGGCTGGCGGAGCGGTGACGGTGGAGATAAACGATGGCTGGGTCTTCTAAAGGTGAGTTTTTTCTTCTCCAGGAAATGTATGTACTTAACAAAATGAACAGCATGAAACAGAGAAACAGTACAGCTAAAGACATCATTGCTACACGTAGTTTGGTATGTTTCTTCAAAGGCTTTTGAGATTTGAACGATTGGAAGCATAAAAATTGTTTCTTTGGGTCAGATGAATTGAACCCACAAACACCATTGTTTGATTTACAAGCTTTACAGCTTGAAAAGTAAGAATCTTGTTCTTCCCACTCAACTTCAATCCCAAATTTCAAGAAACTATCAAGAAACCCTAGAATATCAGCTTGACACCCTTCTGTAGAGAGCTGTGGAGGATGAATAGATCCACAAGAATGGATGATTTCAAGTGGGTTTTTGGTAATTTTGCATTCCAATGGACAATGACTGCAGTTTGGGAGGTTTGACGAGTGGCAGGGGCGAAGGTAGGAGAGGCGAGAACAGAAAGAATCGGTTGGTTTGAACGGCGAGTTTGAGAAATTGATGGGTTGAGATGGGATTGTGGTGGTGCAATTGGTGGTGGCGGTGGTGTTGGTGGGGTGGAGGGTGAGTAAGAGGGAGGTCGAGGTGGGGTCAAAGTGGAGGAGAGAGAAGCGGTGGTTGTTGATGGAGATGGTGGCGGGGAACGGTGGAGGAGAGCATTTGATTTGGAAAGAAGGATGGCCGGAGCCAGGGGTGTTTGAGAAAGGGAACGGTGGTGTAGGGGTGGCGAATGGTGGGCATGTATGAGCTGATCCGGTGGTCAAAAGGAAGATGAGCGGTGTAACAAGGAGGAGGACATACGGTGGCTCCGGCGGTTGTGGTGGTAACATAATTTCTGATGAGATTCAAGAGATCTGAACAATCTTTAAACTTGAATGTAAGATTAACTTGATGAGTTCATACTTTTACCAACCTAGATTCTTGGAGCTCAGATGCTCAGTGAGTGACTGTGTGTGTGTGTGTGTGTGTGTGTGTGTGTGTGTGTGTGTGTGGAGGAGGAGATGGAGGAGGAAAAGAAAAGGGGATCACGTGAAGAAGGGGAAAGAATGAAGACAAAGACCCACAAAAGGTGGTCAGTGAAGACTGTGCAGAACTGGGAAAAAAGAAAAAGAAAACGGGAATTCATGCCATCTCTTTTGTTTATGTTTCTATTTCTTTTTATAATTAACAAAATATGGGTAAAAACAATAAAGAGTGATCCAAAGCATTGAAAAACCATTCACATTTGAACAAATCTTCACTTGGTGATATGAAAATTGATGAACCACAAAAGGTAATGAATCAAATTAATTTGATAAAACAAATTATTACTTAAATAAAATAGAAAATAAGTTAAATCAAAACAAATTAGTCTTCATATAACACCTTAATTTTAGAGATGTACATCGTGGTTAGTTTATCAAAAGACTCTCTTAGTAACTTTGTTTCGTATGCTAGTATTTCTATGTGTGAATTCTTTTTTAAACAAGATCATGAACATGACTGGTCTAGTCATCTTTCAGACTTGGGCTTATGGGTTATGCACGGTTTTCTCTTTCGCTCGTTCTAGAAGTAACACTGTGTTCCAGAGTTATACGTGAAAAGAAAATGGAAGGAAAGAAAATTAACGAGAGAAAATAAAAGGAGAGAAAGGAAAATGTTTTTGTCATTAGGTGTTCCCGAGTTCTAAAGAAAATGAGAGGAGAATTGAAACTTGAAGTGTTTTTTTGTTTCCTTTCAAAATCTTCCCTACTTTGGGAGGAAAATGAGGAAAGAAAATATAAGATAATTTTCCTCCAAAATCTTTTCTTTTCTCTTCTAAAAAACTTGGGAACACAACTAAAGTTTATTTTTCTTTCCTAAATCGTTTCTTTTCTCTCCTAGTTTCAACTCGGGAACACAGCGTAAGATTTTGTGGACCATTAGCCGACACCCTTACATCATACATCCTTCTGAAATAGTATATATGTTCCCTCGACAATCTTATTAACAAATAAGTTAAATTGAAATGTCAAATTCATATAAATGAAGACTGTTGGGTATGAAACAACTCAAATAATTATATGGCCAATTATATATGGACCAATATGGTCGAGCTTGAATAACACCGAGACGTTAATTAACAAATAATTAGGAAAGTGATATACCCCACTCAATACAAGCACTTTTGGTAATCTATTCATCCATGATCAAAGATATGAAGAGAAAGAGTTAGATCATTTGAAAGTATAATATTGTAGTTCTATGGTTTTCATGAAAGGATTTTTAACCAAGACAAACTTCTCAATTATGACATGTCAAAAAGTTGGAAGAAATGTTTAATACATAGACTGTCGCACGATTGTCCGATCATGGTTCAGTCTTAATGGTGTGTCTGTACCATGCACTACCATTTGCCCGAAATAAAAGTACATAATGTGAGAGTAGTAGAAGATGTAGATTGCGGTTTAGTATATGATGGTCCAATCTTAATGGGTCATAGCCTAAACTACCCTAATCTACATTAGGTCGTCCTGTACTAAACTCTAATCTACATTTTCTCATAAAGAGCTTAATATCCTTTCTTTCTTCTTTTTTATCTTTTGTTAACGATAGTTTGGAACATTTTTTGTATGGAGAAGAGCATAATTCATTTGTAACCTTCAACATTTAATAAAAGTTCTCCATTTTTATATAAAAAGTTATGTTTGACAAAATCATATTTTTCAGGATATCGAATTACTATTCCGGCCTACAACTCTTACGATGGCTTGTATATTCGGTCAATTAACACATCCGGAATTCCGGATCATAAGTCCCTTGTGTTGTGATTCTATGTTTGGGTTTAGAATTTTTTTTTTGTTTCACTTTGTTTAATGTGTATTGCATGGCTGCATTTGTGTGTGGACTGTGGATACATACCTCTCTGTTTAGGGTTGTTTTGACCAGATTTTAATAATTACTGCATTTGTGTGGGTTAAATATTTTCTACAAATTTTTTTGATAAGAAGCTAATATATTCTTTTAACACCAATAATATTTAAAATTCTCTTTAACCCATTTACATGTTTTACATGGATTGTAAAGATAATATATTGAAAAATAAACAATATGTTTACAGTTTACTTGTATATAAAATTTTAAACAACTAAATAAAGTAAAATAACTTAATTGACATAATAACAATTAAAAATGAAGTTAGTTATATTCCCGAATATAATAATGCGTCTAAGTTATTGACAATAGCATTATTCTCACCAACAAAACAAGGTGAGTGAGACAAGATGACCCCTTATCCCCATTCTTATTCATCATCGCAATGGAGGGATTACATATTGCTATGACGGAGGCCGTGAACAGAGGTTATTTTCAGGGCATTTCACTTCCAAATTATGGACCATCACTCTCGCATTTCATGTTTGCAGATGATGTCATTTTCCTCGGGAAATGGACAATCAATAATGCGGTAAACCTTACGAGGATTCTTCGGTGTTTTCATTTAGCATCTGGGCTAAAGGTGAATTTTTCTAAAAGCAAGGTCTTTGGCATTGGAGTTCATGAGGATGAGGTACAAAATTTCTCTTCTTTCTTGCAATGTGATAAAGCAAATCTGTCATTTACATACTTAGGTGTCACTGTCGGTGCGAATATGAATCTAGCAAAACATTGGAAACCTGTGATTGATAAAGTTAATTTAAAATTGTTTAGTTGGAAAGCAAATAATCTTTCATTTGGGGGCAGAGTTGTCCTATGCAAATCTGTATTAGGGAGTATTCCGTTATACTTTTTTCATTGTTCAAAGCTCCTTTAAAGGTAATTGACTCTATTGAAAAAATCAGACGTCGTTTTTTATGGGGTACTTCTGATAATGGAAAGCCTAAGATTAGTTGGGTGGACTGGAAGAGATTATCTGCCCCTCGAAATTTAGGGGGCCTGGAAATTGAATTATTGAAATCAATAAACACAGCTTTACTTATCAAGTGGTGGTGGAGAATAAAAGTTGAGAACAATGCTTTATGGAGTATGGTGATAAAATCCATCCATAATATTGCTGGTAGGGATTCGCTGAACTTAGCCAATCCCCGGTGCCCTGGCGTTGGGCTAAACATTGCTAAAACTAACGCAACTCTCCAGAAAATGAACCTGAAAATTGACGATATGTTTACCAGATCGGTTGGCGATGGCAGGCATACGATTTTTTGGGAAGATCGGTGGCTGAGTTCAACTCCATTGAAATATTTATTTCCAGACTTGTATGCCATGGAAATCAATAAAAACTGCTCCATAGCTGATCGGTATCTTCTGACACCGAATGGATAGGTCACTTGGAACTGGAGGTGGGCTGTAGATGGTAATCATGAAGACTTAATTGCACAGATGAACGATCTTCATAACTCCCTTCTGCATGTTCGTTAAAATGGCGCGGAAGACAAATGGAGATGGGAGGGGGATCCAAGTGGTAATTTCTCCGTAAAATCGTTGCGTACAATTATTGACAATCTTTCAAACTCTCCGTATGCAGGTGTGTCTTTCTAGAACAATTGGCTTCCTTCCCGTGTGAACTGCTTTGTGTGGAGATTACTACTGCATCGTATCCCTACAAGACTAAACCTTTGTTTGAGGAATGTCATTTTACCATCTGCTGCATGCCCTTTGTGTGAGAATTCTTTGGAGACTGAGGAACATTTATTTTATTTTTGCCCAGCAGTGAAAGAGATTTGGAACTGGTTTGCGCAGTGGTGCTCCTTGAATATTGGTGATCACTCTTCTCTTGTTCATCTACTCTTCAATGTAGCTGATAATGGTATATCTTCAAAAAAGAAAAAAATCCTTGAAGCAGCAACTGGAAGCATTTTTTGGCTCATTTGGAAAGCAAGAAATGATATGGTGTTTAATAACAAAAGATTCGCAGCAACGTCGGTGATGATCGAAACTCAAGCTTCGTTATTTACTTGGATAAAATTCAGGGGAAAATGTTTTGCTCTTAATTGGTCAATGTGGTGTTGTGATCCATTAGTCTTTTTTTAATGTTGTAAACTCTTTTTTTCTAGCATCTTGCTAGAGTAGTTATAAAATCTGATGCTCTAGACAAGGGTGATGGCCGAGCCGAAGCTTTTGTTTAGAGTATCTTTTCTGCTATTAAAAAAAACAAAACAATATATATATTTGGAAAATCATTCATGCAATGATGCACATGCAAAAAGTTTAATAATTTACTCATGGACACATATTTTGAAATTATTAATTATAGGACCCATAAATGCAAGATTTGATTTAAAGTGTATATTATTATTTCGAAAGGTCCCAAAGACTTAGAAAGAAAGAGGTCCTACACTTAACACTCCTACTCCCATGAATTTAACTCAAATAAATTTGGCCCAACTTCGAAAAGACATCAATTTATTAATGCTTTATCCTAACTATATTATTATAATTATAATAAATAATAATTTCATTTTATATATATTTTTTATACATCATCGAAGCATTGTTAGTTGTAATGAGGAAATGAGTGGTCCATTTCATATAGGTGATTAATTAATTATTTTGTTTTGTTACATGTATTATTGCTTGAATGAAGGCCCCTTTCATATTTGATTCTTTGAAATAATAATAAAAATATTTATTGTACAAAGAAAGCTTACATTAAATATTTTTAAATGTTGTTATCATAAAATACAATAAAATTTAAAAATGATATTATTGCATGTGAAAACGACTATTCCCGTCACCAAAAATCAAGAGTCCACGTTTATCGGCTTGGAACCTTTTATACTCATTTGTGATTTGTGATAGATAAAATATACAAGGGATCTTGAAAACACCAATTTTATTTATATTCAAATTCTTTTTAACAAAGTTGTTAGATGTCAAACAAGCTTTACATTTTTATAAATTTCAACTCCGATTTCTCTAGATTACAATGAAAATTTAATAGATTAAAAGAGTTTTCGTACGTATGCCGAAAGAACTAATTTCAATGAAAATATTATGTGAAATTATTTTTGATACTCAAGAAGTTAACAAACTTATGTATAAAGTCCTACTTTTGCGATAAAAAGGTACATTCAAAGGAAAATTAATTTTTAATAAGTGTGAATTTAGTGATTATAACGTATATTAGAGTATGCGCATTTCTAATTACTGTTATGTGTCATGTCAACTTTATTATTTTTTTTCCTTTATTACGAACAAATGTCTTTATTTATTTTTTAAAAGTGAGTTTACTAATTTAGTAATGATAATAGTAATTACTATAAACATCTAGTCTTAGTAATATTTATCTGTTTCATTGTCTTTTCTAGTAAATGTATATATATAAAAGCATACTAAGTAACGATCATCGTCCTTTTATGATATACTGATACACTATAACACAAACTAATCTAGTCCATACTAGTTTGATCTTTTGTCATTTGCTTTTTACATACGGATACGATCGCTTACAATGTTAATATGTGCTTTACGCTAGAGGATGTTGACATTACTTGACATTTTGTAATAATAAAAGTTGAATCTTAAAAGTCAAAGTCTATCATACTTTGTTTGTGCATTGAACCAAGTTCTTAACAGAAGCCCGCTCAAAGTAAAATAAATATGTGGGCCTAATTACAATTGAATTTGAAATTCAAAAATGATGAGCCATGAAACATTGGGGTAAAAGTAAAAAAAAAAAATCTTTTACTACTCAATCAATGAGAATGGATGGTTTAGAAAATAAAAGAATTATTGTTAAAGACATATTAAAGTTGGCGGCTTTGTATCTTTTCATTTACAAATATAATATGAGGATAAATAAATACATTTTTTTTTCTTTATACCTTGATTTTTTTTTATTAATTAATATCGTCGTATAGAAACATAGAAGTAGCAACTAACAAGGTTGAGTTACCATGTTTTGCTGCAGAAACAATATACTTTAACTTGAAATATATTTACAAAAAGTATAAAAACTTTTTTATATCTATTACACTAAAATATATTATATATTATATATTAGTAAAAGTAATAGTAATAAACAAAATAAAAAGATAAAAGATAAAAGAAATACAACATAATTTAACTTGATCATATTAAAAGAAATCTAAATCATATATTTTGTTGAAATAATGTTTTTCAGAGAAAAAAAAGAAAAGACTATTTTATTAAACAATTTAGTAGCTATACTTAATGGTTTAAATATGTAGAGCTGAATTTCTTTACATAAATATAATATATACAAACTTGTATACAAAATTAGGGAAAAATATTAAATTCAATGCGTAGTAAAGCAAGTCCTTACAATGTATCTTTACACAAAAAATATATAGCGTTAATTTTGTATAAGAAGAGAAAAAATATTCAAAAAAACACAAAACCGGCCTATTGATTATGGTTTGGCATTACTTATCTTAAAAATAGAAAAAATGTATGAAAAAAATAGAGAAAACTCTAATCCAAGAAATACAAATTAAAGTAAGAAAGTTAAATTATTTAAATAAAACATCTACTAAATCAGAAAAAGAATTAAACAAGAACCAGAGCAATCATTTCAACAATCTTTACTATTCTCTTGAAAAAAATTTGTTAATGTGTTCAATGTACTTCAAATTGAATAGACCAAAGTTAGCGTCTCAACAATCTTTACAACTTTGTGAAACAAAATTTTATTAATGTTTTAACATTTTTAATATATAACTCATTAATGTAAAAGTTATTGTTAAACATTAAATGTTATAATAATAATAATTATTATTATTATCATATGTGATTGAGTTAAACTTATTTTTTTAAACTTATTTTTTTTAAATATCGCCTGTTTATAAAAAAAAAATTCAATTATTGTAGATCTTGGTTTAAGCAAAAAGATATTAGTGGTAGTTTGGAGTTATATTAGGCCACTAAGTCGGCCATTTTCTATGTGGCCCAAAATTGGTTGCAAATCTATCTAATATAGAAGATTCGGTGGGAACGACGTCGTACTAGGGCCAGCCGACCAGTCGCCAGCGACGCCAAAATCAGATTCTAATATCGTCCACTGATTACTCCCTTGCACGTTCTCTCACCCACCTAATTCTCATGTTACATGACTGTCACAAATTCTTGCCTCACCCACACATATCTTTAGAGATTATTTTATCAATATTACGTTTAGAGTTAATTACAAATATGGTCCTTGTGGTTTGCGCTAAATTTCACATTTAGTCTTTTAAACTCGAAAATTACACTGGTGGTCCTTATGGTTGACATGTTGTTTCACTTTTGGTCCTTTAGCCTAACTCCAGTTATATTTGACCGTTAGTCAAGGGTATTATGGTCTTTTTCCAACTTATCTTGAAACCAAACACACATTTTCATTTCCTTTTAATTTTAATTCATTTAAAATATCATTTCCTTTTAATCTTTGACCATCGTCTTCCTTGCTCATCTCCCCATCTTCGTCCACCACTGTGGTCACTGTTTCCGGCCACCAAATTAACCTGTGTTACAATGAACCAAAAATCAAAGTGAGAGAAATTGATCGACCAACATAGTTCTAAAATTGCACATACTAAACCATAGATCCAAACCATTCAAGACAAAATCGATTTGTCCAATTTGGAAATGAAAAGACACACGCAGACCCACCACCACCTTCACGTCCGGCGATACCACCACCATCTCCGAATTACAACCAACTCATCTTCATCAAACACATAAACTCACCGAAATCAAAACCCTAATCGGGGTTCATCAGACCCTTTGCCCCAATCAAGTTCGTTCATACAAGCATCTAACACCAATCAAGTTCATCTCACACCTAATCGGACAAATATATACATAGAAATTCATCAAAATAAAAAAAAAAGATGAGTAGAAGTGGAGAAATATAAACTAGAACTGTGATGAAAACCCTAATCGCACCACTGGTTTTGAAGAAAACTTCTTGATAAAACCTGACCTAGACTACGATTTCCGACGAAAACCTTTGGTGGTGGTGGTGTACGTTGATGATGGCGTCAGGCGGTAATATAGATGGTGGAGGCGTCGATGATGGTGGTGTCCGGTGATGGTGGTGGTATCGGTGTTAAGAGGGAGATGGTGGTGGTTGCTAACCGGAGATGGTGATGTCCAGTGAGGCAGTGATGGTGATGGTTCCCTAACCGTCAGTGGTGGTGGCCGGCGAATGGTGGCTGCCGGCGAGAAATCTAGGGAGAAAGTGGTAGCCGCCTGCGAGAGATTAGGGAGAAAGAAACATGTGACCAGATGGTGACTTTTATTAAGGAAACAAATATCTTGTTTGGCAACAAGGATAAAATAAGTTTAGATAAATTATATAAAAAATATGTTTGGAAACAATAATTAGACAAAGGTATGCTTGGATATGAGAATAAAGAAAGAAATGACCAAATTACCCTTTGACTAACGGTCAAAGATAACTGCAGTTAGTGTAAAGGACTAAAAGTGAAACAACATGTCAACCATAAGGACCACCAGTGTAATTTTCGAGTTTAAAGGACTAAATGTGAAATTTAGCATAAACCACAGGGACCATCTTTGTAATTAACTCTTACGTTTATAAAAAAGTGTTTAGTTATACATCTTAGTATAAATTTAAACAATAATTTTTATAGTTTAATAATATTAAAATCACGTATGAAACATGAAAAGTAGATCTTTAACCAATTAAAAGTGATAAAAAATAGAGTATAGTGATCAAAATCTTTAATATAAGTTGCATTAATCATTACTCTTATAAATACATGTACGTTCGTAGAATAGCGTTTGTTAGAAGGTATGTAATATCCTATTTTTCTCAAATATATATTTTAAATGTAAGAATGTAATAATTTAAAAAGATTATAACCATATTTCTTAAGGCTTTGGATAAAATTAACTTTTAAAAATGATAACCAAACTCATGTATTAAAAGTTGAATCCAAGTAAAAAGTGATTAAGGAAGATTTAATTTTTGCAAATATAAAAAGTAGATTATGAAATATGAGAATGATTATTATTTTTAAAATTTTAGATTAATTGTTACTTATATTCACAATCTTTAAAACGGTGGTTATCATTCTTGTTAAAATATTATAACATAGTTTTTATGTATGGAGATTAATAATCTAGTTAATTAGGGAAAACTTCTATCTTCGGCAATTGATAGATTGGTCGATGACTTGTGAAGTTGTGCAACATCCAAGTAAACGCGTTAATCGAAATTCTTAACATTTTTGTATTACTTTATGTTTCATAAAAGTAGCTTGAACGTAAGTTAAAGCTTATAATTTCCTTAATAGGTTAGAGGTTTTAATTAGAGTTATGTTGTGTTTGATAGAAGTATTTGTAACTAGTTTAAAGGGTTAAATGTGTGAAACCATATAAAAAGATTGAATGCGATTTGTGCATAATAATTATGTCTCGTATAACTCTATCATCTAACTATCTATTTTTTTCAATCAATATGTTTAAGTTTATTATGGCCCGATCAAATTTCTTTGTTATCTATGGCAAATTAGTCTTCCGTACAAATTATGTTTCTAAAAAGATGTGTAAAATATATGTTTGTTAGAGCAAAAGGTGTACACCCTTTGAAGCATCCAATGCTTCGCGCCACATCGGTGTCACATTATCGTAACCCACTGTGTGTTTCATCAATGTTTTAACTCTCGTTCTACTCATGCTTCACACGTTTCAAAAAAAATTATTAAAAAAATTTATTATTCAGTTAAAAAAAATCATATTTTCTCTCTCTATCTTTCTCTCATCTCTTTTTGGCATTCAAATGCCGAGTCCATACGTTTTTTTACGGTACCGACCCATAAGGGGTGGTGTTATCATCGGTATTGCATTGTCAAATCAGCATGCCGCATACAGGCTTTGTGTACACCCGATGCCCATAAGATCTCTATATTGATCTTAATCTCTTACAATCTTAAGATTCTATTTAGCTAAACCTTGTATATCCTTAATATGATCTCTACAAAAAAGTTATTTTACGAAGATCCCACTCTTGATTACAAGATCGTAAGATCTCAATTCGATTAGATTCTAATTGGTTTTGAGCCGGTGAATTAAATAATTTATAAATGGGTTCATTTTTATTTATATAAAATAAAAAAATAAATGACTTAGCCAATTAAGTGATCACGTTAAAGTAATTTTCATAAAGTTTCTAAATTCATAATTCTAAAATCAGTTTCACCATAATTTGATTACTGATATAGATATATATGAGTTGTATTGTACTAATACTGTCAAACATGTTTTGACTCTGAAGCATATATTAATGTGTCATAAAATTTTCATTTTATAGAAATTATGACACATGTGAAAGAATTAAGATATTTTAGTAGGAGTTTGGATCGTATCAATTGTTTGACATCGTAAATTATAGAAAACTAAAGCGGTGTGTTTGGATCGTATCAATTGTTTGACATCGTAAATTATAGAAAACTAAAGCGGTGTTTGGGATTGCGTTTTGAAAATGGTTTTTAGATTATCCAGTTTTCAAAACGTAAAAAATCTATTTAGTGTGTTTGGTAAAAGAAAACTAAAAATCAATTAATCACGATTTAGGAGTTACGAAAACGTGGTTTGAAGAATCCATCTTCTACCTACTGTCACAAAAAGTTGGTTTCATAAAGCAATTTTGAAGCTTTGAAATTACATAAATGCCCATATCATCCTGCAATTCATAAAGACTTAATCTCCTCCTAATTAATTTGTTGTGATTGCTTAACCTACTATTTCTCAATTAAATTCTAAGTTTAACCTCCTAAATTTTGTTTATGATTTTGTAGATAATGTTCAGATTTATTTTTGTTCTTGAGTTCTTTCTTTGTCACCTTCGTGGCCAAGTTTTGATCATCAAAGTATTAACTACACGGTAGATATAAAAATTGAGTGCCTTTTTTGGTCATTTTACCAATTAAGTTATAAATTAATCTAAAATGCCAAACATTTAAGAAACTGATTATCTGATTGTTGCAGCATCGAACAACATAATCAAATCCAAACACTATCTAAATCGGCCTAATTCCAATAGACTTTATTTTAAATTAGATTGTTTGTAATCTGTAAAGGGTGTCCAGTGGTTTTTAAGAGGGCACGCACTTGTTAGTGTGCGTATTAAATTCTTGTTGTATGTATTAAAGTTGTACTTTTTCTATTTTTATTTAACTAAAGTATATATATATATATATATATATATATATATATATATATATATATATATATATATATATATAGACATTTTGATAAAGATTATATTTTTTTCAATCCATTTCTCATACTTATCACAAGATAATATGTGGGATCCATAATACAAGTTAATTTTCTTTCCTTAACTTCTTTATTAATTTTAATACTTATGTTAATCTTTTAAGTAGTAAATATATATTTTCCAAAAAGTTATATAAATCGCATTTTATTTGTCTTAATCTGGCAAAATTTTCAAAGAAACATGTCACATATCTTTATAGACCGGTAACGGATGTTATCAATTAACTTCCATGATCACTTGATCTCTATGTCCCTCTCACACACACACACACACACACACACACACATATATATATATATATATATATAAATTAGAACGTATATTTATGTTGAATGAGAGACTTAATCTTGACCCTTCATTTGATTTGATCGGATGATTTACAATTGCTTCCTTATTTTAATCATAACCCAACTATGAATTGCAATGACCATGAATTGCGAAGGATGATTATGACCATTAAATCTAATTGATCAACATCTAATTGATGGCTAGTATTTGTTCTCTTATTCTCATTTAAATATTCATTCTTATAATATTCTCATATATATATATATAGGGGAGGGTTCAAACGAGAACTGTTTTTCGTACGAGAACTGCGACAACCAATCTCGGTCGTTGCTTGGATATGTGAACTTCATGGATGGAGATCGTGGAGGGGATCAAGTGTGGCATGGTGCATGTGAGAAATTCATGGGTGGGCAATGACATTAAATGAGGGGGAATTGGACGGCTCAGATTGGTTCTCGCAGTTCTCGTTTGAACTTTTGCCTATATATATGTATGTGTGTGTGTGTGTGTATATATATATATATATATATATATATATATATATATATATATATATATATATATATATATATATATATATATATCGGGGAGAGTCAAACGATAACTGCGAAAACCAATCTTAGCTCTTGATTAATCAATGGCTAAGAACTTTTGACGGTTCATTAATGCTTCATTAATGGCTCATTAATAAAACATTAATTTTTTTAACGACAAATTCACACACCTGCTAAATCTAATTCTAAATCTACTCCACTGTCTACTGTGGGACTTGAACCCACAACCTCTCAGGAGGGGGCACCACTCCATAACCACTAAATACTACTGGGCTACAAACCCTTTGGTAATGAAGCATTAATGACATGTATTTTGTGAAAATCAAGACTTGTAATTGAATGAGGTTCACCCGGATATAATTCATAATTGGTAAAATATAAAAATAAATAAAATACTTCTTTTAATAAGTTATTAATAAAGTTACAATCAGTTTTCAAAGTTTTCGTACAAATGACAGTTTCGAATTTTGTCTATGTATGAATTTACCATATTAATGTTTTATAATGTTATGGATGATGGATAAAAAAGAACTTTGAGCGTGATGTGTCGATAGGAACCCCACAAATTAATGTTTTATTTTTTTCCTTTTTTCTTTCTCGGGTCGTTAATTTTAAAGATAATAATAACAATAATAATAATAAACAATAAAACATAACATAACGATTGGTGATGAAACGTCTTTTCTGTTATTTGTTTGTCTATGTTTAACTAACACTTAACCGAACCACATAGGCAACGTCTTCTCTTCTTTTTTTATTTTTTTTATTTTGTAGGCATTATTAATGTATTAATAATCACCATGCATACGATATTATTATCATTATTTCTCTTGTTTATGGATAAGAATCATGTGAATACAAACGGATATGATGAACATATAATTTTTTTTATATGTATCGATTTGTGAATGTGAGCTAATTCGTATATAATAAATTAGAGGAATTTCAGTGTGATATACGGGTTGTTTAAAAAAGATAAATATTAAAATTAATAAAAATATTAAATTATTATAAGACGTAAATATAATAAATAATTCACACGGGTTTGTTTAAAAATATTAAAAATTAATAAAAATATTAAATTTTATAAAACGCAAAAGATTTGAGACTTTAAGAAAACGAAGACAAAAGATGTCAACACCAAAACCAGTTATGGAAGCGTTGACGCAAGAAAGCTAACGTGATGGCAAAAACATGGTGTCATAATATGAAGAGATGTGATTGTATTTTTTATAAAAGTCGCTATTTACTATCGTTACGATTATAACCAATAAAATGAGATTTTAAAATTGAAGGTTATCTTAAAATATTAAAATCAAAATAAAATATTAAACGTAAAACAATTGGGAAAATATAATTAAACATTAATTTAATTTTTATATTAAATATATAATTTAATTAAGGTTTATCTTTATCTTATTTCATATTAGTTAGTCACATTAGTTTGACTCTAAAAAGGTAAAATCAAAAATTTAAAATTATAAGAATGAATGGCTAAGATTAAGTATTTTATTAAATAAAAGGTCAAGATTATCTAATAATTTTTTTCTAATTAGTCTTTTATATATATTAAAAGATTTTACTTGTATAAAAAAATGTATTTGTTAAGATATAGTACAAGTTGATAATATATATGTTATTATACAAATATAAAATTTATTATGTACGAATCATGACCTACATAAATATTAAGATTTACGACCATCATTTTTCTTCAACTGCAAATTTAAAGGGCTAACTTGTATCTGATAAATAATTTAGTAATTCTTTTTTTGTTTTTTAAAAATCTATGGTCTTACTTATGTCTTACCCCATCATTTAAGTTAGGTTTCGTTTTGTCTAATGTAATTAATTAGAATCTATACACATATAACCGAAAACACAAATATGAGAATCAAGATTATATTTCATTACAATTGAGGTTTTTAGAGTTTTAAAAATTAAAGAATTTTATAACCTTGTCTATCACTATCTCTCTCACACACACACCAAACAAACCCAAAATAAGATTATAAAATATTTAAAGATCTAGGTGAAGTGAAAATCTTGAATAGTTAAGTAATAGTTTGTTCAAGGCTGTTATATTCACATATCTTTGGCAGATATGGAAGACAAGGAATGAGTTGGTTCACTCAAAAAAGAAGGTAATTATTGATAGAATGTTCATCTCAATTCAAGGCTCTTCATTCTTTTGGATCAACTCTAGAAAGAAGCTTAATTGTAGTCTCAATTGGATTAATTGGTGTTGTTTGTCATTTCTTTCCTTTTCCATGTAATCTGTATGTTTTGCTAGCTACTCGCTAGTTGTTTTTAATAAAAGTTTGCTGTTATCATTCAAAAAAAAAGTAATGGTTTGTTAGCACACTCTTTTAAGTTAAACCACGTCATCGCCTCTTTAACTTTTGATAAAGTAGAAGTCTCAAAGTCAAAAACCAAATTAATGAAATTAGTGTTAGAGTAATAGAGTTGATCAGTAGATAACAGTTTTTAATTATACATAACAAGGGATACGTAATTAATGTACGTGTTGCAAGTTGATGATACATAAGTTGTTAAGTGTTATCTATTTTTTGTGTAAGAATCATCTTCCTTAGAGAATTGTTTTCGTATCGAAAGAAAAGTTGTTTTGTAATATGCTTAATAAGGTCTATGCTACACGGACTCCACGTCACCCATAAGTATTCACGTGTTAGGTGTGAAAAAAAAACGTTACACCTGAGAAGTTGTGTTGAGTAATGTCATGTCGGGCGAAAAGTAACTTTGTAATGTGCTTAATAAGAGTCTGGGTTACTCAACTCATATCTAATTGGTTTTAAGTTGGAACTCAACAAGCTTACAATTACTACATAATCTTATATTTAGTGTAGCAATTGGCAACCACAATTCTTTAAGTACGTGGTTTAGGGTAAAGTAAGTTTACTTGATTAGGCTTGAAGCTCTACATCTCAATACGTTTCTAACTACTAGAAAACATCCTGGCATCCTATCCCCTTGTTCTCTCTGTCAGGAAATGATTCACATTATCATCTCCTGATTTAATATCTTTCTCTAATATAGCAGTATCTTTTTAGGTGGTTGATCAATCGATATACACCTAGAGCGAGTCATCTGACGATTGAAAGGTAATTAATGCGTTATCAATGGATCAAAAATAGAGATACGATTTTAGATTAGAAATACTTTTTATTTATTAATACTCGTATTCCGTTTTCATCATTGAAGGCCTTTCTTAGGATAAAACGGTGGATTAGTGGTGAAATATTAGAAAAATTAATGGACAATTTCATATATGTCCTTCTAAACTTTTCATTGTTACATATATATAATTCTAAAATTCAATATTACGTATATATCCTCCTAAAATCTCTTAAATCTCACATATATCCAAATACCTGTTTTATTATTATTTAATCTTTTTAAAAATCAATTATATTTTTCATCTGATATATTTATTTAACCATTTACTCTATTGCCCTTATGTGAAATCATCTTATCGATGAATTAAGTGTGCCCTAGGTTCATCGTTTTCCCCATTCCATATTTCCCTACGATCGATCCAAATTTCCTCCCAACAATCGATTTAACGATCGAGTGAGCCAGCAATTCCATTCATCGAGTGAGCAGCGATCGAGTGAAGCTGTTAATCTTCCCCAAGCGATCAATTGAATGGTACGATTGAGTGAATAACAGTTCCATACATCATCTTCCCCAAACGAATTATGGTTTGTTAATGTTTTAGGTACCATCAAGTGAGCAGCGATTGAATGAACAATATTGCCCAAATTGACGCATTTCACACATATACGGGTTGAAATTGCACGTTTGGTGTAGAGAGAGATAGTGTGAGGGATGGAGAACATGTTTATATTCAATGTCAAACTACAAAAATTCATCAGTACAACTTTCCACCATATCAACTAAACTTTTCAAGTTCTTGATTGGTTTGTTGTTGAAATCAAGAACCAACGTAATGACAAAAACGAGTGGCCGACAGATGGAGAGTAATTTTTTTACCTGTTCCATAACACCAAGATTTTTCAAGATGCTTTTTGGCTTAACCTGAGAATTTACTATTTCTTCATATCCAATATTGATGTCAGCCACAAGCTCCTGAAAGAAAAAAAAAAGATCATTTTCAGCATTACAAGTCACTTGTAATACATACCAAGAGAGACCCTTTGTCAAAATAAATTGACGAAGAATTGAAATGGACCTTAGAAACAACAAGAAGTTGCTTATCAACAAATTATGCCATGGCATGCAGATGTTTGTCCAATAGCTTAACCGGAGCATCAAAATCATAATCTTTTCCATACTGAAACTAAAAAAAAAAGTTGACACAGAGAAGTGAATATGCTGATTGATCGAATAGTAGAAGAATGAACAAGATGATCAATGGAACAGTGGAGAATGAACTTTCGTGTTGAAGAAGGTAGATACGCACACTGAACACGGCACCGTTAATGGTTGTGGGGTAAAAGATTAGAATATAGGTTTGCTCATTTCATACGAGAGTAATAAATAATTAAATAAATATATTAGATGATAACTTTGTTGATTTTTAAAAAGATTAAATAATTAATAAAATATGTATTTAAATATATATATATAAAAGATTTAAAAGGTTTCAGAATGATATATACGTAATAATAAAAGTTTTGAATGAAATATATAAAATTTTCTAAAAAAAAAATACCTTCAACAATATACGAGCATTAATTTATGCGTTATAGTAGGTTTTTTCTTTCCTTTTTTTTAGTGAAGAGGAAGGGTGGTTTGTTTTGCATGTAACCCTAGCATAATTTCCCTCACCGTCACGTACGACGTTAAATATTAGACGAGCGGCCGACACGGCGTGATATTTCCGTCTGAAATCGATGCCACCTATACATGTGATCCACATATCGATAACATCACCGTTGGTTCATCAAAAACCGCATTCTCTCATTTTCCCAGGAATTTTTCGAGGAAATCAAAATCATGGGTGTCGATTACTACAACATACTCAAAGTCAATCGCACCGTCACCGATGAAGATTTGAAGAAAGCCTACAAGAAACTTGCTATGAAATGGCATCCTGACAAGAACATTGCTTCTTCCACTGATGATAAAGTCGCCGAATCCAAGTTCAAGCAGATCTCCGAGGCTTATTACGTTCTCAGCGACCCCAAAAAGCGTCAGATCTATGATTTATATGGTGAAGAAGGCCTCAAATCGGGTTTATATGATGAATCGTCTCCTACTTTTAGGGGTTCTACCAAATCCAGCGCCAGATTTAGGTTTGATCCGCGTGATGCAGATGAGATATTCGCTGAATTCTTCTACGGATCTGACGGCGGCGGCGGCGGCGGCGGTGGTAATGGCCGGAGGAAGGGGTATCCCGGTGGAGTGTTGAAGAATTCGAATCAGAAGAGTGCGAGGAAAGCGGAGACGGTGGAGAATAAGCTTAGCTGTAGCTTGGAAGAGCTTTATAAAGGTTCCAAACGTAAAATGCAGATTTCGCGTATTGTTCTTGACGATTCTGGGTATGTTCACCTTTAATCTATCAATTCTTAGTTCAGGGTTTCATCAATTGAACAAAATATGTATTTAGGGTTCCAATGATTGTTGAATTCATGAAATAACTTGACTTTTTCTTTGACTTCTGAAGCTTAAGTGGATTTAGGGTTTCAACGATTGACAATTTTCTCTTAAATTGAAGGTTTCAGTGATTTTTGAATTCTAAAATTGACTCTAAACAACTTATAATCAACTGAGAAACTTGCATTCAATTGTGCCCTTTAATCAACATATCAACTTATAATCATAATGCAGACCAATTTTTTCATGATTGATTATGTTTATTCTTTTGGGTTTGATGATAAACGAGTTTCAATTACAGAAAACCAGGGACTCTTGAAGAGATATTACCAATACACATAAAACCAGGGTGGAAAAAGGGAACAAAAATCACATTCCCAGAGAAAGGAAACCAAGAACCAGGTGCTGCCCCTGGTGATCTTATATTTGTGGTAGATGAGAAGCCTCATGACACCTTCAAACGAGACGGAAACGATTTAGTTTTCACAAAAAGAATCACCCTTTTAGAAGCACTCACTGGAAAAACAATCAAGGTTACAACTTTAGATGGTAGAAATCTTGTAATCCCATTAACAGATGTGATCAAACCAGGCCATGAGGAAGTGGTTCAAAATGAAGGAATGCCGATTTCTAAAGAGCCTGGCAAGAAAGGAAACCTGAGGATCAAGATTGATATCAAGTTCCCATCAAGGCTAACTGGAGAGCAAAAATCTGATCTAAAAAGGGTGTTGGGAGGAACAAGCAGAGTGGATGACTAATTTGCCATAGAAACCGCGAGTACTGAGTACGTATCTCTAACCGTTTGACAATGGGAGTTCTTATAAAACATGTACATACATGGGTAACTTTGTTGGTATTACTACTACTATTATTATTATCTGAAGAGCAAAATGTGCATAGTATTCCTAATTTTATTTCATCTTTTAGCTAACTAGTTAATAATCTCTATTTTCAAGCTCGAAAATCTGTATATCGAAAACCTGAGAGGCTATGTTTGTTCTTATTTGTATGTTGGGGATTGAACACAGTTTCGTGTTTTAATCGATAAGGCTTATTTGTTTATCTAGTTACATTTTGTCTATTAATCATCATTCTTCTTTATCATTATTTTCTTTACTTGGTATTGTTATACAGAGTTAAGTTCATGGGTATAAACGGCCTGCTACTGCTTTCTTGTGAAATTTCGGCACCATTTTTCCTATTCTTCTTTTCACATATGCGGTTTTAGTATGCGGACTCACTCTCCTTCCGCCTCGGAAATAAGTTTTAGATGTCTTTTGATCCGTATATTTTAGGGTTAAAGTTGCGTAATGGCATGAAACTTATCTCAATGTTCCAAATGATACCTATTACCTAAAGTATTTTTTTACTCATATGACCATTTAACTTGTTAAAAACATGTAACTATGCCCATTCCATCAAATGTTACATGTTCAACAAGTAAAAATCCTAATTTAAGGTCTTTCATCACCATTTTTGATATGGAATGCTTTTAGAATTAGGGGAAGTGTTCATTTTGCAGCTCTTGAAGTGGTAATAATGTCTTCTTCATCTTCATTCAACTCCAACATAAATTTAAAGCTTCCAACTGAATGCTTCTGCGATAAACTAATAAAATGTCGAACATTCTAGACAAGAAACAACCGTGGTTGAAGATTCCTAGCATTCCCTAATTCTTTGGTATGATTTTGTATGAAATTAGTCACTGAAATTTGTAAAAATTGTCCTAATTAGTCAATGAGAATTACAATCAAGATTACACAGACTACAAACGATTTTTGGATGACAAGGAAACTGAACTTGCCATGTACAAGGGAAAGATGAAGTTATCAAAGTCAAAAATGGAGGAAAAATGAAGTTTTTGAAAGATGTTTAGATGTGTAAAAAAACCTTTAAGTACCATATTAGAACAATAAGACAAGATTCCTACCATACCCTGACACTTGAAATGAGTTTAAAATCATGGATTTACCGGCTAAGCCGGTTGCAGGTTAAAAAATGGGCGTGGTAACACGTTTTTAACAAGTTTAATGGTCATATGAGTAAAAAAAATACTTTAGATACCATATTGGAACATTAAGACAAGTTAACCATATTGGAACTTTAGATACCATATTGGAACGTATTCTAGTCATGACCATTGGACATCCGAATCGACTTTCTTACAAGTAGAGAGACATAGTTTCAAGGAAAAACTTTAATTCAATGATATATTACAATACATTGACTCGTAACATAACAAAGGCACTTGCTACATAAACTTTTATTCAACCTGCAACCGTCTTGTGTTGTGTAAGCCTGACTTGTGCTATAAATACGTATAATTGGATTTTTTAGAACCTGTGTTTCTCGACCATCCTATGAAGTTCATCCTTCTTCACCCCGACAAGCCTTTCACACTCTTTCCCTTTCTTCACCAATACAAACGTTGGCATCGCCTGTACATCGAAATTCCTAGCCACATCCTGTTTCATAAGCTTAAAATAAAAACCACACCCGAATACAATCATATGGTAACCCAACTTATCTATTTGAGACCTCTAGCCAGACACAAAAGTTGACCCAATTTCGATAGCTTTTGGAGAGAGAGAGAGAAACTTACGGCTAACTCATCGACATCAATCTTAATGAAGTCAACATCTGAAAACTCGACAGCTAAATCATGAACGGCTGGTTCGATGAATTTACAAGGTCCACACCAGTCTGCTGAGAAGTCGATCACCATCTATGGATTCAAAAGTATTACGTGAGAGTTGGTAAAACCAGAAGCATGAAGAAATTATTAGGAAAACCTCGTTTGTTTATTGTAATAATCGATAAGTAAGAATCATTTAATATTGTGATGCATAGGACGGTTTTTGGATCTGCTTTTGTTTTGAGGTTCCAAAACGAGTTGAACTTTTGTCGAGTAATTGCAATAATCAGATAATTGTTGTCTTACCAGTTTGTTTGATGTTTTCGAGTTCCGAAACTGTTTCTTCCAGTTATCTAAAGAATGAACTGAAATGACTTCTCCATGACCTGGTTGCTGTGTTGAAATCTGGGCTCCCATCTTTCTCTTTTGTATAAATTTGGAGTCCTTAAGAACTGGTTGTAGATCACACACATAATCATGTACGTATATATATACTGATTGAAACTTTGATATCAAAAGTGGGAAAACTGCTTTTAGATGGTAACAATGGTATAGGATTCTTGTGTGGGCTGATGAATTTGAACCGTTGGTTTTAAACTAATAAAAAGTATTCCAAGGAATAAGTTTCATGCACGAAAGATTAACAGTTGCAACACCAGCTATACGAATCGATAAGAATTAAATTTTGTCCGTAACTACGCATGATGAATGCGTACAGTTCCTAGTCTCAATTTCAACACGCATGGTTAAAAAACTCAGAAGAAGTTATTTTGTATTTTAGTAAAATTGCAGCCAAATTAGCTGATTTTTATTAAGTTTCTGAGTTGACGTTGATATGTTTAGGGGATGTTTGGGCAAAGCTTGAAATCCTTTTCAACCAGTTTCTTTTACAACACAGTTGCACAAAGAAGACCAAACTACTTGCGAGTCCTATCAAATATTATTATAAGCATTTCTTAGCTTTTCATATTATAAGCTAACAAGCCTCAAAATAACCTTATCCAAACACTCACTTGCCTATAAAATCGTTTTTTACGGATAATTTTGTAAATCCTAGATTTGATTGGCTACACGTCACAACTTATAGTGTGGGTGTTTGGGAACAACTTATTTCTCCATTCCAAACATCCGATTCCCCTTGACTTGAGGGACCAAGAGCACCAAATTCTTCATCACATTCAACAAAATAATAATGTTTACTATGATGTTTTGGGACCTGCAACATCTGATTCTTCTAAGCATTTTGCAATACACACACACACAGAAAAAAAAAGTTTTACATATAATATCAAAAACCCTTCAAAGTTGTTTAAATAGAAAAAGATTCAAATGCTTCAAAAACGGCCATGAGTGTACTGATTAGGCCGCGTACCTCCAAGTCAAAAGCTTTGCGACTCCTGAATAAGCTAAACAGAGAACATCCTCCAAAAGGTTTTAATAATAAGAATCCGGAATCAATTATACTCAAAAAGAGAAAACAGGTCTCGAATTCATTCCATGTTTCATGTAAAAAACCATAGATCAGTTTTTCAACATTTACCAAGCAAGATTTAGTAACCAAAAACCCTATAAGCATTACCTAAGCAACCACCATGGGTTAAGACTCTGCTACTTCAACTCCGCCAGCATGGTGGTTATTGTAGCCATTGCCGCCACCGTTACCCCTGCCACCTCTCCCCCGACCACCATAATAGTTCCTTGGGTAATAATTTCCTGACTGGTCGTTGTATTGGTTACGTCCATTCTGATAGGGCCCACCTCTGCCGCCACTTCGACCGCCACGGCCATTCCCATAGCCTCTCCAGCCACCACCACCGCCACGGGCACCCCCTCTTTGGTTCTGATAGGATCTTCGAGGGACAAACTGTTCCCTATAGTCTGTACCGCCTGCTTGTGTTTCAACGAACTCCACCTGACCTTGAGCTTCTATAGTGTTTTCAGCTTCTGCTTCATGCTGCTGATACATAATAATACTAACATCAATCTAACATATAGCATAATAATATTCAGAAAAGAGCAGCAGTTTTACCAACAATAGTAGCATACCTATAAATTATCACAATTAGCAACATACTAGCATTATTTAAACAAATGCTATATGTTACTATCGTTGGTAAAAATAGATAAAAAGATGAGCGCATATATGCAAAAATAAGTGATTTTAAAATTTTGGTTGCTAATATTGGTAAAAGTGTGAAAGCATGTTGTATTTTATGTAAATAACCCTTAAAAAATCAGAGATGGGAAGCAATTAGCACCATGGGAGGATCTTCAACAGGACTAGATTGCTCTTCGTGAGTCTCGTTTATTTGCAAATCAGTAGCATGATCTTCCTGTAGAACAAACAAAAGTTAAGAATTTACTAGAAACATAGTGCCTCATTACACAATTATGGCTAGCATTTCATTTCAAGTACTTCTTAAGCTTTGTTTTCTCGCACAACTTTATTATTTTGTATTGGATAAATTTAACCCCGCATTGGAAGACGTATCTTGAATTTTGGATGAATTCTACTACCAATAGAACTTTATGGCTTAACATCATATATTGTATAGAACTTTAATTCTTCTGAAAGTTTCTATGTCTAATCAAATAACTGATTCTAAGACCATCTGTCTTTCAACTCTACCTCAGCATCCTCGAATATTAAATTAAAGAAAAATGGAGAGAAAGGGGGACAAAAAAAAGAAAAGAAGAATCAGTTAATTTACATAGTTTTTGAGTAATAAAAAACGAGCAAAACTAGCATTTTTAAGTATATCCTTATTGTAGATAGTTTAATCATGTTAGTTTAAAGTCAATGGCATTTTTTGTCTACTAAAAAGCTCTTTAAGTTCTTTCATTCCCTTTCCCTACAAAAATCAATGCTTTTGTTCTCTTCTTTCTCTCAACCCCCCCCCCCCCCCCCCCCACCCAAAAAAAAAAGAAGAAAAAAGACAAAAAAAAGCACCCCAAAAAAGAACCAAAATAAAAAAAACTCAAGAACAGTGAACAAGGTTGATTCAATCATACAAGACTGTGCGACACTTTAGAAATCTGTCAGGTAAATTGCATTCAAGTTAAACTCATCTTTTTTTTCCTTGTAGTGCTCATTGTCTAATAGATCTTTCTACTTGCGTTCCCAAACAACAGCTTCTCAAACTATTCATAAAAATATCTAAAAACGTCAGTATGCGACTATAAGTACACATTGCACCAGGTACTGGACATTGTTAAGAGCTAACATGCAAATGCCATCAAATTATTAAGCAACCAGTTTTAGATCAATATCAAAATCCATGAAGAATGAACTACTTCAATTTTCCACAAAACAATAAAACCTATCAACCCCTTCAAGGCGTCATCGCACCATGCATTTCTCAATGTTTAAGCTCTCACAACCATATCTCGGGTTTTGCAAACTAATAATTTCCTGATTTACCCGTGAGTCGCACAATTCTTAAATATAAAAATCTGTAAGATGTTTTAATCTTAGAAAAGTAAGACCCAAAGGTGTACTTATTATTACTTATTAGCACATCAGTAATATGATAGAGAACATGCTAATATATTACCAAGTACCAACCAATACTCATATGTGTGAAGCCCAGTCCAGTTAGGCCCAAAAGGCTTTTAAACTGAAAATTGTATAAAAAGCTGAGGAAGGGCAAAAGTGGGGTATCAACAGCTTCCTGTTAGAGTCACGACTTGTTTCACAGAATCAAAAACTCGGTCACTTAGAAACCCAAGAGATCTAACTCAAGTAGTTTGTTCCATGGTAGAGACTCTAAACAAATCAATTGAGACGATGAGCGGTTCCAACAAGCACCAGGAAACACATATGTATTCAATCGCGAAAGGTAAGCTATGTATCAACAGTCACAACGAAACACCATTTCAGCAAAGTTTATTAGAGCTCGATAGAAGGATGAAGTTGTTAGGATATCTATTTTACTTATTCCTGTTCTATTTCATCTATTTTACTTAATTGATTCCTATTAATTGGTCCCATTAAAGTCCAACGGTTAGGATATCTAGCTTTCACCCAGGAGACCCGCGTTTGATTCCCGGCAATGGAACCAATTGATAAGAATCGATTAAGTAAAATAGATGAAATAGAACAGGAACAAGGAATTGGTAATCAACATGTATATTAGGCACTGAAATTGATTGGATTACAAGAAGAACAAAAGAGATGAACAATTAAATCAGAAGGAGATGATGACCAAAAACAGAGAAAAACCAACGTTCTCCCCTGCCAAGCTGTACGCAGCCGATGACCAAAAAACAGAAAACTCTCGATACCCCTCTTTTGCCCTCGGTTTTATATACAATTTTCACTTTAAAAGCCTTTAGACCTAACTGGACTGGGCTTCAGACATATGGGTATTGGTTGGTATATTAGCATGTTCTCTATCAAAATATCAGCAGTTCAAATCTATCAGTCCCAGGACTAAGGTAAGTCCTAAAGGCATTGATGATATAAATATATCAGTTTGATTTCTATCAGTTCCAAGGCTGAGGTGAGTCTTGGAGGCTGACATAAATACCCCATATGTGAGGGCACACAAATGAATAAAGAGTTTAAATGGAAAAATACCAATACAAGCAAGAAAGATGACACCGAAGCACAAGAATAAAAAAAAAAAACAAAAGAGCCGCATAAGGCCTGGCAAAAGTAAAAAGTGTTCTCTAATACCGGTGTAAAATATAGCTTTACACTCAAATTTAACTGCTAAAGCATTATTGAAAATATTAGTCTAATAAATCTCTGAAGCGGACTAATATACTGCTTACATCAGTAACTTAAAAGCCACTAAAGACCATGAGACGTCTGCACTAAAGACCATGAAATGTCTGCAAACCATTACAATTTTCAACTTCATTGCACGACGGAAAATAAAGAAGGCAAGCATTTTAGCGTTTATAGCACGAACATTCATATGGATTGCTATAAAAAGGCAAGGTCCATTATACAGTCGATGGTAATTTGGCATAACAAAGCAAAAGGCGACTGACAGATAGAACTCGAGGCATAATTGCAACATTGACAAAAAGCTAAACACAATCTACCCTCATTTCAACTAGAAACTGGAACAATGCTACTAGAACAAACTACAAGTTTTGTGCTTTCAAGTTATATCAAGATATCAATGTTTACGTATATATGTCAGGAAAATGTAATAAAGTAATACAACACATATCTAACAACTCCTAGAGTGCATCATTACACCCAAAAAAAAACCACCACAAATCTACAAAAAAAAAAACAAATAAAGAAGAACAAAATCAAAAGATATTACCTTCTGTTCATGTTGAGTAACTGGGACTTCCTCCTGCACGGGCATCTGAAATGCATAATTTCCGGCAGCTTCAGCTGCCATATCAGCAGGTGCTTTCATCGCGGGCGTTATTTTGAAGAAATCTGAAGCGATAATCTTTGTTAACTTCTCTCTCAGCGCGGAATCTGTTTAAACCAAGAACCAATTTAAATAAACGCATTTAAAAAAACAGAATAATGAGACCAGCTAAATTGAAACTTACAGGTGACAGTGGAATTCGAATCAATTGGCTGTTCGGACTTCGCAATCCAAAGCTTCGCGTGTTCAATGCATCTCTGCAACGCGTTCTGATGCGATGAACTCGAATCTACTGGCCTCGAAATCAACAGAGAACTCATCGCTGAAATCAAATCCAAATCCCTCTCTCCTAGCAAGACAGCATCATCATCATCGGTCACATAGTCATATGTCAAGCAACAGTTCCTCTCGTGGGCCCTCGTCAACATAATAGAATTAAAATCACTTTGCGATTTCACATCAAACATACTCCCAAAGTAAATCAAACTTAAGAGATCCTCGACAGTCTCAACCGACGACGCCGCTTCCATTTCCTCGCTACCTAGGGTTTTGCTTACGTTGCCACCATCAACTTCCTTATCATTGCTCTCCGGTGCTCCAACTTGATGGTGTTTCATCGCGAGATTGATCTCCTCATCAACGGCCACAGACAATGGCTGACGAAACTTCTCGAGCTCCTCGACGGCGGCGACGATCGAAGGTTTTGATTTGATAAGATCTTCTTGTTCTTTGATGACAGATTTTCCTTGAGCAATGGATTCCTCGATCTGAGCGATGCGGTTGAGTTTTTTTCTTAGATTACGGATGCGCTTGTTGATAAGAGTGAGGACTGGTCCATCGGTAACATCGGAAGCCGCCGTGGCTGACGCCATTCCGTTGGTTTTGGAGTTAGATAACAAGGAAACGCCTGTGAAGGTGTGCTCCGCCGTGGACGGCGGCGTGATAGTGGAGCGAGGGTTTTGATTAGGGTTTGCAGAGGAAGTTAGAAGAGGGGAGGACTTGAAAAGCCTTGGGGATAGTGGATCATCCCGGGAGATTTTCTAATTAAATAGTCACAAAAAATGTTTTCTTTTCTTTTTTCTATTAATTACTATGAAAATTATCGGCATTTGTATTTTTAAATTAGAGTTAAGTACTTTTTTCAAATTTTCATTTTTACCGATTTAATCTCAAATAACGAAATCTCATACGAATATGATAACTCGTCAAACTAAATTACCCAAATCCTCATTTTTCATTATTTTTTCCATTTTTTATTATTTTTAAATTTTTTAACATTGACTCTCTAGTCTATTTCTCCTCTTTCTCTCCTACTCTTCATCTTTATCCACCATCATACCCTCCTTTGTCTTTATCTACAATCACCACCTACCACCAACCACTACCAGCTTCGCTAGCGACTGCCCCAACTCTAACCAATACCATCTGTGTGTGTGTGTGTGTGCCACGACCATCATCACCTTAACTAATCTCCAACCATTGTCACCCTCACCTTAACCATCACCATCTCTCTCTTTCTCTCAACACCGTCATCACCATCTTCTAGCACCAACCACCACCATCGTCGCCAGCAATCATCCCATCTCTGACCACCACCATCTCACTTTTTATGCCATGACCATCATCACCTTAACCAATCTCCAACCACTATCATCCTCATTAGTCATCGTCATCTCTCTTTCTTTCTGCAACACTACCATTACCACCGATTTCTGATGTTTTATTTTCACATATCGAATTGTTTCACCGTCCTCACACTAGGTCTCAACGACATCACCTCACCACCATTGCCAATGCCTCCATCGCCATCAACTTCATCTGTTGAAAAATCGAAGGATAACTTTCATGTTGTTCAATCCAAGCAAGTTTGGTTTCATATGTTCATTTAGGGTTCATACATTGAAAATCAAAGTATAACTTTCATGTGTTTTGTTTCATGCAAGTTTTGCTTCATATGTTCATTTATGGTTCATCTATTCAAAAATCGAATATTAGGGTTCTTGTTTTGTGATAAATGGCTTTGATTTTAGGGTTATTGTCTATTTGTCTGTAAATTTTGTCAAAAGACGGGGAAGAACACATGAGGATAATTGGGTAATAAAAACAATTGGTTAAAGTGATGATGGCTCTGGTGCAGAGAGAGATGGTGGTGGTCAAAGATGAGAAGATCGCCGATGAAGGTGGTGGTTGTAGATGAAGGAGATTGTGATGACGAGAAGAGAAGGGTAGCAGAGAGAGAGAGAGAGATAGAGAGAGACGAGATAGTGAGCGACCAAATTCATAAAAACACCAGATCATAAGGACAAAAATTATAATTAATTTTTTAAATTATAATTTTTTTATAAAATAGTGAAGCAAAATTGCTATTTTCATATATATTTAATAAGTGTGAAAGTACCAATTATATTTGTATATACATTTAGCTATCACAAGAAAACTAAAAAACATTAATTGTAAGTAATTAACTCATTAATTACTTATTAGCAGGATATGGAACGAAGTAAAATCAAAATCCAAACATGATGATTTTTTACTCATATTGAGTTTTTTGAAGTCAATTATAGTAAAACCTAATATAATCTAGGTGGTTTCCATTCAGGACTTGTTTGGTTAAGCCCATTTATGTAGCTTATCGGCTTATCCTTTAAAGTCACGTTATAAAAAATAATTAAACTAGGTGACTTTATATTTATTAGTTATATTCAAAATCGAATGTTTATTTTTAAAATCATTTATGAGAGCAACCTAACTTATGAGATGAATTATTATCATCTTACTATGTTAACTAAAATCTAGTAAAATTTTCTTGATGTTTAGATGAAGAATTGTTTACTAGTAGAGTATGTTTTTAGAGGGTTAGAAAGTGTTATTAAGAAAACTAGTTTGAAATGACTTAAAAAACACATTCATATTAACATTTAGTGTACCAAATAAATATAATACTTTATATACGCCCAAAATGTTTAAACATTTAGTTTTCTTTCATAAAATGTTTTTAATGGTATATGTTAGTATGATGGAAAAAGAATCACTAGACTCTTATCAACTACTACTTTTATGTGGTTGTATTTTAGATCGAAACAAGAAAAGGATAATGGGTCATATGACTGTTGAATCAAAAGACGAAAAAGTTGTCAGCAACTTAAAGCGGAGCAAACGTTGGCCATTGCTTGAGCCCTAGCACTCGATGCCATCGCTGTGAACCCAGTTAATGAACAAAACCATTACTCGAATCACACTTGACCCTAACTAACAAAGTCTTCGATGAACTGATATGAATGATGGCGTCAAAGAAGAAATCGATCAACAATTTAAACCACTAGCCAATGAACATTTTACAAAGATGTAAAGACGCTACTGGAACACAAACAAAAAAACAAGCAGAAGCCCCCGGGTCGATAAACAGATCTAATGTCGGTGTCAAGATCCTAGTCGATGACCTAATTCTTTGTGACAGGAGGTGATGCGGAGACGAAGGTTAGGCCGGTGATTTAGGTGGCGGAGACGAATGTGAGGTTAAAAGTATAAGCGGATTGTCGTTGTGCCTAGGGAATTTGAAGTAATCAAATCACATTCCTAGGTTTCAAACCCTCTAATCCTCAAACCAAACATAAAATGTGAATAGATGTAAATGTAATTCCATCATGTTTAAAGTAATTCCTTCCAACCAAATAAACTCATACCTTACAATCGATTTCATAACATGATCCTTGGATAATCATAGAAATTGATTCAATAACATGGTCCTTGGATAATCATAGAAACAAAGTAATGTCATTCGTTTGTAAATATTATAAATATGAGGTTTCAAATAATGGATATAAAATGTGTGTTTTTTTCCGATGGCTATATATAAACCTAGTATTTAAACGGGAAAAAAAATCAAATATATCATTATTTAAAAATAGAAGTACCAAAAGAATAGACATTTGGGGCAAAACTATAAAGTCAATGTTTCTTTACCCCATTTGGGAACCATGGACCAACCCAAACACAAGAAAGCAAAGACAAAAGTATAAGCAGCTAAAGAGGGTGTGTTTATGCTCTCTCTTTATCCTTCTTCAATAGGAAAACTACTCTTCTTGGTCATCTCAAAATCAAATACCAAAAACAAGTTCTAAGGAACCCCTCCTCTTCTTTGATACCTCAAAATTAAACCATCAAAATATACTTTTGACTTCTAGTATATGTGACTAATCCTTCATTGAGATGCACACATTCATGTGAAATCAATTTGATGTCTCGTACTTATTTCAAACAGATACGAAACCATGGTTCAAGTTGGTTTAATCAGATCAACATGTCGTAAACTTTATAAAGAATAGTTTTTGGTATAGAACACATTGTATTCAAATTCTTGAAACAATAATGTTTTCAAACAAACAGAGAGAGTAAAGGGATACAAAACTGTGTTGATCAATTTACCTACAAGTTAGAGTAAGAAGCCACGCAAGCTATTCTAAGCTAGTTGATCAATTACTATGGTTTTCACATCAGGTTGTCCTTGCTTGTATATTCATTCATGGATAATAAGAACGTTATTCTCATACCCGTTGCTGTTGACAATAGGGCGTAGAGGATCGACTCTCCAAACACCATCAACAATGAATTTGAACTACAAAAAGTTAGAAAAACAATAAACTAATTTTCCTTTAGGATAGTATACTGATTAATAATCTTTGGAGGTGGCAAAATGAGTGGGTTGAACAGGTTGAGTGACGTGTCAAAACGGATAGTTTTAGTACGCGTGAGGTTTATTTGTCCGTTAAAAAATAACTACATGATTACAATTTTTTTAAAGGTTTAGGTCATTGAATAGCATCCTACCATTCTAAACGATGTAGGTAATTTATTTATTTATTACCCAAATAGGTACTACTTTGTGGTCCACCTGTTAAAGTAAGAACCTGAATTTCCGGATTACTCCCACCATTGGATCAATACCAAACCTTGGTGTCCTAATCGCAATTCTTTCCTGGTGGTGATGGTGGAATCTAATTGGCCTTTTGTCTGCCGTTGTTGCCAGATTTAAAGAAATCAACAACACAGCTTTCTTTAAATCCCACGACGACGTCACCTCTAGGAAAATATTCCGGTCATGTCACCAAAGTTTGGTGGTGATCCAACAGTGCAAACTCCGGTTAGAGTGAAAACCCTAATCGAAATATTCAAATCCTTACTTACTTTAACAGTCTACCATAAAGCAAGTTACCCATTACCTATTTGGGTAATAAAAAAGTAACATACATCGACAGTTTTGAAAAAGTAGGGTGCTATTCCGTGGCTAAACCCTTTTCTTAATTATGCAAATGATGCATTAATAATACACTTTGAATAAGGGTCGACCTATTTCCCTTTTTGGTAATATTATTCGCGAGTTTGACCCTTTGGAGATAAAGCACGAGTGCATGACCAACAATCAACCCATTTATTAGTAAACGGGTTGAAAGTGCCACCTAATGAATTAAGAAAGATTAGCTACCTCATATCTTCCTGGATACAACTTCAACAACAGAGAGAAAACGCCTGTTTCTGATCTTTCCATCTTTCTCTGCATTACATCATAACTAATTATGATTCAGCTCATAAGCAAGAAATTCAACAGCAAATAAATATGAACTCCTAATAAAAAATTACATATATAGTTGCAAAAATTGATTGATTAAGTTAAATCGCATGCTTTCACAGTCATATGATGGTAAAACTCATATATTGATCACTAATATGTTTCTAAATTTTTTTATATGTAATCCAGACAAATTCATGCACCATGGCCACCCTTCAACGACTATAAATTCTATATGCAAACCCTTCATATCATTTATCAATCGTATGGGAGAAAGCTTATTACCAGTAGTTAAGTGGTTATGGCAGCATAAATGAACCTATTCCAGTAGTAGCTAACTTATCAAACATATAAACCAATATTCCTGCTAAAACTAGAAACAGTAACACTATACTTTCCAAGAATGAGCGACCTTTGACAATTTGTGAACTGTGAAGGCAAAAAGGCCATTTGTATTTGTCAATTAGTGAAATGCTCATCCTTGCAATATGTAGCATTGTCTCTATCATTTTCACAAGAATGTTTTATTTGAAGAAAAGTGAAGCACAATGGCTGATAAAACCAAGTATTCCAAAGAGAGCAAAACCTGAGTGGTCCAACCATCAAATGATCCTGCTAAGAGAACTTCTGAGGCCGAATTATGCCAAATTATGCAGGTGGTACGAAGAAGCTGTAAAGTTTTACATCCACTATCGATTCTCCTTTGTTTCATCTCTAATAATTTTTGTGCATTGCTGAAACAGGAAATATGAAAATATAAGTAGGTTATTTTTTTCCCTAAATATAATTTACAAATTAGATATGGGTGATGCATACTTGATTGATAATGCCATCTTTCCTTCTAGAACAGCCAGCTCTGTACGTATTAATCTCAGCCTATCTTTAGCATTCTTAATCTCGTTTTCTCGAAACTCCCATGAATCAGAAAGCTGTTGCAGCTCAAGAGACGAGCTTTCATTACCCTGGTAAAGTTTTATAAACTTCATGACAGAAATTCTTCATATGAGAATGACCAAATGGTCCATATTCAGCTAAAGTTCATTAACTTACTGCTAAAGATTTGACGTAAACAATATGTGGCCCTAAATGTACTCACCTAACAGGTACTTTGATGGATGCAAGAATTAGTTAATTACAGACATTTTCACACAATAAGCAAGATTAGTGTACTTAGATGAGTTAATGGTAAAATTTGGTTTAAATGGAGACCCTCAGACCGGTAGGATTCATATAAAATGTATTTAACATGCGCATGCATAAAGCTCCTAGATCACTTTATTTCATAAATTAGAGTATTATTGTAATAATGTCTTCCCTTGCATCATACTTGAACCCCTAGTTATTTGTAGAGTTCAAGAATAGAGAAAGGAAACCTATCCCAGAACCATTTTGGCTTGTTTCAAAATTACCCTTTTTAAGTGGTTACCCAACCTGCCATTTTCCCACCTCTGATGATGATATTCCTTTAACGGCTTAAGCTACCATTGAATAGAAGATGGTGAAAAGAATTGAAAATTGCCAAACCTTTGAATCACACGTCTCGTCTTTTGATTTCAACAAGCAAAGGGCTAAAGAAAGCTCAGATTTCATTTGCTGAAGTCGAGATTTTACATAATTTGAATCCAACTCTTTATATCTCTCCTGAAGTTCAGCATCTTCTTGTGTAGCAAGCACTTTATCTTGTAAGTCCTCTTCTTCTTGATTCGACTTTTCAACCCAATAGGTCCTACCAGCTACCAAATTGAAAACAAATAGCAATATTGGAATACCAGATTATATATCAATATATTCGGATGTGCACATATCACAAAGAAAATTAGCTAACATGTAACCTGTGTGACCACCATTATCCTTGTTTGAAGCATAAACACCAAACGACAAGCTTCTATGTTTCTCCAATCTATGAAGTATACCTTCAATCCCTGCATCTTCTTGAAATACCGTTTCTCTGATCATAAGAATTATTCAAGAAAAATAGCAACTCCCTTGATTAAAATAGTAGATTTCAGGTGACCAAATTCATATAAATTTAATAACTCAGTATTCAGTAAACAAACTAAATATTGAATATTTGCACAATCCATTTTGTTTAGACCAGCCATATCAAAATATTAACAAATGGACAGGAAATGTTTTTACAAATTTACAATATGACTAAATAGAATTTAGTTGAGGAGGGGCATGATATTGATATCCACAGTCCACCATACCTCCATATAACATCAATACAACGATTTTTAATTCATTCGAGTTATTACCCACGTTCAGAAAAGGCATACTCTTGTTAGACTTCTTGAGTTATAACATGTTTTTAAATTTAAATAGCAATTTTCTTTAATTTAGTTTACACTACAGCAAGAATTGGGAGAATGGTCAATGTCCCCTGTAATTGACCTCCTTTTTAATCATCAGCAACTTGTATGCACAACCTAAAGTACATTTACCATAGGAACAATATAGAACAAAATCAGGAATTTACTGACTTCAAATCTAATTAAAGAATCTTACTCTGATCTATCAGAGGATGAAGCAAATTGATGAGATGGACTACAAGAACTCGAAGACAGGTCAAGTTTTGTGTTTGGAACCCCCAAATCAACTTCCTTACTTTCCCATTCATTTTCATCATCAGAATCATCCCAACCCAATGAAAGCCAACCACCTTTCTTGATAATGGCATCGACTAAATCCATTCTCCCACCATCCAACAATTCTTTCTTGGTTGGGAAATAGTTTGGATTCTTCGAAATCTTCATGAAATCCAGAATCTCTTTCTCTAGAACCGACTCCGCTTCACTTTCCAATGAACCTTTACACAAAACCCCACTTATTGTTCTCGTTTTCTTCAACTGATTGAACCCCGAAAACCTGTCTTTTTTCACAAAAGCTAACGCAGCTGGTGTGGTAATCTTCGAATTGGTTCCCAACCCAAGTGGGAAAACTACAGGCAGAATCAAGTTTTGCGCATTTGAAGAAGTGATGAGCGAAACCATCATTCAGGCATTTCGTCGAACCCTTGGTGTGTGGGGAATTATTGAACTGAGAAGGTGTAAACAAGATCGCTGAAAAAGATATAACGGTGTTTGAAGCAACGAACAATTCTTAACCGCTTGAGGAAAGCACTGTTGATAATGGAATAACAGACTCCAATCTTTCCCATTTCTATTGGTGTTTGATGTGCTTGTAGAAGACCGCTGATACCACCACCACCAGGCCACCAGCAGTCGACGAGAGACACTTTAAAGAAAACATAATTTAATATGTTTACGAGTTCTTTTTTAAGTAAAACTTGTGAAAAAGTATAATTATCTATGTATGATTATATTATATATTATAATATAATATAAATAATAATATCGTACTCGTGCAATGTTGCGACGACAAATAGTTTTTGTTTACAACATGTCGTTTTAAAGAAAAAAAATCTACAATAACATGTCCATCAAATTTTCTTTTATTTGCATCTAACTATTTTGTTAATTTATAGATTTTAAAAAACATGAAAATAAGAAAAAAGATTTATATTAACGAAATAAAGAGAGAGAAGTTAATAAAATTTTGAAAATAATCTTGATGGGATGGACAATAGTGTTTTTGTGAGAGAGTATATTTTAAATGAATAACAAGTTAAAGTAAATTATGAGAGAAAATAAAATGGTTAAAAATTGAGTGAATTTGATTAATTTAGATCAAATGGATGGTCAAGATTTCATCTTGATTGAATTTCAAAAACTCTTAAAATTAAAGAGGAGAGATAACGTTAAATAGTTTATATAGTAATATATAATATTATATTATAATTATAATATTCTAATCTTCTAATATAAATAAAAGACTAACCTTCATTAACTTAATTAAAGAATCCTATCATTTCATTATCTCAAAATTAGAACTTAAACATTTGTTTAATCAAAATTAAAAACTCAATTTTAACTTTAGATGGTCAAAGTTGAAACTCAAATTTACTTTAAATCTTCTCTAATTCAAATTTATTACCCAATCAATTTATTTAATCATATCATACGTATTGTAGTGTATTTATATAAATACTAATTTATTGACCCGTGCATGCATGGTGGCACGGGTATTTCGGAAGTCTATTTAAGATATTAAAATTTTCAAATAAAAAAATGCAGTAAATAAAATATCACTTTTGTGATGAGAATGTACTAATTTCAAAAAAGTGTCATATTACAATAAATTTTATACCAAAAAGTAGATAAAAATGAGGCGGTCGTAAATATATAATTATTTTTTCTCTAAACAAAATATATCACAAGTTACTCACCATAATTTATAAACAACTTATAATTAATTACATTAGTATATAACTTTTATAAAACCCCCTCACATTTTCTTAGAAAACCTCTCATATGTTTTATAAAACCCCTCACAATTTTCATCCAAACCCCTCTCAATAGATTTAAAATTAAATTATCCACGATTTTTACTTTCCAAAATTGTTTTAAGACTGAAATAATTTTGAAATTGAAGGTTGTGATTGGTTAATTAAGACTCAATTTATGGTTATTTTTAGAAAATTTGCATGCATTATATATATATATATATATATATATATATATATATATATATATATATATATATATATATATATATATATACACATATATATATATTGATAATAGCGTACTTATCGTATCCAATCTCTTTAATTATAGTTTAATAATATGCATACATATTGTAGTTTAATTATAGTTTATTTAGTTTTCACTTTTCTTGATTAAAGGTTGATTCAG
This sequence comes from Pulicaria dysenterica, assembly GCA_947179395.2. Classification (NCBI taxonomy): domain Eukaryota; kingdom Viridiplantae; phylum Streptophyta; class Magnoliopsida; order Asterales; family Asteraceae; genus Pulicaria; species Pulicaria dysenterica. The sequence continues at coordinate 5,342,763 of OX359289.1, read as the reverse complement.
TTATAACTTTTATATAAATTAAAATTTTAAAATTAATTTTATTAATGCCTTTCTAAAAATCTTAAAGTATAATATTCGTACTTTCTAATTTACAAATATTATATCTACTACTTATAATAATTTTAAAATATCATATTCAATTGAAATTTTAGTTTAATGATTTTGAATTTAAACATTTTAAATTAATTCTGATTACAACCAATAAGATTTGACCTTATTGTACCTAATTGTAACAATAATAATCAACGGATTGTACAAGAAATACAATCACGTCGCTTCATATCATGATAACACATTTATATTGTGCCCCTTGCGTTGTCGCTTTCTCTACTGATATGAGTGTTAACGTCATTTATCGCTATTTTTTAATTCTTATTAATTTTCTTTTATTTTTAATATTTATCAAATTTAAACCAAACCGTATACGAATAAACTAATCTAGTAATTATAATATACTTTTAAATGTTTTGTGAAAAGGTGTAATTAAATGTTTTGCGATTTGGCATAATAAATGCAAAGATAACATGATAACTTATTTGAATTATATTTAGACTATAGAATTAGAGTATCCTAGTAAACATAAATTGTGAGGTTTAGATGACCTTACTATTTTTAAAAGGAACACTGTCCTACCTCCTCCTTCCACGTCGGTAAATTTTTCGACGATCATCACTTCTTGACTTGAAATCTCTCTATTCCCCTTTTTTTATTTATTATTTACCGATTATTAAAAAAGTTCTTCTTCAATTTTTCCTCCTTTAAATACCCACTAATATCATAAAATCTCACACCTATGTAATTTCTAATATTCTTCTTCAATACTCTCCAGCACATACCTACATAGATCCAAACGATACTAAAAAGTCTCATGAAGTCAGCCTGGACAAAACAAATCGAGGAGTTCAACCTCGCTATCTTCTCTAAATCTACTCTGTCTAGATACCACCCCAGTCAAATATTTTCACAGACAGAATTCCGTTATCCCCAGATGTATCAAGATTCTAGACTCTATCCTATACAACATCCTCAATTTTCTACAAAACCCTTTTTCCAACTAAAATTGCTTACAGTGAGTTTCATTTACCATCATCAACCGACATTGACGAAGAAGAGGGGGCAGTAAACCAAACCCAAAACCCAAAATTGCTCCAAAATATATCATCTATTGAGTTTTGAACGTCATCAACAAAACTCTTTTCAACCATGGACTCACGATGAAGAACTAGCGTCGGCAACAGCTAGGAACGATATTTTGAAGACAATCAAGCTGGGAACTCAGAAAAAAAGGTATATTTTAGTTAATGTCGTGTAAGGGGAGATTGTATCTTATCATAATACAATGGAGGAGATGGTAATATCTAATCTAATATAATGTTATAACATTGTGGAAGAGATTGACAAAATCAGTATTTTAATACCGTGGAAGTGACAACATATTATATTTGTGATTTTGTTATAATGTTTTAGGGGATTCAAGATTTTATTTGATTATATGGACATCTATATCCTATTTAATACAGGATCTAACACATCCTAAGTGGCACTTATTCTTTAATTGCTAACATTGATTTAAGCTAAATTAGCAATTTGCTCTGGCTGAGGTGGCAAAACCCATAAATGCGGTTATAATGGGCCCTTTATCTCTTTCCTTTCGCTTTCTCATCCCGACGGAGACGATATGTCTAGCAACCGGAAGAGAATAAGTAACAGTTCCCTCAAGGAGTCGATTCGCTGCTCCTAATCCAACAACTGTGTCGAATTCTTCAAACGAGCACCACATGAAGATTGTGAAAGACGAAAGTTGCAGCGTCGTTGATGTCGAGGACGAAGAAGATGAGGTTGAGAGGATAATCAATTGGGCAGTAGACGCAGCTAAACTCGATCCTTCTCCTTCCTCCGACATCGATGAAGCCGATGAGGATGACGACAGCGATGACGATGTCGATTTCGGTGATAACGAAGCTGCCGATACCGCAGACCGTAAAAAGAAAGGACCAAAAGTCAATTCAGGTAATATCAAACAACAATCACCTTTATTTCTCCAATATATGAACATATTTACAGTTCTGTTTCTGTAGTTACTACTCCAAGATCATAAAACTTATCATCATTACTGAAACTGCTACTTTAAATTGACAATTTGAGATATCAATTCCTATGTTATATCTGCAGTTAGGGTTTCATTCATACATGATTTCAGCATTGTGTTAGTTGATTATGATGTCTGCATAACTTGGTTAATTTTTTTTAGTTTAGTGCTGCAAGTGCAGTAATGCAGGACAAGTTTGTGCACAAATTTAAAACTTATTATTCACCATCAAAAAGCATAACATCTACAGATTTAAAACTTATTATTCAAATCGAACACATGATAGATGTAAATCTTTCTCTAATGGATGCTTTGTAATATGTAGTTGCTATCATCCTTTTATTTTGTGTTTCACACAGAGCAACTCATGTTTTTTAATTGCTTATGTTAAATATTGATTTGGTTTTTTTTCTCCATTCACGTCAAGATCGTGACGACGGTCTCAGTTAACTGAAGCGTTAATTGAGGTTTGTGTTTGTGTTTAGGGATTTTGTTTCAGGATATAACGACGTTGCTGCTTGATCCGGTGGCGTTTAAGGACACGATCGATCTGTTCGTCGAGAGGTATAAAGACAAGGACATCTCGGTTGTTGCTGTTTGTCGAGAGGTATATTACTTGATTTAGGTTACGTGTCCATATACATATGTTATGTGGTCTGTATGTATGTGCTTGATACTAGCGAGGATGTCTAATCTCATTATACTGATATTATCGAGGTTGCTATATGTGTAGGAATTATATGTAATCGATTTGAAAGTTAATGCAGCAGCTATAAATATTTCGATTTGATTGTTCATGTGATGTTCTGTAAATCAGAATTTTGTAGTTTCGCTGGCCTTGAAGTGTATGAAATAGTTTGATATTAATCATTTGCAGACAGTAGTGATTGATTTTCTCCCGTAGTGCTGTCTAAACTAATGAATTTTCCTTAGATTTAGCGGTTATATGATATTGAGGAGTCGTAGGTTATTTTCATCGTTTTTCTGTTTGTTCTTTTAGGTTCTTGCGATGATTCTTGATATTCATGTAATTTAATTTCAGTTTGATCAACGTGTTGGCAATATGATTAATCAGTTTGTGTTCTAAAATGCCATCACACACGGGGCTGTCTCTCTCATCATGAAAGAACAGTATAGTGATCCTTGGAATGAGGTTCGAATCGGGAAATTGCTAGAAGATCTTGATGCCCTAGCTAACACCAGTTCTGTCAAGGTATCAATTTTAATCTTTTGTTTTTGTTTTGTGTTTCCAATTGGGCTTTTGTGTGGGAATTAAAATTGAATTCAGTAGAGCAGAAATCATGGAAACACTGTGAAAGTTGAAGATATGTGACAAAATAATGTTCTGTTCTCAGTTTAATGGAGTCTGTATTGAACAAGTATAAGAGAAATGAGGAATGAGCTGTGGCTAAGAAGCAAGAGGCCGAAGCTTTGAAGAAAAAGAATGCTGCCAACAGGAAGCTGATATTCAACAGGGCCAAGCAGTACAGTCAGGAGTACGAAGCACAGGTCTGATCATTATCAATTTCTATGATGTTAAGTGTTGAGAATTTCATTATATGGCTTGAATTGAATTGTATGTGTTTATTTTAATTTATAAATGCAACAAAAGGAATTGATTCAGCTAAAACGTGAGGCACGGTTGAAAGGTGGGTTTTATGTGAATCCTGAAGCGAAGATGCTCTTCATCATTAGGATTCGTAGGTATGCGTTCTTGCTTTTGTTGTTTCACTTCAGGCCTATCTCAGATACACTCATACACAATTTAAGAAGATAAATCTTCCTAGCCCGGTCAGTATGATATCCGTTGTGTTTTAACAATTGTCTAAACATAATGTATCATATAGCATGCAATTCAACTAATCAGAAAACAACTTTTATGGCAATTACTTAATTGCTCTATACTGGCCCAAACAATACACGTGTAACAGTATATCAAACTCAAGTATAGGTATTTACAAAATGAACTATAATTCATTTATCATCAGTTACCTCTACTTTTAATAGTACTGTAGCATCAGAAGCAGACATATTCAATTATCACATAAGACCACATAGATAACTGAGCATTCAACTCTAAAATCACGTATCATACATACAGATATAGAGTTCATCAAAACATACCTGAAATATCATCTTCAGCAATGGTAGCATCATCTACCAAACTCTGAATTGCTCTACCCTTTGACGAAGAAGGGTTCTTTCTCTTTTGTCTCACCACTGACGAAGATTCCCCGACTGTTCCCTCTACCCCTGACCCTGACCTTGATTTCTTGGCAGAAGTACATTCACCAGATTTATGACCCTCTTTCTGACAATTCCAACACACTTCACTAGGAAACAAACAGCAATCTACCATGTGCCCAAGTAATCCACATCGGATACAACGTAAAGTCTGAAGTGAGCAAGGCCCAAAATGAGAAGATCTGCAATCTCTACACCACTGGAACCTTTCATTAGACCTACTCGTCATTGGTGTAATGGGCTGGCTCCCTGGTTCCTGACTAACATGTCTTTTCCGCTTTTGTGAACTATCACTTTGTTCAAATCTAGATTTCTGTTGCGGAATCATTTCCTGATTCATCATGTCTCTAGCCAATGTATCTCTTCCAAACATAATAGGATTCATACTGCCACTGTATACAGGCAGTTGATAATCCAAAAATGGCTTATGGTCGAAAGGTGTGATACATCTCATATATGGATAAGGATATACTTCCGGAGGTACAGCTGGATAATCAAACTGTGGTTGTGTCCATTGTGATACAGAAGCAAACGGAAAGGTAACCGGAGGAATAACTGTCGAAGAAGTCTTAACTTGTTCATTCAGTATAAGAATCCGTTGTTCTAATCCTCTAACAGTATCTTTTAATCTCTGTGTCTCACTTTCCAATTTAGAAATATACTCAAGCAGATCAAGTTCAGATTTAGTACCGGAAATCACAGTATAAGTAGATGTTTCCACATTAGGAGTTGATGATAATTCTGCTGGTGCCAGGGTTACAGGAATCTCTGTCGGGACTTCTTTGTCAGTCATCTGTGACAATCACAACATCTCGCCACTTATTAGGTAAACCGTTAGTACATACATACTAATCACAACACGAAACAAACTCCAATCACTCTAATCCCCACACAAACAAGGAATGTTTGACCAGACTCGAGCCAAGATTTGGGAATTGGACACTCTAACTGTGCACGCATCCCAAACCAGGGCTCTGATACCAAATTGTAACACCGCTATTTTTAACCATGCGGAAGCGAATACAAACAACTACAAACCTATTCACATAGGTAGTATAAATATTAAGTAGTTAAACTGACACCAAAATATTTGTATCCCAACCTCGGCGTTACATAATTTACAACAGGCTCGACCGACACAAAATATCAGAGTGCAGTTCAAACATTCCCAAAAGCAAACACAACCTCCGGCCAACAGCCAAACTTACCGCAACCTGCAAAGGGAGGGATTATGTGGGGGATTAGCATAAAGCTAAGTGATGGAGATTTAACAAACGAACAACAGCAGTTACAACAAGTAACGACATACAATCAGATCACATAATTGTCATCAAACAATTATCACCCAGGTCATGCAATCAGGGATATCTAGAGGACCGGCGGTGTTGCAAGCACCTACAACCAAATACCGGCCAAAGCATAGGTTTACCGATAGCTCTGCTAACATGGATAACAGTAAAAGCACCCTTGAGTGCAACAGATGCACCTCAAGATCAGATACTGTAAATTCCCAAGCAACAAGCCCAGCCTACAAAACTGTCGCGGCTGACCTCCTTCAAACAACTCAAAGTGTCCAACATCACAGTTGTCCCCGATTACAAAGCACGTCAATTCATATTCTCAAAACATAATTCCGCGATTACTATCATATATCAAGAATCATCAAATTATCATGCTGAACATTCTGCTCATAGAATCTAGCATCAAACATTGCAACCGTAACCGTTACAACTAGCACAAATTCGTGAGTTAAAAGTCCACTCACCTGCGTCCTTGCCAATCCAAGATCCATACTCAGTTGTCTCATATCACTGAGTCTTTGAGTTCCCTGAGAACACAATATAAACAAGTCAATAACTCAAATCATAGTTAACTCCAAAAGTCAAACCAATTCACCACCAAGTCAAAGCTTATTCATTTAGAATATCCATGTAAGTCATAAGCAGTATGTAGCAGTCAACGAAATATTCATGAGTGTCAACTATTTCCAATTATTCCGCAAATGGGTCAAAAACCCAATCCGTTAGACTTCATAATACCAAACCAGCTTGAAACATATCAAATACCATTTAGGAGTGCTTCATAAATCATATGAGACATATAGAAATCAACGGATCATAAACTCAGGTTATCTTACATCATTTCACGAATTAAGCATGCAATTAGCATATAGAATCCAACCTTGAAGCATCATTAGTAAACCCTCTCATATATACCATATGATCAGAACTTAACTCATTTAAGTTAATCACACAGATCATAAGCAACATACAATTCTTAACAGAACATGTTTCATCATCTAAATCATTCATATATATATCCTAAATCATGCATGAATATCTCAACATCATACAACAACAAACTGAATTAACATACGAGTCACTACGCACGAGGTGGGTTCACTGCGCACGTGCTGAACTCACTACGCACGGACTAGACAAACTACGCACGTAGAGAACTTAAATACACTTAACAGGTTTCACACACTACGCACGCAAGGGACACTAGTACGCACGGAGTGGACCACACTACGTGCGACCAAAACTCAACGACTTCATCTTCTTCATCATGCACTTCGTACGAAGTGGAGCCACTACGCACGGAATGGACCTCACTTCGCACGGCTAAAACTCAACTTTTTCAAGAACTTCTTAACCAAAACTCGACATACACAACACAGCCTCACCTCTTGCTACAGAATCTATATCGTGCTCGAAATCCAGACGTTAATCCTCGCTTTAAGCTCGAAACAGAATCAAGTTTGAGTGTGTGCGTGAAAGGTTCGTTCTCTCTCTCTTCTCTCTTGATCAGCCCGAACCAAACAATACACAAATGCTATTTATAGGTCACGAATTAACATATTACACTACACAGTGTAAATACTGATATCTGAGATACAGGAACCTAATTAAAGCGGTCATTTTCAGGTCAATAGCATGCAACGAGGTATTATTTAGAACCCTCGTATAAAACCAAATCATATGATATCAATATTACATAAAAACATTAAAATTAATGTTTCACCTTTTTATCTCGCGTTTCAATTAAAATTATCCTATCATATAATCATCAAATAAATATCAAACAATTAATCAGTTAACACAAACAATCAAATATAAATTATTATAAATAATAAACAAATAGTTTACCATTAGCGCGTAAACTACCAGGCCCGATAGGAGGATGTTACAATATGCCACATCATCTGCAATATTTTGAACTTTTATGATATGTTCCCTTAACTAATGTTATACTTGTGGCCCTTTTTTGTAGCTTGAATATCGATTTTGTTACTGAAATGGCATACTCACTAATACACTTTTAAAGGGGATTGGATTATTTCTAAGGCTAATAAGGAAACAAGAGACTTAAATATTAATTTGATCCTCCATATTACAAGGTTCCTTAATATGCTAAGTTTATTTCTAAGGCATACAACCCTCCTAAATGTTAATTATCAAAATATTTAGATTATTGCTCTAAATTTGTTATAGTTTTGTCTTTATAATTACTATCAACTCATTAATCATTTTATAATTATATTTTTTTAATCTAAAAGCACTGACATATAGTATTTAAGTAACTTATGCTTTTATGGTCCAGCACCTAAGCTACTTTAATTGCTTATATATACGTTAATTTTTACCCTATTGGAATGATGTATAGTAGTAGCAGATAGTTTTCAACCATGAGAAAAAATTTTATGATGAGGATTTTCCAAATTATCAGTTATTATAAATTATGACTTGTCACATAGAGCTTTGGATCTTCGAAAAGTGGTTTGCTTGGTAGCTCACACTAAGGTTTCTACACTTGGACGTGAAGTGTTAGACCAAAACAAATGTACTTTCCTCCTCCTTTTCCAGACCTACTTAATAAACTTTCTCTCACTTCAATTACTCCAATTTATTCATAGTTTCCAATTTCTCCTATCAAAAGGTAATTAGTTGTGAATCTTCTGTATAAACACTACTTATATAGTTATATATGCATGTGAGTTTAAAGCATGGGCGTAAACATTGCACTCACACTATCCATCTCTGTTGCTTTTCATTTCCAAATTTACTGCTTATTATTGTCTTCGTTCTGCTTACGTGGTGTCATACAGGCGACATTAAAGCTTGGTATGCGAAAAGTTGTTGGATTGTCTATATAAGTTTATAATTTTGGTGGGTACTGTTGTGGATCCTAAATCAAGGCGATTCGTAGGTTTGAAAACCCATTTATTTTCAAGAACAAGAATCATAGGTCTTGAAGATATGTAACACTTCACTTTAATATTATAATTTATTTTAAACAACTTCTTTTTTATATCTATCGTGGTCTCACGTGTCTCATTTTTACTTAACTGATAACTATAAGCTTGTAGGTATTTCTTTTTTTTCTTTGTCTGAGTTCTTATGGTGTTTTCACTGTAAATTAAAAAAAGTATAGATAAGATTGATGACGAAGGAACACTATGGTAGACAACATGATGTATACACATGCACACACACATGCAATATGATGTATACATAGACACTTAAACACACACGCAACATGTTATACATAAACATACATGTGTATCCAAATATGTTTTACGTACCCTACATAGAAATATAAAATCATATCAAAGATTTTGCATGTTGGCCCGTGTTTACACGGGCTTAAAACCTAGTTATATATATATATATATATATATATATATATATATATATATATATACAATTGGGAAGGCTTAACCTACACCAAAATCACTATTCATTCATGGGTTTTGCTAATTTACACCATTTTTATTTCCAATATATATCAACTTTGTGAAATATTTAATATATGTGCAAGTTGTTGGATTGGTAAATCCCTTTCTCCTTTAGGTACTCTGTTCGATTCTGTCTTCTCCCTCCTCCTCACTTTAATTTTATTTATTTCTACAACCAATGGGAGCAACACACGTTTACCTTTTACTTCAATTTCTTTTTTTTAACTTTCCTTCATAGCTATGTTATTTAAAAAAAAATTCCTTTTATATAGGAAATAACTATGTTATTTAATGAGGATACCCCCATACCCCGTACTAGCGGGATTAGGTATTGTTGTTGTTTTTATATTTAATGAGGATACCCTAATTGTCATATTTTTATTTCTTTAAATCTTGCGAAACCTTTTATTCATAACTTTTTTTTAATTCTTTTAAAAATTGCAGTATCTTATAAGATTATAGTTTTATATTTTATAGACATATATATTTAGTGAGACGGCTCAACTTCAAACTGAAGATGACAAGATATTTATTTAAAGTTTTATGTTTGTGTTTTTTTCTTTTCTATATTTTCAATTCAAAATATTTACACTTTTTCATATTTATTTTAAAATCTTACATTTGAAATTAATAAGTAATTTTTTTAAGTTTTATTTTCCGCTTTTACTCGTTTAAGACAATGGACAGGCAATTTGGACACTTGACGACTCTATAAGGGACTATGAAGATTAAAATATATTATTATAATTGTTATTTAAAAGTGATGTGTTCTTAATAAAAAAAAAAGTTAATTATAAAGATCATCTCCTTGGTCTTGGGCAAATTTCACATTTACTCCTTTAAACTAAAAAAATTACACTGATAGATCTCATTGTTGATATATTGTTTCACTTGTGGTCTTTTAGATTAACTTTAGTTACATTTAACCGTTAGTCAAAGGGTATTATGGTCTTTTTCCCACTTATCCTTGTAACAAAACATACATTTTTATTATTCATTAAATTAAACATAAAAAAAAAATACAAACACTCAATTTCAGTATTTGTTATTAAAAAAATACAAAGATAATCAGAGATTAATTAACTCCGGTCATCATCGTTAACTCCGGCTACCATCGTTAATTCTGGCCACCTTAAACCACCAGCTTATGCATCATTCAAATCATTCCAACAACAACAAACTTTGACCACACATCGAATAAAACCATAGGCAAATTTACATACAAAATGAAAAATTACAAATCAAAGAACCCTAAATGTGGAATCAATCATATGTTATGCGAAAGAAATTCAAATCTGTATCTAAATAAATGAAAAGGCATATTTGGAATCAATGAAAAACTAATCAACCTTGAACTGACATAATCGAATGAAACCCTAAACCCTAATCGAACGAAACCCTTCAACCAGCCATGGAGAAAATCCTAATCGACGTTGAACTGACCTGCTGACTTAAATCCATAATCAGATCTGAACGATGGCGGCGGTGTTTGTGACTCCAAGCTCGGCGGCGGACGCTTGTTTTGTGACTCCAAGGTCGGCGGTTGAAGATTAGCGAGGGCAGTACTGGAAAAGGTTTGAAGATCGACGGGTTTCAGATTTGCGGCGACGGTTTTTCACATCTACAACGACAGGTTTTCAGTTAAAAGACCTTTAATTTACTCGTACTATTTGAAAATGTTCTAGTTGACCCCTAAATAATGATATAATCATAACAATATTTAACCACTACTATAAAACGTAACGTTTTTAAAAAGATTATTTTGGTGACTCAAATCCACGACCTCGATCCTCAATTGACATTTGTACAAGTTGCCATAAATGTAGTAGAAAGGGAGTATCAATATCAATATGTAAATGCCATAAATAAGATGATACCACATGCAGTGATTCATTCATTTCCTCATTAAGGTTTCAATATTTATATATGTTCATCTTCCAACTAATTTACTATGTTAAGTGCTCACTCTCATGCGCATTTTGTTTATTTATCTCGGTCTTAGACTCATTTTCAATCGAATTGATAACGATAACTTGTTGTAAGTAGAGTATAAGAATCTTGATTTTCAAAGTTTTTCGCACATAAAACTTATACGATCTGAGTTCTGCCTTGATTCATTGCACGCGATATTAGAAGTAAAAAATGGTAACAAAAAAATCTTGTTCTTTTTATTTATGTGATTTTTTGATGCATTTTTGTGTTGTTAATTTTGAATTTTGTTGCAGGAAGTGGAGCATGAGGTAGATATGTGGGAAGAGTATGTAGATTACAGATTCAGGCCTGCAGTAAGAGGTGATCATGGAGGCATGCAGGCTGCTTTGTTTGTTTTGGGTATGAAATTCTTTTACTACTTAATTTTAGAATTCAAAAGCAATTTAATTATCACAAATTTTGCATAAATAATTCTTTACTTTTAGAATCTTCATATGATTTAATCGAGGTTAATATATATTATCTAAACAAAATAAAATGTTTGCTAAGATTTATTGGGTCATACTAACTTACTGGATAGGAATCAGAAATAAAGAAAAATATGACGTGATGCTGATATGGTAACTGATTTAGTATTATTATTTTACGTATGTAGTTGTTGAAGTTCTAGAAAATTTGGCGTTTCTAGCGAATGCAAGCAATTTGGTGTTGTATTTGTCGAAATATATGAACCTTCCTTTATCACAATCGGCCATTAATGTTACAAACTTCATTGGCACTGCATTCCTTCTTGCACTCCTTGGTGGCTTCTTATCAGATGCTTTCTTTACTAGCTACTATATCTACTTGATGAGTGCAGGCATCGAGTTTTTGGTATGATTGTCTATATTTTACCTTTCCATACCTCATAGTAGTGGGATTGGGTACTGTTATTATTGTTGTATAAGATAATCATGTGATTAATGTTAAAACTTCAAATGAGTTTTGGTTACAGGGTTTAATCATACTCACGTACCAAGCACGCTCGCCTTATCTTAAACCTGCACCATGTACCACATCAAAAACCGCCCACTGTGAACAAGTTCATGGTGGAAAAGCCGTCATGCTGTTCATAGGTCTCTACCTTGTGGCTTTTGGTGTTGGAGGTATAAAAGGATCGCTACCATCGTTAGGAGCCGAGCAGTTTGACGAAAATACCCCCAAAGGGAGGAAGCAAAGATCAACTTTTTTCAATTATTTTGTATTCTGTTTGTCATGTGGTGGTTTGATTGCTGTCACATTTGTGTTATGGATCGAAGACAATGTAGGTTGGCAATGGGGTTTTGGAATCTCAACAATCGCAATCTTTTTGGCGATCGTAATATTTGTTGGTGGTTCATGTTTTTATCGTTGCAAGGTTCCTAAAGGAAGTCCACTTACAACCATGTTTAAGGTAATTAAGAGCCCCACTTTTCTAAGCATTATATTAAAACTTAGGGTGTAAACGAGTCGAATCAAGCTCGAGCTCAGCTCGAAATTTTATGTTAAGCTCGAGCTCGGCTCGATAGCTCGATGAGCTTTCATACTTGAAGCTCGAGCTCGGCTAGACATGGTACATTATTAGCTCGAACTCGGCTCGAAAAGCTCGAATAAAATATTAAAATTAGATTCAAAAATCAAATTATTCAAAATATAGATAAAATCTGAAATTAATAAGTTTTTAGTAATTAATTATTATAAATTATACATATATAAAGTAAATTTGTTTCAATAAAATTCCTTTTTAATATGTTTTAATATTAGCTCATCATACATACATATTACATGTATAATATCCAAGGCTCGAAAAGCTTGATAAGGACTTGAGCCGAGCTCTTAGAAGCTCGAGCTCGTTTTTTGGGCTCGAACTTGAACTCGAGCTCGATAAAGTTCGAATCGAACTGGCCGAGCTCGAGTTACTCGATAAAAGCTCAATCTGTTTACATCCCTAATTAAAACTGACGATGTGAGCTCGAATATCCAAGGCTCAAGCTCGTTTCGAACTTTTAACGATCTGAGCTCGAATAGCTCACGAGTAGCTCAGCTCATTTACAACTCTAGTCGTCTCTACTAAACTACAATTTATTGAATAGGTTCTACTTGCAGCAATTGTAAACGTTCCCAAGGCCAAATCCAAGCAAAATCAAACCATCATCAATACAACACAAAGCCCATGTCCACTTATACCATCATATATGGAAGAACAAGACCCAAAAGACAGTAATCAGCCAAAAACACGACCCGTTTCGAAGACCCTCGGGTTTCTAAACCGCGCAGTCGAAAACAAACCCGCCTACAGATCACTCGAGTGCTCTGTTCAAGAAGTAGAGGATGTGAAGATCATGTTACAAATCCTTCCTATATTTGCTTGCAGCATAATACTCAACTGCTGTTTAGCTCAATTATCAACTTTCTCTGTTCAACAAGCAGCCACAATGAACACAAATCTTGGATCTTTCAAAGTCCCACCCGCATCACTACCCGTTTTCCCGATCACCTTCATGATGATCATGGCACCTTTATACGATCACCTCGTGATCCCATTCGCCCGAAAATGGACAAAAACCGAAACCGGTGTTTCTCATCTTAAACGGGTCGGGATCGGGCTTTTCTTCTCCATCTTAGCCATGGCGATTGCTGCCCTAGTCGAGATCAAACGCAAGAAAGTGGCCCGCGGGTTCGGGCCAGGCGACGGGCCATTGCCGATGTCGTTTTTGTGGGTTTCGTTTCAGTATCTGTTTCTGGGTTCGGCCGATCTTTTCGTGTTGGCGGGGTTGATGGAATTTTCATTTACCGAAGCACCGGTTAAGATGAGATCTTTGGCTACTTCGTTTTCTTGGGCGTCTTTGGCAATGGGGTATTATCTTAGTGGTGTGATTGTGTCAGTTGTGAATGGTGTCACAGGTGCAGGAAACCGCCACCGGCCATGGTTGTCCGGCGAGAGTTTGAATCAGTATCATCTTGATAGATTCTACTGGTTGATGTGTGTTCTGAGTGTGTTGAATTTTGGAAACTATCTGTATTGGGCAAACCGTTATAAGTATAGATCGATATCAGGGAGTAATAATTAGAGATCATATATATATATATATATATGAAGTTGTAACAGATGATTAATTTACGTTTATAAAGCATATATGTATGAAGTGATATAGATATTATCACAGTTAGTTTTAGAAACAAAGGGGATGTAGCTCAGATGGTAGAGCGCTCGCTTAGCATGCGAGAGGTACGGGGATCGATACCCCGCATCTCCAACTCTTTTTTCATTAATTCTTGCGGTTTTAATTCGAACTGAAATGTCGTTTATAGCCTCTTGTGACCAATTTTAACCTTGGAACAATAAATACGAGCTTGAAACTCGACCGAGTGTTTCTTTTCAATCTTATATACTCGGTTATTTACTTGAAGCTTTCATGCAGCTCGGTTGAATCTGCTTTTAGTTTCTTTTGTATAGTTTTGATATACATTAAAAATAAAAATAGAGTTGATATATAATCAAGTTTGAATTCAAATAAACTCTAAACTTGTGTTTGAAACTCGACCGAATTGTTATTTTTTTAACCTTGAGCTCGTTTCATTACTTGTTCTCAATCTCAATTCAATGTGATCTTAAGTATTGAAATACTATTAATTATTATATATATATACACATACATACACATATATATAATGACACATTAATAGGGGTATTTTGGTCATTTATATATTTACCCAACCGTGAATTGTCTCAGGGTGAGCCTCATTAACTTACGAGGCTTGATTTGCCCAAAATAACCCTCATTAATGCAACATTTATAAGCCATTAATAAACATTAATAAGCCGTTAAAAAATTATTAGCCATTGATTAGTTTTAATCAATGGTTAAAATTGGTTCTCGCAGTTCTAAGCCGTCCAATTATCTCTTCTTTAATGTCATCATCCACTCATAAATTCATCACATGCACCCTAATACACTTGATTCCCCCATGCTCTGCATCCATGAATTCCACTTATCAAATCAACGGCTAAGATTGGTTTTCGTAGTTTTCGTTTGAACCCTCCCATATATATATATATATATATATATATATATATATATATATATATATATATATATATATATATAGTGGAATTATTAATTTATCACCATCTATATGATTAGTTCAATCTTGATAATAGGAAACAGGGGCGGACTCGGCCCATGAATTGACTAGTAGCACAAAAAAAAATATTGTAACATGTTCGGTTTCAAAAACAAAAGACCGACTGAAAAAAGATCCAAACTAAACCTAAAACAACGCCGTTAGTCCAGTCTTTCGGTTTAACACTAATGTAATTTTTGGTTGGATTTTGAACTTGTTGGAAATCGAGTAAAATATATAAAGCCTGAACCATCACAAAACAAAACGATTTTGAACTTGGTTTTAGTTTTGTGAAAAAATCCATTTGTATTGCTCATTAGGTGCACATTCCGTATAACATTTGTACACTTTGCAGTAGTACTTGAAACTTATGTTTTTAAAGTGGGTTTCTAGTGTGGAACTTAGCAATCTATATATGAAATTGTAGTGGGTTCCTTTATTCTTTTAAGCTTTTTTATTAGGCTTAATGAACATGTGGCTAAGAATACCAGCATCCATCACACCCTTCACACAGCCACATCAGCGCCACATCAGCTTTCCACCATTTTCTCATCACATCACACAAACCCCTGCATCCATCACACCCTTCACATCATTTTTCTTTTTCTTTTTTTTCTTTTTTTTAACATTATTTAATTTTTAAAACAATATAATTAAAACATAATAATTATAAAAAACGCTAAATAATAATATAAATTCAAATATTAAAAATTAAAAAGTACATAACTTAAAAAAATAAAAATAAAAAGTACATAATTTTTAAAAAAAGAAAAATCTATCACCCGTATTTTTTCTTGATAATTTCCTTTCGTTTGTTGAGAATAATTTTGATGAGAGAAAATATGATTGTAGAGAATATATGAGATGAGTAAAATTTTGTTTGAAAAAAGGGTTTAATATAATGTGTATTTATAGGAGATAAATAGATTAAATAAAAAAAAATTTGAGGAGAGAAAAGATGATTGTAAAGAATATATGAGATGAGTACAATTTTGTGTGAAAAAAAGGGTTGAATATAATGTGTATTTATATGAGATAAATATATTAAATAAAAAAAAAATTGAAAACCCACCTCTCTCACATGCGCGACCAGGCTCACACAAGTGAGCGTGAGTGGCCGGTCACACAAGGCCATTATGGTGTTCACCCATGTGAGCAGCCTTCACACACCTCTTCACATGACCGATGCGGATGGTCTAATTAGCTTGTTAGTTATTGGGCTTTTTAATTTTTGTAACACCCCAAAATGGGGCCTAGTTGTAAACGGTAGTACATGTAGCTTTAACAGTTGTACGTTGACTTTAATTGGTGTTTTGTTGCTAACTGTAGTATAAATGTTGCTAAATGGTGTCTTAAATGTTAATTGGTGTTTTAAATATGAATTGGTGCTAATTGGCGTTAAATGGTGTTAACTGGTGTTAAATGTGGATAAAAATGTAGTATTATAAAAAGTGTTGTAAGTTGACCATGTTGACAAATAGTTGAATGGTTTTGGATAATGGTTCCAAAAATATCTCCGTTAGTTGAAACGGATAACCCTAAGTGGTGTAATAAGTTGAATAGGAGAACAAAATACTCGTGTTGGGGTATTAACCCACTTGGGTCGGTCTATGAGGATACATATCCCCTGCCTTCACATTAAAACACACATACGCATACATACGTACGTAGAAATATACACACACATAAACCTTTGTTGATTTGAAGGAGGAAACCAAGTCTAGAGGCTGGATTCAAGTACTAAATCAGTTCTTGTTGACCTTAATCATCATCCTTGTAAGTTTTATTGTTTGAAACCTAGTTTTGGTGTTCATATGTGTGTGGTGTCGAATTGAAGATTTAGAGGTGTTTATCTATGTTTATTGGTGTTAGGTGACTCAGACGATTCTGTGTGCTCTTGGGATTCCCGATTGCATATCTGCCTCTTGTAGTTTCGAGGTGAGTACCGATTTCCCATGAGTCTCAGTAGGTAAGTTATCTGTAGTACATGTTGACACGTGATTGGTGCATTGATACGTGGAAATGGAGGTATGTTATGATAGAGTTGTACAAGCATGCTTAATATTATTGATATGAAAGATATTGTTGTGATTATATGCGCGCATGAACTGGATCCTTATTTGATCAGCTATTTGTTTATGAAGTTATGTCTGGACACTGAATTGGAGAACACGGAGGTCAGTCAGGTAGACGGGTGTTAGTATCACGTCGTTCCTCTATATGAGTATACACTTGGGTAGGGCTCTGCAGGCCGCCGTTCCTCTATGGAACTGGGTTCCTTGATAGACTGGAACCAGCATGAAAGACATGGTGTACCACGTGGACTGCGGTTGGGTTGTTGAGCGGGGTTGGCTCCCCTGCAACATACGACTACTGCTGACACGTTTGGCTCGCCTCAATATGATAGGATAGCTTGTGTGATGTTCTGATACATGATAGCCTGCTTATTGTTGCTTATGTGTAATTGGTGCTCACTAGCTAGTTGTAGTTAACGGTGCAAGATTTATCTTTTTCGCAGGTTGATGCTAGAGGCCTGGTGAGGCGGGTACTGATGGTAGCTTTTGTTGTATATATCTTTTGGGGTACACGTTGTGGTATGTATGGATCCGATGGTCGGAAAACTTGTAGGTAACGCTTGTAGTAAACGAACTTGGCTTAATTTTTGATGTAATTAATTAGCCGAGTCAAACAACGTTGTTTTTGTAATTGGTGTTTTATTCCGCTGTACACTTTTGATAATCGTTGTTTAAAAAGTTTTAATTAACTCTAATTTTGAGCTCATTAGGGGTGGCGTTACAATTTTCTTGTTAGACTATTTAGTTAATTGAGAAGATCATAAGTTGCACTTTGAAATATGACCTGTTAGCACTAAGACTGGCAATTCCTAACCCGACACGAAACACGAACCGAACCGGACACGAAAAAAGTGACTCGAACCCGACAAGAACCCGAAATGGGTCAAAACCAGGTCGACACGAAGTTGACTCGAAAATAAATGGGTCGGGTTAGGGTCAACCCGGCAACTCGAAAGTGACCCGTATAAGGGTAAAATATTATAAAATTTTCTTTAATACTTAAAATAATAATTTCAAAAAGGAGATTGTGAATTCAAACGAGAGAGTGACATCTTAGGCAATAAAATCTGATAAACAAAAGTACAAAACCTTTAAAAGCTACAAACTTAAATAAACAATAAAAGATTTAAACCTAAAATATTATATCATTTTGCTATTTGCTATTTTGACTATATTGTTTTGGACTTTTGGTACTTTGACGTTTGTTAACTTGGTAATATTTAAATCTAAACAATATTATATTGATGATGATTTAAATCAAGACCCTTTGAAACCCACCCAACTCGATATTCCTTCCGAGAATACAACGGTAAAGAAGAAAAATGACTTGGTTTTTGAAATTGGATAATTTTCTTTGAGTTATTTTAGTTCATGGTTTGTTCACTAGTTAATACTTTTGTATTAAAGCTATTAAATTGTATTGATATTCGATATTTTAATCACTAGTTAGTAGAGAAAATTGGAAATAGACAAGGACTTCGAAAATTTTATGACGAAAACCGTACTAGAAAACTGAATTTGAAAACTGTCATCGAAAACCGTACCCGAAACTTGTATTCGAAACCCAAAAAATACTAGTCAAATACTTTTGACCGAAATGGGTTGACACGAAACACGAACCGAACCCGACACAAAAAAAAGTGACACGACTCGAACCTGACACGAAAATAACTGGGTCAAAATTGAGTCGACACGAAACTGACTCTAACCTGAACGACACGAACTCAATAACACGAACCCGACCCAGATTGTTAAAAAAAATTACACTATACACAAAAAAGTGTTACATCATTATTGTTTGGTTATCGTAAAGAAAACAGTATTATTATTAAAGGTTTTGTTTGATCAATGGGTAATCGAATTCATTTATCATAGATTTTGTTTCCATTACTCTCTTTCAATTAATGGATTTTCCTTAATCCTTATATAGTCCAAACATATTACGTGAATCAAACACACCATTAATCTCATATTTTAATACCATGCCTTCTTAGAACGGATAGTATCACCCCCCTTGTCTTCTTGGCTTGACGCCATTATCTTATTACCAAACCCTTGTCGTCCTCTCGTCGTCTAGAAACACTATACGAGTGACTTACTCCTCCACATTAATATGAATGAATTTGTGAAAGTTGTCACTAGAAACACTATATGAGTCCGTTATATGCTAATTATGCTGACGTGCCAATTAAATAACTACGCGTACTTTTATTGACTAAACTTAAGATGAACATGGGTCTACATAACATCCATGGTGTAAATATTTAAAACCAAATTTGGAGTATGAATAAAAAAAATAATCAAACAATATCATAAAACTACAAAAATGGTGTATATTAGACACTATAATATACTGAAATCTAGTTTCAAAATCTAATTATATCTTCTTTTACCAAGTACATATAGAATCTCTAAGAATTTGAATAGAAAAAAAAAATGATATCTAAAAATGAAAACAAAAAACTAATGTCAATGCAAACTGACCCAAACGGCTTGCCCAGGAACCCCGTCATGTACTACAAACAGCATATAATACCCCGGTGGTGCAACATTAGCTGATGCAGGTGCCCGCACCGTAACTTTATACCCAAACACCGATAGTTGTTCCAGTTCAGCAACATGCAAAATCAACACCCGTTGATTCATTGCGAAGGAGTGAGTCGTAAACGAGGGTGCAACCAGCGTTACCATGAACCTTCGATCTAAACCACTCAAACTCGTGCTTACTGTCAACGAAAAATACTGGCCGTACGATATGCCCTCGTAAACCCCGTATTCTACTGACAAGATCGAGGGTCTATAATAAGCGAAGTGTTCGTCCATATACGGTGGTGAAAACGATTCTAAACTCAAATCAGTTGGGTAACTTACTCCGGTGAACTCGTATGACACGTGCGGGTTACTCCCACCCACTAGTATTCTGCCATCTGGCAGTAATGTAGCTGCTGAGTGGTACATCCTTGGTCTTGTGGTGGGGTTAAGCACAGTGAATAATCTCTTTTTCGGTTCGTAAAGAACCGGGTGCAAAACCGGTTCAATCGCGTTTTCCCAACCAGCGGTTCCTCTCGCAGCGCCGTTAATAATCAGCACATCGCCGGTCGGCAAAAGAATCATATCCGGCATTACACGGCGGAGCGGCATCTTTTCGATGACCCAATACGGATGAGGATCATTAACGTTCATCCGCCCGCAGGTCCGGGAAGCCGCCATGTAAACCCCTCGCTCCGCCATGGAAAAAGAACCTGCTCTGGCGCCGCCGCATACCATTACCTCCACCGGCGGATTTGGTACGTCTGCATAGAGCGAAATCGGAAGTAAAACCGACGACCCGGTTGACGGGTAGGATCTTTTCTCACCCGGAATTGGGGGGAACTCACGAACAACCCTCCCATGTACATAATCAAGCAAAATTGATCGTTGATTTGCGAATACGAACAAATTTCCGTCCGGCAAAACATGTAAAAATGGATAAAGATTGTTCTCTTCTTGGTAGTCGGTTGTTTCGATTAAAAACGTGAGATTAAACAAGTCTAAATGAGAAGCCCCAATTGGGTTTCTTGGGTAGAATTCGTAGCTGTAAGCTCTCCGGCCACCGACAATTATAATATTTCCGTCTGGGAGAATGTGATTCGAAGCATACCACCGTTGAACAGTTAAGTTTCTTTCCAATTCAACCCAATCACAAGACTGATCATCACAGGGTGTGAAGAGACGAATTTTGTGATCGCCGGCGTGGTATCCACCGGTCTGAACAAGTGTTCCGAGGGGATCAACGGCGCCGGAAGAGCACCAGACGTTGGTTTGAACGTAAAGCGGTCTGAATGTATTTGACGGGACGTCATAAAGGATGGAATGTGCGGTACAATCCGGTCGAACCAGTTCGTCATTGAGTCGGCAGATTTCGCCGAACGGGAGGTTGAGGTTTGACTGGCCGAAGTCAGTCCGGTCAAAGATAACCACTTTGTTATTGTGTAGAAGCTGCATGTGCATGGCGGAGATTCCAATACTGCGTTGTAGAAACACCCAAGTTCCCAATGGCGTTCTTGATTTCACGGTTCTTGTTACCCTCGGTGAAGGCGGAGGTGGAGGAAGGACTGTGGGTGGCGGAGGCAGTACTGTGGGTGGTGTAGGCAGTACGCTGGGCGGTGGAGCGGGAGAAAGAGAGAGTGTAGGCGGCGGTGCATGATCGGTGTCGTCCACTAGTTGACGGTGGTAACGGTTGTGGTGGTGGTCGGCGGTGGATAGAGGGAGGAAAGAAAGAACGGCAAGAAAGAAGAAGAAAGATTGGTTGTTGAATCCTGCCGCCATATAATTTGTTAAAAGAAAAAAGGAATTCTTGGTTTTAATTTCTTGCGACCCTTTGCTTTAATGGCTTTATAATCCATTGGGAGTAAAGTCGTAAACGATTCTTTGGGGTTAATTAGGGTTTAAGTTTTAACTTTCAAGTGATTGGTATTGTTATTATGTGTGTTCATGAGCACAAGGACATATATATGCCCTTCATTTTACTTTCAATCTAAAATTAATTAAACAAAATAAATGACAAGATGTCATAGTATCATCTTCTATTTCAATATTTTTTTTAATTTGTTGTGGAAATCAGATATGATGGTAAACACGTAATACGATAATATAAAAAGAGATAATTGTATTTTTTTTATATAAGTTATCGATTATTTCTATAACAATTAAAGATAATAAATTCAAGTATTTATTTGTTATAATTAAAAGGTTAAAACTCATTTTTTGTTTAAATACGGTATTTTTGAAATATTATAAAAGTTAAATATGATATTTATAAATTATGATTGTAAATATGATATTTTAATGTTTAAGAAAGACATATATAAAATTATTTCTAAAAAGTGTATTCTAATTAAAAGTTAAAATTGAATCTAATTTTAACTTAACAAGTTAAAATTGGATATTAAATTTTATCAAAATAGATTATTAATATTATACTAAATAAATCGTTAGTATTATGCAATAAATTCGATTTAGATTAGTTTTTTATTTAATTTAGAAAATATTTGTTTTACTTAAAAGGTTTGGCTCATATGGAGGTATGGAGGTATATAGAAGTTAGAAAGTAGAAACTCATCCGAAATGAAAATGTTTTAATGTTTAAATAAGGCATAACTAGTTGCTAAATCTTTAAAAAGTTTCTTTTTGTGAGAATAATCTTATTAAATAAATAAATAAAACTATCTTAAATAAAATTAATTAGGTAATCTGAAATATTTAATAAACAGGCGTATCAAATTGATTAAATTAAAAAAAGTTAAATTTAATTATTAAGGTGGTTTTACAAAAAATCAATGATTAGATTATGTATGGATTTTTTTTATTTCTAATAGACTTTCTTATCTATTAAGAGACTTTATATGTGCGTATGTTTTATAATTATTTAATCATATATGTTAATACTTTTTAGCACTATAAAGATATGAAATTTAAAATTTACTTTAACCATCTTTATGTTTATACTCAGGTTGTTAAGTTAATAATATTGTGTATGTATAACGAAATTTAAACAATCTTTACTAAATAAAGAAGATGCTATGAAATAACAAAAACAATTTTCTGAGTTTTATTATAGACTTTGTAAATACGGTATGTCTAATATTGATATTAAATAACTAGGTTGATGTCCGTGTAAACACACGATCAGCTATAAGTGAAACTATAATTTTATATTGACTTTGTTCAATATATTATTGTTTTATGTGAAAGAAAAATGAGCGAACTTTGAGTATTTTCTTATAATTCAAAAGAATTTTATATTGATTTTAGTTGTTATTTAAAAGTTAGTATTTTATTATTATAAAAATTTAAAAGAAGAGATTGTCTTATAAAAATAAATAAAAGATGAATAATTAGTAAAATCTAAAAAAAATAATAGAAGAATTTTTCTTAATAAAACTATATGTAGATTTGTAATTTAATAATCAAAAAAGGAAGAGTAGTTTATTAAATTACACATCCTACGTGTATTATTTGAATTAAGTTTAATTTTATTTTTTTAAATATAAATAATACTTTAATTATCTTATATAATTTCATATTAAAATTAAATTCAAATAATTGTTATTATTTTAAAGTTAAAGTTGAGTTATAAGTTTAACTACCTAAAATCAAAATTAAATTTCAATATTTGATTAAAAAGAACGATCATGATTTAATTTTAAATAAAAAAATGACCACAATTTTATAATTAAATTGGAAAAGATTAGTCTTGAATGATTAAAGCAAGTATCACTTTTTTCTTAAATAATCTCTTATGAGTTATTAACACCAACGCTACTAAAAAATTTTAAAACTCGCGTTTATTGTTTTGGAACGGGACGACCGTTTAGTGTGTTCGCGTGCAATCATACGCTGATCTTAACCAACCCACTCACAAACCTTGAAGCTTATACATTCACTATACCGGTTTATCACACCTGGATCGCTTACGGTCGTCTTCTCCGGCTTGATCTCTGATTGGTTAGTTCTCCGCTCTCCATTTCATCATTTCCGCAACCGATTCGTGCTTTTTTGTTTCATCGTACAATCATATGTTGTAATTACTGATTATCTCATTCTTAAAACCCTAATTCTCACTCTGCTTCAGTAATTTGAGTAATACACATTACAGATCATGTAGATCGGTGTCAAGAAACGTTGTTTTGTATTACTAATTCGAACTACATCGCACATTACTCATCGAGAAATAATGTGAATACATCTTAAACTGTCGTGTATACTCTTTAAACGCTTATCAGATTGTGCTTAGGAACCACGTTGATTGAAATTGAATTCTAAACATTTAACTAAAAGCCCCAAATACTGTGAAAGTCCAATTACATATTGTTCAAGAAAAATGAGTTGAATGTTTTAACTGCGTTAGATAGATGAATGCATATATGTTGTGTAGTTTGGTGGTATTTCAGTATACCACCAACTTCTGTTGTGGCAGATATAGGTGCAATTACTCAGCATTGCCAAATCAATACAGAATTAAATAGAATATCGAGAATAAGCGGAAGTAGGAAGTTTTTATCAGTAACCCCTTGGTAACGAAAAGCTTTTAAGATAATAAAGAATTTAGGATATTATTAAGAATGAGAGATTGGATAATATTATTAATAGTGTGCATAAAAGTAGAAGGATGCTCAGTAGCTATCTATTGTTTTCCAGAAGGCTTATAACAGAAATAAGTTTAAGCTTATATTTCTTTCGAATAAGGTATTGATAGGGACTAGCTTTAGTTCTAGGCAATCTAGATTAAATATACTTAAGTCAATAGGCATTTATTATTGATGTTTAGAGCTTAACTTTATAGGCATAAATTATTGATGCTTAGAACTCAAATTAATAAAATTTATTCTTTTGCATTTCAGAAGAACTCTTGGTGGGGTGAAGATATTTTCAGGAGTGCAGTCCCATCCTGCAGCGCAAGAGGAAGAAGCTCAAGCCGAGTCCAACAACATGAAGCTAGCTGGAAAATTAGATGATCTTATAGCTGAAAATCCATATCCAATAACATTGTCTGCTAATAATTATGATGGAAGAAGTGAAGGATTTGGGAGTAAAAATGACAGATATGGAGCCTTGATTACGAAGAATGGCCTAACTGCTGTAAATAAGCACATTGACGTTCATGAAGAAGAAGGATATATTACCATTCCTAACAGTACCCCCCTTGCTATAAATTTATTTTATTACTTTATTTTGCTGTATCAAGTAATTGTCTCTACATAAAGATGGTTCTTTTCATGGAGCACACACTTTGACATTAACAAACTTGATCACTTATTTGTACATACTACATAAGTTCTCTCTGTCTAGATTTTCTTGTTGGCTGTGTTTCATAATTTGAAGTGGAACATTGCTTGTATAATGCGTTGACTGAAAAAGTGAAGTGAATAAAAGTAGTAATGTTTAAATGACTATTAATTTGTTATCAGTTATTTAATATCTACTTATGGATATTAGATACTCATAATATGAATCATTCATTGTTGACCTATGCTTTTGTAGAGGAGCTTCCTGGTATGTGGATAGAAGAATCAGATATGCTTCAGTTTAAGTCCTTAGACCGCCCCTTTGTTTTTCCAGGTAGTTATATTGGGTAACTCATTCAGTCTGTATGGGGCCTTCTTATTTTATTTTTCTTTTTACAGTGTACATGTATCTTCTTTTCTGTTTTGTGGTAAAACCTTATATTTTTTAAAACTCAGGTGAACAAATTCACGTCCTGGCATGCTTATCTGCTTGCAAGCAGGAAGAATACGGAAGACAGACAGAAGAATTGTTGAAAAGATTTAAAAATTCTCATTTTTTTGCTCGAATTTCTGAGGCAGATGAAGCTCTTTGGTCAAGAAGGAAATCCCAAGAAGAAGCTCAAGGATTAAAAGCAGCAATGGAAGGAAAATTTATTCCAATAGAATCCTGTAATGATGACATGTCAGTTGATAGAGGAAGTCTTGAAGCTAGCACCTCCGGTGGAGTTGCTAAAAATGATGTCAAGTGTAGCCTACTTGCTAATGGCGACATAGTGGTATGTTTCATAAAAATATTTATTAGTTATAACATCATTATTCATATTCATTCATATATTCATTATTTGTGTTCTGTATTCGTGTTTGGAAAGGATGCAGGTGCTTTTACAGGTAAGTATTGGTGTGGACTTTTTAGAAGATCCAGTCTTGGAAATTCTTCAGTTTGAAAAATATGAAAACTCTGGTTACTCAGAAGAAGACCCGTACGGAGATCTCTTGAAATGGTTACTTCCCGTACACAATTCTGTATCTCCACCTCGTTTGTTATCACCTTCAGAAACGAGTCCTGTTTCAAGTGCTCGTGGCTCATTGACAAAACCAAACTCCCCAAGCTCATTTGGCTCCCAAAATTATTTGTTAGGTCAGTTTAGAAGTCATTCAATGACATCAATTTCATCAAAAAATGTACTTTCTTCTTCTTCTTCTTCTAGTCTTTCAACCTCTAGTTCTGGAAGTGAAAGAAGTGGTGAAGGACTTTTATCTTTCCGAGGCGTGCCACTGGAGCCAGAACGGTTTTCAGTTCGTTGTGGACTGGAAGGAATGTACGTTCCTGGTAGAAGATGGAGGAGGAATATTGAAATTATACAACCTTTACAGATTCATTGCTTTGCTGTCGACTGCAATACAGATGATCTTCTTTGTGTTCAAATAAAGGTCCGAACTTGTATAATCTATTGCGGACAATAAATATACTAGTTTTTCACTAATTATTTCGTTAACTCATGATTATGTAGAATGTTTCTCCAGTACATGCACCAGATATTGTTATATACTTGGATGCTATAACAGTTATATTTGAGGAAGCTTCGAAAGGCGGACCCCCTCTGTCTTTACCAATTGCGTGTGTCGAAACTGGCAATTACGATGGCTTGCCAGATCTACCCCTCAGGTGACCCCCTCCTCAAATTTCTATCTTTTTTTGGTTATGATTATTGTTACGAAGGGTATATTTTATACATCTGTAACCAAAAGTCAACCATGTTCCTTCACAGGAAAGGTGAGGAACACTCATTCATTCTTAAACCAGCAACACCACTTTGGAGTTGTAATGCTCAAGGGGAGAGAAGTGCTCAATCGAGAGCCATCTTCTCCAATTTAGATCGTGGTGTCTCACCTACTTGTAAATATGCAGTTATTGTATCATGTCGATGCAACTATACTGGTAACTATATTACCTACATCTCTCAAATTCTTGATGTTCATTATAGAGTTGGTTATCTGATTTTGCAGCTTTTGAACTCATAATGATAATTTTTTAGATCTCCTTTTTATTGCTAATAATAATGTTAAGAAATATAGTGTTTGGAATTTCATATGATAAACTTGTAAAACAAATTATTTAGAAATAATTTGTCACTTATTATAGTTGATGAAAAATAAACTTCTCATACTTAAAAATGGTTTGTATTATTTCATCTATTAAATCCTTATAATCAGAATTTGCCAAACAACTGACTAACTAATTATTAGTTTATTATGTCTTTTAAACAATAGACATGGCTAGACACTATCTTCTGTAGCGTGTTTAAATACAAGTACAACCAATGATGTGATTGCAAATATTGATATACATAATCAAATTCAAAATGCACATCGAAACACATCCTAATAGTTTGGTTGTTTTGTCCTTTCCAATTAGAAAGTTGTGTATACACACCTTGTAAGATACATTATGTTCATGCAGAATCTAGGTTGTTATTCAAGCAGCCAACAAACTGGCGACCACATATCCAAAAGGACATTTTGGTCTCCGTTTCATCTCAAATGTCCAGAAAAACTCTTGGGCCAGATGACAAAATCCCTAGCTTACCTATTCAGGTTTCTATCTGGAACATCTATACTAGAGGTGGTAATTTGAACGGGTCAAAATGGGTTTAATCTAAAGTGGGTAAATTTTTATAACAAGTCAAAGTGACTTGTGCCGACCGCAATCATTTTTTTTCTTTTTGCCCATACTTTCCATAAAGTTCACAAGCGGTTAAGAAATCAATACTTTTTTCATGGTCATCTAATTTTTGAAATAAGACAATTTAGGAGGTTTATTGAATACAATTTGTGCGATTTTATATCCACTTGACCCATTTAATCCATTTCGATTGTAACCTTTTTTGAAAATGTACTCATATGACCCTTTAGAGGCAAAGCATTACCCAAATCAACCCATTTTCCCATAAATGAATCAAAATTTCCACTCTTAATATTTACAAATGATTATGATGAAACTGAATTAGCATGCACAAAAGCTCAAATTATTCAATATAATCCATTTATGGTCAGGTGGTAACGCTTGAGGCTTCGAATGTGACAAATGAGGATCTAACATTAACATTGCTTGCCCCACCTTCACTTACTTATCCGTCTGTGGTATCTTTAACTTGTTCGCCTCCATCGCCCATGAGCCCATTTGATGATAGGAACACTGATGTACTTCAAAGAAATGATCTGGGCCATATATCTGGCTCTTTTAATGAAAAAATGATTGCCATTTCTGATGTACTTCCAAGAAGTGATCTGGGCAATACACATATGTGGTTGAAGAGTAGAGTGCCTCTAGGGTAAGGCTAGTCTTTTTTTCCATAATTATGGTTAAAAATTAAGTAACTTACACCATTTGATTAAATGTAGGTGTGTTCCTTCGCGATCCAGAGTTACTGTAAAGCTTGAGCTGCTTCCACTTACTGATGGCATAATTACTCTAGACTCCTTACAGATTAATGTTGAGAAAGGTAAATAGTCATTCTCTTATGTACTTTATAGCCTTGTGCTCATGCTGAGCCTGTCCTATAGAGATGGCTTAATGGGCAAGGCGGGCGGGTTAAATAACGGGTACTTTTGTTGCCACTCAGGAATTGGGTTGGTTGACCCAAATCACTTTCTGCTTAAAAGTACCTAATCTTTATCTTTATTAATGTTTGTGTGTCAAACTGATTACAAAGCTGTATCTTTTTGATAAATCCTCTAATTGTTTGAAAACTGAAAAAAAGAAGATTAGGAGGTTCTATGTTATAAAAAAATGTGATTTGGGCAGCTTTTGTTACGTTTGACATTTGACCCATTACGATTACAACATAACCCAAGACCCATTCATAAGTAAATTAGTAGAAAATGCTGTTAAAACTATTTTTTAAACATTTAAAATGTCATCCAAGCAGTTAAAAATTCCGTGGGAAGGATCATAACTGGGTTTGGGTACACCAAGACTTACCTCTCATTTGATTCAAGATTGTAGTAGCATTTTTAACTTGCTTTCAAGTAAACCATTGTTTTCTTGAAACACATAAAAATTGTTTATGATATTAAAAGATCTTTTTGAATTGTGCCACAGCAGGTCTATCCTATACCCCTGAGACCCCCCTAAAGATAAATGGAATGTCTAGCATACATATCGCATAGCGGAGCCATCTAAGTTAGCTTCTTACAGATGTATCGCATCCCTTTCTCATGTGTATGCGGTTTGGTGGACTTAGCTGTGTGGAAGTGAAATTGAAAACTTTTTTTTTTGTTGTGTGTCGGTTTATTTATGCTTACACCCGGTTTATAAGCCACAATTATGAGTAAAAGTTTGTTTGGTTTGAATGTGATTTTAGTAGCCAGAGAATCCATATATGTTGTGTTAGTCTAAGAAAATATAGATTGCACAACTAGGTGAATTGGTACTCTCATACTAACACTTTTTGTGTACAAAGTGTTATCCAAACTATAGATGTAACACATCGCCCAAGAGATGACAGGTCCGGATATGGGACATTTGTAGTCTTAGCTGAAATGGTCAGATGGTTTAGGGTTGTGCAATGAAACCGAAAAATCAAATCGTTTAGAAAAACTTTTGGTTTAGTTGTGTTTGTAATAACCGAAAAAACCACAAACTGAATCGGGTTTTTTAGTACACAAAAACGATGTTGATTTATGTTACCTTTATATTCAATTCATCTATGTTATTTATAATCTTTATAAAAAAGAATCAAATGAGGTGTCAACAAAGTACATAGATAGCATGCCTCTTTTTTTTTAACCTAAATGTACCATACAAAAGCATTTTGATAACAAAACTACAAAGAACATTTACTCCTATTCAAAGGCATTTACTAAACAAATAATTAAATGTTGAATGATTTAGTCATCTGAAATTTTTGAATGAAGTAAATTACATATCTAACAAACTATTTGATAAGAATTCTGAATAAATCTAAATGACGAAATATTATCATACTAACCTTCATATCTTCTAATATATATAAAAGACTAATTTGAATTAATTCTATTAGATAATCTCACCCGTTCATTTTAATCAATTTAAATCTCAACCATCCATTTGTATCAAAATTAAAATCTGATTTTGACTTTTTACAGGTCAAAGTTATGAAAAAGAAACAAGATAAAAAATCTTCATTATCTTCAAAATTCAAAGAATCAATTAATAAAAAAAATTACGGTAAAAATCCTCAAATTTTGACTATAAACATATCTAAAACTCTAATTTGTATAACACTAATTTTTAATGCACGTTATTTAGACAATATTATCTAGAAATTTTATACCGATAATATATCTTTTATAAAACCACCATAACTTATTTCCATGATTTTCTTATTTCATATCCTTTCCTAATCTTAGATTATACGATTTTATCAATATCCTTACTTTCGAGTACTAGATATTTTTTTATAAATAATATACTCATAATTTCATTTCCCGACCTATATTTACACACACATAATACATTCAAGGAGCCTTATTTTTCTCTTATAATATTTTATCACCTTTAGTATCTTATTTTTTCATCATGGCCTTAAAAATAAACTACAATTCCATTTATTAAAATTGATGACAAGAATAGTGATTTAGTTTCAAAGTTAAGACATTTTACTTTAGAGATCGTATTACTCTAATAGTAGTATGTCAACAATGTCATTGATATGATATTCATGGATGAGGTTTCATTCATGATGGTTTTAAATTTTTTATATTTCAACATGTAATTGATAAAAAGATCACATTTGATTTTGCATCTGGTTTGTATTTACACTTACAATTCAATTAATATAAAGTTGTTATGGTTTTAACATATCTCATTTTTTAAAGATTGATTAATGTAAATATGATCAACTATGTCATATATGGTGGTCACATGACAATATAAAAGTTGCAACATCGGGAGAGACATGTTCTTAACTTTAAGCTCTAAGATGACAAGTACGTAAATTTATTTAATTACTCATTATATATGATCTGAATACATACAAAGAATTATTTATTTTCTTAACTAAGTGTCCTATTTTATATAACCTTAAAATTTTTAAATATTCGTAATATTAACTTATTTTCAAATTATTTGTTTACACATAAGAATTAAGTATGTCATGTGTATTGTGGGATTATTATGCAATAAAGTTGTATAAATATATCTCTTCTCTTATAATTAATAAAAGACTAACATTAATATATTATTATTTTTGTGTCAAATAATTGATCTTATCCGTGTAGTACACAGGCATTAGGCTAGTTGATTAATGATTGAATAAGCTATGATTACCCAGGTCATATGGGTTCAATAAGTGTGGGTTAAGTAGGGTTATGTGCAACATTTTTTTTTAAATGATCGACTAATTATAAATTACTAATAAGCACCAAATAGTAGCGTGTGTCAAACCTATAACGAGCTCCTTGTGCTCGTCCTTTAATCTGAAACGTTTGTGATATGCCCATACTCATTTTCAAGGTTCCATTAATTAACATAACAAGCTTTTTCTTTTGTCTTTTTAATTAATGTATGCAATTGAAATTACAGTGTGAGTTCTGTTGACGTTATTACTGTAGGTTGTTAGTGATGTTAAGATGGTTACGTGACTGTTAGTAATGATAATTATTATTACAGATTTGGTAACAGGCTAATTCTTGTGATCCTATATAATTAAGCTCCTATTGAACAGTCTATAGCCTAGATTAAGATTTGGTTTCTAAATCGGTTCTATTCGATTTGAATGATCCCTCCCCGAGTCCTCACCAAGAAGACCCGAATGATATACCCATAGTCCATAGACCATAGTTATAGTATAGGAGTATAAGTAGGGGTGAGCATGGTACCCGGTAGACCAGAAAAAACTGATAAACCGGACTGCAATGGACCGAGACCGGTCTGGACCGGGCCTGGTCGGTCCGGTCTTCAGTCCTTGTTTCTTTATAGATTTCGGGTTTCGGTCCGGCCGGTTTTGTTTGATAAAACATATAAAACAACTAAAAGACCGAAAAAATCGACAAACCGAGCCGGACCGGACCGAGACCGTTCCAGACCGGGACTAGTCGGTCCGGTCTTCGGTTCTAGTTTTCTATACATTTTGGGTTTCGGTCCGGTCCGGTCTGGTTCGGTTTTGAACTGAACTCACCCATAAGTATAAGACTGGTCAAAAGCCCAAATCTACAATCTTAAAGTCAATGGAAAAGTGGGCAGCTAATCCCCATCAAGAACATCTTTTCAAAAGAACCTGTGATTACCCTTTAAATGACCAAGAACAAATTTGAAAAGTGTACACATACGTGTGTTAAAAGCGAATTTATGTTAATTGCATAATTATTGATAAATGGTTTTAAGATGTGTTTAAGCAAATTGTTAAGGTAACATATATCAAAATTTGTCAAAAATAAAAAGCGTGTAAATTTTTGTATCAAGAAATTGTTATAAAATTCTAATTTGTTATCAAAGAAATTATAAATTTCAATTTTAAATAAAAAATATCGTAATTTTCAATTTGTTGTTAAAAAGAGTATGAACGGGGTTGACTCCAAAGGTGCTACCGCATGTTAAAAAATCAAAGTTATCAAGTGAAATTTCTCTTTTTATAATTAATTGACATTTATAGTTATTTCTTGACAAAAAAATACATGTTACCTTTATTGACAAATTTTAATATTTAAGGTGTTTTTCTCGACAATTTGCCCTACAAATAATATTAATTCGTTGGCTGCTTTAGAACATTCAACATTACTAATTATGTGTGACTAAAGTATAACGTTTTCGTCATAAAAATTTACAAGCTCGAGTTTGATGTTAGTTCATATGAACGTTCGATTATTTTTTGAATGTTTAAACTTTGCAGATCATAACAATTTTTACGTCATATATATTAATCTTTTTAACCCAACTAGTCCAATTATGTGCTAATTCCATATAATAAAAACTATATAACCTTTTATGTTCATTTGTTTTTGGAAGAATCAGTATTTAATTAAGACATATTTTTATAGAACTTTGACTTTAGTTTGGAGAAGGAGTTCTTTTGTCAATTAGGTTGAAATATGATGGATCATGCATTAATCAAGTGATCGCTGACTTTCTTAGATCAATTAATTATGATGACTAATTTTCAAAATAATAATATTATCTACTTATTTATATTTCTTTTTTGTATGAATTTGTAATTTGATAGAACCCATGCTACAATATTGAGTGAACATTATGTTTGATTGTAACTATATTATGATAGTTAGATGTGAAGAAAGGAGCTTTGAATTAATGATATCAAGCTGTGATTAAAGTGTCAAATTTTTTTTAATATTAAGTGTTCAAGTCATGTTATGGCCATATATAAATCAAGAACTTTTGTATATATTTTCTGAGTTTATGCTATAAAGTTCTAAAATAATATAATATCAAGTAACAAAAGCCAAAAACTATATGAAATATGAAAGGGACACACATAAGTTGTAATTAATTATAATTTAATTAATTTATTAACATAATATGATGAATATAATGAGTGAACATAACTTTTTTTTGGAATTTGGTTTTTCTACAAGTTTTATCATTCGCCTATCCGTGACTTATCGTATACGAAAGTTAGGCCCTAGCTTTTGCAAAGTATTATTATTATTATTTTGTTTTTGTTTTTTTGTAATAGAAAATGACAAAAGTGAAAGAGATTTCGATGATTATTATGTAGTAATTTAATTTAATTGTTATATTGTACCACTTTTGAACTCGGGCTTAGCAGCATGTATTGGTTTGAGAATTCCTGATATATTCATCTTACGATATGTTAATGGTTTCGTTGTAATTCATCCGTTACGATGCCCGTGCCAGACGACAACAAGGGAAGCACGAGAGGGTTTAGTGGAGTTCATGCGTCATACGAGCGTAAAGGATGATGGTAGATGACGAGACTCGTAATAGAGTTATTACGTGCTCTATAATATCAGCAACTGGTGACAAAACATTTATTTTTATTTAATTTTTCTACTCTCGTCTTAACAAATGATCTTATGTTTGATTTATGTTATTTGGTTACAAACACGTCCTGAACCAATCAATGAGGTGTATACATTTGTGGAATAAAAAACTCTTCTTTTATTTTGGATCCAAGCTCCTTATTATTATAAAACAAATGAAAAAAATAAGTTTTTTTTTATATAATTTCAAAACATGTAATAATCTTTCTCAATGACAAATTAATATAAATGACAAAATTTGTTAAAAAGATGAAGTCTAGTTTTTCAGGTCAAGAATAGATAATTAATTTTGTTTTAAAATAAAAGGACGGTATGATAATGTGATGATCATTTAAGAATGACATTGCAATCAAGAGAGGTTCTAACTCATCTGACAAGATCTTCCTACTCACTAGCAGTGGCGAATCTAGAATATAATTTTACTGGCATCCAATTCATCAACGTTATATCATCATATGGTTAGTCGAATTTGTTGATGGGTCAGTTTTGTACTCTTTGTTTTTTACAAATCGGGTCCACAATTGATAATCGAAACTTCAAACATATATAAGTACTATTAAAAAATGTAACATGATTTTGCAATTACATTTTAAAACATAAAGATAATACCTAATAACAAAAATCACAACTCGCAAGTCTATAATTACATGATTGTTATTATAACACTAGTCAATTAAAAATAATTAAAATCACAAAGATGAAAACTTTACAAGCTTACTACTTACTAGCTATAAAAAAGATTTATAACACATAAAATGTACAAATTTAGACAAATTCTTACATAAAATTATAAAGCAAGAATAGAATATTGAAAACTCTTGTTGATATTTGATTTCATAAAACTCTAAATTTTTTAAAGTTAGTGGGGTCCACTCACCCCCTAAATTTGGTGTAGAATTTTCTCTGCTCATTAGATCAAAATAAGTGTTAAAATCAGTTGAAGTGTCAAGAAAAAACTAGTATATTTCACATGTTATTTTTTAAGCGTATAATATAATAGCAAAAAATAGAACTTTTCTCCTATCAATATATTCTTTTTCTATAGCATTATCTATTTTCAAATCAAGTAGAATATGTTAAAAAAATAAAAATCTTACTAATAAAACATATCTAAATGCGAAGTTATGCAATAGATTAGTTGCAACCAGATGCACTCTTATGGTCCTTCAAAAGTCAATCACATGTAGAATCACCGCACGTAGTCGGTTATACAACAAATCTTCAAATAGTGATGAAGAAATTGGGAACATCAAATCCACATCTTATTTGATATTTGATTAGACATTTTTATTCATATTAAAAAGACAGATTTTATTATAATTGATTATATGGTCCTTTTGTTTGATTTTGATGCTTGTTTAAGCTTTCATATGATCTTCCAAAATAAATTTTTTCTCAGATATCTATTTTTAGATATAATCTTGAAGTAAGTTGATTATGTTGTCCATTTGTTTGATTTTGATGCTTGATTAAGCTTTCATATGATTTTCCCAAATTAAGTTTTATATATCTAGTTTTAGATGTAATTTTGAGGTAAGAGTCGGTTATAGGTGGTACATATAGAGATGGCATTATATATTTTGTTATTTTTAATATATATAAAAAGAAAAAATTATGATATTAATTTATAAGTTTTTCTATTAATTATTCTCTTTTATTGTCTTAAAATGCTTATAAATGAGTTGTTATTTCAAATTTCATTTTTAGACGATTTCATTAAATATCTTTATAAAGAAATTTATTCAAATGTCATTCTTAGGTGATTTCATTGTTAACACATAAACCAATTTGATTAAATTAAAAATAAATAATTTGACTACAAAGAGAAAATGTTAATATGGCAAAAAAATAATTGATGACGTGAAAATTTGACATGACCCTTGATCAATTCAAATGTTAACTAACTATACGATTAATTTGCTAATATGAAGTCAAACATTACACTTATATAACTATATTTAAAATAAATTTATCTTTAACATTAAAAAAATTATAGATTATAAAATTTTATATAAAATTTTCCAATATTATATTCTCTTCGATTTTACACCCGTATTGTTTAATAAGATGTTGACTAGATCAGAACTAAAGGAAAACGATTATTCTGAATGTTTTTAAAAATTTTGTTTCTTTTAAATTTAACACTCATATTGTTATTTTTTTTCTAAAATCTAATTTCTTTTAAGTAAAAAGTTACACTAAACATAATATGATTATTATTTGCACATGATTATCTAACTATAGCAACATCAATAATGCATGAGTAACCCAACATCATGACCATAAATTTGTGTACGATTGTGGTTGTTTTTCAAAGGTTTTACCGCACGTTCGCGCGTGTATAGTTCAAAAGTGTTTATAGTAGAAGTAGCAACAACGTCGTGGATATCGGTGACTGTGGTAGTCAACGGTGATGTAAAACTAAGAGAGAAAATCAATGTAAAACATATTTAAATATTTAAATCTTTTTGTGTGTGTACGTGTATGTGTGTCGACGTCCTCATAATAATTTTGGTTGTTGAACACGCACACATATATAATGTAGTGGTTGTTTATTTAGGAATCAAAATTATTACTAGAACTGCGAGAACAAATTTGAGTCATCCATTAATTTTTTTATTAGTTTTTTTTATACAGCTATGTAAGCTCCAAAATGATTTTCTAACTCTATGCAACATTACTACTGCGATACCACCACCTATTACAATGACCGCCACTAGCGACAGCATCACCGTTGCCCGTTGTTACTGACACTTAAGGCGATGATTACTGTATGTTGTACATGTGCAAAATTTCTAAAGTGTGAAGTACTTAAAAGAATGATCATATTTTTCGCTTATATATGTATACTTTGTGTTGGTTTTTATTAGTTTCCACATGTACAATTTTTAATGTGTGATCCTATTGTAGGCTTGCACATTTGCACAAAAACCGAACCACTAAAGGATGAAAAACTGAAAACTTGATCATTTTAAAATCAAAACCAAACAGTTATAGTAATCCAAACTTTTAAAATTTTGATATTAGTTTTAAAACTGAATAGTTACGGTTATAAACATGTAAACAACAGAACAACTCTTACGTCAAAGATATATAAAAGTTTCTTAACAACTAAACCTTAAATTTCATAAACTAAATAATCAAATATATAACAAAACATTAACCATCATGACTGTTTTTATAATTGGAGGCATATTTTTTATTATAATAAAAGAAAATAAATAAAGTGAAGCAGTACGATATATAAACAATTGTTCCTCGTTTAACATTCAATAATTAATTAAGTAATTGTTGTTTTTCCTTTGGTAGGTTGTAATATATTCGTTTCTTGATTTTTTTTTCTCTTTCTTTTATTTTTTAATTTCTCAAATCGATCCTTTGGAAATAATTAAAAATGGAGCATGAACATGACCCAAGCAGCAATCGCAATAGCACGCATGCACTAAAAGTCTTCATGGACCATCCATCCATGCTGCTTGCTTGCTTCTTTCTTTCTTTTTTTTCCTTCTCTTTTTTAAGAAAATAATATATCAACATAAATTCACATAACAATTATCTTGTGTACGTTATATGTTTTTGACTCATTGTTTTTTCTATATATTTATATTGACTATGGCTTAAATATGAAAAACACTCAAACCTGCAACCATGGCATGCCAAGCTTGCTAGGTTATGAATATGGGAGTTCAATGAGTTCACTTACTTCGAATATTATATTAGCGTCATATCACATTCTTTTTCCTTTCCAAAAGTAAAATATAGTAACTTAAACTAACCAAAATTTGTACCCACTTTTTTAATTATATATATATATGTGTGTGTGTGTGTGTAAGAGAGAGAAATAGAGAGGAGAGAGATAGAGAGAAGAGGTTGGTTTTGCGATGAGTGTGAGGAACCGAAGGCCTCACCCGATTGGCTTTTCATGGGAGGTTAATAGTGTGAAACTTGAACCTAGGCAGGCCGAAGGCATACGTGATGGAGAACCCAAAGCTGGTAGTATGCTTGGTCTTATTGCCTCCCAAATAAGGTTACTGGGTATTAATTATTTGTTACTTGTGTAAGATTTGGTATTAAGTAAAGGTTATCTTTGTTGTTATAGAAAATGTTCCACATATATATCTTACTTGATTCGAATATTTTGATATCTTGACAGACATCTTGGCACTGTTTATTAGCAAAAAAGAAAAAAAATGTTTCACCTATTTAAATAGTTTCTTAACACTTTTACAATATATAGTTGTTTCATGTTTCTTAAGGTCAACTGTTCACCCACCGGAAATCTGAAGCAAAATTTTAAATATAAAATAAAAGAAACTTAAGTTACAAGAAGCATGGAAATTGGAGTTTGAGATGAAAAACGTAAATCGGGTATTCGAACATATACAAATTTTAAATTCCTAGATCGGTATTATAAAGTATAAACCGAATAACCGAATTCATCACCTGAATGGCTTCCACTCCTTCGCTCCGCTCACTACACACAACCACATGTCCACAATAAAAATATGACTATTAGTTTAGTTTTATAAAACGCACTTTTTGAATATTGTATGATTGTAATAATTAAAGTGGATATAATGTTTATACGAGTTCTCATGATAGCGAGGGTATACCATATTTAAGTATTTCAATCATTTTTCTATATACCCGTTTTGGTTTCGTCATGGTCCCGTCCATGCCGCCATGACATGGTCTAAGGCTTAACTTATGCAAATGCCTAATTTTACACTCCTTTACCCGTTATAAACCGTGTTTTTCTAGACGTGTTAAAGGTACTGATCAGTCATATAAGCTAAATATATATAGTTATTTAGTTATAAAGATGGTTGGATTTATAGAAAACAAAGAAAAAGATTAATGAACTACGTCAAAATCCTATAATTATTTCTTTTTTTATTTTTGTCTATATAATTTTATATACATAATTATAATTTTTAAGAAATAAGTCGTCGTCACATTTCATATTATTTAGAACCTTGACTTCAATAATACAAGTCATATAATGGTGACTCGTTTTTATTTCATTTTCACATCTTCATAATTTAACATAAGAAACATTCATTCTTATAACATTTATAAACTGTTTTCACATCTTTTATCTTTTATTTTCTCAGAATTTCTCTCTTTCTTTATCACTGTCATCTCTTATTCTCTAATTTGCGACAACTAGATATTTTAAATGTATGCTTGAAGTACCACATTTCACATCAACGGTACCAATGACATACATCAAACATACCTCTAAGGCCTACTTATATCATGTAGATAAAAGTGTTTTAGTTATACAAGAAACACATATAATAAGTTACAAACTCGTTTTTCCGAAAAAAGAAAATAAGGGGGTGTTTGGGCAAGCTTATTTTTTTTTGCTTAAGTTTTTTTTAGCTTTTTAGCTTTTTAGCTTTTTTACTTATAAGCTTATAAGTTAAAAAAGTGTTTGGATTAGCTTTTAGAGGAGAAAATAAGGAAAAGATGTTAAATGACTAAAAATGGTATACTTAAGATATGAAAAAGTTGATTCAAGGTTATAAGAAAAGGTATAATGGTAAATGTATAAAGATAAGCTTGTGGGAAGAAAATAAGTTGATTCAAGTTGGCTTATCAAAAGAGGCTTATTTTACCCAAAAATAAGCTCATAAGCTTAAGTTCTTAAGCTAACTCAAACACATAATACTTAATAAACCCAAAATTTAAGTAAACCCAAAAAATAAGCTAAAACAAACACCCCTAAATTATGTTTCTAAAAACTGAAAAATAAAAATTAATTAATTCAATATTTCGCTTAAATATGTTTACCAAATTACTAGACGCAACTCATACTGCGCATGATATAGCATATGACGTCGTCACCCGACACGTCACCAAGACAAGTTTACCGATAATATTATTTTTAGGCTTTATTTTCTCTCCTGCCCACATGAGTATTCCCACTCCTTCTCACGAAACTGACCGATATCCGTCTCTGCCTATGTGCTTTTCCAATTAACTCCCTAGCCACCATTTGCCATTTGCCATTTGCTGGCTCAACCAAGGGTATAGTTGGAATTTGATATGGCAATTCGCGGGCAAAATAAAATACTCGTAGCTTTTTATTAATTTTTTAGTTCAACACATAATTATCAGCACTAATAATATATAATATGATACTTATAAAATAAGTTTCTAATCTGTTACTATATACAATAATATAATAAATAATAAATAAATGTTTAAGCTAATTAATTATTCTATATTATTTATGTAATGACAAACTGACACCTGTAATTGTGTAACATGTTCACAAAGAGCTTAAACTATGAATTGAGTTTGCTTATGATACAAGTTAAATGGATTAGATTACAATATTTCTAAAATAAATGGAAGTCCTTAACCTACAACTATACTAGTCTTTCGGTGTTCATTCTACATTACATTTTACATCACATTAAATTATAAGATCCAGTTAAATTCTTATATCCCACAAAACATAAAAAGTAGATATTTATTGAATTATATGACATTGAATTTTGCATTTAATCTTCCAACAAAAAGAATTTTATAAACTTTAGAAGTGTGATAGTTGTAATACCTGTTATATATTTTGGGTGTACTTTCCAATTTCACTATACATGGTTGTTAAATATACATATCCCAAATACTTTGTCAGTTTGTAAAATTGAAATTGATTATCAATAATAATGATAATGATAATATAACAACAATATTTGATCAAAAAGCTTTGGAGTTTAAGGATTACCATGCTAACAAATAAAAGTCAAGACCAACTCCTAGTGGGTTGGTAACCAAAAAACCCCAAAGAAAACTTGCTCTTTTGTTCCTATTTTTCGTCCAACAAAGGAAGAAATACTGAACTTACAAGAAAACATTATCTTGTAAGATGATTGATTCCTAAGCTGACTCATTTGCATAAATTAACTTACTTATCTGGGACCAAATCGTCCAGATTAGAATTCGGTTAAACCTATAAAAACTTGACGTGAAATCGCAATTTTTGAACGAAACCGGGTAGCATGGGGTTTTAGCCACAAAATTGCTTTCTTCTAAATAAAACCACCATTGAACAAGAGAATAACAAATGGTTGAGAGTCTCCACTTCTAGATGACAAAAAAGATAATTACTAACTTGTACTTCACCCTTTGCGATGAGATATGCGCGCACTACATGGCAGAGCATTTTGGAGAGCTCTTCACAAACAGATGTTTACCTTGGACGGAACCCATGGTTCCATCTCTCCAACGTGCTTATTTTTTAAGCCAGCAAAGTCGTTTTACGAATCAAGGCCGATAGCTTCTAAACTGTAAAATTCCCATCAAGTCACAACGAGCGTGACCATGAGTCTTGTTTTGTAAACAATGAACAATGTAGACTATTTTATCTCTACCTGAGATACATATTTACTCACACTCACGTCCAGCGACCATAATCTTATATTATCTGTCTATAGTAAAAATACAACTGTTATTATTATTGTTATCATTAGCACACAACAGAATCACAAAAATAATTATATAATCAAATGATGTTGTCTTATAAAACAAATAATCATTTGCCTTTAAAATAAAAGTTCTCTTTTCTTTCTCATACTAGATGTATGTCTAGATATTGTTTTGTTTTCAAACACAAGTTCCTATTCTATAGTTTTCACACATTGACAAGAATTATTATTGTGATTTGTATATAATAATATTTTATCATAAATAATAATTATAACAATTTATATGTTTATGATCTAATTGTTAACTATTTCTATTTATATGTTTGAGGGTATAATAATTCAATTAGAATATTTTTATTATGTATGATAAAATATATTTAAGGACGGGTATAATTATTTCAGACGATTAATCGCATCAATTTATTAAAGTTTTCTACCATAAAAAAGTTATAATAAAAGAAACTAAAGTCAATGTATTATATAAACATAAATAAAGAAAAAACTTGTAATTAGATTATGTTAAAACAAAATAATTATAAACATAAATAAAGAAAAAACTTGTAATTATATATGGTGAGTCGGGATCTTTTGAGTCGGTCAATTATAAGAAAGGGTCGATTTGGGAGAGTCGGTGTAGAGTGTCAAGAGTTGTATAATGTGTTGAGTCAAGTGTCAATAGATCAAAACAGAAAAGATCAAGTAATATGGAACATGAACAACGAGGACAAATATTCGGTGAAGCACATCAGGAGCAGCTTGGAAAACAATAGAAGACAAACATTACAGAGTCACGCAGCAACAGAATGGTCCAGCCTAATTCCAAAGAAGATCAATATCTTCGTTTGGAGAGTTTTCAGAGAAAGAATTCCGGTTTTACTAAATCTTCGAGATAGAGAAATTGATACTCCATCGAACTTGTGTCCGAGATGTAATGAAGAGGTGGAAGATACAAATCATGCAATTCTCAAATGTAGCAAAGTTAAAGCAATCTGGAAGGAATTTTACAAGTGGTGGGGATTAGAGTTCAAAGAAGACGTAAATTTGAAAGAACTGTGCAGCAGGAAAATAAATTCATGGTCAAAGAATCAATGCGAGTTATGGAGTGCAGCAGCAAAAATGGTGGCTTACGGGATCTGGAAAAACAGAAACAAAATTGTATTTAAAGGTAATGGTCAGCGTTTTATCAGAATAATTTTGGAAGTTCAGGTGACATTGTTTCAAAGACTAAAGAAAGCAGTAAAAAAACAGTTTGGAACCAAATGGGAAGACTGGATATTACAACCAGATTCGATACACAGGAAACCTTAATTATTTAGTTTTGTTCGAAAGCAGTATGTATGGATGTAGCGAT
This sequence comes from Pulicaria dysenterica, assembly GCA_947179395.2. NCBI lineage: Eukaryota > Viridiplantae > Streptophyta > Magnoliopsida > Asterales > Asteraceae > Pulicaria > Pulicaria dysenterica. Next base: position 5,299,989 of record OX359289.1, on the reverse strand, counting down.
AGTATTTGATAGCAGGAAGTAATGTAATTGTTTTGCTATAACAGTGCACTGTAAGGACAAGGGAGGGTCTATTTCTTGTAGAGTCCTCCGTGTTGTTTTGGTCTTATAATAATATTTACCTTTCAAAAAAAATAATTGACAGCACCGTCGTTAATTTTTCCATTTTAATATTGGGCTATATATTAAAGCTTTTTAAGACCATCACCATCAAACCCTCTCAACCCATTGTTATATCAGTATCCATATCATTTCTTATCATAAACCTTCTCTAAATCACAAACCTCCACATTCAACCCACATATATCTACATTAAATATTAGTAAAAAATATGTATTAATTAAAAGAGAGAGAAAGGGAGAAAAATAAGAAAAAAAAATAGAACCAACAACTAGCTTGGGAACCAATCAGAACAACCAACCAGTGCTAGTAAACCCCTCGCTACGGATGGTCTAAGTAAGAAACTAAGAACCACATTCGTGTCATGTTCTCTTATAGGATTCACTAATTTTTATTACCAAAGTAAAAGGAGTGTTAAATAAACTTTTATAAATTTCACAACACACACACCAATTTTACTTATAGATTTATACTTTTATTTCCTACAAAACTTATATTTACAACTTTTATCACAGAAATACTAGTCCTTTGTTAGTGTTTAATGAATAAAATAACTATTTTATTTAATAAATTGGATGTGGATATTTACAAAATTTCCTTTTCTCATGGTGGCTTTGAACAAGTCAGTCCTTTTGTGAGATTTCAAATCTTTTTTGAGTACTAGACATAGCTAGGTGGTAACTAGTGGTGGGTGCTTTTGTACTCAACATTATATCCGATACAGCTTGCACTCTCTCTCTCTCTCCTCTCTTTCTCTCTCTCTATTTTTATATGTGATCTCAATCTCCTTTTTGTTGCTACAAATTAATTTTATAAAAAAGTTGTCATCTTCTTTCAAAATTTTGAATTGGGCCTTTTCAATTATCATTTAAAAACCTAATTTTGTTGGAGTTTGAGGGAATTTTCTGTTGTATGTGAGTCAAAGGCTCTTCTTTTTCAGAGGTGAGTGCCATCATTTTCCATCTTTAACCTCAGCTGGGTTTTGATTATTGCCATCTAATCTCTCAATCTTTAACCAAAAAACCATTCTAAAAGTAGGAAATATTGGATCTTTTTGGCTGGTTGGGGGTTTGATTGATGATTATCAGATAGTCTTGCTTTTAGGGTTTGTTCTGAAAGATGAAATCTGGTGATGAACAAGGTGTAAAGGTAGAGTCTTTGCATGTTATGAGATCAAAAGAGAACAATAGTAAGATCAAGAACAGAAAAAAGAAGAAAAATGATGAAGATTTTGTTGGGTGTTGGAATAAATGGGGATTTATTGGCAGCTGTGTTTCTTCAAGATCTAAAGTTGATAGCTCCACAAGTGGTATCAGTAGTCACTTTGGTAAATTCTTGCCTTCTTTTTTTCTTTTTCTTTTTACTGTATTATAATTTAACCCATGTTCATCATGTTCTTGTTGTTTGTCTGATCATATTCAACTTATGTCTCTGGTTTCTTAATTAGAATCTTGAATAAGCTTCAACCTTATCTCTTGTCAATTAGCCATAAGCTTCAATTGATCAAATCATCTAATTGGCAAGTAACCTAAAAAAACAAGCTAATCCTAATTAGATGATCATCAGTACATAATTAGATGATCATTAGTACAATCCAAACACTAGAATATGAGTATCTACAATTTGTAAATTCAATGATCAGATGATCACTTTGAAATAAATGCCAAACACCCTTTTAAAAATGGCTTGTTTTTATGTTTATAGGTTTTGTTAATCTAATTATTATTGATCTTTGTTGCAGAAAGTAAGTCAACTAGCAAAGATCAACCATCAATTCCTATAGTTTCCCCAACTACCACAAGTAAAGGCGAAAACACTTTAAAACCAGAGGAAGAACTCAAAGTTGCTTCCCGACTTAGGAAATTTGCATTCAATGATCTTAAACTGGCAACAAGAAACTTTAGACCCGAAAGTCTACTTGGTGAAGGGGGTTTTGGGTGTGTGTTTAAGGGGTGGATCGAAGAGAATGGAACCGCACCCGTGAAGCCGGGCACTGGTCTAACCGTTGCGGTCAAAACTCTAAATCATGACGGGCTTCAGGGCCATAAAGAGTGGCTGGTTCGATACTTTCTCTGTCTGTTTTGTTCACTAATAGAAAACTGTTTTTTGACAGACACGTATGCTTTTTGATTTGGCAGGCAGAAGTGAACTTTTTGGGTGATCTTGTGAACCCGAATTTGGTTAAATTGATCGGTTACTGCATTGAAGATGATCAAAGGTTGCTAGTGTATGAATTCTTGCCTCGAGGGAGCTTGGAGAATCACTTGTTCAGAAGTAAGTCTTTAATGTTTTCGGGGTCAAATAGTAAGTTTTCAGCAATCAGTTTCATAATTCGGCACAAAAATGTTCTTTTTTTTTAATGTAATCTTGTTAATATTGTAGGATCATTGCCTCTTCCATGGTCGATTAGGATGAAAATCGCTCTTGGTGCTGCAAAGGGCCTTGCTTTCCTTCACGAAGAAGCAAAAAGACCCGTGATTTATCGCGACTTCAAAACATCCAACATTTTGTTAGATGCGGTAAGCAACATCGAGTCTGTTATAAGTTTCTTGCTTTCTTGTTTCTTATGGTATCTTAGTAATTCTAATAATAATAATATGTTTTTTCAGGAGTACAATGCCAAACTTTCTGATTTTGGTCTTGCTAAAGATGGCCCCGAAGGCGATAAGACTCACATATCTACAAGGGTCATGGGAACTTACGGTTATGCTGCCCCGGAATATGTGATGACAGGTTTTAAGTTTTTACTCTTGTTACTCTTTACTTATGGCAATCCTTAGATGTGGCAAAACGGGGGCGAGTTGATCAACAGGTCAAAAAGGGTGAAGTTTTGGTATAGTGTTAGGTTAAGTTAGGTTGAAAAAGAAAGTGATATATGAGTTTTATACTTTTATATACTGTAAATACACTTTGGGTGACTTTCTAACCAACTAACAGATTTTACTTATTTAAAATGAATTGACCAATTTTCAGTTCTCAAGTTTAACACACTATAGATAGATACCAGGAGCTTATTGTTTTGCATTGGTTTTGTTGTCTCTTGCAGGACATCTGAGTTCAAAAAGTGATGTTTATAGCTTTGGTGTCGTTTTACTCGAGATGTTGACCGGGCGGAGGTCAATGGACAAAAAACGTCCAAACGGGGAGCACAACCTTGTTGAATGGGCCCGTCCGCATTTAGGAGAGAGAAGACGGTTTTATAGGTTGATAGACCCTCGGTTAGAAGGTCATTTCTCAATAAAAGGAGCCCAGAAGGCTGCACAACTCGCGGCCCGCTGTCTTAGTCGTGATCCAAAAGCCAGGCCTTTAATGAGTGAAGTTGTTGAATGTCTTAAACCACTGCCAGCCCTTAAAGATATGGCGGGCTCATCATATTACTTACAAACCGTTCAGCCCGAACGTGTTGGGTCCAGCCCGGACCCGGCCCGGTTGCGGGCCGGGTCTTTTTCAAGAAACGGACATCAGCATCCGAGAACACTCTCAATACCTCATGCCTCACCTCATCATCATCAGTTATCACCAAAACCGAATGGAAAGCAATAACAAAGGGCGATTTGGTGGCCCTGGCACTGAATATGTGTTTGTTAATGGTAATCGGGTGCCGGGTTTGTAGTTTTGTGACGATTATAGAGTGAGCATGACATCCTCCTGTTTCGGGAGACTGTAATTTTATGACATCACATTGAATATGTTAATATAGTATGTTAAGTCGATCATATTTGAGTGCTTTTTCCTCCTGTTTTGGGTATAATTTGAAATTGTTGATTGTATTAACTGATAATACGATTATCAAGGATGTGATGTTTGGACATTGACTTCAAATAAACGTGACAACGGACACTTGAATCCGCAGTGCAACCTACAATCCAAAATGGCAACCAAATCGTTAGTAATTGACTTAAACGAATGCGTGAACAATTTATGGCGTGACTGAGTTGCAACTAGAGATGAGCATTGTTGTTTTTGCCTAAGATCGATAATGTTTAAAAAATAAGGGAAAATAACATGTCCTGCAATAATACCTTAGTTAAATGTCACATTTGTATACATGTCTAATGAAGTGTAGTTTTATAATTTCAGTATTTGCCCATTAAATAAGTATACGTTTGTCGTAGCACCTAACTTAGATGTGTATCATATACCTTTCGCCCTAGAAAAATCGCTAAGATTAAAAAATCGGTTTCAACCATTCGGCTATGGTTATGTCAAGGTTTCATAATTTGATTATACACTAATAATGGTTCAGTTTTGGTTGATATTCAGCTCTCAAAGAGTTGTCTCGGATCATATCATGGTAGCATACTTGATTATTGGACCATGAGTAGCGGTTATCTTTTCCTTCTCTCTTACTAAATGCCACATAAGCACAACATTATTTTTTCTTCCTTTTCTCTCTCTTACTCAAAACTTAAGTATAGCTTAACCCAATATCACCCCCCCCCCCCCCCCCCCCCCCCCCGCGGGGCCACTATATCTTATACAGCACAAAAAAAAGTATCGAGTGAGGTCGGGTTGGGGAAACCGAACCCCTACCCCGAAAAAGGGGGGGCGTAGCAGTCAACCCGAGCCTACCCAAACCATCTTTTTTGCTCCCAAAAAGCTTCGGGCCGTGGCACTACGCAATAGACATTTAATAGGTTTCAAGTTTCATTCGATACTCAACACCACGAGTGTTGGTCAGTGGGCAAATGATTTGGCTACGTTTTACCAAATATTGAGTGTTGGCTATGTTTTAACAAATATCGATTTTTGGCTATGTTTTAGGTTGCAACCCGTTTGGCTATGTTTTACCAAATCACCTATTTTTGTAAACGAATTCGTTATCCAGATCGATATTTTTGGTTAATTAGTTATTTTGTCCATCCCTGGTACCATCATAAACTTGGAAGTTAATAACGCCACCCAACACATAACTTGCAAACCAATATTTAAACCCCACCTCCCTCTTCTATAGGAAATTCTAGAGTAGCAGGTAAAGCAACACACAAAAACCACCACCAGTTAAGTAGACATTTTTTTGATGGCAAAATCAAAGAGCAAAGACTCTTTCCAAAGTCAACTACCTACCTTATTTCTCTTCTTCACCCAAACAAAGTTGACTTCAAATGTCACAAAAAAAGACACATTTTTCTTAAGGGTGTTATGACTACTACTTCAATTCAAGGCTTGAGAGCAAGAGCCAGACCAACCTTTGCACTCTTTTCAATTGCCCTTGTGTCAACTTCTCCTGATATGGTGAAAATGGATTTGGGGCGCCACTCATGCTGGATCAGAGCGCTTGCTATGCCAAAATTGTTGACCCGAGCCTTGACTGTAGTCAATGGGTCAAGAGAGTGCTGTGTCCCTATCGTCAAAGAGTTCTCGTTGCTCGTGAAACCATGGGTCAGCTCTGCACCCACTGCAGTGTTGGTCAGTGGGCTAACCGTGTGGTAATATGAAGCAGTAAGAGAGTCGGCTTTATCGTTCCTATACAACACATCAACAATTTGGGTCATATAAAACAGAGCCAAACAGTCCAAAAAGGCTACAACAAATTCTAAAGAGAGACTTCAGATTTATGAGTAAATCTGGTTTGATCAAGTTGAGTTAACCCACAGACACTTCTTGTGCTTTTCCTTTCCAAGGGTTAATGTATAAGGCCACCCAACTTTTCAACTTTGTTCTACAATACTACCCATCTGCTAAAACTCATTCGCAAGCCACTCAAGTATGTATTCAATTTCTTTTATACCAATTTAGGCTAAAAACATGCCCAAACACAATGATAACTTCCAAATTTTCGAAAAGATAAAACTCTACTTGGCTAGCTTACTATTCTGTGTGTGAAAGATATCGAACAGTAAAAAACTGAAGAACAATTTTATCATTTAGCAAGGTTTTTAGCAACATTTGCTATTAGATAAAACTGGATATATACTCCAACTATCGGAATTAAAGATTTAAAAAAGACTATAAGCATTTAATACTTTTGAGCGATTACGCCGCCATTGCAATTACCTTAAAACTTCTGATGCAACAGCTTGATACTTTAAGTAGTAAATAACAAATACTAAACTGCATTTAGTATATTGGTTATATACAACTTACAGAAAGCAAAACGCTAGCAGAACGTGCCCAACAGTTTTCAAAAATGGCTCGTTACCCAAACCGCCCATTACGCCACATCTATCTAACAGTCACCCTTGGAATTCATCCAAAACGGTCAAAAGTAACCAACAAAGTGAGGAAAAAAGGTTTTTCCATGCTAAAGAATTACTCACAGTGTTAAAGACGCAATGAGGTCAGATGTGGAGACACTCAGGCCCGCATTGCACTTGATGAAATTCCCAGAAGCGGTATCAAATGCGATGTCAGTCCCTAGTGCAACTGTGTCATTCCCAGCCACACCAGAAAAGTTCACAATGGGGCTTGCAGTCAAACCAATACTGGTACTGATTCCAGCATGCTCATGCAGGTATTGCAGTTCAGCCTGTAAAAATGAAATTATAGAAGCTTGAACAGACCATACAAATTTTCAGGTATGTCTACGACCCAAAAAAAAAGGAGATGATTTTTACACTACAAATTTAGTGCATATTATACAAGTAGAGCATGAACGATGTTATATGGTATGCAAAGTAAATAATTCTGTAGTGTACACTAAAAATGTTGTGGGCATGCAATAAGTACCTTGCCAGATTTTTGATCAGGAACAACGAAGCTGAAAATTGTCTTCAGTCTGGGTGCAGGTTCATCAATGGTGATGGTTGTGAAAACCTACATTGTTGCCACATAGTCAGCTGAAAGGATTCATGAAAACAACAATGATCTTTATAGTAAATTCTGAATTCTGAATTATAATTAATTTATTTGCCTATTGTCATATTAAAAGAAAAAAAATGCTACGTCCTGCTACTTATCTTCCTAACAATAAGATAAAACTTTGCAAAAATCTAAATTTTTTTCATTCTCTCCTAATCTCTTGCTTCGGATTTTGACATGTGGATATCATCTTGTTACTAGGAGCATGTGTTAATATGATTTCGCATTTACTCTAAAAACTGATGATGCTGATTTTGGTTATCAATAAAGATACAACAATAATGCAATCTCAAAAAGTTATAACAAGCTATGTAAATAAAAAATTCAGAATTATTATTTACATGAAAATTAGTGGTTTTAATATGAGTTTTAACAAGTAATCTACCCATTTACCAAATAGATGACAAAATCTGTACAAAGATCATGCCAAAGATGCAACAAGAATTTAAGAGATAGTTGTACAGTATATATCAGCACTCATACTCAAATAGTAGTTTAGCAACTAAGCAAAGTTCTAATGTTTCCTGAACAAAAATGAACCCAAATAAAGTCTATATGTTACCTTAGAGTTTGTGTTCACTTTGACATCAGTTGTGATGTTTTTGTTAATCAGTTTCGTGTTCACATCAGCCAAAAACAAGTCACCTTTCTTAGCTCCTGATGAGGTAATTGACTGAAACATAGATGAAATCAGATATCAGACACATGTAGTCAGTAATCAAACAGCTAACGCAGTCACTGAAATCACATTTGGTAAGGGTTGCAACTAACACCATAGAGAAACCATTAAATTCCCAATACAGAAAACAAACAAATATAGAACAAGGCACTGCTGCTCAAGAACACAATCAAATGTATACACAAGCAGCAAAAAAATAGAAAAATATCCTAGAAAATATTTTCCATCATCTTCAGTGAATACAAACATCTAAAAAAATTTAAACACAAACACGAGCACTAGATTATGCATGATTCGCATGGACAAATTTAGTGACAAACAATATAAAACTGGGACCTCAAAGCATATTCCATTCAAGTGGAAGTTTTACAACTTCAATAATCAGTTTCTATCTTCAGCACCTGACATTAAGAACTATACATTCAAAACTGTAGACAGAAAACCAATTACCATAGACAATGACCAAGGCCAATATTCCCTCATAATAACGATAATACTTACAATGTACTGTGATACATATCCAGAACAGTTCAAGTGACAGACATCAGTAATAGATGACAAACTAGTTTCACTTCTCATGTTCTCTATATAACCAAAATCTAGGAGAATTCGTGCATTGCATAACAAACGAATTTCATTTGTATACAAGCCGGATAGCTTGTAAATTACTGAATTATGATTTAGCTACTTGATTTAAGTTAAAGCCATCCAGTTGGTAATTCGTTTCTATTCTTAGCTATCATAAACCTACAAAATTTGATTTTCATAAGTGTTCACCAGAGAGTAACAACAAAACACCAAAACATTAACCTAGCCCTGCCTGTAATCTCGAATTAGATTTAAACAACCACCATATGAACAATTGAATCTACATGTGTCTGTGTGTATACATGTGCATGTTTATATATACACAAACTCAAAGATATATACATAGATGGAGATAAAGTGTCGATATTTCTTTGATGCTATACCTTGTGAGAGAAAATTTATGATCGCTCTGGTAGCAGCGAAACAACAAAACAGCCAAACATGGTTTTCAAAGTGTTCACCAGAGACTACTCAGAGAGTAACAGCGAAACATTAACCTAGCCCTAACTTCAATTTCAAAGTCGATTGGGAGGACAAGCACATGAATGATTGAATCTACATGAGTTTAATGTGTATGTGTATATACCTGTGTATGTTTATATACACAAAAACACAAAGTTATATAAATAGATGGAGATAGAGACTCACAACTCCATTGACGGTATACGTTGTGAGAGAAAACTTATGGTCGCTCTGGTAATCCCTGTAAAGAAGATCTGAAAAGCACAAAATCGGTAAGTACATCAAATTCGGCCGTTTTCAAAACATTGTGAAAAAGCAAATTAGAGTCACGCACACACACTCACAATACAAACATACGCGCAGCAAAAGCAAACATCGGTTCATCTTGAGATCATTTTCGAAACAATTAAAAAACAGTATGAATCAATCACGCACGCAGAAATGAACATCACTTGCAACATAAACAATCAAATCAATACGTGAAATAAAAAACAAAGAATAAAGCAAAAATCGATGAAATCGGGAGTTTACCTCTGGCTTTCTTTCCGATATCGGGGTACAGACCTGGACCTTTCCCCATATCTGTTCTTCGTGCTCGAGAAATTTGTGTGTGTTTGGCGTGTTTCTGTGTGTGAGATAGGGAAATTTGTTTGATGTTGTACACAGCCTATTGAACTGAATCGGTGCGACCGTGCGAATGAAATTATTTCACATCGAGGACCTGTAATTTGTATAAATTGCTCTGTCGCTCCCTGAGTCTAAAACATCTGCAAACTACCACAAAGTTTTTTCTTTTACATAGATAAATGTGATCTTTACTCTTTAAATCAAGTGCATCCATCTCTTCTTTTCACGTCACACTAAGAGTGTTAGGAGTGGTTATCCCCCATCACATCTACCACACTATCACATCAACATTTTTTTCATATCACTCAGTTTACCACTTAGCCTCGTAGTATTACTTTCTATCACACCAAATTTTGGGACCCACATAATACCCACTAACCAATCAAAAATTATATAAAGAGACTTTGGACCCACAAAAAGCTATCACTTGGCCACCCCTTGTGTGGTATCCACCCCCCAAACTCTACCACCACTAGTCATGGAGTGACACCCCTTCTCACCACTCAAGTGGTAATACCACATATCCCATTAACCCCCTCCCACTCCTACCACTCTAACGTCATACTATTTTTTGTTTTCATCTCCTTCTTTCAACTACTCTCACATCCATCCCTTTTAACCATTCTCAATTTAATATAAATAAATAAATAAATGTAGAGATAGAGAAGATGAGAGACAATATAGAAAGTGGAGCTGAGTTTCTAACCGCTGAAACTATTACTTTGAATTTGAGGGTGTGAGGGCAATGGAAAATTTGGGTGAGTGTGGCTAACACCCCATCTCGCGGAATAAATGTGCATGGCCTTAGGGGTAGCAATTCTATGATCACCCGTGACAGAGATGACGATGATTTTTAACTATTATATTATTGTGGACTTGTGGTGGTGCCGACAAAGCTCATGATAGTTAAGGTGTTGATAATGTGGAAATAATACAGTTACTAATGGTTAGAATTTTGTAACAATTTTCTAAAATAGCAACTATCCTGATAAAATAAAACCATAAGGATCTCACATGTTATAAACTACATATCACAAGAACACATTTTGTAATCTACTCTAACATTTAACAAAAAATTTAACTATATTTGGGTCCTTATTTTTTTATAAAATGTTGAGAATCAGTCCTATTATTTTGTTAGACATTTTAAAACTATTAAAACCTAAAATTTTAGTTATTCTAATAACCATATAGTTAAGTTTAAGCCGTTAACATTAATAATTATCCAATTTTTAAGCAGGTGTTTGTCTTTTATAAAAAAACAAAACCTATAATAATTTAGACTAAGGTAATACAATCAACTTTTGAAGCATCTTTTTAATATATCTTTGGATGTAGAAATATGTGTTTGTCTAACTAACAAAGTTGAAACTCCCATGTGTCGTCTCTTTATTGGTTGTTCTAAGTAGACAAGCTTCACTTGCTCGCACCCTTCGATTGTTTCACGCCATATTGAACCTCGACATTACTCCACCTACTTTGTCATGGTGTTATTCGACGCTAACTCTCTCTACTTCTTAATTCTTGTTTACCTGTTTATCTCTTTTTCTCTTTGTGATATGAGTTAGGCTGTAAGGGTATGTTTTCAAATATAGTTTCCCTTTCCAATTTCAATGGTGTTGTTGCATCTTTGTTTGGTTTTTGATTTTTTGGTTTATCTTTTTTAAGTAGGTTAGGATTTGTTAAGAGGTTTTTCGATCTGGGTTATGTTCAATTCCATTCATAGACCTATTACCGGGTTGATAGCACTTACTCTTAATGCTAAAAACATTGATATTAAGATGTTTATTTTTTAACAATTTTTATTTAAACTTTAGATGTTTCTCATTCAAAATGATTCCTAGATTCAGAAAACCTTAATAATAGCAATATTGTTTTCACATAAACACACCTAATTGTTTATACATTCGTATATAGAAATGCACCTAATAAAAACAATATTGTTTTCAAATAAACGTACCTAATTTTCTATACCTTCGTATACTTTACCGGCTAATTTACAAAAATTAGATATAATTAAAGTATTTTAAATTATTTTTAATGAATATATATATATATATATATATATATATATATATATATATATATATATATATATATATATATATATATATATATATATATATATCACAGAATTTACCCTCTTTTGTCCGTTCCCAACTATAACTGATCTGAACAATACCCGAGCTCTAACTGAACCCAATACTTGTAAGGTTGTAACGTCTCAAATTTCGAAAGTTCTAATGTATAAGTAATATGAGTAGAATGTGTTGCTTTTTTCGAATTATAAGGTGTTTATTAAAGTTGAGGGACTATTTTTGTCAAAAGAAAAGTGAGTAAGTGGGCGGAACCTAATTGGCAATTATGCCAAATATATAGATATATATGTGGGTAAACAGTCAACCCACACATACACGCACGTTAAGAAAGAAGAAAGGGTTGCCATATTTGGTATCTGAGTTGGAGCTAGTAAACAACATTGCGAGTATCAACTTATCATCATACCAGCTTCTATAACATCAAATGTATAGTTGCTTAAGTTTGAAGTTCTTATTTGGTCAAAAGGATTCAACATGAATCATAACTAAAAAGGTGTTGTCGATGCTTATTATTGTTAGTATATATGTTTTCGAACGTTTTGGGAGTAGAGAACACTCCATGTGGTTAAAAAGCAAGTAAGGATTGTATTAGTAGCAAGAACAGTCGTTCAATTCTTCACAGGTCGGTGATGACCGAATTAGGTTGGTAGGTGGTGACCAAATTCGAATTTGGTTGAAGTTAAGTATCGTCAGGATTTCAGTTGTTTAAGAGAGTTAACCAGAATTTGGTCGTGGAGTTGACTAAAATTCGATCATAGTGACCAAATTCGGTCGTTTGTGAGCAGTGACCGGAATTCCATCATAGTGACCAAATTCGGTCGTATATATATGTTTTTATAATAGTTTGTTGGTATAGGGTGATGCCTAGATACTTGGTAGAACACTTGCGTATCATTACTGAGTTACACGGTGAGTTTATTATTTCTCTTGTATGATCAGCGTGTAAGTCTCCATGATATGAGTTGTATGATATATTTGTTATAATATAGCTCTGATGCATATACATTATACATTAAAGGTGTATTATCTATAGCTATGCATGTTGTATAGCTATGAACAGGAATATTGGGGTGGTGTGGTTGTATACCAGAACAATGTTAGGGGGTATGGTTTCGCAGGTGGTGTAGCTATACTCCAAAACAATGACAATATGGACAGCTTTGAAGGCGTTATAACTTGGATGCTAGACAACCTCGGGAGACTTTACCCTTGTTATATGATATTTGAGTTTTAGTAGTATGTTCACTAAACGAAAGCTTACATTTCAGTGTTATTTGTTGCAGGTGGTTCAGGTTCCAACGTCGATAAGGCCCCAGCTCAGTAATCAGTTGGATAGCTCTGGGTCGTGAAATCAAATCTTTTGACACTATTTTTAAAATTTGTTAACACGTATATATATATACAATATTTTATAAACTCTGATAATCTTTTAATGTTAACCGGTAAACAAAATGATTTTTAAGCTAATATAGAGAAAGTGATGTTACAAAAGTAAAATGGTTGGATTATTTATACCAAGATATCTCTTTTATCCAACTCAAAATATCCGAAATATGAAAAAAATACCCAAAGGCTGGCAATTCTTGACTCGACACAAAATACGACCCGAACCGGACACGAAAAAAGTGACACGAACCCGAAATGGGTCAAAACCAGGTCGACACGAAGTTGACACGCAAATAAATGGGCCGGGTTAGGGTCAACCCGACAACCCAAAAGTGACCCGTATAAGGGTAAAACTAAATTTTTTTTAAAAAATTTAATACTTAAAATTAAAATTTTAAAAAGGTAATTGTGAATTCAAATGAGGGAGTGACATCTTAGGCAATAAAATCCGATAAACAAAAGTACAAAACCTTTAAAATCTAAAAAAACTTAAATAAGCAATAAAAGATTTAAACTAAACAATATTACATCATTTTGATATTTGCTATTTTGACTATATTGTTTTGTACTTTTGGTACTTTGACGTTTGTCAACTTGGTAAGTTTTAAACCTAAATAATATTATATTGATGATGATATAAATAAAGACCCTTTGGAACTCACCCAACCTGTAACGCCCCAAAGTTAATAGTTTATTAATTTAAATGACAAGTGTTAATTGATTAACAAGTTGCTAATTGTTTTGTGTGTAGTAGGTGCTTTTTAATAAGTGAGGGACTAATAGTGCCAAGATATAGAAGTTATAGTGCAGGGACCTTTGGGTCATTTTGAGAAAGATGATATATATAGGTTTGGATCAGCTTTGACTTTGCTACTCAAAGTCTTCCTTACAAATTTGAAGACACACATACGTACGTATATGCTCTCAAGTAGTTTTCTGATTTTTGGACCAAAATCGCAGTTTGTAGCATCAGTTTGAGCAGCCAATTCGATCAGTTGCATCAAGGTAAGAGTTTTAGATTGATTCTTGAAGTTTTTGGGTCAAAGAGGGATTCAAAGGTTGAATCCTTAGTTGTGTTGTGGTCCTTTTAGTTTGATGTGATTAAATGGTCATAGAGATAGTAGTACATGCTAAGGGATGTTCCTTATGCCAGAAAACAAGTATTGAATCGTTTTTAGAGGGTAAAACCTCGAAACCCAGCTGCTGTTCGAACAGAGCAGGAAAGCCTGCAGTGCCGACTATCCTTGCGACCGCAAGGGTTATCCCTTGCGATCGCAAGTAGTGGTTTTGTGTTTTGGATGTTTAGTCTCTTGTGGCCGTAAGTATGATTACTTGCGACCGTAAGGCAGTGTTTTATAGATTTGGTTGCTCAGGACCCTTGCGATCGCATAGGACTTCCCTTGCGATCGTAAGGAGGTAGTAGGGACCCTTGCGGTCGCATGACCTTTGCTTGCGGTCGCAAACAGTCTTCCATAATTCAGTTTAGTTATTTGATCAGTATCTTTTGTAAGTTGAGTACAGAGGTTACAGAAGTATTGTTTATTGCTTGTAGGCAATAAGAGTTGATGTTTCAGCGATAGAGAATAGCTGTTTGATTGCGGCTAAGGTGAGTGTACTTACCTTTAACCAGATTAGCATATGTATATGCTTTAAATGATTAGTTTATCAATTGTATGCTTAATATGTGATTGATTATGTGAGATTCAGTAGCACTATGTTATAGTAGTTAGTATGATTAGTATACAAATATGCACAAGGTGAACAGTATGATATCAGCATTATGATATGATTATGTAATGAGTTAAGATTATTGTTTCAAGGTATAATAGAACTCAGATATATTATTCAGTATAGAGATGGGGGTATATTGAGATCCTTATACCCAAACAGAGTGTCAGGGATTTGATTGCGCGCGAGGTGTGATCATACCCTGGACCAGATAACAGTTAGAACAGTTTTGCAGGTGTTCAGCTTGGATGTGAGACATCCCAGAAGAGTTACTCATGCTTTAAGTGTTTATCTGTTCAGTTTGTATGCTCACTAAGCGAAAGCTTATGTTTTAGTATGTTGTGCTTGCAGGTAACCAGTTCCGGCAAAGATAAGGCCCCAGTGCTTTGCAGAGTTGGATAGCTCCAAGCTTTTAAACAGAGTACTTGTAACACTACTTTTTATGAAACTGTTAGCACTAAAGTTATGTAAGCTTGTTTTCTGCAAACTCTGATATTTTAGAGTGCTAATTAGTAGAAAACGAATTTTTTAAAGCTATTTAAGAAAAGTGGTGTTACAACTTGGTATCAGAGCCAAGGTTTAAGAGATTTGGGCACACACGAGTGTGATGTCTGAACTTAAACCGTGGTTTTGAGGTTAAGAGGAGCTATCCCTGGGGCAGTAGCCTTGGTGAGCATACGGTTAGTAGAAGTTTATGATTTGTTATCAGTTTTACAGATCGAGCATGAGTACCAATGTTTTGCATGTGTAATAGTTATGTGGCTAAGTACTAAACGATAATATATTTATATGATAGCAGAGAAAAGAAGAAGGTTTAACAGATGTAATTAGTTATGCCATATACGTGACCTAAGCTTGTGAATCGGGGTATTCCATGACGGTATTAAGAATAATTGTGTATAATATGTTCCTCACAACGCCTGGCCAGTGTATGTAAAGAACATGTGATATGCAGTTGAGCTTAAGATTGCCATGTCAGTACCTTGTGAATCAAGTGAGGGGTGATACGTGATAGTACAGTATGTGTGAATGAGACAAGAACAGAATATGAGATAAATGTAGTATTAATAATATTACATACCTTATTATTAGAAACAGAGAAAGTTGTTTGGTAGTATATGTTAAAGATATCTGATCATGAGTTTATAGTATGTGGTAAGTTGATACGAGTTAGATAAAGCAGCCTAAGGCTAGTATGTTTCAGAAGACCAGAAATACCTATTTTATAGATGCAATTCTTATTTAAACCAGTAGACCTACGGGTATCCCTTTAGAGGGAGATGTTATAGAAGGATTGCAAGATTTTGAAATCAGCTCAGTAAAATAGACAGCAGTGATAGAGTAGAGTGAAGTCTTATATGTAAACATTTCAGATTTTAGTAACCAAGTAGTTGAGTAAGTTTTAGAAGGAAAGAAAGTTATGTTATCACAGTATGTGGATACAGCCGTATAAGTTATGGTTAAAGCATTAGTAAGAGTTAAAGCTAAGAAAGAACCTGATGCAGGGGTAGATGTGTAAAGATTGTTCAGCATGTGAATTACCTCGTTAGAGGGAAGATTTTTGATCCAGTTGTGAATAGTGTTGATTAGTAGAGACAAAATTGGATTTTTCGTATCAGTGGGTGTCTGCCAGGGAAAGAAGTTATGTATGCATTAAACTTATTAGTTGAGACAGTGAAAGACTGGTGGACCATGTTATTGTAGAGAAAGTTAGAAGTACATATTGAGGCTGTGACGTGGCCTTAGTTCAAGGAATTCTTTAGAGTATAGCCGTACTAGAAGCTTGTATAGAACAGATCACAAAAGAATTTAGAATCTGATGATAGACGATAGAGTTGGTGAATGACATCACCTAGAAATTGTTAAGAATGTGTAGTTTTGTTCAGAGTAAGTTGGTATAAGAGTTATGTAAATACAGTGGTATAGTCTGATGTTAGAAATGATACGGGTGAAGTTTAACGGCAGTTATTTGCAATGAAGTAGATGAGATGATAAGTCTTACATGGAAGAAAGAAAAGTAGTTGAGAGAGCAAAGAATAGTGAACGTAAAGAGAAAGATTAAGCCGGTAACAGTGTTAAGTAATAAGCCGACGTTTGTACTACAACATAGAGGGTTAGGTCCCCCACTTAGATATACGAAATGTGAAAAGTAGAGGCATATGGGCAAAAGTTTGAAATCGTTTACCTTAAGTGTGTTATCAGGTTACTAGTTTGGACATTATTGTCCTAAGTTTTTAATGACAGAGAGTAAGTTAGTTAAATTTTAGCCTAGTTTTGTTATAACAAGGATTAATACTAGAAAAGCATATGCGACCTTGTCAAGAGATAGAATGTTCCAGTTATAGTTAAAGAAATAAAGATTGAACCTATTGTGATAGCAGACAAACGCAATAGATGAGACTACTATTCTGAATAGTAAGTGTAAGTAAAAAGTGATAGAGATAGAAATCGTCAGTTTCAATTGAACTTATGTCCGCAATGAAAGAATTTTGAACAGTTATTAGTATTGATAAATTGAGTTAATAGCAAGTTCAGGTATTCAGAGATCAGAGAGCAGTGCGGGCTTAGACCCCAAGTGGGGAAGAACTATTGAACAGAGGTAATAGTAAGAGAGCCAGTGTTTCAGTTGCTTATCAACATAATGAGAAAGTACTTGGTACTTAATTGTATAGTCTGTCTGGTTTATGTGGAAGAGTGTAGTATGAAAAGACAGTCATAGTAGATTTAATAGATACCACCAGTGGTGATTACTCAGATGTATTTTTTCCCAAAAGAATTACCAGTAATTCTAGAGTTTTGATAAGTAGAATTTAGTACTAGTATTGTGTCAGGAATAGAACCAAAGAGTTAAGGTGTTGTACAGATTGGTCCCAGAGAAGTAAGAGTTAATGGTTTAACTGTAATAGCTAACAGATAAGGGTTTAGCCTGATCCATTAGTCCTTCGTGGGGTGCAATAATATAGGTAGTCGTAAAGAAAAATAGCTAGTCAGAATGTGTATAGATTACCAAGGACACTATAAGGTTACAGACAAGAATCAGTACCCAGTTTTAAGAAGTAGATGATCTACTGAAGAAGTTTCAGGGTGTGGAATGTTTTTTTTAAAGGTTAGAGTTATTGTCAGAGCACCATTAGTTGAAAGTCAGAGGAGAGAATAGTGTTAAGAAAGTTCTCAGAATATGACTTCCCGCTAATATAGTGTTCACTTTAGATAAGTTGTAGAGACGTTACTTGAGGGGGATTTGTACTCAAAGTTCTTCAAATGCAAGGTTTGAGAGGGAAGATGAACAGAAAATAGTATACTATACTTTAAAGCCTAAGTTGTGGAAGCATATAGTGGTTATGTTTCCAGACGAGATAGAAGCTATAGATACACGAAAGCAATTACTCGACTCATGGTTTAGTAGCAGTTGTAAAGTTAATGCGGTGAAGGATGCTTTTAGCAGAAAGTCAGATATAGATACGTCAAGTAAGAATGCTAGACATCACTTCGATGAGGATTACTAGAAGAAAGAATCTAGTAAGGATTAAGGTCCAAGTTTGTCGAGAGATATGAGCAGGAATTACTAGTAGCCAGGAATAGAATGTGATTTAGCAAAGAAGGTTGAGAAATGTTTGAATTGTCTACAGGTTAGAGCAAAGTATCAGAAACTTTATAAAAAGTAGCAGTTAGATATAAAATGACAGTATAATGATTTAGATAGAGATACTCGGTTATCCTAAAGTTCCGGAGTAAATTTCAGAAAGATATGGGAACTAAGTTATATCTTAGTACAGTATTCCATCCTTGTAGGGATGGATAGAGTGAGAGAAATATACCAACACAGAGAGATATGCTCAGAGCATGTATGAATGATTTCAGTGGCAGTTGAGATACGTATATACGTTAATAGAGTTCCAGTATGATCACGGTTACGTTTGAGTAGTAGCATATCTAGTACCAGATGATGTATGATGGAAAGTATAGAACTCCTATTTGCTGGGACGAGGTTTATTAGAATGAGAGGACTCAGCACACGATTGAATGTAAAGATAATACCACAGTTATGTGAGCGGCTTAGAGCTGCTCAAGATAAACAGAACAGTTATGTGATAAGAAAGGATTACTAGTAGAGCTTCGGATTGGAAGCTATGTGTAATTAAAAGTATCATCGCGGATGTGAGTGATCAGATTCAGAAAGAAAGGTAAGTTAGGACAGTAGTTTAATAGTCCTTCCAGAATTATTGCAAGGGTAGGGGAGTAGTATACAGGTTAGAATTTCTAGTAAAGATGTTTCAGATCCATAATATGTATGAGTACCCTTGTAAGTATGTAAGAGATACACCAGTAACTGTCCGGACGAGACGAAAGATGAGAAATCCCGTTGCATAGAACAACCGGTGGTTGTATTTTAGAGAAAGTTGAGAGTTGTGTAGTAGACAGATGAGATAGTAAAGATACAGTAGGAACACGAGAAAGGGTTAGATTACACTTAGGTGTAATTATACTATGTTGTGTATGTAATACTTGATTTATGCTCAGTATGCAGTAGACCTCCTACTTTAGTAGCAAGTAGAGATGCAATAGTATACAGAGATAAAGGGATGTAAGACCACCGTTAGTGCGCTACGGTAGCATTCAGTATATTTTGAAGCACAGTTAATAGCTTAATTAAAAGAAAAGTTGTGAGTTTGTGTAACAAACAGATAAAAATGGTAAAGTTACATTGGAAATACCAAAAGAGATCAGATACACCTAGGTGTATATATGTTTTATGTATGTTGTATATGATATATTATGTATGTTCAGTTTGTTTTAGACCTTCTACATTAGTAGCGGGTAGATGTATGATGTAATACTATCGTCAGTGCGCTGCGATAGCATTCAGAGATGAGGAGATGTAAGACTACCGCTAGTGCGCTACGGTAGCATTCAGTATGTTATGACGTTAAGGTTTTCGTGTGTACAGTTGATTTCGGGGACGAAGTCATCCCAAGTGGGGAAGAGTTGTAACGCCCCAAAGTTAATAGTTTATTAATTTAAATGACAAGTGTTAATTGATTAACAAGTTGCCAATTGTTTTGTGTGTAGTAGGTTGGTGTGTAGCCCGCGTACGGGTATCTTTAAGATGATTAAAAGCTTTCACACTGGTGTTTTAAATTTATAAAATGGAATTACGAAATAAGTACTACACACGACTCAGGCAAGTATGACCTGGTCAGTAGTAGTATAGATAGAGTAAGACCGAGTATCGTTCCACTGTGACAGAAACTACCAATATTCTACCATCATCGTTGTTTGATCAGCAAAACACTTAGGAGAGACGGAAAAGACAAAGAAACTAAAATACAAAAAGATAAATATAATACAGGGATAGAACGGATTAAAACCGGGTAAATATTCACGTGGGCTTCTGATTCATCCGAACCAGTAACAACAATAAATACAACAATGAAGACTTGACATAGATATAATTTAGGCACAGAGCATGCTGTTCTCTCTAATACTCACAAGTCATATTATCATGTAAATCATCACTCGAGTTATCAAGACTCAGATTTACAATCAAGTATAACATGTAAACATAGAACCACAAGACAATCACAGATCTACTTAACCATGTTTAAATCCAGCTACGAATCATACACTCTCGGTCAAATGATATGTCTCATAGCCTTCAAAACATAGGAAAGGTGTTAAAGTGATTTAAGAATGATTTAAATATGAGAAACAACAAACTGAAATTGAATAAAGGTGCATACGGCCGCATGTCAGTGACATGTGGTCGCAAGGGTACATGCGATCGCATGGCTTTATCCTTGCGGTCGCATGAACCCTATTTCCAGCAGTAATCATTTATGCACCAAGGATCAAGCACGTATAACCTGGACTTTCATCCAAGGTCATAAGTAGATAGTAAATGAACACTATGATGTTATGAACCCAACAAGACTCAAACCGCGTGTGTTGGATTTAAGATCGATCCTTACGTTATTTCCTTCAGATATCATCGTGTTAAGTACTATTTCTAGTACTTAACACATGTAAAGCATGAACACGTAAGCATGCACATAGAATCGTAGATCTCTTATTCTTAATGACATTAGGAGTTCATTTCAACCTTAACATGCTCAAGAACACCTTTTCAATCCTTTTTATTCTTTTGTAGTTGTTATGATCAAATAATATACTTAAATACTTGGAACTTTCGTTAAGATGTTAAGCATGTGTAAAACCATAATATGATGAATATGACCAACTTGTTATGACCTGGAAATAATCAAAGACAAATCCCAAAAATGCTTTTCTGATGACAACCTTGCTTGTTACACCATTTCTAGTGATAACTACACAAGATCTTGAGATTAAACCATCATCTTTGAATATGCATGGAATGTAACCTTTATGTTTTCACATAAAAGATTACCAAAACATGAACATGAACATATTTAACATAAGAACATGATTAAACACATTTATATCAATGATCAAACATACTTTTTATATTAATTAATCAAGAAAAGATTATATTGCCATAACTTGGCCAAGAATCATCTTGGCCTAAGTGAAATAAGTTAAACTTCATCAAGTACGACAATATCTGGAATACATGATACACAATTAAGAACAGAAGATAGAATGATTATACCAAGTAACCCCAATATTATGTGTACTTTGAAGCTTCCAAGTGTTCTTCCAAGCTCCTACCAAGCTCTCCTCCTTAGGTATCACCATGGAATGGTGTATGAAGTGTTTAGAGGTTTAGGAGAGTGTTTGGAGGGAGAGAGATCCGGAGCCAAGGCTGGGGAAAACCAGCCAAGCTTGGAGAAGCTTCGGCAGAGCCTAGGAGTCTCGCAGAGCCCCATCTGGAAGTCTCTGGGTGAGAAAACACCGAGGAAAGCCCGAAGGCACCCTCTGATATGTTCTATCGAAGTGAGAGGCTTGGCCTGCTATTTATAGGCGAAAAATGAGATTTCTGCGCCGCGTAATGATCGGTTTCCGCGGCGCGTAAAATGCTAGCTGGCAAGATTCCTCGCAACTTGTTCTGACAAAACAGTTAGCCGATTTTTGGTGGGCGGCGTCCCTTGCGGTCGCAAGAGATTCCTTGCGGTCGTAAGGACCTGTTTTTAACAAAACTTCGCTTTTTGCTTGATAATCGCGGGATTTGTCCATGTTTCTTATGTAAAGCTCTTTTAGATCTGTATGGTGAACTTTTATCATATTAGAGCATTAAATGGACATATTACCATGGAAATGGGTTAAGAATGGGGGCGTTTGGGTATATAAAACATGTATAAAAACACATATATCAATCTCCCCACACTTAAGCTTTTGCTTGTCCTCAAGCAAACTCTAATGTAGCAATTAAATCCAAAAAGTTCAATTGGCATTAATTAGTGCAAAAATGTATCCTTATGACAAAGAGGAGATCTAAAAGTATAATAGATATTTAAACGAAGCAACGAGGACAAACTTTCATGTGAAAGATATGGCAAAATCAAAGCAAACTTTAGTACGTATACATGATTTAAACCAAATATCTGACTTCATACCTCACCAGGTGGTCACTCAAGCACTCAATAAGTGTATCGGGGTTTGTGTATAAGTGCAAAAATGCAGGATTTGAGACTAAGATTAGCATAAACTTGATCACATAACAAATCTCCACCAATTAACATAAATATATTCAATTATCGAGAAGTCTTTATTTGGGTTGTAACGTGGTAAGGTTTTTAGGAAAGGAATGGGAAGATATAAAAGTGGCTAAAATAAGAATCCAGAAATCAAGTCTAATACTGGCTTAGCTGCTTTTATTGAACTAGGAAAGTACTCTATTTATGTTGAGAATATGGTTCATCAAGCTGTAATGGAATCAGAATCTTCTGAATGACGGCTATTCACCCAGGCAATACTGAAGAAAAAACTACTACTCAATGTATGACAATCTCAAAAATAGCCGAAGAAAGGCATGTCAAGTAACTGAAAATCTCATTTTCAGTTTTTCTACATTTTTTTTTTGGATTTTATGGGCTCAGCTGTACGCAACGGATAAACCAAAGACATTATATTTTCATGTCCTGCTGATTGGTGCATGTACAACTGAAAATTATGAACTAAGCAGCAATCAATTTATTCAACTGATTCTGGAAACTAAAAATAAAATAAACACGAAAATATGGATTACATGGGTGATGAAATGAAAGGCTAAGGCTCAAAGTGGATAACTAAGGGATAACATATAAAAAGTGGCTAAAAATAAAAATGTTTAGGCTAAAATGAGTTTCCTAATGCTTCTTTCATTTAATTGCAACAATTTAGTTCATGGTCTCGAAATGCATAGTTGTGAGCAAGTTCTACAATCAAAGCACAATCTGCATATATATGTGGTAATTCCATGAGCTAATCGAATAAGAATTAAAATGTTGTGGCTCAAATGCTCAGGAATGCTAATGTCAATGTGTGGTTTGTGCAATTGAAGTCAAACATTAGGCAGAACTCAAGTACTTGTGTTAAGCTAACTTCATGAAAGTTATACAAGACAAGGTCCTCCTAATGTTGCTTGCTTATAATTATCATGCGAGTGGATTTAAACATGTCCAAAAGGATATAAATTTGCGAAAAATTAATGACAAAATTCAATTCTAAGATTTTAAAGCGTTGAGAGTTTTCAAAAGAACAAGACTATAGCAGGCATGTATATCCCATCCCCACACTTAAATTGTACATTGTCCTCAATGTACATACAATGCATTTAAACAGTGTTATAAGTGTAATAAGTGTAAGAGAAGAGATTTGAAAACTCCCTGAATCGGTGTTAGTAACCGATTTCTGTAGATGAAGGCTCAAGATTCTCCCCACACTTGGATTGAGCTGCACTCCTTTGATATATAACTGTATAATCCGAGTGTAACTTGCAAAACAAGAGAACTCAACCACAAGTGAAAAGCGAGAGTTGGAACAAAATAATATGGCAATTAACAGAAAAAATAAAAAAAACTAAAACAAATATAACTAAAAATGTTTTGGTGTCATAGATGGATATAACAATAAAGTTCATGACATTTAAACATTCAAAAGAAAGGCTAAACGCCTTAAAATACAAAGCTAAATCTAGGAATACATAGAAATACTGCTAATCTATCAATAGATGACGGTGGCAACTGATACTATGAATGTGAAGGCCCAGTCCCGTCTAGATAATCTCGGAGCTGTTGAGGAACAGCTGGTGGCTCTGGAACTGTTCCAGATGGTAAAGTGTCCGCCACTAACCTCTGCAACATGCTAGAAGTGTACTCTCTGTGAGCAAGTGCATGTGCAAGGTCGACCCGCTGTATCTCAATCACTGTATCTACTTTCTTCTCTAACGCTGCCAGCCTCTGCCTGTAGTCTCGGTTGTATGAAATGTCAACTGGCTGTGTCTAATTCTACTGTGTCGGTGGAGTAGGAGGAGTATCCTCCATCTGAATCTCCGGGCCCTCATGCCCCTCATCTCCGCCACCCTGTGCTCCTCCTTCACCAGCTGGCTGCCAAGGACGACCCTCATGGTCTAATAGTTGCAGCCGCCGTCCCTGTCGTTGAACGACATTCATGCGTAACAATAAGTTGAGATCTATGGGGAGCGGCTGGGCGCAAACGGTGAAGTCCTCTCTGTCCTCTCCCTTGCGATCGTAAGGAGGTAGTAGGGACCCTTGCGGTCGCATGACCTTTGCTTGCGGTCGCAAACAGTCTTCCAGAATTCAGTTTAGTTATTTGATCAGTATCTTTTGTAAGTTGAGTACAGAGGTTACAGAAGTATTGTTTATTGCTTGTAGGCAATAAGAGTTGACGTTTCAGCGATAGAGAATAGCTGTTTGATTGCGGCTAAGGTGAGTGTACTTACCTTTAACCAGATTAGCATATGTATATGCTTTAAATGATTAGTTTATCAATTGTATGCTTGATAGCTGTTTGATTGCGCGCGAGGTGTGATCATACCCTGGACCAGATAACAGTTAGAACAGTTTTGCAGGTGTTCAGCTTGGATGTGAGACGTCCCAGAAGAGTTACTCATGCTTTAAGTGTTTATCTGTTCAGTTTGTATGCTCACTAAGCGAAAGCTTATGTTTTAGTATGTTGTGCTTGCAGGTAACCAGTTCCGGCAAAGGTAAGGCCCCAGTGCTTTGCAGAGTTGGATAGCTCCAAGCTTTTAAACAGAGTACTTGTAACACTACTTTTTATGAAACTGTTAGCACTAAAGTTATGTAAGCTTGTTTTCCGCAAACTCTGATATTTTAGAGTGCTAATTAGTAGAAAACAAATTTTTTTAAAGCTATTTAAGAAAAGTGGTGTTACACAACCGATATTCCTTCCAAGAATACAACGGTAAAAAAGAAAAAAAACTTGCTTTTTGAAATTGGATAATTTCCTTTAGGTGGCGTTTGGTTGGATGGATTGTTTTTTGAAGGAATTAGATTGTAGGAAGGAATTGGATTTTGAAGGATTTGGATTTGAAATCCAAATCTTGCCTTATTGTGTTTGGGTACCTACACAAGGAATTGGATTTCATTTCCTTCACTGTTTCACATCGACAGAAGCGGCACCACCACCATCATCGACTGAAGCTACTCCACCATCATCGACGGGACCTCTAACCATCGAAGCCAGTGGAATTCATTCCTTCCAACCTCCACCACCATCGACGGGACACAAATCGCGGTGGAAGCTGCCACCATCGTCGACCCAAATAGTGAGGTCGTAGCCCTAATCGAAGCTGCCGCCAACATCGCCACCTCTAACCACAGAAGCCAAGTCATCGCCGCCGATCGTAACCCTAATCCAAGCCAGGTCGTCGCCGCCGGTCGTAACCCTAATCGCTGCTCGCCAGCCGCTGCTCGAAGGTTGTCGTCGATGCTCGAAGGTCGTCGGTTGATGCTCGTTAGTCGCCGGTTGGTGCTTGTTAGTCGACGGTCGCCGGTCGTCTGTCGCCGGTTGTCTGTTGCCGGTCGTCTGTCGCCAGTCATCTATTCCCAGTCTGCAGTCACCATATCGTGGTTTGCATAAGGAAGGATTTTGAAATCCTTTGCTAATTGGAAGGATTTTGAATTCCCATAGGTAAGGGAATGTTTTCCATACCAAGATTCTAATTCCTTACCTCAAAGTTGAACCAAACATAGGAGTTGTTAGGAATTGGATTCCAATTCCCACAAAATCCTTTGAAATTCATCCAACCAAACAGCCCCTTAGGCTATTTTAGTTCATGGTTTGTTCACTAGTTATTACCTTTGTATTAAAGCTATTAAATAGTATTGGTATTCGATATTTTAGTCACTAGTTAGTAGAAAAAATTGAAAATAGACAAGGAATTCAAAAATTTTATGACGAAAACCGTACTCAAAAACCGAATTTGAGAACCATAATAAAAAACCGTATTTGAAACCCATAATAGAAAACCGTACCCAAAACGCGTATTCGAAAACCGTATCCGAAAACTATAAATAAAATCAAAAAAATACTAGTCTAACACTTTTGACCGAAATGAGTCGACACGAAACACGACCCAAACCCGGCACAAAAAAGTGACCCGACCCGAACCCAACACGAAAATAAATGGGTCGAAACCGGGTCAACACGAAACTAACCCGAACACAAACGACACGAACTCAATAACACGAATCCGACTCCAAATTGCCTGCCTTGTTCCCCTAGTTTACCGGCTAATTTACAAAGTTTAGATATAATTAAATTATTATATATTTTCAACGAATATACATTTTTTTATTAGTATATACTAGGGCGGTAGGGCACATATTACCCCTCTTTCGCCCTTTCCCGATTTCATAGAATCACTGTAAAGATGGCTCCTTGCCGTCCTCCTTCCTTCTTCAAGATCTTGCTAGACCCATCTGCCCCTCACCTGGTAATTATCTTCCTCGCACACACTAACTGTTTTTTTTCGTGATTTCTATTCATAAATTCGTTTAATTTTGCAGCCATTACCTCCTGATTTCGTCGCCAAGCACTTGGTGAACAAAATCCCTAAACACCCAATTGTCCGATCTGCAAACGGAGAGTACTCGTGGCGATTGAAGATCACAAAAATTGGTGAAAGCTACTGCTTCTCCAACGGATGGAATAACGTGGTTACAGATATCAAGTTGACGTTTGGCGATTTTCTTATCTTTCGGCTCGTTGATAAATCCACCTTCAAGGTTTTGATCTACAGTCCAAATGGCTGTGAAAAAGATCTGCCCCAAAAAATCAAGATTGAACAGGATAGTGATATCGTCGATGATGTTGATGTTGGTGTAGAGGTCGTTCAGGATGATGAAGAAGAACAACAGGAACAAGAAGAAGAAGATAATGGCGATGAAGAAGAAGATGAAGATGACGACGACGATGATGACGATGACGATGAAGATGTTGAAGAAGATGAAGAACAGATAGAATATGTTGATGATGACGACGATGATGAAGAAGATGAAGAAGATGTTGGTGGTGATATCGACGGAGATGACGGTGATCCGTTCTTTAGTTCGACTATTTCCAGAACCCACAAATCGATACTGGTTAGATTTATGGATAACCCACAAATTTTTATTCTTTTTTGGCCATTTATAATAAATTTAACATTTTTTTTTGGTATAATAGCGGCTTCCTTTGGAATTTGTGAGGTTGGCCGGAATAGACGACGGTAAAGAAACCATAACGTTGAAGAATCTCGACGGCGAAGAGTGTGAAGCGAGCTTGCGGTATGAGAATACGTATAACAGGTACTATGTATCAGCGCGGTGGTCGGATTTCCGGCAAAGTAATGATTTATCGGAAGGAGATGAATGTTTATTCAAGTTCATTAGAAGTGAAGGCAAGTTATTACTAGCAAAGGTCAACCGGAAAAAAAGGCGGCCAAGGGATCCACAGCCGCCCGTTGAAACTCCGGCTCCGGCGACTGAGTCTGTGCAGAGAAAGAGAGGACGGCCACAAAAAAAGGACGGAGTTCCGGCGAGTGAAGAAGTGAAGAGGAAGAAAGTAAGTCCGCCGCCACGCCCACGTCGTGGTGTTCCGGCGAGTGAAGAAGTGAAGAGGAAGAAAGGAAGCCCGCCGCCACGACCACGCCGCGGTGCTCGGACGAGTGAAGATTTGAAGAGGAAGAAAGGAAGTCCGCCGCCACGACCACGGCGTGGTGTTCCGGCGAGTAAAGATTTGAAGAGGAGGAAAGGAGTGGTGGCGAATGAGGTTGTGAAGAGGAAGAAGGAGGTGGTGCAGAGAAGAGGTGGAAGCCAAGGTGGTCAGAGAGGGAAGACGAAGTGAGCATGATTATTTAATTCTGGTGTTTATAATTCTTAATTAATTGAACTAACTTGAAGATGAAAGTGTTGTTAAGTGAGAGAGTGAGGCATATTTATTAGGGATTACTTGTACTTATTATTTAAATATGCTGTGTTAATTTAGTAACTTGTTTCTATATTTATAACAGAGAGCTATATATACAAAGGAAAGCATCATCATATCAATTCACTAGTTTTTATCATATTTTGTTCCGTACAATCAACAAAATGTGTATTTGTTTGCCTTTTTCTTCAAGTTATTGTTGACGCCTTAACCGTGTCACGCTTTTTAAAACATTGATATATAGCCTTAACCGTGTCGCTTTTTTAAGGGAGATAGATTTGTACATAAGATAAATTAGTTGAATATAATAAGCATGACTATGTCATTAACAAATCACTATCTTTTATTCTCATTCACAAATTTAAGGGTCATGCTATCTGCACGGATCAAATTTCTTGTGGCACTCTTAATTCACACCTATCAAATGCGAAATGTATTGAAACAAGTTGCAGTTGACAGATTAACAAGAAGTCTAAGAATACTGGGCCCCACAACTGTCTCATGCTACTTTTCTTCTTCACCGATTCACAAGAATCACACATACAAAACCCAAAACCCACCAGCGTTGCTGCCACCGTCGACCGATTCACCGCCTTTCACCTCGGGGTACCGTCATCTCCGGGTACTGTCATCTGCCATCGTCGACCTCCTAAAAAGCACACACCAAAACCCACCTGCGGTGCTGCCACCGTTGACCGGCAATTGTCCTCCGGCCACAATCTTAGATCTGCTACAAATATACCCATTCGGATTTAGGGCTTTTAAAGTGAGAGAAAGATAGAGAAGATGTATAGATCGACCATGAAAACAAATTTCCCCTTATCGATGATGGTCATGGATGAAGATTCGTAGATATGTAGTAGCAACTCGATTTAAAACAAATCCAATCGGCGATGGGGCTCTACAGTCTAAGAGAGAAAGAGAGGGGTGGTGGCGGTGCGGTGGTGGTGGTCGGCGATGTGGTGGAGGCGGCCGACGGTCTGAAGGGAATGGTGGTGTACTTCGGAGAATGAAAGAGGGGAGAGAGAGAGAGAGAGAGAGAGAGAGAGAGAGAGAGAGAGAGAGAGAGTTCTGTTGTTGCCTGTTGGGAAGGTGAAATGAGTACAGAGAGAGAATTCACTCTCCTTGACATTGACAATGATAGGTGCAGAGAGAGTTTTGTTGCTACCTTTTTTATATTGACAACACACAATGAATACGTATTTCGCATTTGCAAAATGCGAAATCTGACATTTTACTTTGGCTAGCCACACGGATTACATGTGTATACTGTATAGCAGGACCCAAATTTAATAGTATGTAAAAACTTCATTTTATTAAAAAATACTAATGTTCATAGAATAGTAAAAAAAAATGTTACCACGACTGTTTAATAAGACAAGATTAAGTTTATGTTTTGACAGGCTCTACATGTCTTTTAGACAATTTGTAGTTATGATATATTGATATGCATGAGTGCTATTATTTAGCCGAGTCATGTTAGTTTTTTCAGCATATAACTAACTCGTAATTAAATAATTCTAGTTATGACTAACTTTTTCATCATCATCATCATCATTAATACACCATATAATTTTAATTTAGATTAATACGATTGGTAAGAAAACGAAAGACTAACTGTGCTTATTACCACGCCTCATGGCTGAATA
The DNA here is from genome assembly GCA_947179395.2 of Pulicaria dysenterica. Taxonomy (NCBI): domain Eukaryota; kingdom Viridiplantae; phylum Streptophyta; class Magnoliopsida; order Asterales; family Asteraceae; genus Pulicaria; species Pulicaria dysenterica. Next base: position 5,270,506 of record OX359289.1, on the reverse strand, counting down.
ATTAGCAACCTGTAAAGCAATATTGCTGACGAGATTTATTCACCATGATGGAATCAGAGTAGCATGCCTGCCATCTATTATAGTTACTATCTTGGACCAATCCTTGACATTGGAGTAAAAAAGTAAAACTACTTAAAACAGCTTTCCTTTCATTGGAACAAGATATATATCGAATATTTGGTGCAGTAACTTTAAGCGGGAATACACTACTTGGAAAACCCAAAATTTACATTAAAATATAACCAATTTTGTTAAAATTATTACCATACGCAACAAACTATTTTAATATCAAATAAATATAACCAATTTTCTAAATTGCAACATTGTATGAAAGTTACCCTTATAGGTAGCTTACCGGGTTTTTTATTTTATTTTATTTTATTTATTTCTTTCTTTGTACATTTTCGGGTTTTACATGTGAGGATAGAAACATGAAACCGAAGAAGAAAACGACTTCTTGGGTTTGTCAGGATGCTTGTGTGAAGGTTGTTGATGTAAAATGCAAATTCTTTGATAGAATGTAAATCCCTTCTTGCAAACTAAATGTGACTCAAACATTAGTTTTGAGGCTTGAATCCACATAATATGATCATTAAAACATTGATTAGAATGACTTTTAGTTTTTATAAACAGGAGGAAGCTTGGTAAATAGTCCGGTTTTGGCAATATGTAATCTGCATCTCGATAGCTTTAACAAAGAAATATAAGGTATATTGTTAATTTGTAGTCGAACTTCGACAAAATATTAAAAAGCCAATCGAACTTCGACTATACAATAAGATACAATTACCACTATTGCATGATGCCCTTTTCCTTGTTTGTTGAAGGGCAAGTCCTAATATTATGACCTTCTCCTTGACAATGCCTGCAAGTGTATGCCCTTTTCTTCGATTCAAAAGCAACTTTCTTTATGCCCGGAATTTCATTGGCAGTGGTGGTGGTGGTAGCTGCTGCTCTTGTTTGTTGAAGACAAGTCCTGCGATTATGCCCGGATTTTCCACAAATGCTGCAGCAGGGTTGTTTGTAACTTTTACTTGCTGATTTGACATAATCATATTTCTTGCAACGTCTTCTGTTATGACCTTTTTTGCCACATAACCTGCACCTGAACCGTCTATCTGCTGACGTTTGGTCAAGTTCTGGGCAGTAGTGACTCCTGTGCCCTTCACGACCGCAGTTTTTGCAGTAAAATTTCACTCCTACAGTTGACAAATTTATAAGAATCCCTCATTTTCATTTTAAAAAACTAGATAGCACCTACTTTAGTACAATAGTTCCAAATGCTAATTTCATGACAAGTATAAATAAAGTTGTGTACCCTTTTCTGCAGTTTGCCATTGAAATAATCACACAATTTATAATATGATCTGATTATTTGAGTAAAGATAAGTTAGGAGGTTGTATGCACCCAAACTACACTTTGCTCGACCTTTGACCCATTTCCTCTATAAGCTCAATTTTACTATTGTATTTGTATAGTACACAATCCTAATGGACTAATTCAAAAGTAAACGGGTCAAAACCGCAACTTCTGTCTAAGCATACCTTTCATGGAAATGCTTCTCTTACGCCGGTTTTCTGGATCACTGAAGAAGGATTTCATGGTTTCGGAAGCATGCTTTCTTGCATCAACAGACCCTTTAGATTTCTACAAAACAGGACCCGTAAAGTGCTATTTTATTTACTTCCATTATCCATGTGGGTCCCACAATCACTGTTGTTAAATGAACAACGGGTACATAATATGGAATATGGTAGTTAGAATTTAGAACCTTGATTGCAGCCACTCTTTGAGCATGGAGCTCGGGATCACCATGGATGATTTTCATTCTGTTTGTAAATAGTCCAGTTTTGGCATTGAGGCTCTGCAATCACCCAACTAAAAACACAAGATTAAGTTCATGATCTGGTGAGTCCTCTGAGTTTCTTTTTATTCATAAAGACCATATTTAAGTGTAAAATTGAATAAATTTTGTAAGGAAAGAAACAAACTTGCTTTCAAAGATCTACTAATCTTCAAACCAACTTCTGGTGATGGAGACTGGTATACACGATTTGACTTTTTCTTTGCGACCAATTTTATTTCAAGATTGTCCACTTCATCGTCTTCCTTTACTTTCAATGGTGAACTGATCCATTAGAAGTAGAACTTATTTCAAGATGAAATATTCATGACAACATGCGAGTGAGAGATAGATAGATAGATAGATACAGATCGCAGTTGGTAACCATTTTCTTGTTAAGGGGTTGATTTGGGTTATATTCTACTTCTAATGGATCAATTTGGTCAAGACTAGAACTTAGTTAAATATGAGAAGGGTCAGATGGATTTAACGGGTTAAAAGTGACCTGAATTGAATTTAACTTAAGTGCTTGCAACGTCTTAAATCACTTTCAAGAAATATATATATATACACTGATATTGTAATAATAAAGTTTCTCGGTCACACTTTATACATTAATCTTTTTAAGATCGAAAAATGTTGTTGGGCCAAACCTACCCGACTTGTTATGACCCACCTGAAAAGCACTTTTTCGAGCCCAACTCTGTTTTGAAATGTTATCCAACCCGTCTGCTTCACCCATTTCACCACCTCTAATATCTCACTTTTCATTGCATATTAAACCAAAGACACGATTTTCTTGTAAAATGTCAAAAGGAACACAATCAAATAAAAAACGAGAGATTTTAGATTAAAAGTGTTGAACAAAATAATTCTTTTGGATCTAATTGATCATATATATCCAAAATGGCTCTTCCTTGTGAGCCATGCGTTTTTTGGCACTTTTGCAAGAGTGGTGTGCTTGCAATGAAAATTTAAATACGATATATTAGAAGTCATTTACTCAGCTAATAAATGCATGAACTAATATCACAGAGAGATGAAGAGTGACAATTAAATTTTTGTCGTAAACAAATTGTGAGAATTTTTGTGAAAATGTCAAAAGAACAGACAGAGTTGAAAGAATGAGAGGATAAGTCCATGGTGCCAATTGAATTTATATCTTGGACGGTTTTTTCTTAAATGTTTGGTTCTACAAATTGCATTGTTCTATTTCTTTCTTTTTGTCATTTTTGCAAGAACAAATATCGTTTTGACCAATTGCGACCAATTGCCCAACCCACCCATCTTGCCATTTCTAAAGAAAATTAATAAGTAAAGACGATCAAGATTGAAGATGTTACATTAATCGGGCTTTCTCCCATGGTCGTTCATCGATAGACTCTTCCCAAATTACACATTCTCCCAAGCATTGATGACATGTAACCATACCCTGCCATGATCCAGTACATAAGTTACATAAGCATTATGTAAAAGATGTCAAATTCTAAGAATTAGCTATGCAGGAGTGAATTAGGTGATTAGGGTCCCCAACAGACGGGACCCACAATAGAAAATAATGAAAATATTAAAGAAAAATGATATAAATGATTGCATTCTTACCTTACCATTACATTGTGAACAATCTAGTCTTGATCTTTCAATGCCACACATTTTGCAAGGAGTGTAGCCCCTTCCTCTGCAACTTGGGCAAGGCAACTCTCTAATATACTGACCATTTGGTCCAAACCATGACTTTGGACTAGAGCCATTTGAAAGAGCTTTTCTGAAATTGTTACATTATAAAAGTTATTTGGTGTTAAAACTTTGGGTAAGAAACATTTATAACAATGGCAGCAACCTTTAGCCTTTAAAAAATCATTATATTAGTTGAAATGAAAGAAAAAAAATAGTATACTGATACAACCTAATTCAAGAATGTGCATTAGAGGAGGCCAAAAACAAGTATAAGAGAAGGAATTGCAAATTAAGATAAGTTTGAGGAGGAGTCAATTAATAATAATTCGGAAAAACAGCAGTTACATAATCACATTGAAAGTGCTAGGTTACAAAACGAGGATGAAGAATGATTCAGAGATTAAACAAATTGGGGCTATTAAATAACCTAACAAGTAAACAGAAGACATACCTCGGCTGCAAATCCGCGGATATCCCGAAGAGATCTTCTGAAGGATCATAACCCATCTGCAATCAATGAAGCAATTGATAAAACAAACGATGATATGTACTTATAAATAAAAAAGAGATGTAAAGAGATTGAGTGTGATTGCCTGGGGTTTTTTGTTATTAGAAGGTGGGGAGATGGGTTCATCATTGAAAGAGGAAGAAACTATTAACGGAGTGAAATTGAATGTTTGCTTGGTTTTCCAGTGAGAGAGTAACCAGTTTCTGAAGTTTTTGTTGGTGGGGCTCCATTGAGGGACAACTGCTTGAAAGGAAGAATATATGGAAGAAGCCATTGGAGATGGAGAGACAGAGAGAGAGTTACAGAGAGATGGATGAAGAAGATGAAGTTGTCAGCAACGTGTGTGTGTGGACGTAAACGAGACAACCGTAGTACTGAATTAACTGATAGCACAACACTTTTTATAATTCGGAAAAGGATGTTCGCATGACTCGCAAACACTTTGAGATCGGTTTAAAAATCGACCCGGATCCAAAAAGCCCGGACCGAAACAAATTCTGAAATATATAAAATATTAGAATAAAATGGGACCGGAACAAAATCTGAAAAATATAAAAAATTAGAACGACTAGTCCCCAGGACTAGTATCAGTCTCGTATCGTCGGTTTTTTTGGTCTATTATTTATTTTATACATTGTATCAAACACAACTGGACTGAATCGAAAAAGACCGGACCGGACCGAAACCCCAAATCTATAAAAAAAAGACCGAAGAACGGACTGATAGGGATACTTGTTAAGATATGAATCACATATAATAACACTTCAAATCCTTAGATCTAATGACCAGCTTCACAAGGGACTAAAGTGATGTCAGACGGCCAAAAAAGAGGTAAAAATAAAGTGTATAAGATGATAAAGATTTCGAATTCTAGACCCTTTTGTTACTTTTATCTCGCGCTTACTGAACTAAAACCACTAATCTTTTTTAATCCCTTTCGATCCATCTCATCTCTCAAATCTTCAACTTCCTTCCATCTTCCCTCGCGTGCATAAATACTTGACAAAACCACAAACGCTATCGAGCTTTCAGGATCCAAATCCACAAGTAATCTAGCCATCTCTTCTCCCATTTTCACATCTGAATGAAACTTACACGCTCCAATCAAAGAATCAATAACCGAACCTGAAACTTCAGGGATTTTCATCAGTAATCCCCGAGCTTCATCTGTATTACCAGATCGACCCAACATATCTACCAAACAAGCATAGTGTTCAGAAGTTGGATCCACTTTGTAATTTTTCATCAACTTAAAAAAGTCCAGACCTTTCTCGAGTTTTCCTGAGTGACTACAAACAGATAAAACACAGCTAAAGGTTGAAGAATTTGGCTTTACATTCTCTCTTTGCATCCACTCAAACATATGAAAAGCAGCTTCACTCTCCCCATTTCTTCCATACCCAGATATCATAGCATTCCAAATAACTGGATCTTTAGGTTTTTTATCAAATTGGTCAAAGACCGAAAATGCCCATGAAGGTTGACCACATTTCATATACATATTAATAACTGCAGTGGCAACAAATTCATCCTTATTAATACCTGTTCGAATAACATAACCATGGATTTCTTTTCCACTTGTCAACGACGATACAGATGCACAAGCTGATAATAAACTAGTTAAAGATTTCATACTTAGGGGTTCTCCAGTGGACTGCATTTTCCTAAAGAACAGGAATGCTTCATCTGTTTTTCCTAAGCTTGATAACCCTTTGATCATAGTATTCCAAGTTGCTGAATCTGGTTTAAGATGATCAGATTCTAACATCATGAACAAACCAACAGCGTTCTCACTCTCACCATTTAACATCATCCCGGATATCATTGAATTCCATGTTACAAGACTCCTTACGCCTTTTAGTTCCTTGAAAACATCATAAGCCCAATGCCAATACCCGCATTTAGAATACATATCTAAAACTGCAGTTCCAACTAAGAGATCGAGTACTAAATCAACTTTAATAAGTAACCCGTGAACCTGTCTCCCTAATTTTAGATTCTTGAGATCAGAACAAGCAGATAGAACAGAAAGAAATGTGACTGTATTCGGAATCTGGCCTGAATGTTGTAGCATTTCTTTAAATACTATTAATACCCGTTGAGGAATCTGATTCTGTAATAAACCAGTAAAGAAGGCATTAAAGCAAGCCACATTCTTATCATTTATTTGATTGAAAACAAGTGATGCAGTCAGAGGGTGGTTGCAATTCGAGTACATTGTAACAAGCGATGTGGCTACATAAATGTCTGTTTCAACACCAATCTTGACAGCCCAGCAGTGAACCTGTTGGCCATCTTTGACAGCAATGTCACAACCAGACAACAAGCTAGCAATTGTAGCCGAATCGGGTCTAAGTCCATACTCACCAAGCCGTCTAAAAACGTCCCAAGATTTCTCGTAACACCTGTTCTGAATAAACCCTGAAATAAGAACGTTGATCAAAGTTGTATTTGGTTCAGTAATTTCGTCGAACACCTTAAGCGCACTGTCTAAAAACTGAAACTTTGCGTACATATCCGTAAGAGAAGTAGCGGTATATATATTTGAATTGAACCCAGTTTTTGTGAGATGGGCATGAAGCATCTGGCCATGGGAGACTAGTTGTAGCTTCGAACATGATTTAAGAAGAAAAGGGAAGGTGAATTCGTTGAGGGGGTGTGACTGAAAATGGAGATTTGAAAATAAAGAGAGGGCTTCTTTGTAAAATCCAGTTCCAACTAATCTTGATAATTTTCTCTTCATTTGGTTGGACATGAAGAAAACATAGACTCAAAGTAGAGACCAAAATCTGATTCAAGAGCTAGTGTTTGAGGCATTAATATTAAAACGTGCGCCAATCTATCTATCTATATCTTCTATTTCTATATATAAAAGGCTTGCAAATTTTTTAAAATTAACCATAAATTAAATCTTAATTAACCAATCACAACCTTCAATTTTAAAATTATTCCTTTCTCAAAACAATTTTGGAAAGATTACAAATCGTGGATAGGAGAAATTTAAATTCAATTTTAAATCTATTGGGGGTTGGATGAAAATTGTGAGGGGGTTTTATAAAAGATATGAGGGTGTTTTAAGAAAATATGAGGAGGGTTTATAAAAATTGTATACTAATGTAATTAATTATAAGTTGTTTATAAATTATGTTTAGTAACTTGTGATATATTTTGTTTAGAGAAAAAATAATTATATATTTACGACCGTCTCATTTTTATCTACGTTTTGGTATAAATTTTATTGTAATATGACACTTTTTTGAACTTAGTATATTCTCATCACAAAGGTAATATTTCATTTACTGCATTATTTTTGTTTGAAAATTCTAATATCCCAAATACACTTTCGAAATACCCGTATGTGTACGGGTCAATAAACTAGTATGCATAGAAAGGGGATATGTATACATGGTTTTAGGTTTTATGTAGCACTTTTTTAGGTTCATTCTTTTGGTGTATTGCGAAAAGGATAAAAGATCCAATATAATAACTATTTTGAATCAAATATAAAAATATTAGTTTGATATTTGTAAAATATGATAATTTTTATATATTCGTATATAACAATTTTGAATGGGTAAAAAGTAAGTTATTCTTTTAAACCATCAAGATAAACAAATAAAAAGGATTGCGTAACTAAACATTAATAAAATGTCAAGAATAAATGAAAATTTTAAAAATACATAACATATGATATATAAAAATATATTATATTATAAGATTAAATCAGTTCAGTTAAGTGGTTAACTAAACACTGATAACCAAAACTAAACTGAAAAATAGAGTTATTAGAAAACCTATGAATGAGTCTTCGGGGTTAAAATTTTATTTTAAAAAGTCTCTTTGGTTAAATTGATTCGGCTATGGTCAGGATTTTTGGTGTTTTAAGTGGATACTTTTAATTAAAATTTTAATGTGGTTATTGTATTTACTTTAATTATATAAAGAAAGAATTATAAATATACAGAAATGACAACTAAAATATTGGATACACACAAAGTAATTTTTTAAAATTTCAATCATATAATAAAATAAGATATAAGATTAAATACATTTAAAACGCATTTTTTTTTTCTTTAACAGCCCCATGCCTTAAAGTAACGGTGAGACGCTAGGCTAACGGCCTGTTCTCGAGTTATTTTAAGGAGGGGAAGGAGAGGGCTAGGAGGGATTGGAAGGAGGAATCATGTTCTTGAGTTTTTTTAGGAGGGGAAGGAAAGGGTTAGGAAGGACAATTTCACAATTTTTATGCTTAAAAACTCCCCTCCCACTTTTGGGATGATTGGGAGAGGGAGTTTTTCTTTCCTTCCATTTCCTTTCTTTCCTTTCCATCCCTTCCCTTCCCTTCCCTCGAGAACAAGCCGTAACGCTGTGTTCCCGAGTTAAAATTAGGGGAGAAAAGAAAAGATTGAGGAAGGAAAATGAATTTCAGTTGTGTTCCCAAGTTTTCTAGGAGAGAAAAGAAAATATTTTGAAAGAAAAATTTTCTCTTATTTTTCTTCCAAAGTAGGGAAGATTTTGGAAAGAAACAAAATAACACTTCAAATTTTATTTCTCCTCTAATTTTCTTTCAAATTCCGAAACACGTAATAAAAAAAACATTTCTCTTCATTTTCTTTTCTATTTTCTCGCTAATTTTCTATTCTTCCATTTTGTTTCCACGTGTAACACTGTGAAACAAGAGACAACTGTGTCCGGTGGTTGATGAGGCGTACCGCCAAGGATTTCCTTTCCATCTCTTCTTATCCGCTTTTCTTCATTATCTCACGCTGACTCGGTGAGTGAAGCACACTTAATAAGGCCAGATTTTGCGTCAAAGTGGTAAGTGACCATTGGCGATTGTCTGTCTTTTGAATTTTTAAAAGCTTCTTATGATTTCTTTTGTAGCTTTCTACTTTGTTAGTTTGCGAAGTGTCGTAATCTTGAAGGATCTGCGAGTTTACTTGACTGATTACATCCATGAATGGTTAATTCTAGGTACAGGAGCAGACTAATGCTGGATCTAGGGCTTAAACTGGCATATTAGTTTTTGTTTTATTATTAGATGTACATGTGTGTGTGATTTCTGTGAAATGGAATTGTAGAGAACGAAGATTTCTGATTAAGACTATAGTTAGAACAGTTGCACTGTTCTTGAGTTTTTGCAAGGAAAGAAAAAGAAAGGATCTGGAAGGAAAGTATTCCCGCCTTTTTCTGACCTCTCCTTCTTAAACTCAAGAAGGCAGTAGTAGTAGTAGTTAAGCTTTGTCTACAAATTGATAGATTAAGGATTTAGAGTTCATAGGGTTTTGAGGACTCAATTGTCAAAAACTTAACTAATTAGTCATCTGTTAAGTTAAATAGTTGCATACTTTAAGATACAATTTTTTTTCTAAATTCTTAATGATGATGCAGGTGAGTACGATGTCAACTGCTGCACGTAAGAGGTTGATGAGGGATTTCAAGAGGTTACAACAAGACCCTCCTGCAGGAATTAGTGGAGCACCCGAAGACGATAATATAATGACATGGAATGCTGTGATTTTTGGGTAATGGTCGAATTGATAAACTGAAATGAATCTGTTCAAATTTTTTACTTAAAGATCAGTGTCATTCTGTCATCTTTGCTTCCTGTTTTTTATGCAAATATGTGTTATAATAATATCTTTGTTCATTTATTGTAGACCGGATGACACTCCATGGGATGGAGGTATGATTTCAAACATCAATCTCATTTTATCTGCATACACACACAGTCTCTATTTTCTTTTGTTACAATGATTGATAATGACTACTATGGTACGTGTGTTAGTTATTTTTTATTTTCTGGTACTAACGTTTTTATTTTTGCTAACACGTCATTGAATTATCAGGTACGTTCAAATTGGCTTTGAAATTTTCAGAAGACTATCCAAACAAGCCACCAGTTGTGCGGTTTATTTCTCGTATGTTCCACCCAAACAGTAAGTATATATAAACAGTAAAAACTCTCTCACACCACATTGCAACTTCAAATTGCACCCAAATAAGTAGATAATCCTTGTGTTCTCACCTATAGTTTATGCTGATGGAAGCATCTGCTTGGACATTTTACAAAATCAGTGGAGTCCAATCTATGATGTTGCTGCTATTCTTACTTCCATCCAGGTAATTGTTTACAAATCTGCATTGTAGTCACTAGTTGTAGCAACCAAAGAGATCATGAATTGTTAAATTGCTACAGAGAGGTGTTTGGATGCGTATATTGATAGTGATTAATCTGTAGTGAATAATTTGAATCAAATAACCAGCAGTAATAGAATAAGTTGTAGAAGATAGAGTTTGGATTGGTGTTTGTTGCCGGAAGTTGTAATCATCAGATGTTTAAGTGTTAGGGAACTTTTTACTGTATATGGAATTAATCCATAAAATAAGCAATAAAAGACATCTTATGCTAGAAAAGAGGCGTTTTGTGAAGCGCGAGTAATAGTTAAGAGAAAGGTAAATAGTTGAGTTTGTTTTACACTTCAACGATTAATTCTGTTGCAGTTGATTATTAGCAATTGAATAATAAGAAGCATGTTATATTTATCCAAATTCTAAAAACTTATTATTGTGACCTCAAGTTGCGATAATGAGATAATAAATTAATAAGCACCAAAACATGAATCCAAAACTCATTTTCATTAATGCCTTGCATATTTGTATATGACATACTTGTAAATGATAAACCTCATTTTTAATGTTGTTTTACTCCATTACAGTCATTGCTAAGTGACCCGAACCCAAACTCTCCTGCAAATTCAGAAGCTGCACAGATGTTTAGTCATATGAAACGTGAGTACAACAAGAGAGTTCGAGAGATGGTTGAGCAAAGCTGGACTGCTGACTAATTGAACATGATGCTGCAACTTTTTCTTCAAAGCCTGTCTGAGTGAGTTCTAATTTCAGATTCTTTGCAAAAACTCTGCTTGCAATGCTTTCTGATTGAATTTGCTTTAGTTGTTTGCATTCTTGAACTTAGCTACAGATTTGTGACTAGTCTCTGTAAATATTTGTTTTTGGATCGAACTGAATAACTTTCTAAACCATCCTCCTTGTCTTTTCATTTTGCTAAAATGCATTATATTGTAAAATTGAACGGTTTCGGATAGAAGGTGACAGGTATGATGGTTTTCTTGGGAATGGTTGTTTTTTGGGTTATGTTTTACTTCTAGTTACTGTCATTCGAGTTAATTTAGAAGCCAAATTGAATAGGAAACTGGTAGAGAGTCAACCAAAATATAAATTAAATGAACACAACCTCCAAAATTGCTTTACTGTAACATTTGGATAAGTATTGTGATCATAGTTGCAACATTAATTACATGTAAAAAGTTCTAAAAACTGAACAAAAAGAGTTTCGGGTCGATGTGACATGTAAAATTGTGTGTTTTGATCGGTTACCTTCTTTTGTCACCTGACTCGTATATTCGAAAAATCATGACATGATCAATTAACTAGAAAATTTTGATTGGATCCCATATACATAAATTTATGAAAAATATTTATTCCGTGCCCAATCCCTATAGTACACGATGTAAACCGAAAGTACATCCACTTATGTTCTCCACCAAGAAAGTGAAATCAAGTTCCCGATTGACAATAAATTAAAATCTTTACAATTTTGTACTGAGATTGCCACTGCTATTCCAGCCTTCTTGAACTTGAACAGAATATTGCATATGCCAAAGAACATCTTCGATCGATGGGCGTATGCTTACATCTTCATTAAGACAATTCATTGCTATTTGAGCAGCTGTTTTCATAGACTCGTAAGCAAAAGTTCCTCTAATTGATGGATCTGCCGCCTCTTTGAGTCTTGCTGGTGACTCGGTTAAACCAATCTCTAGCTGAAAATTTAAAACCCGAGTTGGAATTGTGTGAGTTTTGTTGCTTTTAGAGAGAAAGAGTGATCAAAATAAGATCTTGTACCTGGTTCTTGAGTCCGGTTATTTCATCTTCCGAGTCAACTGGTTTTCCTGTAATGAGTTGCAAGATGATGACACCGAATTGATATATGTCATCTTTTTCTGGATTTGTCAGCCTGCAAAATGGGAAATTATCTGTTAGTAGTGGTCGTAAGATGGACAGGTTAGTTAACGGGTCACTCAAAACGTGACTGGTGGCTGTTTATTAAAGAAAAAATAAAATAAAAGAAGTGAAGAACATTGCAGTGAAAATCAAATTGTATACCTGTGAGGAACCTGTGCAGAGTCGTGGCCGTTTAGAGGGCTCTCTGATCCTGTCTGTTAACAGAACATTCAACGATTTCTGAGTTTAGATTTCATTCAATAAATGTGATTAAGTTTCAAGAATTTACCTTTGATGGTAATGATATGTTGTAACTACTGATTTTGGCAGTAAGATTATCATCCAGCAACACACTTTCAATGCTTAAATCATTCCCAAAAATCCCATGTTGAGTTCCTGTGTGCAAGAACTGGATTCCCCTAGCAATTCCCATTGTGATTCCCATCCTGTGTGGCCATTTCAAGATTTCTTTCTTTCTCCAATCTGTTGAAAACCCGAAAAGGATAATAAGTGTAATAATAAGATCTTTATATTATCCGTAATAAGTGGTTTTTAATCACTTCTTAAAATAAGTGATAATAAGTGAAGATAAGATCTTATTAATTTTTACATCTGATTTTAAACAAACAGTCTTTTAATGAAATGTCTGCACGTTCGCAGACGTTTTTAAAAATAAATACTTATTTCAGAAAAACAAACAAGCCCTAAGTGTTCGGTTTTTAAAGGGTGAGTTAAGAAAAAACAGCGATGATTCTCGGTCTATAACCACCACGCCAGCGATCATGAACTTAACTGAATGATTTTTATATGATTTATAATTTACACTTTTTTTAAACAATTGTACTCGACTATTTGTTGTATTTGATTATTAAATGAAGATCAAAGCTATTTTATATCAAAAAGAGCATAAGTTAGTAGTAGATTACAGACCTGTAAGATGATCTCTCAAGGAGCCATTTGAAACATTTTCAAGAACCACAAAGACAGTGCTACCAGAGTTGGGGTGATCCACATATGAGACGATACAGTGACCAAGAACGCTCACTAAATGCCGATGCCTGAGCTTAGAGATCACTTCCATATGTTGTTGCAAGGTTTGTTGTGAATGCTTTTGTTTTAACTTCAAACATTTGATAAGCACAACTGTACCATCCCTCAACCACCCCTTATAGAGCTACAATCGAAAAGAAATTTAAAAATTGTATCATAGGACATTTGATCAGAAGAACATGGATATGAGTTGCTTACCTGTGCTTGAGATCCTTCTCCCACCAAATTCGAAGAATCAAAGTTGTTTGTTGCATCTTCGATTTCTTCGAGTGTGAATACGGTATATGGTGGTAGACCTAATGCTGCTGTCCTCATTGTTTGCGGTCTACGCCCTGTATAACATGTGTTTTTATCGGTTAATCGAGGTCGCATCAAATATCAATAGAATGATATCACTATGACAAACATCCTCTTTAAAAAAACCAGAAGGCAGAGTGTCAAATAATTCAATGGGATCAAATTACTTAAAAGTCGCACTATTAAAGTGTTTACAGCCTCTTAACGCATTTAATTAAAAAAAGCCAAATTGCTAATAATTTTAATCACTATATTTATTTGGAAAATCATGAAGTGATGTCTAGATGACTAGATCACCTATCTTTGATGATCTTGAGAGCAAATGAGAGGACTTTTATGTGTATTTTAGAAGTCTAGAGGGTTAAAAACATTAACTTTTTCTTTGCTTTAACATCACCTAATTTAAGTAATATTCTAAAAACTGTTCCCGTTTTGACTTGTAAAAGATTACCCATTTGGATGGGTCACCTAAACTTATTTTAGCATAGAAATTAATCAAAAAAGAAGTTTTTACCATCTTTGGCTAACGAAGTAGCACGAATAGCGTTTTTGTCCAAAGCAAAGCTATCAGATCTGTATTCTTTCGCCTTTTTCGCTACTCTTCTTCTGTAGACACCCAAAATTAACAAGCCAATTAGTCCTGCAGTTCCCACAATACCCCCAATGATACCAAGAACAAGCCCAAGCTTCACAGTAGTCTCCTCTTTCTTGCTTTCACCATTTTTCTTTGTAGGCAAAACTGCAATTGCTTCTTTCTGACAAAACTTAGCAGGGTGTTGATACTTTGAGGTTGAATTTGTTAAGCAATTCCACATGCTAATAACCGTTCGATTTGCAGAGCTTGATCCGATGCACGACGGTAATTTCCCAATCAAAAGGTTGTTAGAAACATCAACAAAAGCTAGCTTGGTGGCACATGTTAAGTTTGTAGGCAATGCACCACTGAATTGATTGTTGGCTAAATTAAGATATTGAATTGAAGAGAGTGAAAACAAAGAAGAAGGGATGGGACCCACAAGTTTATTTGAGGAAATGTCAAGTCTTTCAAGATGAACAAACTTCACAAAATCAGATGGGATTTGAATCCTAATTGAGTTGTTCTTTAATGTAATAGACACAAGACTGTAACTTAAAGAAGGGTATTTTGGACCTAAATGATTACTCCCCAAATCAAGAACTTCAAGATTTTGTAACCCTTTTAGATCTGGAACATTCCCATTTAACAGATTATTTGATAAATCAAGAACAGTGAGGTTTTTGATGAATGAAATAGAAGATGGGATCTCATTATTAATGAAGTTAGAGCTGAAGTTCAAAACTACAAGTGACCTAAACCTATCAACCTTAGGTGGGAGGGCACCCCACAACCCTAAGGACACAAGTGTCAGTTTCTTTAAAGTTGAGAGCTTGGTAAGCACAGTAAAGAAAGAATCAATGGAAAAACTTGCAGAAAGCTTTTCTGGGTTTGTTTTGTTTCCAACAATAGTTAATTCAGTGATGTGATTACCTGAACAAACTATCACAAGATTGGGATTTGAAGGGAGAAAACAGAAGTTTGTCCAGTTGCTCCATCCTTGAACAACTTGTGGGTACTCAAGTTTTTGTTGAACTTGAAACAGGATTCTTGAATCTGCTGAATTCAGTTGTGCAAGTGAAGCAGGAAGCAAAATGAAGGAAGAGAAAGCTAGAAAGATGAAATTACTAAACACCCTAGTGAAACTTTCCTCCATTTCTGCTCAATCAAACCTTAAAACTTAACATCCATGGATGATGGATCTTGGTTTGAAATTTTTGGACACTTCTGGTGAGGAGTTTAAGTTTGTGGAGATGGGTTAGTGGTAAAAAGGTAATTAAGACAAGGGTTTTGTAGAAAGAATGAAGCTTTTTGCATGAAATTTTGGATTTGTAAAGAAATGAAAATGATTGAAAAGCAAAACTTTTAAGAAGAATGATGGGGAGATGTAGTGTTGGAGATTCTAAAAGCCAACATGGCTTGTTCTAAGGTCTATCTGTATTTTGATATATTTTATATAAACAAATAAGTATAATATATTCCTGGGTCAGACTTCAGAGAGAATTTAATAAACCTTGTTTTGGATTTTTCTGTAATAGTTAAATCATCAGTTAGACATAAATAACATTCAATATAGAGTTATTAGTTATATATATAAAGTTTTAAAATATGAAATATCTTTTTAGTTGAGCAAAACTAAACAAAATGGAACTTATTTAATCTTGCTATTTTAAATTTAGATGAAAAATTATATATTTGAAGTAACTAAGTTAATAATTTTTTTCCAATTTCAAAAAAATATATATATTATTAGCTTAGGAACTTCAAACAAATAACATGTGCATTTGTGGTTAGAAAGAAGTTATTATTTAGATTTTAGGATTGTAAGTTGTAACGTAACCAAAAGTTGTCGAATCGTTCTTGAATTATTTAACAAGAAGTTCGTTTATTTAATAAAGGAATGGATATGAACAAATCATGTATATGTTTACTCAAACAAATAAACACTAACAATAGTCATGTTTGTTCGTTTATGTCCTCGAACATTCTTTTATATTCGTTCGCATTTATTTATATATATACACAACCTCTCTGATGAATCTCTATTGAGATTTCAATTGGTGACCAGTAGAGTTGTTGGAATCTCAATAGAGATTTATCGGGAGGATTATATTATGTAGGGATATAGTTCTGAAATGAAGAATTCTTATTTGAGAGTGATAATTTTATTTATCTTTTTAACTTATCGTATGTCCTATTACAGAAACACATTATAAGTAATTATAAATTATTTTCCTTCTTAAGTTGCTTTTGACATGTTTATTAAATATGGAGTTTTGCTTTGATATTTAGGTACGATAAAACAATTTGCTAGTTGGAGAACTAGCTAGAGATCGATAGAAATCAGAAAAGATATAAGTGATGCATCCACATAGGTAGGAAAATTTTAGACTCATTTCTAGTTTGGTTTTGGCTCTTAATTTAGGTCTAAAATATTTTATTTGCAAGTTTTAAGAATAAGTTACTAGTAAGATAGGAATTTTTATATTGGCTAAAAACTAGGACCCATTTGTAAAGTTTGGAGGACTTATGTGGAAAGTAAATATTAGCCCTCTAAATATAACATTTTTATATGTAAGCATACTTTTTTGATTTCCTGCAATCGATGCTTCTGTCTATACCGCTGTCGCACCATCACCACAATTCGCCATTAGAGGGTTTCGCCATCGGTGAAGGACGAAGGTGCCGCCGATAGTATCGATGGAGGACTGAGCCGGTGATGGGTTATTTGGAGGTCAAAGATTACGTGAAGACAATAAAAGACAATGAGATTAAGAGAAAAGGTATTTATTCAACTTTTTTTGGTAATTAAATATTACTTAAATATATAAATGAAATGGGTGAATTAGAGAAAAAATGAATAAATAAATGGTTTAAGGACAATTTAGTCTTTTTAAGTTGATGAGAGTCCAATTATGCAAGAAAGGCGAGTCGGAAGGGACTAAATCTGTAAACATGGCGACCCAGAGATCAAATTCATAATTTTGACCAAACCAAAGGAAAGAAAAGTGTAGTTAACTCTACATTTTAAGTATGGTGGTTTTGTAGCAATTGGTTAATATAATATTTTTTTAATTATTATTCAAAATTGTGTGAATTAAAGGGTCAGAAATTGTTTAACAACTTTTACACATTAAAACGGTTTAACCTTTAAGTATTTTAATTAAGATTATAACCCCAAATATGTTATGACAGAGTGGTTTACTTTGACCTCATTCACTGATCCGTGTGAAACTTGTAACAACTCAACAAAACCTCCTCGCTCTGTGTATGCAATTTGGAACCTCCAATGATTAATATATCCGTCGCAAATCAATGATCGATTGTCTAATGTCTATGCGTGTGATGATGAACCTCTAATGATTAGTTAAATGAGTTTTTGGTTTGTTATTCGTTCGCGGCTGGTGATGAAAGAGCCAAAAATAATTTCTTGTCCTAAATAATGGTTTAAAAATCAGTTTTATATGTTACAAATTAAAATCAACCATGGACCAAACAATTATTACACCGAACTTTAACTTTAAAACATTTATAAAATGAGTAAAACATTCATTAAATGGAACTTTGATGTTAGCATTCATTTTTCGAGATTAAAAAGATTTTATACAAATTTTGGAGTAAGAGGATTAATTACATCACGTTAAAAGATAGAAGAAGTTAGAAACCCTTTTAAGTGGTAATTGATTTTTCGGTCTTGGGAGACAGGGGCGGACCTTTAGTGGTGCATCTGGTGGCACGAGCAACCCCTCAATATTTCCCGAGTAGTGTAAAAAATTTTTTTTTTTTTTTTAAATACAAGTGCTACCCCTAAACAATATTGGTGCAACATATCTACTTCTATTATTGTTATGTAGTATGAGGAAAAAAATCGTGCAACCCCTGACCAAAAGGCCGGGGTCCGCCACTGTTGGGAGAAATAATGATCGAACCAAAGTTGATTTGAAAGTTAACATATACTACGGGTGCGTTCGGTACGTAGTCTCTTAGAGTTTTTTTTATAGTTGATAGTCTTTTGTTTTGAAATAAAAAGCAATAGGTCATGTTCAGATGAAAGAATTGGAATTTTTTTTTTAAACAAAAAGCTCTAAAACTAAAAACTTCTTAAAGTAGCTTTTAAAAATTAAAACGGTTGAAAATTTTTTATATACCAAATTACTTACATGCATTCTTTAATTGTTATATAATTCTTCTTCTTTTTATGATTTTTCTTTTTTCGTCATTTTACACCATTCAACTTAGCTACCAACTAATTTGTCAAACAAATATATAACTAAAATATACAGCTTCTAGCTCTATCAACTTCCAGCTACACCCACCGGTTATTTGCGTCAAACACACCCTGAATGGAACTTAACTAAAAATTAAGTTTATTAAAAAACTAGTGATCAAGTTAAACCATTTTAAATTACATGCAAACTAGTTTAATAACTAAATTATATTTTTTAAAAACAATAATATAAAAGGATCCAAGTGTAAGGTGTCGAATAAGAAAGAAAAGTAATTTAATTAACGATAATATGGTAGCGAAAATAATTAAGAGTTAGACAAGACGACGAAGGTTCAAATGTCACGATGGAAATAGTAAGGATGAAAAGTCAACACGTCTGTGAGGCAAACCACATGGAGAGCATCACGCGGCGGTTCCTGTGTTGACTCTCTTTTTTTGGTCGGAGTTATGGCGGAGACCTGCCGCCTGCCGGTGAATCATGACTGCATGTGCCTCCTCCTGTGCTTTCCCATGCATGCATATATTAATTAACACCCAACTTCCTTTATATATTAATTTTTTTAATTATAAAGAAATATATGTAACTCAATTTGATTTATGAGTATAATTATTGGGTGATAAAATCTTCCTAAAACATAAGCTATTTTTACTATCTATTTCACTTGATTTAATTAATATTAAGTTTTGCTCACGAGAATATATATATATATATATATATATATATATATATATATATATACACACACACACACACACACACACACACACACACACACACACACGAAAATCAATCTTAGCCGTTGATTTAATAAGTGAAATTCATGGATGGAGAGCGTGGGGGGATCAAGTGTGGCAGGGTGTATATGAGGAATTCATGGGTGTGCAATGACATTGAAAGAGGGGGGAATTGAACGACTCAGAATGGTTCTCGCGGTTCTCGCACTAAAAATGGTTCTCAATGGAACTTCTTCCTATATATATATATATATATATATATATATATATATATATATATATATATATAGGGGAGGGTTCATGCGAGAACCGTTGTTAGTGCGAGAACCGCTAGAATCAATCTCAGCCGTTCCTTGGATATGAGAAGTATCATGGATGGAGAGCGTGGAGGGATAGGGTGTGGCAGGGTGCATGTGAGGAATTCATGGGTGGACAATGACATTGAAGGAGGGGGAATTGGACGGCTTAGATTGGTTCTCGCGGTTCTCGCGCTAACAACGGTTCTCGCATGAACTTTTGTCTATATATATATAGGGGAGGATTCATGCGAGAACCGTTGTTAGTGCGAGAACCGCGAGAACCAATCTCATCCGTTCCTTGGATATGAGAAGTATCATGGATGGAGAGTGTGGAGGGATAGAGTTTGGCAGGGTGCATGTGAGGAATTCATGGGTAGACAATGACATTGAAGGGGGGGGGGGGGGGAATTGGACGGCTTAGATTGGTTCTCGCGCTAGCAACAGTTCTCGCATAAACTTTTCTCTCTCTCTCTCTCTCTCTCTCTCTATCTCTCTCTCTCTCTCTATATATATATATATATATATAAATTGGATCAATAAAGAACCATGTGTTAAACAAAGAACTTAAAGAACCAATCTGAACCATTGGATCATCAAAATTAATGGATGAGATTTAACTATGACAAAACTGTAATTATGATGTATTAATATAGGAAGAAAAGGACAAACATGAAAAATTCCCCCTCCAACAACCTACGATTTTTTAAAAAACACCACAAAAACTTTAAATTATCATAACTTTTTAAGTTTTGTGAATTTAAATAAAAAAATTATACCAATCTTTTAGTTTTTTAATCCTCTTTCAAACAAAGATCACTCTTCCCATATTTTTCTAAATTTTTTTTGAACATGAAATATTTGTTTGCATTTTGGGCAGTATGTAGTATTTTGTACGAATTTTGCATTTTGGGTTTGAATGTGTAATTTTGCATTTTAGACTGTATTTTCATTGAACCATGTTAGATTTGCATTTTGAATTTTCATAATTTTTGAATTTTGGAAGCATCTAGATGACCTGCATGTTTATATTTTGCGTTTTTCGGGTTTGCATTCTGCATTTAGAATGAACCCAGCTCAAAATGCAAACTTTAAATTTCAAAAAAAAAGTTTCAGAAATATATTAAGTCTAGTCTTGTTTGAAAGAGGACGAAAAACTAAATCTAACAATATACTTTTTTTACAAAAATTCTTAAAAACGAATAAGTTATGATCATTTAAAGTTGAGTGGGGTTTTTTTAATCTATAAAGTTGATTTTTTCTTTTTTTTTTTGTTATTTTTCAATTTTGCCCATAATTAAAGTGACACGTGTCATTACCAGGATGGTTCTTTGAAGGGTTTTTTTATCTGACCAAACCACCCTATGACACAAACTGGTCAAACCTGAGTTTGATTCTACTGGTTCAATCCTAAAAGCGGAACTGGATTGAACACAACTCTCACTATATATATATATATATATATATATATATATATATATATATATATATATATATATATATATATATATATATATATATATATATATATATATATATATATATATATATATATATATATATATAGGGGAGGGTTCATGCGAGAACCGTTGTTAGTGCGAGAACCAATCTCGGCCGTTCCTTGGATATGAGAAGTTTCATGGATGGTGAGCGTGGAGGGATAGAGTGTGGCAGGGTGCGTGTGAGGAATTCATGAGTGGGCAATGACATTGAAGGAGGAGGAATTGGACGACTCAGATGATTCTCGCGGTTCTTGCACTAAGAATGGTTCTTGCAAGAACTTTTTCATATATATATATATATATATATATATATATATATATATATATATATATATATATATATATATATAATAGTTATAATAATAAATTTATATAGAATAGGGCCCGTAACAAGTATGTTGATTTTGTATATTTAAATATTAGGTAACGACTCAATTTCTATTGTAATAAACTAATTTCGATTTTATGAAGTTCGATCTCATAGTTATATAATTAATGTTGAAGTGCTCAAGTATTTATTTTGGAATAGTGGAAGTAGGGATGGCGATTGTAATCCGATCCGATAATCATCCACCAGATTCGATCTATCTGTGATGGATATGGACGAAGTAAAATGGGTGAATTCTGGATATGGAGTGGATATGGATTTTTATTGGATCGGATATGGATAACGATTTTCCATCCATGGATGAATCCATTAACCCGAATTAAATTTGATATATTTATTATATATATAATTAAGTATAATTTCATATATGTATTTTAATTTTAAAATTATATATAAATATATTAATAAAGATATATGTATGTATATATATATATATATATATATATATATATATATATATATATATATATATATATATATATATATATATATATTTATGTAGGTTAAATTCAAACTCTCTTCTATAATAGTTTTGTACAGTTGTATCGATTGTGTATATGTAACTGTCAAAATGAAAGAAACTATGATACCTATACTTTTTTGGAAGAATATATGTATTTATATCAATAAAGATCATAGATTATATATATAAATATGGTATTTTCTTTGGTGCAAAGGTTCTTTTGACATCCAATGGATGTCCATTTACCCGTTTAATTCGATAGATATGGATATAGATGATGTAAAATTAAACGGATATGGATATGGATATGACATCACCCGATCCATTGTCATCCCTAAGTGGAAGGTTTAAAGAGTAACTCATGGAAGTAAAGGTTGAGGGTGTAAAGTGTCAATAGATAATTCTTACTTCCAATCCAATTAGAACAAGCCCATCAAGGGAATTAGGCAGGGTTAAGGGAGATTAGCCAACACTAAGACCATTAGTTATATCTTCTTTTTCTATTTCTTGTATCTATTGTCATATTAACGTCATATTATTTTCTCTTTTTTTTTCTTCTCCTTGCCTAATTCAATAGTTATACCTCTCCTTTAAACTTTTTCCACTTTTTTTATTTAAAAATTAAAAAATTTAATGTGTGTGAGTGTGATTGGTTGAGAGAGGGGTGGGGATGTACATAAAACTCGATCGAGCTTGAAGACCCGCCAGCCTACTCGAAGTGGGTACCCGAGAATCAAGTTTTGGTGTTCCTGCTCCTACCCGAGCCTACTCGAAGGCTTCGGGTTAGGTATCCCTCATAGCAAAACCGTAAAAGACTTTCATTCTTGATTTGTATATGTAACTTCAATATACCAATTACCAAGTAATGTTAACATTTTGTATCATTTTCCTTAAATAAAAACCAATAATAAGATTCTTGAGAAATAGTCGGCTTGAATCCAAAAAATCTCGGACATAAAATATCGGGGTTGGCCCGTACTAAACAGTTTTCTAGAAGAAAAATCAAGTTATATGAATTTACATTGAAATCAAACGCTGTGATTTTGAAAAACAAAGGCGTAAATTATGTGGCATCTCCTTTTTAAAAAAGTAAACTTTTTTAAGAAAATAATCTTATTGTTTTGGTAAATTGTGGGTGTCTCCACTCGAAGTTGAGGAACATTTATTTCAGGTACAACTGCCCACATGGAAACAATGCCTTGACTAACGGGTTGTGTTATTTGTTATTCTATCCGATATTTCATAACATAAGAGATTAAGAGTATAGAATATATAACTCTTATACTTCAATTATTTAATGTCATGTTAGATTTAGTTACCCGTATTTATTTTTATTATTTTATATTTTAACTTAAATACTCGTGTAGTTATATCCTAAATATAAAAGGTATATATTCACTTTCTCTATTTATCTATGTCTTCTTTTATCTTTAGTTTCCGTCTCTTACCGTATTATTACGTGAAGAATGTGGTACTTAAATATTGGGAATAGTGTATGCTTGAAGCATTCAAGTGCCACCTAAGCATACCTAACCAGTATTCCGCATGACATAACGGAGGGTTGTTAAATTGGAGGAATTAGTTTAATCTTATTTACCAAAAGACATTTGGTGTGATGGTATCAGGTGTTTAAGGTGTATCTTACAGTTTTGGGTTCATGTCTCATTATAGACAATGAATAAATTTAGAAGTAAGTGGTTGTTTGAGTTCTTCCGTACAAACATTTTCTAATCTCATTCAATAAAAATCTTAAAATGCCTTATTAGTAAGACATTTGGAAAGTTTCAGAACAAACTCGGGTTCAATTCTCAATGGATGCAAACATCTTGGATGACCAAGGATATAGGTAAATGGCTATAGAAAAGAGTAAGTTGTGTACAATAGAATATAGCTCAATTTATCTGGTGAACCTTCTTAAACGGGAAGTTGCTTTTAATAAAGTTTAATGTTGTTGGTGAGATAGCAATATCAAACCTTAATCAAACCTATCTATTAAGTAAAATAGGATTTGATGTTAACAAAACCATATATTCAGTTTTGGACTTAGATTGATGAAAAACATGTGTTGTTTTTCTATCTGAGACTTAAAGAATTTCTAAGTAAGAAATGTCAGCTGACGAATCATAAGTGTCAGCTGAACACTGAGTATCAGCCAAAGGACCAGCTTCAGAAAGATCAGCTGAGAAGAAAAGATCAGTCATAGAGCATCAGCTGAGGAATCACACTGGATCAGCTGATGGCCTAGAACCATCAGCTGATGAAGATTTCAAGATCAGCTGAGCAATCAAGGATCAGCTGACACAATCACAGTTATCAGTTGATGCCTCCCATTTGTCAGATAAGGTATTTGTTACTTATCCAATCTTTTCCTCATAAGCTGACACTACTTAAAATGACTAGCTGAGCCCTTGGGAACAGCTGACAGTTTAGGTTGATCGGTTTATTAGCTATACTTTGATTTGTATTGTTAGCTGAGCATCTCGATCAGCTGAGCAAATCTAGTCAGCTGAGTCTTTCACTTTTATCCTTAGCTGAGCAAAATTACAGTTGCAGTTCAGTGTCCGTTAGCTGAGTCTTTATTGTATATCTCAGTTAATAACTTTTCTATGTAATATTTTCTTAAAGTCAAAGGCAGAACATGTGTTGTTCTTAGTATGCCTTAGATCTTTCTTTGTAAAAGTACTTAGCACTTTTTGTATCTGCAAAGAAACAAAAAGGATAGATCTTTATCCCCTGGAAAAGGAGAAAGATACTCTTGAAAAGAAGATCTCGAAGATATGATGTTAAGTATGGCTGGCAACTCCATACTTGGTAAAGTCAAATCTTCAGAAAGCATGGTGTCGATTAAAGCACAAGCATGGAAGGATAAGGTTACTTTCTCAAGACATAAAGGTAGTAATTTAATAATATAATAATAGATAGTGGGTATACTCATTACTGAAAAGTAAGTTTACTTTTCACACTTTGCGTGTAAAGATAACTTACTTTTCACCCACTAACTTTATCTATTATAATATTATTAAACCAAGTACCTTTGTCTCCTTCTCTCTTCATCAAACCGGACACACCTTGCTTATATATACTCATGCATGGAAACATGCTAAGTATGCGTTGAAAAACACTGAAATCTCATAAGTTGAGAATTAGAAGAGTTAACATTTTACTTTCAGTGTAACAAACTTGTTCATGTGTTGAACGTCTTAGACATTAGTTCTTTAAGATTAGCATTGTCTATGTGTTAGACAAAATTAGTTGCCACCTTTTATTGAACTTAGATTTTCCGCATCTAGTTCATGTAATTCTTGATTAACATCAATAAGAATTATATAAAAGTAAACCGTGTGTCTCTTAAATTTTAATTTGCTAAAGTTTGTATTCAACCCCCCTTCTACAAACATTTGTTGTTGTAGTATCCATTCGGGACTAACAACTGGTATCAGAGCTGACTAGATAATCCATATCTAAGATCTGTTTTGCTTACTCTTCTACTGCTTCTACCCCACACTACAAAATGGCCACTTTTTTTGTTGCCTCTAATGGTTCTTCTAACAATGGTTCACTCACAAGGTGTCCTATATTTGATGGAGAGAACTTCTCTCTCTGGAAGAGTAGAGTTCTTCTTTATATGTCAAGCCTTGATGATGTGATGCTTAAAACTGTTACTGAAGGTCCTCATGTTCCTTCCTCAACTATCCAAGTAACTAAAGCAACTGATGAAGCTCCTGCTGTTGAAAGACTGATTATAAAACCTATAAATCAGTGGTCTGATGAAGACAAAAGGCTTGTTAATCTTGATGTTAAAGCAAGAACAGCCTTAGTCTCTGCACTACCAAATGATGTCTATCATAAAGTTCTTAACTGTAAATCTGCAAAAGAGATGCTAGACACTTTGACTGTTGCATATGAAGGCACTGAAGAAGTGCAGGAAAACAAGAAACTCCTTCTGGTTAGAGAATATGAGTTCTTCTTTGCTCATAAAGGTGAAAGTCTCACTCAGACTTACACCAGGTTCAACTGCCTTATTAATGACTTAAGAAGGGCATATGTTCACAAAAGCAATAAGGAACTTGTAAACAAGTTTCTAGACTCTCTCCCAGAATCTTGGGATCATTTTATCAATGTGCTTAAACATGGTGAGAAAATCAAGGGTCTTTCACTGGTTGGTTTATATGGAAATCTTATGAATCATGAACAATCAGTGAAACAAAGGAATATCTCTACCAAGGATATGAAGGAGGCTGCAAAAGCTCCATCTACTGCCCTTGTGTCTAAGGACACAAGATCTAGGAGTTTTGCTGCAGTTGTGGATGAGTCCAGTGATGAGGAGAAAGAGGAGGAATCTTCTGATGAAGAGCAAGTTGTTGATGGGGATGAAGTTCTGGAGAACATGGACAGCATTGAAGCTGCTGTTGAGCAGGCTGCCATGTTGGTTAAAAGGTTCAAACCTTTCTTAAAAAGAAAGGGTGTCAAGAGGTTTGAAAGGAAACCCTTCAAAGGAGAAAGAGCCATGTCAAAACCAAAGGCTTCTGAAGGTTGTTTCTCTTGTGGCAAGACTGGTCACTATGCCGGTGAATGTAAGTCCAAAGGAAACACAGGCTTCAAGGGTTCCTTAAGCTCAAACAGCAAGATTGATTATGAAGCCAAATATAAGAAGCTTCTTGATGCTGTCCTTGTGTCAAAGAAGAAGAAAGCTCAGAACAGGGTGCTGGTTGCTGAAGAAGAAGATTGGGCTGAGGAAGATCTCTCAAGTGATGAAGATGAGGTCCTCACAGCTCAGTTCAGTTTGATGGCCAACACAGCAAGTACAAGTTCCTTTGATGAGGATATGAAGAAAGCTGCTAAAGCTTGTACTTCTCCTGACTGGGATCCTTCTTCTATGTATCAGGTTGGAAAATTTATTAACTATGAAGATAATGAAAAGAACACTATGTTTGATTATCTGTGTGTTGAGTTTCAGTCAAATATTCAAAGAGAAAAGAAGCTAAAATTAGAAATAGAATCACTAAAAGAGAGATTAAGTCTTAAAGATGAGAAACTTAAACAAATGACAAAACGGAAGATGATTTAGCTAATCAAAAGATACTTAATCAGATCTTGGTAAAAGAAACCAATGAAGCAACAATAAAGTTTATTGACCTTCAAAAAGTAGTTAGATCTTGGTGTGTTTCTGCTGAGAAGACCACTCAGTGTGTCAATGAGCAGATTCCAAAACAAGTTCAAGCTATTATTGGTGGAAATTATTCCCAAGCTGCTAACTGTGTTGATTTTAGCAAGAACATAAATATCTTAGAAAAAACTGATATTTTACCTCTTACTTTTCAAAAGATCGTAAAAGGAAAAAGTATTATCACTAACAGATTTGTCAAAAGTAAAAGTACTCAGCTGAAAGACTCAACCTCTTCAAAAGTTGGTTCAAGTTCTATTGTCTTAACAGAAAGCAAAAGCACTGAAAATTTAAGTGTAAAGGAAGTAAGTAAAGGAATGGAATCATTTGTTGATACCAAAGAGACATTCTGTTGTCAAACCTTGAAAACTGATACATTAAATTTAAGAACTCAGCTGACTGAAAATTCTTTAGCTAATGATGTTACATCAGCTGATCGAAGAGTAGATGATAACTGCTCAGTTGATAGCTTGTCAGCTGATCATGGATCCTCTTCTGTTTGGTTAGCTGATCAAACATCACTTCAAACTCTTCTAATAGGAGAAACTAAGGGAAACAGATATTTTGTTTACAAAGAGTCTAAGTCTGCCACACCTAAAGATGATCAGAAACTCATTTTAACTAAGGGTCAACCTAAGGTGACTGTAAACAAAGACCTTATTAGTTTACAGAATCAGCTGCAACAGCTGAATGGTGATCATGGAACTGAATTTAGAAATCAAACTCTTGAAGGTTTCTGTGATGAGAAAGGAATATCTCAAAACTTCTCTGCTCCAAGAACTCCACAACAGAACGGTGTAGCTGAAAGAAGAAACAGAACTTTGATTGAAGCTGCAAGAACCATGCTGTGTGAGAGTGGGTTAGTATTCAATTTCTGGGCTGAAGCTGTCAGCTGTGCATGTTTTACTCAGAACAGATCCCTTATAATAAAGAGGCACAACAAGACTCCTTATGAAGTGCTCAAGGGAAGGAAGCCCAACATCAGCTTTCTACACATCTTTGGGTGTCAGTGTTTCATTCTGAACCAGAAAGATCAATTGCAAAAATTTGCACCAAAAGCTGATGAAGGTGTGTTCATTGGATATTCTGTGAAGGGAATCATGATTCAACATCAATGAACTCTAATTCCATATCAAACATTCCCTCATCAGTAGAAGTCTCATCAGATTGTAATCAAGAAATTCTGTCAGCTGATCAACCAGAAGTCTCATCAGCTGATCCAAACCAAAGAATTTCAACTCCCAGAATCCAAAATGCCTACAAGGACCTCAGAAATCATCCAATTGATCAGGTCATAGGTAACATAGAAGCACCTGTACTAACAAGATCAAAAGCTTGTAACTTCTGTTTATATACAGGTTTTGTTTCTTTGATTGAACCAAAGAAGGTAGATGAAGCTCTAACTGATCCTCACTGGATAAATGCCATGCAAGATGAATTGGTTGAATTCACAAGAAACAATGTATGGACTTTAGTGCAAAGACCAAAGGACAAATCCATCATTGGCACTAAGTGGGTGTTCAGAAACAAGATGGATGAACAAGGGCTGATCATCAGAAACAAGGCAAGATTAGTTGCTCAGGGGTATTGTCAAGAAAAAGGTATTGATTATGATGAAACCTTTGCCCCTGTTGCAAGACTTGAAGCAATAAGACTGTTTTTAGCTTATGCTGCCTTCAAAGACTTCAAAGTATTCCAAATGGATGTTAAGAGTGCCTTCCTAAATGTTGAATTGAAAGAAGAGGTGTATGTCAAAGAACCTCCAGGTTTTGAGGATACAAGCAAACTAGATCATGTATACTTCTTGAACAAAGCTTTGTATGGTCTGAAGCAAGCTCCAAGAGCCTGGTATGATACCCTCTCTTCTTTTTTGACCAATAAAGGATTTATAAGAGGAAGCATAGATAGCACTTTATTTATAAGAAAATTCAAGGGTGATGTGATTCTTGTACAGATTTATGTAGATGATATAATATTTGGGTCTACAAATGTTGATCTTTGCAAAAAGTTTTCCAAACTCATGTCTGATAACTATCAAATGAGTATGATGGGTGAATTAAACTATTTTCTAGGTCTTCAAATTAAACAAGAGGTTGATGGAATTTTCATTCATCAAACAAAGTATGTAAATGACTTAATAAATTTGGGTTTGAAAATTGTTCTTCAATGAAAACACCCATGTCCACTGCCTTAAAGTTTGGAAAGGACACTGATAGTAAATCAGTGAACATTACAGCTTATAGAGGTATGATAGGGTCTCTTTTATACCTAACTGCTAGTAAACCAGATATTATGTTTTCTACATGTCTTTGTGCTAGATACCAAGCAGATCCCAAATAATCTCACTTAGCTGCAGTTAAAAGAATTTTCAGGTATCTCAAAGGAACTCCTAATCTAGGTCTTTGGTACCCCAAAGACTCTGATTTTGAGTTAGTTGGATACACTGATTCTGACTTTGCAGGTTGCACACTAGACAGAAAGAGTACATCCGGGGGTTGTCAATTATTAGGTGGAAGATTAGTCAGCTGGTCAAGCAAGAAACAGAACTCTGTTTCAACCTCTACAGCTGAGGTAGAATACATTGCTGCTGGAAGCTGCTGTGCTCAATTGCTATGGCTGCAAAATCAACTACTGGATTATGACTTACAGTTTGAAAACTCCCCAATTCTGTGTGACAACACAAGTGCAATATCTATCTCTAATAATCCTGTTTTGCATTAAAAAACTAAGCATATTGAAATCAGACATCATTTTCTTAGAGATAATGTGCAGAAAAAGAAAGTTTCAATGCATTATATCAACACTGATGTTCAATTAGCTGACATTTTTACAAAACCTTTGGATGAGTCTCGGTTCAACTTCCTAATATCCAAACTTGGCATGTTAAATTTGTAATATATTCTCTTCTTAGGTAGTTAATTGTGTGTGAGAAAATAATTTTATTTGTGTGTGAAATGAAGTACTTATCTAAGCTTCTACATATTTTACTTATGGTAGATTAGCTAATAGAATTATGTCAGCTGACGATCATCAGCTGACACTATACCTCAGCTGATAAACCATCAGCTAAGACTTAGAAGCTCAGCTAAGTGCATTCATTAGCTGACACTTATTTTATCTCAACATGGATCAGCTGACATTCTCGTTTGTCAGCTGATGATTTTCAAAAGTCAAAAATATTGTGTCCCCACACTTATTTTATTAATTTCTCATTTGTATTTTTTACTAGGTTATTTAATTTAGTTTATTTGTCCGTTTATTGTCTGTGTATTTAATATCTATTCCGTCTATTACCTTTTTGCAGAAGTGACAGTTACTTTTTGCAAAATATTTCTGTGACAGTTTAGGTTTCCAAGGAAGATTTAAAGGTGTTTTCGAGCGGTTATTCATTTCTTAAGCTTTCAAAATTCCCAAACACTCTTTCTATCTCAAACTTTCAAACCCTAAACTCTCGTTGCTCAAACTTCATTCACTCTGTAATCATGGTGATCTTCAACCCTGCAACTTCTCCAAACGCCATTGCTGGTGAAAATGTCACACCCAACTCTGAAATTACAATATGCCCAAACAACTTTCTCATAAACACTGACATTACCGCGAGCAAAGCAAACCAGGGATACGAACCTATGGTGGCTTTCATAACTGCCCATCCCCTGTTCGCATGTCTATCTGCTCATCCTCTGTTTATCTTTCCAACCATTGTTGGTGAGATGTGGTACACTGCAAGGTACCATGCTAATCAAGACTTAATCACTTGCACCTGCCTCAATGGTACCATCAACATAAACATCACTACTGATTCTCTTAGACAAGCGATCTCCATACCCCATATGGCCCCATTTCAACCTTTTGCTACAATGAATCAAGTTCTAGAGGTTTTGCCCCTGATTGGCTACCAAGGTGCTGTTTCCCATGGCCAGTATAAACTGTCTGCTCTAGGACACCCATGGAAGTATTTGGCCAGTGTAATCATTCGATGTTTTGGTCACAAGTCTGGCAGCCATGACCAAATGAATCAGTCTGAATTGATGATTCTTCATGCTTTGGTCACAGGGAGGAATATTGACTTCGCACAAGTCATATTCTCTGAAATGGTGGATAAGATCACTCTAGGCACATCAAAGAAATCAAACAGAACCCTAGTTCCTTACATCAGATGCAAGAGTTGATTGATGTTGCTACTGAGGATGCTGAAAATGAAGATGAAGTTGATGCTGAAAATGTTGAGGGACAAATGGCTGATGATTCTGAGTCTCCTGATTTAATTACTGATCATTCTGAGGAGTCTATGACTCATGCTCCAGATGAAGCCTTAGTGGAAGAAGAATTGATGTTTAGAGCAGATGTGTTTGATGAACCAGCACAGGATGGGCCTATTAATCCTGATGCTGAGGGTGATAATGACAATGATGCTGACAGTGGTCAAAATGATCATGATGAGGGAGATGATGACTTTCATGGTGGTGATGCTGGAATTCCTTATGCTGAAATGTTCAAGATACCACTTCCTCATCTTCTCAAATTGGGATGCCACTCTCACATTTCCCTGTTCCTTCCAGCTTCAGCACTCCACAAGACAAACAAAGTGGTGATGCAGCTGATGGTGATGATGCTGAGGAAGACACAATTTCTGACAATCTCATTCAACTGATTGAGATCAGCAAGACTCAGCACATCTCAGGTATACTCTCACTCTCTGAGGATACTCATTTGGTAAACCCCACCAGTAAGAACCCAACCTCTCCTCCAGTTGTAACACCCCCACAACAGTCAAGCTCTAGTGTACTCCCAACATTCACTAGTTCTACTCCTTTAGTAACCCAAATTGAAACAAGGTCATTAGAGATGGTGCACACTGCACTTATCTCAGAGGAATTGCACACTACACCTCTGACCTCAACTCCTATAGCTACCTCTTATTTTGAGGGGGAGCTCATGGAAGTTGATATAACCCTACAACCAGTGTGTGTGTCCTCACAACAGGGCACATCTGTAAATATGGGATTGCTGCAATCTGGGTCACCCTCCCAACAGGGTGATACCATTGAAAGACAGACCTTCTCCCAAGGTCATACTGTGTCTACAACCCCTATGTGTCAAGCCTATCCCCTAGTAAGTTCACAACAACTTGCTACTGTAATAAGGGATACCCCTTTGAGTGCAACCCTCACTCACACTCACATATTTGCACCTATTTTTGATTCAATTCTTACACATGCTAGTGCACTACTTGTCAATACTAGTGGCATAAACCAGTCATTAGTACAGGGTACAACTTATGTTCCCAGTGATCTTAGGCCTCTATACCAAGGTCTAAGTGAGGGACCACAATCCATTCCAGTTCTAAGCACAATTTCTCAATCAATTCCAACCTAACCCATTCCCTCTACTACTTCTGAACCCTCACCCCAACTACTTCAAACCTTACTATCTATCTCTCAAAAGATGGATAGTCTTCAAGCCTCCTTTACCTCTTTCCAAACTCAAACAGAAACTCAAATCTCTCACCTAACCAATGAGATTGAGTCACTTAAAGCCAACCAACCCAAACCCCAACCCACCCCTGCCCCTGTTGATCTTTCCCCTATTCTTACCAAACTAGATCAACTTCTAAACCAAACCTCTACTCCTATTCCTACACCCTTCCCTCCTATACCTGCCCAAACCATTTCTACCTTAAACCATACCATTTTCAATCTCCTTTCTCAACTCAAAACCCTTAGACCCTCACCCCCTGATATCTCCATTACCATTCCTGAATCTCTTCTAACTATCCCCTCTCTCCTAAAAGACATTGATACTGAGGTCAATAGGTCCAGCTTTTGTGCTAGGATAAGGCACAGTGATACTCTTAGAGAATTCTCCAATCTCACTGAAGCTATCAACAGCCTAAAACCTCTTATCTCAACTTCCATTCCTTATTTCTCTCCTATTCCCTCTCACCTTCGACACTCAACCCCACCTTTCACTCAGCCTCCCATACCCACTGCCTCACCTTCATCCTCAACCATACCACCCTTTACCTCTACACCTACCCCAACTTCTTATTCTTTCACCACTCCTGATGCCCCTGCAAAGCCTGCTGTTTTTCACTCCTCTGATGATGACAAAAAGGGGGAGAAGTCAGTTAGGACAAAGTCAGTTTTACAAGCAGAGGATGCATCAACCCCTGATGAAATAGGATCAGCTGTTGAGGGGGAGAATAAATCTGAGGGGTAACAACCTGCTCAAGAAAAGCAGAGGCCAAAGAGAAGGCTAAAGCAAATGGCTAGAAGGACAAAGAAATCAAAGCAAGGTGAATCCTGTGCTCCAATTGAACTACCATCTGAGGATTCTGATGATGATGATGAAGATGAAATGCCTCTGTCCTCTATGTTCAACATAAGGAAGCAGAGCTCCTCCACTACAGCTCCACCAGTCCAAGATTCCTCTCCAGTTCAATCAAGTCAACCAACTCCCAGCAGTTCATCAAGAAGAAAAGGAAAGAAGATAATGACTGCTGAGGAGATTGAAGAAGAAGAAAGAAGAGAGGAAAAACTAACAAAAGAAGAAGAGAGTCTCAGAGAGCTCAGTGAGTTAGCTGCTGCACTTGGTACCTCCATAGAAGAAGTTTTGAAAACCAAGGAAAGACATCTGGACTTCACTTCTCCTGCAGATCTTGCTGTAATTATTGGTGTTACTGATGATGAGTTAAGAGAGCTACAAGAAGAAGAGCTGATTATGATGACCTCTCAATCACATCAAGTACTGGATACACCACAGCAAGATGACCCTTCTACCAAGAAAGATCCTAAGAGAGGAAAGACTCACAAGGAAGCCATTCAAGCTCTGCTGAACTTCAACTTTGGAGGATTAGCTCAGCAAACTGAAAGGCAAGCCAAGGAGTTCAGAGACAACAAAGAAAACTTGGTAAATAGAAGATGTGCAGACATCATCTCAAGGGTTACTCCTTATAAAGGTACTGATGAGGGTCCTTATCTCAGAGTGGTGAGAAGAGATGAAAGAAAGACTTATGAAGATACCTATCTTCAACATTGCAAACTTCTCTCCTTCTTTGAAATGATAGAGATCATGTACCATCTCCTCAAGTCTAAAAGTGAAATTGTTCAAAGGTTCATGCCAAAATTTGAATATTGGATTCGGATGTCAATCTGCAATAGGCTCTTCACACATGATCAATTCATTGAACACATCAATCTGATTGAAGATGCTTTCAAAAAGAATTCAAAAGCTTTTGTCACCATTGAACAGATCATTGTCAATCCTGACTATCCTTTTCTTTCTGCTTATGAAAGTCTCAACATTGCTCTACCCTCCAACATTGAGCCAGAAATGTTTAAGTACATAACTGAGCCTGAAAACGGATGTTCTTCAAGAACATAGCTGGTGATTGGAGATTCCTAAGAGAAGCTGACATAGGAAGAGCGCCAAGAGCTTTAATTTTTCAAGCTGTAAGACTGGCAAGAGGACAGACAGGAAGTCAACACTTTGAAAGTCTGATGGAGACTAGAGCTGATGAACTAATTGCAACTATTCCAGTGGAACATCGTCCAGACATCAAAGAAGAACCTTGGTGGGAATGAAGACCACACTTCATAACTAGAGTAGATGTAATTTCAATTTCTAGAATAGTTTAACTTCTGTACTTAGTTTAACTCATAGTTAGATTGCTCTGTACAAACTCTGATGTAAATAATTTGTTCAGTAATCAAGCTTGAAACTTTGATCATGGACTACTTAGCTAAAATGCTAGTATAAATGACTCTTAGTATATAACTCACATAGTGTAAATATAGAAAAGATCAAAAATCCTAAAAACAGAAAAAGGATAGAAAAGATACCACAAAAACAGAACAATGGTACTTCATAAATGAAAAGATTCCCAAAAACAGAACATCAGGGAACATACTTAAAAGAGTTACCAAAAACAGATAGCTAGGTAACCAAAATTGCACTTAAAAGTTATATCTTTACAAATCCTAGTCAAACTGATTCTTCTTAAACAAGATAAGGTTTTGTCATCATCAAATAGGGGGAGATTGTTGGTGAGATAGCAATATCAAACCTTAATCAAACCTATCTATTAAGTAAAATAGGATTTGATGTTAACAAAACCATATATTCAGTTTTGGACTTAGATTGATGAAAAACATGTGTTGTTTTTCTATCTGAGACTTAAAGAATTTCTAAGTAAGAAATGTCAGCTGACGAATCATAAGTGTCAGCTGAACACTGAGTATCAGCCAAAGGACCAGCTTCAGAAAGATCAGCTGAGAAGAAAAGATCAGTCAAAGAGCATCAGCTGAGGAATCACACTGGATCAGCTGATGGCCTAGAACCATCAGCTGATGAAGATTTCAAGATCAGCTGAGCAGTCAAGGATCAGCTGACACAATCACAGTTATCAGCTGATGCCTCCCATTTGTCAGATAAGGTATTTGTTACTTATCCAATCTTTTCCTCATAAGCTGACACTACTTAAAATGACTAGCTGAGCCCTTGGGAACAACTGACAGTTTAGGTTGATCAGTTTATTAGCTATACTTTGATTTGTATTGTTAGCTGAACATCTAGATCAGCTGAGCAAATCTAGTCAGCTGAGTCTTTCACTTTTATCCTTAGCTGAGCAAAATTACAGTTGCAGTTCAGTGTCCGTTAGCTGAGTCTTTATTGTATATCTCAGTTAATAACTTTTCTATGTAATATTTTCTTAAAGTCAAAGGCAGAACATGTGTTGTTCTTAGTATGCCTTAGATCTTTCTTTGTAAAAGTACTTAGCACTTTTTGTATCTGCAAAGAAACAAAAATGATAGATCTTTATCCCCTGGAAAAGGAGAAAGATACTCTTGAAAAGAAGATCTCGAAGATATGATGTTAAGTATGGCTGACAACTCCATACTTGGTAAAGTCAAATCTTCAGAAAGCATGGTGTCGATTAAAGCACAAGCATGGAAGGATAAGGTTACTTTCTCAAGACATAAAGGTAGTAATTTAATAATATAATAATAGATAGTGGGTATACTCATTACTGAAAAGTAAGTTTACTTTTCACACTTTGCGTGTAAAGATAACTTACTTTTCACCCACTAACTTTATCTATTATAATATTATTAAACCAAGTACCTTTGTCTCCTTCTCTCTTCATCAAACCGGACACACCTTGCTTATATATACTCATGCATGGAAACATGCTAAGTATGCGTTGAAAAGCACTGAAATCTCATAAGTTGAGAATTAGAAGAGTTAACATTTTACTTTCAGTGTAACAAACTTGTTCATGTGTTGAACGTCTTAGACATTAGTTCTTTAAGATTAGCATTGTCTATGTGTTAGACAAAATTAGTTGTCACCTTTTATTGAACTTAGATTTTCCGCATCTAGTTCATGTAATTCTTGATTAATATCAATAAGAATTATATAAAAGTAAACCGTGTGTCTCTTAAATTTTAATTTGCTAAAGTTTGTATTCAACCCCCCTTCTACAAACATTTGTTGTTGTAGTATCCATTCGGGACCAACAAATGTCATTTTGATAAGTATTTGGTTAGAAAAAAATCGAATGAAGTTTATTGAAATACCATGCAATTGACCTGTTATAACATGTAAACAATGGATTGATTTGATTAAGGCTTTTATGGGCAATAGATTGATTCCTCGCTAGGGACTCTTTGTTCTTGTCTTTGGTTCAAACAGTTGGGTTTTGTTCCTGATTCTTATTTCAAGATCGGTTTTTGTTTTTTTATTCTTATTTAAGATTAGGAAAAGTTGAAGATATGGAATTATATTTCCTTCTACGTGATAGATACGTAGAATCAACTAGTCTATTTTTCTACTCTTCTCCTTTGATTTGTACGTTTGTCTTGATTTAATTAGTAAGAGGATAAGTAGGAGCATATAGCAATGCACAATCGTAAAAACTATCCATAGCTTTTAGGGTTATAGATAAAAGTAAGAAAAATAATTTTATCTTCTATAATGACAATCGTAACTCGTCTTTCGTGATAAACTTTCCATATTTGTAAAAAAATTCACCTTGATCACCTTTTAATTATGTTTCAACTTTCCATAAATGGATTATGTTACTATTTTTAAAAACTAAGATCATATTTTGTATACCCTTGTTTAATGTTATGATGATCATTCTCTGTTATTAAATCATACAACTAGATTATTGTTCTCACACGCACATAGAAGCACACCCTATATCCCTCCCCTCCTTTTTTTCTTTAAAATCAAGAAACTTTCATAACCAACAAACCACAAACAAAACTAAGGCATTAGAGGAAGAACCCAAGATGTAGAAATACATCAGAGAACAAAGGGCATGCATAAATTCAGCATCCTATTGAAACTAATTAATTAATGCATGTATATTAGCTGTCATATTATTCAATCTTTAATCAATAAAATTCTTCTTATATTAATAGAATAGAATTTGTCCAACCCCCTTTTACTTACTTTATATATAGTGCAAGATTAATCTGTCCAACTCTATATATATTCTTTTCATACTAAAATAATCAAAATATTTTGGAACTTAATACACATTTCCAACATCAGCATAGTGCCTAAGATTACCTTTTTTCTAAATAAAGCTATCATTTATGTACTGGGATTTAATCATTTTTAGAATTGTAGAAATTCCATAATCTATAAAATAGTTGCATTACAAAACCCACAGAGCATGTGTATGTTTACACTGCTGTATATATATATAACACTAAATATGGCCATGTGTATGTTTACACTTCTGTATATATATAACACTAATGGAAAGCAATGAAGACTTTTGTTTGATTATGCATACAGGGGGAGAGACTGTGAGATCAATCATAACCTTTGAATAAAATTAAGAGCAAATTACACGGATGGTCCCTGTGGTTAGTGCTAAGTTACTGGATTGGTCATTTAAGTAGAAAAATTACGCCGATAGTCCCTACTATGCAAGTTTTGTCACACCCAAGGTCCATTATCTAACCCTCCGTCAATTTCTGCTGTTAGTTGACTTTTTTAAAAGGTAATTTGGTCTTTTCACACTTTGGTAGTTTATTACTTTCACCCTTAGTCCTTATGTAGGGACCAAACTAGTAATAAGGACTAAGGGTGAAAGTAATAAACTACCAAAGTGTGAAAAGACCAAATTACTCTTTGAAAAAGTCAACTAACGGCAGAAATTGACGGAGGGTTAGATAAAGGACCTTAGGTGTGACAAAACTTGCACAGTAGGGACTATCGACGTAATTTTCTACTTAAAGGACCAAAACAGTAACTTAGCACTAACCACAGGGACCATCCGTGTAATTTATTCTAAAACTAATCAATGGCTAAGATTTTTTGGTGGCTCATTAATGCTTCATTAATGACACATTAATAGGGTTATTTCGGGAAAATCAAGCCTCGCAAATTAATGACGGCTCACTGGACGCAATTCACGGTTGGGTAATATATATAAATTACCAAAAGACCCCTAATAATGAGTCATTAATGGCTTTAAAAACAATTTTCGTACGAAAAACAGTTCTCATTTAAACTTTTGCTATACACACAGATATATACACACACACACATACACACACACACACACACACACACATATATATATATATATATATTGAAATTGCTAATTAAAACATTTGTATATCATATCTGTACTTATATCATAAGGATATAGAGTTGGACAAACCAAAATTCCTTTCCAGTGTTGATGGTGGAGTCTGATTGACATCCTAATCTTATGTCGGTCATCGTTTTGGCGGTGATTGCGTAGGTGTTGTTTTCTTTTATCCGGCAACAATGACTGACAAGAGGCCGATTAGGCTCAACCAGTACTAGTTCACTACTAGGAAGTAATTCTGGTCATGTTACCAAGGTTTGATTGATATCTAATGATAGAAACACCGATGAGATTTTAGTCTTTACTTACTTTAATAGGTCACTACAAAATAGATGACCTATTTGAATTACTTAAATAGGTCACTACAAATTCAGACTCTTTTAGAAGGTTGATGTTACTAGTTTACAAACAAACACTAATGAGATCCAACAAATCAAATCCAAACCTAAATATGAAATTGTGTTATTGAAAAAACAAAGCAAATCTATAATAATATGTAATAAACCCCAAAAAAAATAAAATCTAAACCTAAATGAATGTAACATCTAAATATCAAAATATGAAATCATAAACAGAAACACACACAAAGTGTTGAATTACATCACATTCTACCTTT
This sequence comes from Pulicaria dysenterica, assembly GCA_947179395.2. Lineage (NCBI taxonomy): Eukaryota > Viridiplantae > Streptophyta > Magnoliopsida > Asterales > Asteraceae > Pulicaria > Pulicaria dysenterica. The sequence goes on along the minus strand of OX359289.1, from coordinate 5,231,522 downwards.
GTACCAAATATTCAAAAGAACAAGGGCCCATGTTTAGGCCCACTTTTATCTGATATTTTGATAAGATTATTGAAGATATGGACCTTAAATTTTTGGACTTTCGCAATGAATATGATATGCTACCAATTAAAGTAGCAATTTTAATTGTTTTTGGACTTTTGGTTCATGTGACAATAACATCAAAGATTTTGAGACCAATGTCGACCGACTGAGTGTCTGGTGACTTAGAAGTATTTGGATCGATTAACCTTAGAATTTCAAGTGGGTTCCCGCCAAATTAAGTTCCTTTCAGAAAATTTCAGTTTTTTTAACAAAAAATGATGCTTTAAAGACAGAGAAAAAGTACGTCCCATGACTACCAAGGATCAACTTGAGGATGATACCAAGGATCAGCGTGTAAGTCTTCCTACAAATGTGTATATGAGTTGTTCACATTCATTTTGTTGTTAATAGTTAGAGCATATGGAGTCGGCTTCGTGATAACCCGCGTTATGGAGGATGATACAAGTTCAATTATGTGATCCATCGTCGTAGCATCTCCGATATCCAGATAACACTTATGACGGGTATTTCTTGATTTCGTTTTGTTTTGCCAAGTACATAATTTTTGTTGACTTAGTGATACATTACTGTGAGCATCAGTCTTGACTCTTGAGTTAGTAACGAGTTAGTGATGACAATCAAACAGTAATGTCCCGTTTGTTTCACCGTAATGCGAAGGAATGAAAATGATTTTAATTACATCCATGTTAGTTATGGAATGACATTCCTCTACCTAAATGAATATAACACTTCAAATAATTTAATTCATTTCCATATAATGTTACCAAACGCAATATACAACGGAATTTGATTTCAATTCCATTACATTCCTTCACATTACGGTGAAACAAACTTTGCCAATAAATTATTAATACGTATTCTTCTATATAATTGTTGACAAAAAGTGACAATAACACTCGAATTAGTTTATGCAAACGTGACACAGAAGCTATTATAATAGTTAACAAAGAAAAATTATTGAGTATATTTAATGTTAAAGTTAGATATTATGAACGACTTGTAAGAAGATCTCAACATTCCACGTAGAAAATTAATAAAAATATTAATATAATTTTTTGTTAAAAGAAAGGAAGAATCTTCCCCTTCGTTTTGAGTTTCTTCCGTGCCACCATTCGTTCGATCTTTGACACCGGCGAATCGACGAATTTCGCCGGATCTCGGCGCCGATGGACTTTCGCGGCGCAGGTCTCCGTCGTGTTCTGGAGCTAGCATTCTGCATCACCGGCATTTGGTCGGCTTATATATATCAAGGCGTTCTTCAAGAGACCGTGTAAGCCTCAGTTTTTCTGCTATTGATCTTATAATTCCTGATCTCTCTGATCGTCTCATGCTTCTAACGTTTAGTGTTTTTTTGAATTTCTTGCCTGTAACAATTGAATTTGTGATGATTGTTGTTTTGTTTCCATGGAAGTTATTAAAGCATGTTACCATTATTCATTAATTCTATTCAGGAGGTATACTTTACTTTTGAAGATTAAGGATAGTTTATGATAATTCTGTTACTTTGGACGATTGAAGATCTGAATGATCATTACATAAAATTTTGTCAATTATATAAACTTACAGTCTAAGATTTATGTTTCTGTGACCTTGAACTTACGATTGATTAACTTAAGTTTGAATATAAAAAAGGCAATTGTGCAAGGCTCTATGGAGTATTTACAATAGGGACTATGGGCTTTGGGAGTTAGATTAACTCCACTAAATGTGGGTTTCTTTGTAAAGCTTAAGGGGGACTTTTTCAAATTGAAACTTGTACATAACATCACAGATCATAAATTCATAATGGTTGAATCTTGAGGATGATGATATTTTATATTGGTATCTTTTATTTGACCAGACAGTGTTTATTCTTTATGCATAGTACTTTGAAGTAAATTCAAGAACCACTAGATAAATTCCTAGCAACCCCTGTAGATATAATCTTTTTTTTTTTTTGAACAGCAAGTAGATATAATCTTATTAACCTGCCATGCAATGCTGTATACTATATTACTTTGCCTGTTATTGTGATTGTGTGCAAGTGTGATTATAAATCCAAACAATAAGTTGCTTCATTTTTGCTCGTAGAGTTAAATGTGTGTAGAGTTCTTTTCACAACTTGGTAGAGGTGACTATTATCTTTCACTTAACTTTGGGTTTTATTACTGATATTCAGGTCTACTAAGAGATTTGGCCCTAACAAGGAGAGGTTTGAACATTTGGCATTCTTAAACCTTGCACAAAGTGTTGTTTGTTTACAATGGTCATTCATGAGTGAGTATTTCTTTTCATCGTTTATTATGAGCATCATTTATAACCATTCCTTTTTTGTGTTTAGCCTTTTGAAATTCCAATTTAGTTACAAAATCCCATTTTAAAAATACTATTCGTTGGATATGTCTAATAGCACTGCCTAATGCCAAGGAGTGGGTATAAAGAACCTTGAATAATCCCCCCAAACAAATGACAAGCTAACAGATGATCCGTTTTCTAATCAAAGCGTTTTTCTTAGATTATACAACTATTATGTTTGTTTTCTTTTTAACTAAATTGATTCATGGTTATATGTTTATCACCCATCACTCTTTAAATTTTAGAAGATGAAAAGTTTTTGCTTTTTGAACAGTGATAAAGCTTTGGGGCCACGGTAGGGGTGGTCGTGCTCCATGGTGGAGTTATTGGAGTGCTGGAATTACAAATACGATCGGCCCAGCAATGGGCATCGAAGCTCTAAAATATATAAGTTATCCTGCTCAGGTATGTAATATGTTACATATTTTTTTCATCAAAATTATGTTTCTGTCATTATAAGTAGGTACTCTGGTGAGAACTTAATAATCTTTTGAGTTGTGAAAATCTTAGTTTGTTGCTTTAGTAAACAGGATAATTAATCTGTGTAGACAATTCAATGGAATGTAATAAATGAGAATGTAATAAATAATTTCTTCAGAGCTTACCTTTTCTTAATTACTTCCAGGTCCTGGCAAAATCCTCCAAAATGATTCCAGGTGAGTTCTGACTTGATTTGGAATGACGGGTTAATCATTTTTACAACCCTGGAGTATGTTTTTGCCTTTTGGCTTCCATCTATTATTAAAGAACTATTAACTTAGTATTAGATAATTTAACTGCTTCTTCAATCCCTAATATTGGCAAGGAATCAATGTTTTAGTCAAGTGATTTACATTTGTAACTATCATACTTGGTTTTAACTTTTAACATATATTGAAGGTAAAATGTTTAAAACTCTCAAAAAGTAGTGTTTATTTTTTATTTATTTCTTTGGTGGGAATTTGGGGGTGGGGGAGATTTAAAAGCTACAACCATATTGCTATGATAAAAAAATTTTAATTCAGCATTTCATAATGAAATTTTCTTTTTCATCATGTACCACATGTGCACACAGCACATATCACTAAAATAGACTAGTACATGGTTAAAAATGTGAATTATTTCATAAAATAGTTGTGTTTACACAGTGATGCTGATGGGTACACTAGTTTATGGAATTAGATACACTTTCCAGGAGTACCTTTGCAGCCTCCTTGTTGCTGGCGGTGTGTCGATCTTTGCATTGGCAAAGGTAATGAACATCATTTGACTCAACAGAATTATAATTGTAGTGCTTGTTTTTATGTATAGTTATTTCCCAGTACATTATTCACCCATTTAAATACCTTTAATTTACTCAGACTAGCTCAAAGACCATAAACAAGCTGGCTAATCCAAATGCTCCACTCGGGTATGGACTTTGTTTCCTAAATTTGGTGTTTGATGGTTTCACAAATGCGACACAAGATTCAATCTCAGCAAGGTATTTCATCAATAAGATTTCCCATTTTTCACTTAATAGAATTAACATAATACATAATAAATGATTTAATGTAATGTTTTAGGTACCCAAAAACAAATGCATGGGATATGATGCTAGGAATGAACTTATGGGGTACCATTTACAATTCAATATTCATGTTTGGCTGGCCACAAGCCAGTGGATACCAAGCAGTTCAGTTCTGCAAAGACAACCCTGAAGCAGCCTATGATATTTTATACTACTGTTTATGTGGTGCTATTGGTCAAAACTTTATATTTTTTACCATTAGCCGCTTTGGTTCTTTAACTAACACCACGATCACAACTACCCGCAAGTTTGTCAGCATTGTTGTTTCATCACTGCTGAGCGGGAACCCGTTGTCAAGAAAGCAATGGGGGAGTGTTGCCATGGTGTTTAGCGGGTTATCGTATCAGATTTACCTTAAACGGAAAAAAACAAAAAGAATAAAGAAGAAGAAAAAGAAAACCTTTTAATTGGAAATTCGATTTGAGGGTAAATCCTTTTTTTGATAGGTAGAATATCTGTTTCTTGGATCATTCGTTTATTGTTTAGTACGAATTAGTGAAATTATAGAATCTACAAAAGTTATAATGGTATAACCCATTGTGATTTTTTTTAATATTAGTACAAATTAGTGAAATGATAATCTATAAAAGTTATCATGGTATTACAGATCTTTATTTTTTATTTTTTGTAACAATTGTAATGTGGATGATAAATATTACCTTATTAATAGTGAATAACATAAATTTTGTTATATCCTGCCAGTTTCATAAATAGTGAGAAGAGCATTATTATACACCAAGATTCACTGTAATACTTATCCTTTCCTGCACATGACTATAACATATAACTATTATATTCTATTTATCGTGTTTGGGATTACGACAGATTAATGTGATTTAAAATCGTAGCAAAATAGTTTAGAGTGTTTGAGGTTGCCGTTTTTTAATGACTAAAACTAATCGACTATTCGAAATAACTGACTTCTAATGTAATCTCCAAACTTAAACAATGAGAATTTGTGTACCATAATGGACTAATGGTGTAATTAACTCTAATAAAAAATAAACATGATGTTATTAGTATTTTGAATGGTAAAATATTATGAAATTGACAAGGTTATGTATGAAAGTTCAAACTTTTTAAAGGATGAATATGAAATCAATCATTTATTGATGTCTACAAAAACATGTTCATAAGAATATATGTTATGTCAAGATCTTCAGAAAAAAGTCATAAAGCATAAGGTACAATAAGTTATAGCACATGTTGAGGGCACCCACATTCTGTTGGCCACTAGATAACAAGGGTCCAATAACTAATTATTAATATATATTTTTAAAATTAAAAGTTATGTATATAAAAAATAAAAATATTATAATTTAAATAAGAAAGTGAAAGTGCGTATCCAATAGAAGCATGCTTTAGAATTTGTACACATTTCCCTCTCTTCTCTCCTTCCACTTTCACCCAACCTTTTCTTTTGCAAATTCTTTTTTCAACACCAGCAGCCCCATAAGGACTTGTACCCCATGCTTTAAAACTTGTACATCCCTCAGCATTCCCCAAACTTAAACCTGGATTATAGACTCAACCTTATTTTTAGTCTTCATATCATCATCAGAGCTGACCAACTTAAATACCCCCAAACAGATCCACAATCCCCACCTTCCCCACAACACAAACCACCATCTTTAACCAAATTATGCACACACACAGGAGATCAGAAAACACTCAAAACACACACAAGAGTAGCATGAATCTTTCATCATCTGCAAGTAAGTTTCTTGATCCCTTTCTTTTAAGTTTCTTGTTCTGCAAATGCAATGCCAAACACCCCTTGAGTACATTGCCTTTGCATTCAAGATTTTCTGCCAATTACAGGTACAAACAACAAAAGGAAAACTTGTGCACACAAGAATCACATTCTCCAGAAACCAATCATTGTATATTACATTACAATAGAAGAAGAACTTATACCATAACCTCTACTCTACACACACCCTCCCTAAAGAAACACCACAAATGGAGTCCAACTAAGGTTGTTGAGCCTCCTCACTCTCACTTGTATGCTTCTACTAATCCCCCATTTACCATTTGGGGGTTAATACTGTAAATATATTGGCGAATAGCCCATGTATAATTACACTCTGTAAAAAAATAAAAAATAAAATTATGCTCTGTGCATGATTTGGCATATTTGAAGCCAAATGGTTATATGAGGGGGATATCGAATATACCCGTATTCGAAATCCTCCAAGAATGAACAAACGTAAACAATACAAGTCAACAACAAAACACACACGCGCGCACACACGGAGTTTCTGTTAGATCTACTTGTGGTTCTAGAATGTACCTCAACATTCTAGCTCTCGATGCAGATCTTGATCAAACCTTTTTGTGTAAAAAATCAGGCTGAGATGACTGCAAATCATTCCTATCGAGGGTGAAGAAGAAAAAACTCTACATGACAATCGCTCAAAACTACTCAAAGGCAATGAAGAAGGGCCCTTTTGCATGGTGGATGTTGTGATGTCCCGGTTCCTGGTTTTGTCGGTGTTGACTCCATTCCAAGTGTTTTTAGTAAAAAGCTCCTTTCCTGAAAATTAAAAAAAACAAAATGAAAACATGAGCACATATAAGGTTATGAATTACAAATGTTCATCTAGCATCAATATAATCACTTAGGTAGTATTTGGTTTGCAGTTTTGCACTCTGGAATCACTACACATATGGATTTGACAGCAATGTGAAATGAAAATTGGTAAGATTACTTGTATTAAACACACACACACATAATATGTGTGTGTGTGTGTGTTTCAATTATTTACCATCATTTGAAGTACCTACAACAAGAGAATTATGAAGTCCATCTCTATGACTTTTGAAAGTTTTCCTACACAATTGAGTTGAAGAAAACCCTTAATGTTTGTGACTTTGTGTCATGGACAAAAGTGATCCATATTTAGATAATTAGATCAAACACTAGTGATTTACAAGATTGTAGTGGATGATTCAATGAAAAAGGCTGAAATTAAACATGGTTCCTGCTTAAAAAAATTGGTTATAGTCTTCCAGTATAGAAAATCCCAGATCGATTGTGGGTTTCAAATTTAGTAGTTTTTTTGGTTGTGGCTTAGAGTATTCCATATCTGACCAACGGATCTAGAGAAAATTCATTTTCAAGGGAATTTTTTCTTCATTTTTCTACCCACATTCAAAACCAAGCATCTTTCTAGCATATATATATATATATATATATATATATATATATATATATATATATATTATGTCCTCAATCTCTTATTCCCAAACCCTTGAGCCAAACACACCCTTAAATATGCTTCTACGATTTATTTTGACTTAGAGGTTGGAAAATATATATATATAATTATTATTTTGTTGCAAGTATGGAATGAACATAAAAATAGAAGAAATTACATCTTGAGGAACTAGAATGTTCCTCTGGCTTCTTTGCTGGGATTTTTTTTCTTTTTGAAAATATTGGCTGCCAATGAATAGGTTCAACTTTTATAAAAGTGTCATCTTTAGTTAAGTTAATCAATTATCAACTCCAAAAGTTGTTGGGGTGTTGTTAATTGTACCCCCTATTATCAGATCTCACAAGCTACCATTCTCGATGTACGTCACAATCGTCAAACAGACACATGTTGTAATAGAGGAGAGTGCAATTAACCTCATAACCGCCTTTTACTATGATGTTCATCTTTGCTACAATTGTAGCACGCCTAATTGAACTCGCTTTGCACATAGTTATAGAGGCTGTTTTAAGGTATTCTAACACTTCAGCTCATGAAAGTACATACAGGAAAAAATTGATAAAAATAAACTTACGCTTTCCGAAAATTGTGGGCTTGGAATCCCAGCAGCCAATGATCTGAACAATGGTGTTACTTGAACAGGGGAATTGAACTCTGAATTTGGCAATGGACATATGGAGCCAATATCATGGTCGAATTCATCACAAGAAGCTAAAATATCTGTAACAAAAAAACATACGTTTATGTTTATAATCAACATGAGTACAAAGTCATTACACAAATCCTACCTTGGTTTGTTGTTGAGTCGGGTATGGTATTATTTTTACCATCAACAACGATATCTTGAAGTGGTTCCATTTTTTCAAGAACTTGGGGGAGAACAGTTGAACCTGTACTGTAATCAGAGCTATCTGGAGATCCCAGATATAGATCGGGTTGTCTGCACAAATGAATTGATTTTTAAGCATAAAAGAATAACCACCATATTAAGTGAATATGCAAATGTCCTACATATTTACAACCTCCAAGACTGTTGGCTGTCTTCATCACAACTTATATCATCTACAAGATCTTTGATATTCTCAAGTTGAAAATCCATATCAGAAACATTGAATCCAAGAACATCGCTTTTATGTTTGGTTTGTTTGAGAAAATCTTGAACAGCCTGAACAGAGTACAATTGAATAAAAAGATTGCCATTATTACATTAAGATTTAGCATGATTATCAAAGTTAAAAGTTATTAAAAACGAAGTACATAATATGTATTTGAACAACATATAAGCACAAAAAAATGACAAATCTTTTCACCTTGCAAGCATTTTCATAGCTCTCACTTGTTTTCTCTGTATTAACTTTGAGTGCAAGTGAGCTGAGCAGTTCTGCTTGTTGTAGCAATGCAATAATCTTAGGATCATCCTTCTTGAGAAATGTTCCTTCAAATACATTATCATTAGACTCTTATTAAGTTTTTATTATCCAATCAGAACATCATGTTTAAACAACATAACTTTTTTTGTTAATATACGATCAAAAATTCTGAACTTTTAACATCAAAGCAGTTTCTTGCATGGTGAAGTACCATCTTTCGACACCTCTTCTTCACTTTTGGGATGAACATGAGTTGTTACGGTGTTGATGTTATGGCAATTTTGTAGAAGTACAGAAAATGGAGGTCTAAGTTGCTGATGTGTCGTTCTAAAGCTCGCGCCTAATACTTCTTCTGTATCAGGGATATGTTTCCTCCTAAATAACAAACAGTTAGATTAATGTCAGAATCTATAAAATATGATCTTGATAATTTATATGTGGGATTTCCGCAATTTCCAGAAATAACAATAGTACCTTATCTTGGAAGGAGGCATGGAAGTGTCCACAACAGTTTCTGATTCTTGTCCATTAGGAAATCTAGTCCTTTTATTGTTTGCTGTGATGTAAGAAGTGTTGTTTTCTTTTGCCAATGCTTCGTTCTTTGCTCTCTTCTTACACAAAGTCGAAAATCGATTCTTAACAGCATTATCCGTCCTTTTTAATACAAGAAAGTTTTATTTAAGTTTCAGTGCTTCTTTATCCCAATATTGGTAATCAAGTAGAACATCGTTTACCTGCCTGAAACCACTTTTGCTATTTCTGTCCATCTGTTGCCAAAAATCTTCTGGGCCTGCAGACCATCTTCTAATATCAGTTTTACTTCATTTCATAAACAAAATATCATTTTTAAACCAGAGACTGATAAGTTGGAATTAGAAAGGAAGAATTTTATTGCAACTCTACCTCGCATAGGAGCATGTCTTCCTCTTGTGACCAACCTCCTTTTTTAAAATCAGAATTCAAATAAGTGAACCATCTGCGTTATCAACATATAACCAAATCCATACTTTAGCAATATCCGTAAAATTAATGAAAAAAAAATGATCTTGCAGAAAAGAAGACAGTAGAAATACATGTTATCTACTCCTTTTGTATACAAGATTATTATTTACCTTCTTCTGCATTGCCTTGTAGTTTTATCCTTAAATTTGGATGCAACAATAGCCCAACTGCACATGGCACCATCAATCTTATCAATCCAATAATCACTAGCTTTTCATATAACTTTTAAAACATTAAACCTACAATAACAGTTACAAAACATACTATATTTGAAGAAAGAAAATCGTACTTGTCGGTTCCATGGATACCAATTTGCTCTCTCAATATATCATCCTCCTGAAACACAAACAACCCATATTTAACATAAAGATCATAACCTACAATACCAATAGCAAGACATAAATAGTTCAATCGGTCAATCAAAACAGACCTCCTGAGACCAAGAAACTATATGCCTCTCTTTCTGCTTCTGAACTTCACCATCACCATTATTATTACTGTTAATATTATTATTGCAGCTAGTAGTACTATCGCAAGCTTTCTTCTTCATAATCTGCATCATTCACCAACGACGACTCTCTCTCCTTTACATAAGAACACTAGCTCACGCATGCTAAAGTAAAGAAACTCTTTTGGTGTTTACATGTAGGTGTATTTTGCTATGTGTTATATAACCAAAAAAAATACAATAAAAGATAAGCAAAAAGGAACCCCCAAATTTCCCTCTTTTTAGGCCGAAAACTTTACAGACTACTGTTCAATTCAAACGGAACACCATACGTCCAATTTGCCTCGGATTCGAACTTTTTGATTATATCAAAAATCAACAGCCTTTGATGTGCCCTAAAAACATACAAACAGAACCCCAAAAAAATTAGACCTAGAAAGTAGAAGCCTAGCAATCAAACTTCATCGAAACGTATTCATTCATAGAAGAAGTGGAATCAAACAAGGATTAGACTATATTGAATAACAATCATAGTATTACCTTTTTCAATTCGTATATCGCGAGAATCGAGAAAGACGAGTCTCCGTAGATCTGAGGGAGTTTTGGGTTTGATCTGAAAGTATAGTACGAGTGAATACGATCAAAAGAGAGGGGCGAACAGTAGAATGTAGTAGAAATTGAGAATAAAATTGGCGAATAATACCTGTAAATGGGTGATTCTCTCTCTAGAAAAAAGTGTGAGGTGGTGGGGCTTGAGAGCGCGGGCATGAGTAGGAGTTTGAAAAATTGACGCTGAAACCCACGAAGTGGAGAGAGAGAAAAGAATCAAATGAAGGCGTGAGTAAAACCGCCAGCCATTGATTAATATTAATGGCGAGGTTATTGATTTTTACGCTCCGGGGAGATGATGACGGTGGTGGTGTTGATGGTGGTGGTACGCTTACGCTGCCTGGTGGGGGTTTTCATTTCACTTTCACTTTCGCTTTCATGTGATTTCTGTAAATGTCAATTTTTAAATCAAATTTCAATTTCAACATAATATTATAATATTCAATATTATTCAAATTTCCCCCAACTTTACCATTAAATAAAAAAACTATAAATCATATATATATATATATATATATATATATATATATATGGTAGGGATATTGTAAAAAGAGAATTAAGATACAAAGAGTAAAGAGAAATCTCAGTCATTCATTTTCTCCTAAAAAATGGCTTTTTTCTTTTTCTATTAATTTAAAAAACCACTAAAAGGCATAATTGACCTTTAAAATATTCAGTTCCCTCATATTTAAGAACAGATTTTAAAAATCAGTTTCTACATAATTATTTTGTCGTACAAACACTGAATGAACAGATCAAAATATAAATTGATGCACAGAATCGATGAACACAAATTTACCCAACAAAAAACACAAAACTTGATTCACAACACTCCATTCATATTATAAAACATCTGATGAACACAATTCATTTAAAGAAAAATAACCTATTTTCATATACATCAATTACTCAAATCTACTTGAACAAATTTAATTCTTTAAAGAAAATTGATGCACAAGCTGTTGCTATTAAATTCATAAAGTAAGATACAAATACGAAAATTGATTCAACCAATTACATAAAATAATTTAAAAAATCCTCAACTGATGAAGACCACCCAGAATACAGATTATTTTTTTCAGAAAAACAGAATTTCTATTAAATATTTTGATGCACAAAATGAAATCATCAACCCAGAATATTCAGATTTTCGGATGAATTACTTTCATGTTTATTAACTATCAAAACAGAATCATATTATAAAACATCTGATGAACACAATTCATTTAAAGAAAAATAACCTATTTTCATATACATCAGTTACTCAAATCTACTTGAACAAATTTAATTCTTTAAAGAAAATTGATGCACAAGCTGTTGCTATTAAATTCATAAAGTAAGATACAAATACAAAAATTGATTCAACCAATTACATAAAATAATTTAAAAAATACTCAACTGATGAAGACCACCTAGAATACAGATTATTTTTTTCAGAAAAACAGAATTTCTATTAAATATTTTGATGCACAAAATGAAATCATCAACCCAGAATATTCAGATTTTCGGATGAATTACTTTCAGGTTTATTAACTATCAAAACAGAATCATCAAACCATTAATCAAAAAACAGAACAAAATCATCAAACCATTAGTGAAACCATTCATCAAACAGAAGCACATGATAAACAAAACACTGTGCATCTTCATCGGACAATAAGAGACTATGCATATGACAGATTTACCAAAACAAAGAAAACAAAACTTTGTTTCACAACCACCATTTTCACATATAGAAAAATAACCCATTTCCTTACATTCAAGTTCTAAAAATTGTATAAAAATATATAACTGATGAACAAATACATATAAAATTTGATGAATCATTAAGGTGCATCAAGTGTTATGCACATAGATAACCGATACTTCTGATGAACAACTTTCATTGAAAAAAAGATGATTTCAGAAAATATATGAATACATCATAACAAAACGTCCAGATCTTGGAATGTGCATCGACAACTTCAAAGGTGGGTTCGCTGGCGACGGTGGTTGGAGACGGCATAACAAATGGCGAAGCCCTAATCTGTTACGGCGGAGAACCCTAGTCTCTGGCGGTGGCGGTGCAACGAAACCCTAATGTGTGGCGGCGGATAACCATAATCGAAATCCAAGATCGATAAAGGAAGTGGTGGTCTGTGACACAGCGACGGTAACCCAATAGAATTGCTATCACAGCGACGGTAACCGGAAAACGGAGGAATCCGGCGAGTATGGCGGCGACCGACAAAAACGACGGTGGAGGAATAGAACTCGTAACCCTAGATCTCGTAACACGATAACAGCGACTGAAGATCTCGTAACTCGACAGCAGCGACTGGTGTGAGTCGACTGGTGTGAATCGACGATAACCATGGGCGATTGAAGATCTCGTAACATGTTTCTTTTCATGGAGGCGGCGATTTGGTGGAGTGGAGGAACAGTGCGGCGGCGAATCCTTTGATCTCCGGCGGCGGCGATTGCAAATCTCGTAACCTAGATTTGAGAAGCCATGGTCGAATTTTTGTTTCAGGGCAGGGAGGGACGTCGATGATATACGGAGGACAGGGAGGAAACGCAGGTTTTGATGATATACGTCGTTTCTAGGGGAGAGTGAAATGAACGTGGGTGAGAGAAAAATTACATATTTTAGAAAAGTTCCTAAATTACCCTTTTAGTAGTTTTTTATGGTAGTGACACGTGTCAAGCTCAGATTTCTCCTTACCCTTTTTACCCTAAAACTCTTTTTATTTTATTATGATTATAATTATATATATATATATATGTATGTATATATGTATGTATTGTTGGTCCCAAGTGGATACTACAACAACAAATGTTTGTAGAAGGGGGGTTGAATACAAACTTAACTTTTTAAAGTTTAGAAACATACGGTTTATACTTTATATAATTTTTATTGATATAAATCAAGAATTGCATGAACTAGATGCGGAAAATCTAAGTTCAATAAAGATGACAACTAAACTGCCTAACACATAGACAAAGTTTATCCTAACCAACTAATGTTTAGGATGTTCAACACATGAACAAGTTTGATTACACTGAGAAAATATATTGCTAACTCTTCTAGATCTCAATTTATGAAAAATCAGTGTTCAACTCCAGTGAATTAGTGCTCAGCATGTTTCCATGCTTGGGTATATATAGACTATTTGGTGTCCGGATGGAGGAGAAAAGGAGACAAAAGTAATGAGAATAATAATATTATAATAGATAAAGTTAGTGGGTGAAAAGTAGGTTCACTTTATACATGCAAAGTATAAAGTACTATTCTGATAGAGTAAATCCCACTATCTATTATTATATTATTAAACTCATACATTTTGCATAGGAAGTGTAAGTTTCTCTTTTCATGCTTTGTACTTTAAACAACACCATGCTTTCTTCAGATTTGATTTTACCAAGTATGGAGTTGCTAGCCATACTTAGTTGTTGTGAACAAATCTTCGAGATTTTCTTCTTATAAAGCAGCTATCACCTTTTTCAGGGGTCAAACTTAATCCACTTTTTGTCTTTTTGCAGATTCAAAATGTGCTAATACTTTTACAAAGAAATCTCTAAAGACAAAATAGAACAACACATTTTCTGCCTTGACTTAAGAATAAAAACAGCTAAGTGTTCGATACTTTTCACTACTCAGCTGATAACCTAACTCTAAACTGCAATTCTAATTTTGCTCAGACGAGGAATAAATTAAGGACTCAGATGTATAAGCTAATTAACCTATATGGTCAATGGAGCAACTTGTTCAGTTGATCATTCAAAGTGATAAGCTTATGGAAAAAGACTTTGTGAAAATAAATTTCTTATCTGATGGCAGAAAGCCTCAGCTGATCTTCTTGGACTGCTTAGGTTATGCTTTTTGAGTGCTCAACTGATCATCTGTTTCTCAGCTGATGGTTGTAAATCATTAGCTGACGCTTGTAGATCCTCACTTGATGCTTCTTTTCTTTTTGTCTAATCATTTGAAGCTGATCCTTTGTCTGATCCTTGGAGTTCAGCTGATCAACTCTGTTTCTCAGCTGGTGGTTTTAATCTTAGAAAAATCTTTAAGTCTAAATAAAAAACTACACATGTTTTTCACTGATCTAAGTCTAAAATTGAATATGTAGTTTTGATAGCATCAAATTATATTTTAATTAATAGACATGTTTGATTATGGTTTGATATTGTTATCTCTCCAACACACATACACACACATATATATATAGAGAGAGAATTGGGTTCAAATAAAAAGAAAGTTAAGGTAAAAAAGGTAAGGAGAAATGTGAGATTGACATGTATAAATATGGTTACAAGGGTATTTTAGGAAAATGGATGCAACGTTGGTAAATTTTTCTTTTGACGGGCAAATGGGGACACTTCCCCGCCTCTCCAGTGTGGGGCTCGAATTGCTTGGTGGTGGGTTTTCAACCACCTCTCGTTATTTGGCTTTAACCAAGTTTCGAGCACCACGCCTTCACTCCATGGAGGAAACCCCTAAGGGAAAAACCCCCCAACCCACTACATGCAGCAGGATTTGATCCCCCAACCTCTTGCGAGAAAGGGGGGCGCCTTACCAAATGGTCTAAACCCCATTGGCACACCTTTAATTTTTGAAAAGTCAAAATAGAATTACGTGTTCTCTCACATTGCAACCCCCAAAGCCATATTTCACTTCGCTGCTTCCGACGTACACCGCTGTCTACCGCCTCCATCCGTCACATATGTCCGTCGATCCCCACTGCTGCTCATGGTTCTCTTTACGTTCCAGATCGGAAACTCTCTCGCCACACCGACCGGTTTCTTTCGTCGATCTCCTCTAAAAACCGAGTCATTGGGTGCCGTCGATAAAGGGTTTCGCCTCCGTGGATCGGTGATGGATGAAGGTTTTTGCCTCCATAGATGAATGTTTTTGCCGCTCGTCGATGCACAATCTATATTCGTTTCACCGTTCGTCGCTCGTCGATGCATAATCTTATCTGGTTCGCTGCTCGTGATGCTTAATTCCAAAATCTAAAGGGTTGCCGGGATTCTCCGACCGTTCTCCGTTCTCCGGTCATTCCTACCTTCTCCGTTCCGAATCTGAAGGGTCGTCGATAGTTATCTGGTTCTCCGTTTCCAGATCTATGTTTTACATAATTAATATGTTGAATTGTGCATTAGATTCTTCGTTGTATGAATCTGTTTATAAATATTTTTTGGGTTCAACTGTGTATGGTAAGATATAACCTAAAGAAAACTATATTGATCCGCTTTATGTTGTTGTGTATCTCAAAAGGTGTTGTTTCTACATTGTGCATCGGTTATTTTTGTGAATCAATGTGTATGCATCAGTTTTTAGCAAGCACTGTACATCATTCTCTAAAAAAAAGACTTAGTTTTCTTATTTTTGAATTTATGCAGTAAATTAAAACGGGATTACATGTATTTTGAAATTACAAATATACCCTTAATTTGATAAATAATAATTAAAATGAAAAGAAAAAACTCCAAGTTTTTTGGGTCATGATCTAACATATCTAATGACTGAAAATGCTTCTTACTTTTTGTAGCTTAATTTTCTTTTTAGCGGATCTCTCCCCTATGTGTGTGTGTGTGTGTCTATATATATATATATATATAGTTCATTCGAGAACTGTTGTTATTGCGAGAACCGCGAGAACCAATATGAGCCAGATAATTCTCCCTCCGTTAATGTCATTATCTACCCATGAATTCCTTACATACACATTGCCACACTATATCCCTCCACGCTCTCCATCCATGAACTTCTCATATCTAATGAACGGCTGATATTGGTTCTCGCACTAACAACGGTTCTCGAATAAACCCTCCCCTATTTTATATATATATATATATATATATATATATATATATATATATATATATATATATATATATATATATATATATATATATAAAAGAGGGTTCATTCGAGAACCGTTGTTAGTGCGAGAACCACGAGAACTAATCTTAGCCGTTCCTTGGATATGGGAAGTTCATGGATGGATATCGTGGAGGGATAGAGTGAGGTAGGGTGCATGTAAGGAATTTATGGGTGTGCAATGACATTGGAGGAGAGGAAATTGAACAATGCCGATTGGTTCTCGCGGTTCTGGCGTTAAGAATAGTTCTCAAATAAAATTCCTCATATATATATATATGGGGGGTTCATTGGAGAACCGTTGTTAGCGCGAGAACCGCAAGAACCAATCTCAACCATTCATTGGATATGGGAAGATCATGGATGAAGAGAGTGGAGGGATAGAGTGTGGCATGATGCATGTGAGGAAATTATGGATGGGTGAAGTAAGGAGAACTGAACGGCTCAGTTGGTTATCGCGGTTCTCGCGCTAACAACGGTTGAATGAACTTTTCTTTCTCTATATATACATACATACACACACACACACACACACACACATATATATATATATATAGGGGAGGGTTCATGTGAGAACCGTTGTTAGTGCGAGAACCGCGAGAACCAATCTCGGCCGTTCCTTGGATATGGGAAGTTTCATGGATGGTGAGCATGGAGGGATAGAGTGTGGCAGGGTGCATGTGAGGAATTCATGGGTGGGCAATGACATTGAAAGAGGAAGAATTAGACGACTCATATTGGTTCTCGTGGTTCTCGCGTTAACAATGGTTCTCGCATGAACTTTTTCCTATATATATATATATATATATATATATATAGTATGGATCCCGTGAGAACACTCTTTATTTGAATAACGACGAGAACAAATTAAAACCATTAGATGTTGTCATTAACGGCTTAGATCATAGGGCCAATTAAGATACTAAATTAGGAAGATAATTACATAGGGTAAAATTGTAAAAACTCAATGTGAATAATAAATGTCTAATATATGGTAAGTCAGGAGATTAAATGCAATTATGCAAACCCTTCAAATGCGAAATACGAACGTTTCAAATCGGCTGGATGTTTCTTATTCCAAATCACATTTCTTTTTCTTTTTCTTATATTTTAAATTTAAATTGTTTTGTAATATTAGTACGCATATACTCACAAAGCAAAATAAATGAATTATATATATGCCTTTTAAAAAAATTATATATAAACAACTTTCAACCTTGAGATGTAATGATTTTTTGTTATGAATATTAATTTTTTTTGTTTAAATATGGATGCTTGAGGGTGGAGTGCTGGATTATATTAATTATATATTATATAAATAAATAATAATAAATTATATATATAAGATGAGATGTAGTGTTTTTAGACAAAATGCAATGATTTTATACCAGATGCAATGGTTTTTAGACAAAATGCATATGTTTTTAAATGAGAGTAATTTCAACAGTACCTTATATTTATTAGCCAAGATATAATAATTTTAAGTTAGCTGCAGTGATTTTATAGACAAAATGTAGTGTTTCTAGCGTTCTTAATGTTTCAATGGTAGGCATATATAATTTAGCCAAATGCAAATGGTTATGGAAGATGACGCATGGAATCTCTAAATAGAAGTTATGATTGCACATTACCATCAATTTTTGTAAGTGATTATCTATAGTATTATATATATGATTTCATATTTATCTACATCTTCATATTTATCCCTACATCTTCGTATAATTGTCATTGCCTCCTTCCTAATTTCACATAATTTTTGTTCCTACATCTTATATTTATCTACCAAGACCATTTTCAATTGTCAACCATCTTTATTACGTTATTTCACAAAAAACGTGCAACAGATGCGCTTATATATTAAAAGACAAAAAATAGGCTTGATGCAACACCGATGAATATGAAGATGTGGTCTAAATAAACTAGATGCAATAAATAAGGATATGTAAATGCTGGCAGATGCAGTTCTAATAAAAAAATGCAAACATTACAATACATCAAGAAAATAAAAAAGAAAAGAATGCAAAAAAGCATACACCTCCGTGTAATTTTTTTATTAAGCATAGAATACTTGAATACAAATATTTGTCTCTTTCCACTTAATATTTGCTATAAATGTCTTAATTATATATATCACTATAAAACAAAAATGAATATAAACATGCAAAAAAATCGAGAATAATATGGTCATACAAAATTAAAAATAATCAACACCCAGTAACAAAACTTTCAGTATACAATAACTATAAACTATAATTCAATAATAAAAAAACAAATAAATGAAAAGAAAATCGGAACAAATTAATCACATAAGTTAATTACTATTGGTAGACCCAATAATATATTCAACATGCATTTGAAGCATCATGAATTAAATAATCATCTATCATTTCACAGCTCCTTCACCTTAATGAAGATGATAATTATCATGCATATCTCAAAAAAAAAAAAAACAGATTGAATATGGCGTAACTCACAAAAAAGATTGAAGATGTGTATTAATCCTATTGATTCTAGAATGATAAATTAGGAAATATTTTATATGTATAATAGTTTCCAAAATGGGTGAAATTAATTCTTTTATGAAGAGACGGAAATACCCTTATAAGACTTATGTAAATGATTGGTCAGGAGTTGTTCTCACTGTTTTCCAATTAAAAAGTGTTCTTATTTGATCTGCCTATATATATATATATATATATATATATATATATATATATATATATATATATATATATATAGGGATCGGTTTAAACGAGAACTGTTTATCGTACGAGAACTGTGAGAACTATTTCTGGCCAATCATATAATACTCTGTCTTTTTTATTTAATTTAAATAGGAAATGATAGTATAAACATTTTTTACATTTCTCCCATTTTTTTAAAAAGTAATATATCCATCAAACGAAAAAGTGTTATATTACAAAAAAAAATATCAAATTAGAAAATTATGTTCTTTAATTTGAGACCGATCTTGTTATATTTTTTTGGTAAAAAAAAGTCGCTTCTATTGGGTTTTTTCAAGTACAACTCGATATGTGCACTAGTGTAAATTTTGCACAAGTGCAAATTTTGCACTCGTGCATATCTACATCTGTGCTGAAAAAACTAGGTGAATCTGCGCATATGCATAAGTGCAAATTTGCATTTGTGTATTGAGTTGTGCTGAAAAAAAACCCAGTAAACACAAAAAAAATGAAAAATATATATCAAGAACAGTCTCAAATTAAAAAGCATAACTTTCTAGTTAATTTAGTATAATTTTCGTAATTTAAACCTCTCCATTCAATGTATATATTAGTTTAAAAAATATGAGGGTAATGTAAAAATGTCTAAACAACCCTTAATTAATTAAGGATAAGTTTGATTAGTTTAAGGTTATCCATTAACAACTCTTTAATTTCAACTCTCAATCTCTTTGATCAATGGTTATAATTTGGTTCTCACAGTTCTTGTACAAAAAGCGATTCTTGTACGTATATCGACTTTGTTATGATAATTTTTTTAAGTAGTTTCTTTTTAGAGCTAGAAAGTATAGAATTATAGAATTAAAAAAACTGAATAGTAAAAAAATTAATTAAGTGTATTTATATTATTCAATAATTAAAACCTACAACTACTGATCTTTCGTTTTAAAGAATATTCTAGTTTCGTATCTAGACGAGACTAGAAGCTTTTATACATAAAAGAGTTGATTGTTAAATTCGTCCTTTAATTATGTCATTTCTTCCGATATGGTCACTTAACTTCAAAAGTGACTAAGATAGCCTTTTAAGATCGATTTTGTGGCAAAAAAGGTTTTTTCGCTAGTTGACCGTTAACTCTGCTAAATCAAGGGTGCTTTGGTCCTTCTATCGTATTTTTCTATTTTTTATTCAATAAAATAATTTTTAATTATTTTTAAATTATAAAAATAATTAAATTTTATTTTAATTTATATGTTCTTCATCTCCCCCATATATACAAACAAACACTCTCTCACTCTCTCATCTGTCACCCTGGCCTACCGTCATCGTCTACTCTTTCTCTCTCTCTATCTCTCTCTCGCACTCCACCACCGTAGAAATCCCACTCCATCATCACTACTTCACCATCTACCAACCCATTAGAAAACCCTAGCCACAACCATCGGATACCCTACTAGTGACGCCTTTGTGCAACAAAGACACTAGATCTGTACCTAAATCGTGTGAAAATCTTAGAACTATACCCAAATCATGTAAAAACTCTAGATCTATTTGAAGACTAGGCAGCGGAGGTAGAGGTTGGCGCAAGAGGAGGAGACAGCATAGAACGGCGGCTAAACCTTCAAGAACGTGTCGGTATAAAGGTGCACCTACTAAATAACGCGCCAAACACACTCCCAAGAACGTAATTCCAAGCTTCACGACGGCCGGATTAAACGATCCAACCTTGTTCAATGCCATATGCTTCTCCTTTATTTGTCCAAAAATTTATTTATATACATACAAAATTGCAATGTGTATGTATGTGAGGATAGTAGAGAACTGACCTGGAGGGGAGGGGAAGATGCATCGGGAATACGAAGCAAATTAAGGAGAATTGAATTAGGGGGTTTCTATTTTTTGTTAAAGTTCTTCTTTTAGTCTTTTCGCTCGATCACTAACAAACAAATTAGTAGGTTTGATTTTGTGTATGGACTTTGTTTTATGTGATTTTCACCTTGTTTTCGTTGGCGGTGGTGGCGGTGAGGAGGTGAGGGAGAGAATGGGGCGGTGGTGGTGGTTGTAGGTGGTGTTGGGTGGTTGGGAGTGGAAGACATAAAAATAAAAGAGTAAAGGCTAATTAATTTAAAAGATAATAATTAATGTATAAAAATTTGATCTGTTATTGTATCTTTAAATAATATTTAATTATTACGTAATGTATTTAATTATTACGTAATGTATAAAATGAGTAAAAGTTAAAGTAAAAAAATAAAATTGAAACAAAAGGATATATATTCAATATACCCTATTTAGGTCACAAAATGAATCTTAAAGTACTATCATGGTCAATTTTGAAGTTAAAATATTAAATCAGAAAAAATAGCAAAATTAAAAGAAAGAATTTAATAATTAACTCTATATAAAAGAAAACTTTTTATTCTATAACATAATGTATAACTTGTATAATAATATGTATTTTTTAAGTTAAGTAATCTTTAAATTTTTTAAGAGTGAGAATACTAATTACTTTATAGTACTGTAAGTCGAATGGAAGCTATATAATTTATAAGTAAATTTTCAATTTTCATCCCACATGATATTATTAAAACATAATCAAGAAAAGGATAAAGACAAACAATGAACCAAAAAAAAAACCACATCTCCACCTTCTCCTCTTTAAAGCTGCTTAAAACCCTACACTACACCCACCTTCAATCTATTATCATACAACTTTCTCTCAGCATGAAAATGACTTTTTGTTTGTTGTTATGTATGAAATTTAATCAACTAAATGTTAATGTAGTCTAACTTGATTGTAATATACAATAAACTTATAATATATAGTTATTTATAATTTAGTTACCATAACTCCTAATACAAAGTAATAACATCAAATTAACACAAATTCTTAATTGTTACAGGAAGCTGTGAATAACAATCGTTACGAATTTGTAATCTATTGCATATACAAGTTTTTTTAAAACGGTACGCTGTTGGTTTAAAAATAATTGAGAGGTTTTATATCATCTTACGAAATCGTTCTACTTACTAGATTAAGATAAATGTTAAATTTAAGAAATGAGATTAAAAGAGAGAGTTAATATATTCTACATGTCGTGATTTAATGAATAAGAGAATGAAGTTAAAAGATTTGTAAGAAGAAATAAAACTTCTTTAAAAAAGAATGATGCTAAATGGAAAATAAATCATTAAAGATCACATAAGTTGCAATTATCTATTTCAGAGAGTGGAAAATCAAATTCTGACATGAAAACTTGTAATTAGGGATGTGCACATATCTGATATAGATCAGGTAATAATACATTTAGGGTTTAGTTTATAAATATGTATCCATCTTGTTACCTTTTGCTATTATATGTATCAAACTTTTCAAACTTACTATTTAATATACTGAACCAACCAAACTTACCATTTTATGTATCTAACCTAGTATAGCAGGTAAGATGATGACATGAGACGGATTTAACTGGCCTGGCAGCGACTTGGCGGTGACATGGTAGTTGGTGTGTTTTTTAATCTTTAAAAATAATTCTAATAATAATAATAATGTGTTTACACTTATTCCTCATATAGGGCTTGCGATTTCACAGATCTAGGCATCGATCTCCATTATTTGCTTCGTCTTTACAGCATCATCAAATTCCATCTGTTTCAGAGTTCATCAAGAGTTTTGATTTTCATCTAGGTTTTAGTGGTGTCTAGTGGCATCAAGTAAGCAAGGAAGATGTATTTGATGCATGTTTATATGTGTATATATAAGATGTGAGGTTTAAGATTAAAAAACATGTTACAACTAAGTAACGCTACCTATTTTAGGTAACATATTGTATTAAAAGATAGAAGAAGTAAAAGTAAATACATACAAAAGAGAAAGCTACAACATGATACACGAAATAAGAATTTAGCTATAACTTGAAACATGTTTGTAAAGTTTGCTTTTAGTAAAATTCTATTTTGGTCTATAAACCTTGATATACAAACCACTTTGGATGAATATTAAAATCATGGAGTTTGAACACATAAATAAAATAGATTATATAAAAATGATCATGTTAGTTTTATAATCCCGAGGTCCATATATTTAAGTTATAAGTTTCTCAAAAGATAAATGAAGGAGCGTTTAGTAATAAAGTGGAGTAGATAGTAGCTCTTTGGTTTAATGGCCATAGCTCTCATGCCATTTCCCCACTTCTAAAGTGTTTTTCTCCTTCTTTTAATTTCTTTATATAAATATCGTTTGAGATCATGGTTTTTATTCAATTATATATCTAGTTGATCAAGTTCATAATATATATAAAGTTCAACCATTGACACAAGTTTGGTTGTGAAGCTAGAATCATTATATCATACAAATAAAATCAAGATAAAAAGAAATTACGTATACATGTTTTGCTATGAACGATTAATTAAAACTACATTGCTTTTACCTATTTTGATGTCATAATGACTTAACCTTGTATACGTACTTAAAATAAAGTCTTTCAGATTTCTCTTGTATCCTTACCATTTACAGAGTATAAACAGTATAAAGAAAATCATAATAGACAACAACTCATATATACAATCGCGTTAGACAATTCAACACAAAACCCGATGTCTATCCTCTCTCTTTGACATGACAATATGTTTTGAAAGATTCATGACTAAAATTGGTATTGTTTTTGTTTTTAGCTGGAGTATTTGTCTAGAGTCTGTATTTAAGATATCAACTGTTATTCAACAAAAGAAACAAATTTTATATTTATTAACTTTTTATGAATATCTTTAGGTAAAGAATTGCAAGTGGAACTTGTTAAGGAGGTCCAAGTTCCAAAAGAGATTGATTACCATGGGTCCTGAGTTATGTATTTCTTTTTTCTTTTCTTTTTGTTGCATATATAATGATTTCAAAGTATTATACTATTATTATATATAGTTATTTCATAATTAGTGTTTTGTTTGAATATATATATATATATATATATATAGAGGGAGGTTCATGCGAGAAGCGTTTTTATTGCGAGAAGTGCGAGAAGCGTTTTAAACCGTTTGATTTTCAATTTAATGGTTGTGACGAGGTGTGTTATTCTTGTAATTAATATGAAAATGGAGGATATTAAATAAGGGCTGAAAGGGTATTAGAGTCCTTTTAATCCAAAAATAACCGACTCACATGGCCACATTAAATGCTTGAAATTGAATTTGTAAACTAAAACTGCTTTCCTGTTTTTCTTTCTTCAAAACTCGCAGAACTCCTTTTCATCTCCAAACCCTAGACGGCACATAATGACGCCACCCGCCACACTACACCGGTTATTAGTCTTTCTTTCTCCTCTCTGCTCATTGCTGCCCGTCGGTAACATTTCCTACTCGCTGCTTATCTTCTCTGCTCTGCCCACGTAATGCTTGCCGGCATCGCTAAAATCCTCACCGTCAACGAGTGCCTTCCGAACAACATCATCATCAAAGATCTGGATTTTTGTGGTTTTTCACAATGCGTGTTCTTCAATACACTTGCGTCTGATTTAACATTAAGATCTACTTTTTGGGGTTTCGTGAATCTAGTTTATGATTCATAATCACCATCATCGACAACATTGAAGAATAGAATCACCATTATGTATGGAAGTTCACAATAGTTTCTGTCTCCCATGGGTTTGTTGATCGATTTATTTGGATTATTTTAGTAATTTTTATTTTTCTTAAACATTGTAGTGGTTTTAACGATGTATTCAAGTTATATTTTTTGTTTCTTCAAAAGTGAATATCATTATGCTGTTAAATTTCAGGTTTAACTATATTGTTTATAAGTTAACATATATTATAAATGTTAATGTTAATTTAGATTAGATTACTGTACTCTGTTTTAATTTTTTTTTATATTGGTTCAACAGTGAACTATGAACAAGAACAATATATGTTTTTTAGATTAACATTAGAAAGGAAAATTCTAATAAAAAATTTCAAGGTTGAGGATAGAAAAAGTGCGTTATGGGTTCACGAATGAACATTTAAGAAAAATATATGATATCATGCATATAACATGCTCACTAATGAACTTCGAATTATACAGTTTAGAATGTTTATTAATGGTTTTGATAACTATTGACGTGGATGTGTTCACTAGTGAAGACTGTATACATAACAAAAAATCTGTAAATCATGCGTTGTGTTCAGTAGTGAACACCGTATTATAATAAAATAAAATTTTTAAAAATCTGGAAAAATTTAATTAGAGAGATAAGAAAATTAATTAGATAGAGGAGAGAGAAAAATTTTGTTTACTAATTTGCCCGTTTGAATTAAATATAAATATCAATTATGATTAATATGAACCACAAGATTAAAATCCAATCTATGGCCAAAATCGCTTTTCGCACTTCTCGCATTAAAAAGGCTTCTCGTATGAACCCTCCCCTATATATATATATATATATATATATATATATATATATATATACATTTACATGTATAAATATTACCAAATATGTTACCTAAATTCATTAATACATATCAAAATCATAAGAGACTAGATAATAGTCATAAGTTTAAAATGCAAAACTATTATTACACTATTAAATAATAAAACTTATGTGAATACTTAACTGTCAAAATAACATCTTTCTGAAAGAGCATATTAAAATTAATAAGAAAACAATATAAACTCCATATTAAATCTTAAAAAATTATAAATCTGATTCATAATCATGATTAATTTGTTATACTTTTACTTCAATTTAAATTTATAGATTCTTTCTCATTGTATCATGGGACATGTTTTTGGCCTACAAAATGTGAAAAGTGTGAGGGATGTTATTGTAATTTTCTAATCTCAAAATATAAAGTCAAAAAATATATAAATAAAGGGCATAAATAAACTATGTGGTACAACTTTACATTAAAATTACCTTTTGAATAATACACCCAAAATTGTTGCTTAATTGTCCTTTATTAAGTACAAAACTAGATTTAGCTTTTGTCATTTATGCCCTTCACCAATTATTTAATTATCAACTATTTATCCAAAAAAGTTTTATGTACTATTATCCACTTTGTTTTCTTGTGTTTGTCTTTGACCTAATGAATATTCAAATCATCATATTTGGTATTTTGATTATATACGATAGTATTTTTTTTCTTTTCTTGTTCTTTTTTGTCTTTATAGAAGGGTGTTGTTTTCAAAATGTATCTAAGTTATATCTTGATATATATATATAGTGGGAGGTTCAAATGAGAATCTTAAATTAATGAGAATGGGAGACTCAATCTCAACCGTCTAATTCCTCTCCTTCAATGTCATTGTCCACCCATGAATTCCTCACATGCACCCTGTCATACTCGATTCCCCCACGCTCTCCATCAATGAATTCCACTTACAAAATGAACGACTAAGATTTAGTCTCCCATTCTCAATTAATTTCTCATTCTCATTTGAATCTTCTCCTATATATATATATATATATATATATATATATATATATGTGTGTGTGTGTGTGTGTGTGTGTGTGTGTATGTATGTATAATCTATCATTTAATGTATGTATATCATTTAAACATGGGTGTATATATATTCAACCATCAAAGTTTTAGTTCAGTTTCAGTTTAACCATCAAAGTTTTTTTTCAAATGGTATTATCATAAAGTTTGAATTTTTTATAATTTAATCCTCAAAGTTATACCTTCATTTTGGTTTAAACATTAATGTTTTTTTTCCAAATATTATAACCCTTAAATTTTGTTAAAAAAATGATCCAACCCTCTAAGTTTTGTTACGTTTTTAATTAAAACTATAATGCATAATCATGTAGAGAGGGTAAGATCGAAACCATACAAAACTTAAGTGATTCAAAAGGTTTCTTTAACAAAACATCAGATATAAACCATTTGAAAAAAAACTTTGAGGTTTAAATCATATCAATTTAAAACTTTATAGTAAAATCGTTTAGAAAAAAACTTTGATGGTTAATTAAACCGAAAATAAACAAAAACTTTGATTGTTAAACCCTTATTCATCCTTTAAATATTTCATGTATCAGTTTACATGTTAAACAAATAACTAGTAATTTTATAAGTTTTGACTATTTTCTACATGTATGAATTACCACATGTATAGCAGATGAACTCTTAATGACATAAAGATGAACATTCAACTTGAACATAAACATGAAACAATATTGCATAATCTGGAATTAAAACTCAAAACCTCGCAAGCAACTAAAAGCTTGGACGAACAACAATCACAAAGATGAAAGATGAAACTGAATATGATGAACACAAACCCTAAATCGAACATATGATGAAATTGAACCTTAAGATGAACCAAAATGTGATGAAATCGAACCCTAAAATGAACCAAAATATGATGAATTTAAAACTATAACACATATGAACCATTGATTTTGTTGGGTATTGTCGGAACCGTGAGCGCAGCGGAAGCTCGAAAAAGGGTATAAAATAATTTTTATAAATCCGACCAATACGTAGCATATGGACCATAACTCTAAACATCGACTAAGAAACTTAATATATATAACAAGAAGGAAAGAGATGTACCCCAAAGACGATCTCTTTAATCCAAGTCTCTTAGCATCCCGGTTTGCGGTGTCGGTGTATAAGGATCCAAAGTAGAATCCCTCTATCGAAGTCTACCCAAGATAAGTAGATTCCACAAGTGCTAGCAAGTCTTTCACAAGATCAAAACCAAGAAGAACACCTTGAATTCTTCAAGTTTCAAGAAGATGAACTTGAGAGAGTTTCCTATGTGTTCTTGAACTTGAGAGAGAATAATCAATCTTTGAAATCATTCATGGATGGCCTCAATAATCATGAAATTAACTCCTCAAGTAATATGTTAATTGTTAGATTATGTGCAGAGATAATTAATGGGCACATTGTATCCAATGTTATAAGAGACTAAAGGGTCACACTGCTACACACCCAAATCAGAACAGTTGGATTTTACCATAAATCTGTGTGGAAATAATTAATCAGATTGGATTAATTATTAAAGAGAAAAGTAAATAATTAATCAGTAGAATTAATTATTAAAAAAAGAGAACTAAATAATTAATCAATTTGTATTAATTATTAATAGGAAATAAATAATAAATAGTTATTTGTTATTTAAGGAGAAATTAAATATTAAGTTTTAATATTTAACAGACCGGTTAATTAATAGTTAATTAATTAACTAGTAAAGTCCAGGGGGTTAAAGTGCAAGAGATGGAAGTTAATTAAACCAGTGGGCTTTTAATTAAACGAGCTTGGGTCCTTTTAAAGTCTATATATATATCCTTAAGCCTTAAGGATTAGAATAACTTAACAAAAGATTAAACCTAGCCACCACACATCTCTCTCTCGATCTCGCCTTTCTCTCTCGTCGACACTCTCTCCTCTCTCGGCTCTCGTCGAACACAAACCGAGAACACAAGGTGTGTTTCAGTTTTGGTGGTTTACGAAGAACACACATACAATCAAGCTTGAAGCTTTGAGGATTGGTGATTCCAGGAGCGGTCTAGCAGCCAGTTCGTTAGGATGTGCAGTAGTGGTGGACTGTCTTTAGCAATCCCAAGTTTGATCAGGTATATTTTCTTGTAACCTTATCTATGGATTGTTTGTTCATTAGAAGCTATATTGATCATTAGTTTTAAAGATCCTAACCCTTTTGGGGTTTAGAGGGTTGTGTTCAATCCAGTTCCGCTTTTAGGATTGAACCAGTAG
This sequence comes from Pulicaria dysenterica, assembly GCA_947179395.2. NCBI lineage: Eukaryota > Viridiplantae > Streptophyta > Magnoliopsida > Asterales > Asteraceae > Pulicaria > Pulicaria dysenterica. The sequence continues at coordinate 5,202,677 of OX359289.1, read as the reverse complement.
AATCAAACTCAGGTTTGACCAGTTTGTGTCATTGGGTGGTTTGGTCAGATCAAAACCCTTCAGTGGTATCAGAGCCTCGGCTCTATGATCTTTCTAGGTTTATTCTTGTTTCTAGATTAAAGGTTTAATTCTTGATCTTGTTCTTGTTCTTGGGTTTTTCGAAAAACAAGAAGTAACAAAACAGTTTGTTTTGTCATCAGGTTTAATCCCATTGACCAAAAAATTCAAACAGTTAGTTTAAAGGTTAAAGGATTATGTTTTTTGAATATAGGATAAGATTGATCAAGAAAATTAAACAGTTTGTTTAATTAGTCAAACCTAGATAATCTAGTTAGTTGGTTTGTTTAGGTTTAATTGTTTAAATGATCTTCTTCATCTTGTTATTCTCCACATAAATTCTGAAAACCATAAAGGGATAAAAACAAGGTTTCTGTTTTTATCCAGTTTATAAAAGGTTTGATTTTAAACAGTTAGGTTTAAACCAGGTTTGTGTTTAAACGGTTAAAAAGGATAAACCTTTTATCTAAAACTTTATCTTAACCAGTAATTTTTGAACTTTTGTTTAAAAAGGATAATGTTTAGTTTTAGGATAATCAATTGTTTATAAAACTAGTTTTAGTTAATATTAATAATTGATATTTTTTGGTTTTTGAAATTAAATACAGGTTTTTAATCAGAATATTAAAACAGTTAGTTTTAATAGGTTAAAAAGAATTTAAAATATTTTAATTTATGTATTAATCGGGAAAACGGAAACCACCATCACCGTGACCGGCGGCGGCGGCAGGGTGGACTCGGCCCAGGTAGCGCCGCTACGGGCCAGGGGCTTCGGCCCAGGTGGTCTATGGCCCAGGGGCCCCTAGGATGTAGTTCGGCCCAGAAAGTTTTCGGCCAAAAGGGGTCTCGGCCCATTAGGCTTCGGCCTAAAGGAGGTCACGGCCCAGGTAGGGCTCTCAGCCCAGGAATTTTTTGGCCCAAATAGTTTCTCGGTTAAAACAAAAAGAGATATTAATTTTAAGTGTTAAAAATTAATAAGGTATTATATAAACTAGTATTATATGTTTTAATTAGTTTAGTTAAAATATATATTTTTAGATTTTTATTTATTATGACTAGTTTAGTCGTTTTGAATAAATTCTAAAAGGGTAAAGTTTATATAATAAAATGGAGAAACAAATAAGATAATATTTAATTGACCAAAATTTGTCGGTTTTAAGTTTTTGGAAAACTAGTAAGAAAATCCGACATAAGGTTTTCATTCAAGTTTTGAATGAGATCAAGTTTTTAAAGTTTTATTGAAAAACTATTTTGGTCAAATAAATTTAATTAGAAGATCATGATTCTCATTTTTGGTTAATAGGTATTAATCAAAGGATAAATGAGAATGATTAAACAAATCAGGTTATGTACTTAACAGCACAGTTTTATTGTTTATATATTATAACTGCGTGGTTGTTTTTTATATATAGTGCTTATATATAATTGCGTGGATGTGATACATATAGCTATAGTTTTGCCGAATTAGGACTCGCTTTTTCCATTTCTTCTTTTATTTTGGTTTTGGGAAGGCCTGCGTGCCAATTACAATTCCCTTCTTATTTGTAATATTGTACTGGTTCGGGGAGGTCTGCGTGCCACTTACAACCCTATTCAATATTGTATTTGTAATAGATTAGTAGTAGTTTAATCCTTCAACCGAAATGGACTCCAAGAAGGTGATCAAGAAAATGGTGTTTTCACACGAAGCACATATACTTCGGAAAATTAAGTTTTTAAAATGGTTTTTCAAAAACTGGAAAATTAAGTTTTTAAACTTAATAGTAAAACCCAAGAAAATCTTAGATCAGTGTGCTACCCACTTAATGGTACACCCTTGTTGTTAAACGGTACTCGGGTGTCAGAAGTGCCCAAACCTTGGGCATTTGGGTTCAAACCATTGCGGGAAGGGGCATGAAAGATTATGCGATAATCGGGAGTCCCGGCCAGAATTCATGCTGTCTTAGGTGGTGCGATCTATTTTGGTGATAATCGGGAGTCCCGGCCCAAAAAGCACTAGAGTAGAGTTAAACATAATAGACTGGGTATAAGTGCTCTACGAGATTCTAGGAGTCGTATCAGTTAGGTACGATTAGTACAGGGTGTTACCTACCAAAAATAGCATGACTTGGCGGGAAGTGCCCAAACCTTGCGTCAAGTATGTGAAATATGGGTCCTAGGTCTAATATATATTATTTATGGGTTTGATGATATATGATTAGAAAAGTTTATCTGCAATCACTAATTAAACCGAGTTTTTAATTTGTAGATGACAACCAACGTTACTAGTACTAACAATTTCTCTCTCCGCTCTATCCTTGAGAAGGATAAACTTGCCGGGCCAAACTTTCTCACATGGGAGAGAAATCTCCGAATCGTGTTTAGGCACGAGAGAAAGTGGCATGTTCTAGAACAACCTGTAGGAAATCATCCTGCCAGTAATGCTAGGGCAGATGTCAGGGAGGCTTTTCAGAAGCGCTCCAATGACGCCCTAGATGTCAGCTACCTCATGCTTGCAACTATGAGTCCAGAGTTGCAGTCTAGCATGATGGAGACTCCTGCTTATGACATGATCCGCCAGCTGAGAGATATGTTCCAGGAGCAAGCTCGCACAGAACGTGATGATGTCACTTGAACATTTAACTCGTGCAAGATGGCTAAGGGGACCTCGGTCAGTAACCACGTCATGAAAATGAAGGGTTACATGGACCACCTGGAGCGACTTGGGCACCCAGTTCCGTTGCAGCTAGCAACGGATACGATACTCAACTCGTTGTTAGACGACTATAAGCTTTTTATAGTCAACTAAAACATGAACAACATGGAAAAATTCGTGGTTGAGTTGTACTCCATGCTTAAGACAGCGGAGCAGAGTATCGGGACCACGTCTAAGGACATTCTCATGGTGGGACATGGCGGACATAAGAAGAGGAAAGGGGGCAAAGGAAAGGGAAAGGGCAAGGCCCAGCCCAGCCAGAATGCACCCAGGGCTAATAACGAACAAAGCAAGAACCGAGAATCGGTGCTTCAGGTGCGGTGTGGTCGGACATTGGAAAAGAGATTGTCCGAAGGGTCACGAGGCAGGTGGCAAGGTTGGCCCCTCAGGTATCGTGTAAATAGCTTCTTTATCACTTTCCACTTGTAAAAGTTTTTACGAGTATTCTAATATCTTGCAATCGTTTATTACAGGAGGAGATGGAAAGTGATGAGGCCCAGCATGAAGAGATCCCACGTGCAGCTTACGGATATTTTAATAATTATATTTCCTAGTTTATTAAAATCTTTTTAATTTTATCTGAACATGTTTATCTTGATTGTTTTTTGGAAACTTTTGTTTGAAATTATGACTTTATGGAAATTTAATTATTTAGTTCATATCCGTGTACGTATTTTTTTTATGAATCAGGATTAGACCAGTTGTGACTAAAAGAATACCAATAAGTCAAGTCTTGACTTGATTGGTGATTCATAGTGATCTTATGCTATGATTTTTTGTAGTTACATAAATGCTGGCTTTACTTTCAAATACTTAAATACACAAGTGTTGTTTATAAAATTAGATAGTTTTTTTTCTAATTTAACAAGTGTTTAAGATAAATGTGAAAAGTGAATGTTCAAGGTCTTGAACAAATGGAAATAATAGTCATTATTTCTAAGTAAAATAGTTTTTTGATAAAACATTTAAGATAGTATAAAAGTGATTATGGTTGTTACTATAATCAAGGGAGTTTTATACTAAATGTTTTAAAGGAAAGAAATTTAAAATGCCTTCACAAGTGTTTTGCACTTATGGTAAGTTTAATGAGACCACTTTCTGTAAATAGAAAGATGGATATATGGAGATCCAAGTTTTTGGTTTCATAAAATAATTTCCTACAAAAACTAAGTTTTAAAATATGTGTTTAGAATACAAGTTTTAGGCATGATAGTCAATGATTGACTAAGCCTAAAAGGATGATTTAAAGTAATGCACTTTTTCATAAAAGATAGTGGGAGCATCTGACTAATGTATTTATAAAAGTTAATAAAAAGTTTTTTTAACTAGTATGATAAATACAGGATTGAACTTTTAGAGTATATAATTATCGGATGATTTTAGAAGTTATCTAAAATTGTAAGTTCTTGAGAAAGGACTAATCCGAGGAATGCATGACTTATTGAGATGTACTCCATAAAGATATAATTGCAAGACTTTGAGTCAGGTTATGACTTAAATAAAAATTATACACGTTCTAAAATGTTCAGTAAATCAGCTTAATTAAATGTTGTTGGTTGGACAACGTTAAAAATGATAAAATAAGATGTTCTTTAACATTCTTAGTAATGATATTAGATTAGTGTTGGTATGCACTGGGAATCTAATTTCAAGTTTCTTACAAGCAGGTGTAAGAAGGTTTATCATTTCAAATGGACTATAAAATCTAGTAATCTACAAATGTAATTAAAGTTTAATTACAGGAAGGTTATTTTATAAAATCAGAAACTTAGGAGTTATTTCCAGTTTCTCCAAGTTTAAGGATTTATAAAATAAGTAAGTCTGGAATTGTTCCAAGGTTGCAAGAACAATTTCTAGCAAAACCAATAAGGAGTACTTCAGGGTACTAGTCTTGAGTTTTAGGTTTACAACCATATTAATTTTTCCTTGTAATCTGTGATAAGTTACAATGCAAAAATAATAAGTAATTCAGATATACATCGTGAATCGAGTCAATGAAATGGTAGAAATTATGCATCTTTATTCCAGGACGGAATATGGAAGGGTGTAGAAATTAGTTTCATTATTCTTCACAAATTTTGTATGTTTTGGTTCATCCAGGAATAAACTAGGTTTATTCAAAACATTATCCGTGACTACTTATCGTGGTGGGAACTATGATAGGGCTATAAAGTCATCGTAATTTTGGGGTAGATTCGAAAGTATATCGAATATAGCTGCAAAAGGATTTTGCGGACCAAAATTGACGGATATTCGTTAGGGTTACGAATATTGGATTGACCCACTGTGAATAATACTTCGTGGATTCATGTCAAAAGTATTTATCACAAAGGTTATCCTTAAGCCTGAGGGTTTTTGGTTTGGGATACGGTAACTGTTGTCTTCTTAGCGCGTTTTAACGCTACGTCTTAACAGGGTGGTCAAAAGGAGCGTGTCTGATTCAGTGGGAGCCGTATTTCCAGATGTAAATATGCAAGATGGAAATTGCACCTCCTTTTTTTTAGGAGAGATATTTCCTGGCCCCTTGACTGATTACAGAAACTGGTAAGTGCACGGCCGTGCCCAAACGAACTGATCTGTTCTTTGTCATTTATCAAGCAGTTTTGAAATCAAGTATGTCATGAACCAAGTTCTTCGCGATATCTCCTAAGTTGAGTATGGTATTTTACAAAATATGGGCAAAAGGTACTTAATAATTGTAATTTGTGAATATCAGGTTGAAAAAGGAGAATGGAAAGAAGTTTGAGCGAAAAAAGTTGAAAAAGTTTAAAGTTTGAAAGGAAAAGATGAAGTCTGCAAATCAAAGATCGCGACGCGTTTGGTTTGTGAAACCCGACGCGTTTGTGCAGATAAGGTTCAACAAACCGTGCGAACAACGCGTAACGCGACGCGTTTTATACAAAAACCCGACGCGTTATCCGCCAGATTCCAACCCTATTTAAACACTTGTTCTGATCGGATTTACGGCTAGCATTCACGACTAGCCGTCCAAAGAAGTTCCAGAGGCATATTTTCGGAGTTCTAGGGCAGAGGAGCTTGGATCTTGGAGTTTTGGCACAAGGAAGTGAAGAATTCGAAGATTACATCATAGATCTACATTCGGTTTGCCATTACAATCATGTTTAGCTTACTTTCTATGTTTGTCTACTTTTGTAATATGAGAATTATGGGCTAATTGTCTGTAATCTCTGCTTAGACTAGATGAATCTTGAATACTTGGTTTGATTTCATGGATTTGGATGATAAGGTTTATATATTTGTTATGTTTAGCTTTTTCAAAGATCCTGCATGTTAAAGTTTCTGACTTTATGATCTATTGCTGAGTTTTCATAGGTTAGATGACCATTCTATCTATGTTTGCTTGAATTATGAATTGCTATGACCATTAGGATTCATAACTAGTGATGGACCAAATCCTAGGGTTAGATTGTAAAAGATTGAACTTAAATGTGTTAGCAATTGCATGTGATAACCATTCAATGTTAATTGATTGATTTTGTGAGCAATACAAATCAATAGATTAAGTCTTTCATAACACGAATTTATTTGACTAGTTATAGGAATAATTAATGCCATGATCATTGGGTTTATGTTTCTATATCTATAGGGCTAGTGAGACTAATCATGATATCTAGCCAATTTTGAAATCGGTATATGAATTGCATGTTATCCATTGCATTTTCTGAGAAATCAACCGAGTTGAAAAGAGGATTCTAAAGTCTAAGTAGAGATAATTCGCATACTTGATTATCTGATTCCAAAGTTCTTGCTTTATTTGCTTTTCTAGTTTCTTTATATTTGTTTCTTGAGATTCCTTGCGTTTAAAGTAGGTTCTTGCTAGTTAAAGTGTTCTAATAATCAATTCCCCCTTCTATTGTTTTTAGTAGATTAATTTAGTTTAGTAGTTAATTAATTTAATTATATCTAAAATCATACTCGTTCCCCTTGAGTTCGACACCCGTACTTATTTTCTATACTATAATACGATTAGGTTCACTTGCCTATTTTGTGTCATAGTCGTACGTAAATAAAGACGGTTTTTATAAATAAAAAACTGGTACGCTTTACGCACATCAAGTTTTTGGCGCTGCTGCCGGGGAACGGTTTCATTTGATTTAATTATATTAATTTCAGTATTAAACGATCCTTTCCGCGAGTTTCGGCTCAAAGGAAGTTATTTTAGTTGTTTTGCTCGTCTTTCTTCGTCGCCTTCGATGTCTTTTCTGTGAATATGATCTACGTCGGGGATACGCCGATTCCTTTAATTGTTAAAGATGATGAGGATGAACCGATCCATTGGGAGTCTTTCTTCAAAGATTTATTGAACGAGTTTTATGACGATGGCATTGAGCGGGATGATTATGACTTCATTATTAAAGATGACGAGGATGACCGCCCAATTGGTTTGCCCGAGGAGCCACAACTTAGACCTGAACCGTACTATTTAGACGACTTTGATTCTGACGAGAGTTTGTGTTTTGAGCCCGATGCGGAGGTGAAATCGAGAGAAGATGCGCAATCTGATGGAGATATTCTGGAGGGCCTCACTGACCTGTTTGAGGAGCCGAATGAACATACAAAGGATGAACCATCGACCTTCGTTCAACCAGCACCTAAGTTAGGTTTAGAACCAAAACCCGTTTGGGGACCTTCACTTCTTGAAAGAGAAGATATTGAAAATTGTGCATATGAAATCCTAGATTATTTAGAATTTCTATTATTCGAGGAGGAAACTGCAAAACCAGCTCTGGAGGTAACCGCGGGATCTTGTGAGGAGTTAGAGTTAGGGTATGGAATTCCTCCGGCACCAGGGACCCTGTGGAACCTGTCGTGTTGGGAGAGTAATAAGGTGGTTAGAAATTTAGAAGGCATCGGGAGCCTGTTGGAGTCTTTGTTTGAATCCCGATCGAGTTCACAATCTAGAGGAGGTACCATGATTCAGAACGCAGGGAGGATATCTTTTGAGATCAAGAAGGGTGAGCGGAACGCGATTGCTGCAGTCTTAGGAATCGGTAAATCATACATATATCTTGGTATGTATGAATATTACCGCCCGCACTTTATTGCAAGTGTGGGGTCATTCGTTCGATTTCACGGTAAATAAATTCGGAGTCAAGCTAGAGACTCGGACAAAAACAAACGCTTCTCGGGAGGCAACCCGTGTTTAGTTTAGGTTTTTCATTTTTTATTTCTTTTCCTTTCTGTTCCAACTTTGTGGGTGTGCTGACTAGAAACCCTCACGAGACTACAACTCGTCCACTCGGGCTACCGAGGGGTTTAAAGGCTTGTTGCATACTGCTAAATGCAACCGTGATTCCTACGAAAGTGATTTAGGATTTCTTTTGCTTTTTGTTCGCGTGTTTGCTTTTCCTTATTTTGTTTGTTTTGCGTGCAGGTTCACTCGTCATATTAGCAGTACAGTGCCTCTGGAAGAAGCCTCAAGTGTGTGATATGCCTGAACGATGTAATAGGTCAGTTAAAATGATTTTTGAACAGGGAAAAAACGTTACGCGTTTATCTGAAAAACCCAACGTGTTTTCGGATTCACACGCGTATTTCGAAGTCAACAGCAGAAAAACCCGACGCGTTTCTTCAATCAGCTATGGACGAGCGTGGTCGTGGTAGAGGCCGCGGCCGTAGAGGTGCGTAACCCGAGGCGACAGCTACAGCACCACCAACCCCACCAGTCCAGCACGAGTGGTTGGTACTTCCCGAGACTATTCCGGCCCAATACCGGAACGACTACATTTCCAGACTTACGTAGTATCTCCGCAAGGAGGTGGAGGTCGCATTCACTTTGGATTGGGCCGTGGCCACGACCGTCGGTATTACAGCTTTGATTACTCCGTTACTGAGGCAGACGTTGAGAGGTCCTGATGGCACATTGTTGTTCGAGTGCCGAGCATGGGAGGCGGTTTTCAACATGCGTGAGCCGGTGTACGTGAGTTGATGTTGGAGTTCTACTCCACGATTCGTTTCAACGAGATTTCAACCGTTTATACCGACCGTCGCGCTATATCATTCTATTTGGGAGGACGGAGGAGAGAGTGCTCGCTGACAGAGTTCAGCTGGCGGATAGGCTTGTATACACGCGAGGAGACTCAGTCCATGCATTTCCAGCCTTTCCTGCAAGAGTGTTTGAGGGGACCGCCGGAAGACTATAGTCCTTCTCTATTCTGGCGTACCATTGCCAACGGCGAGTACATACCAGCGCGCGCTATTTAGAGCCGCATCCGAGCCCCAGTTCACCGATTGCTTCACCGATTGATATCTACATCGGTCACTCACCGCAAGGGCGGTGAGAAGGTCACGGTCACCGATATGTTTTACTTATATTGTCTACTCACTCCTGGCACATTGTACAACGTGCCGTACGCGGTAGCGCTTTACTTGGCTCGTAGGGGCACCGGGCAGAAGCAGTCGAGCCCGTTATGCGGCGGCCAGTTCATTACGAGGTTGGCTAGATCATATGGGATTCTGACGCAAGCTGCTGAGGCTCGGCTCACAAGGATAGAGCCGCGGTTGATGGGAGAGTATTTCTTAGAGGTGATGCGTGTGATAGAGCGGACCATGTTTGGAGGTATGCTGCTGGCAGAGGACGAGGAGGACTAGGAGGGTCCGCCAGCGGGGGCTGAAGCAGCTGGTGATAGGAGCGAGCCCGAGCAGCCACCAAGGAGGCGACGGTGTCCAGTTCAGGCAGAGACCACAACTGAGGAGCCGATCGAACTGAGGAGCCGATCGCACTTAGAGACGGGATGGCAAGGATATATGCACTTGGAGGGTATTTGAATGACATGCGGCGTTACCAGTATGGTGTACAACAACAGGTGCAGTGGTTAGGGGCTGCAGTACCATTATTGAACCAGGGCTCTACACCTTCTACACTTTTTCAAGCTGCCCCTACACCATACCCAGATTGGCAGGCGCGTATTACTCCGGGTAGATCAGCAGCAGGTGAGGCAAGCCCATCAGGATATGGAGGCGTAGGATCTGATGATGATGACGAGGATGAGTGATTCCTGTTGGTTCTTTTGTGTTCGTTTGTTTCCTTTTGTTTGATCATTCATAGTTTGTAATTATCATGATTGTGCTTATCTTTGGTTGATCTATGATGTGTTTGTTGAGATGGTTGATTCAGATTATGCTTAATGTTTATGGTAGAAAAAGATTAGAAACGAACTCCCCTGGTATATCTACCCTTATTTTTATTTTCCTTTGTCATTGTGTACACCGAGGGCATTGTACGATTTAAGTGTGGGGTGGGAGGTTAGAAAAAGTTTCCTTTATTGCATTTGAGTTTTATCATGAAATTTATCGCTAATTTGGGCTAGATTTTTAATTTTTGCAATCATCTGAAGATGATTTGAGTGTTAGTTGAAAATGCCAGAATAAATGATTCTTAAACAAGTGTTAAGGTTATATTTAGCTTTTATATCATAGTATTTGTGGCTTTTTGTCAACTCAAGGAAATTTTGATTTGTAAGTAACCAGATTTTAATTTTTGAATTATTTTAAAATAAGCAAAGTTAAGCCTTTTTGAATCTAAGCCTGACAAAAATAGGCTGAGTATGAATTTCTAATTTTGCTAATCATATGCGTGCAAAAGAAAAAGAGAAAGATAGAAAAAGCCAATGAGCAAAAAGAAAATATATTTGAAATGGCTGAAAAAGAAAAGAATATATAAGTCAAATATGTGGCATTTGGAACTCGAACGAGTAAACTCTGAGGGGTGTTCTATACCTAATCACCTAAAGCCAACTAGTTTGGGATCGGTTGGGTTGAAAGTTCGTTACATGGGTTCCATAGAAAGTCACGGGCTTATATCAAAAGAGCTAAAAAAGATCAAAAGCATATGTGAAATGAAGTTGGAAAATCTGCAATGAGTCTTGAGGTTGGGGGATTGCTTAAAGGTAAATTAATCTGCGCTGAAAATATAAGTAATTCTTAAATTAAAGTTTGATTATTTGTGAAAAGAAAGAGTATTTGAGTGCTGAAAAGTTAAGGAGGATCATTACACAAATATATATATATATATATATATATATATATATATAATTCTAAATATAGTTTTTATAACTTGTTTTTGAATCATTTGTATTGGCATTAGTAAGTCACACTTGAATTTTTTGAGATGTGATGTTGTGAGTTGGTTTTCTAGCCTAGATAATTTGTAATTTGCTTGAGTACAAGCAACGCTCAAGTGTGTGGTATTTTGATATCGCCGTATTTATATATATATTCTTCGCGATATCTCCTAAGTTGAGTATGGTATTTTACAAAATATGGGCAAAAGGTACTTAATAATTGTAATTTGTGAATATCAGATTGAAAAAGGAAAATGGAAAGAAGTTTGAGCGAAAAAAGTTGAAAAAGTTTAAAGTTTGAAAGGAAAAGATGAAGTCTGCAAATCAAGGAACGCGACGCGTTTGGTTTGTGAAACCCGACGCGTTTGCGCAGATAAGGTTCAACAAACCATGCGAACAACGCGTAACGCGACGCGTTTTATACAAAAAGCCGACGCGTTTTCTGCCATATTCCAACCCTGTTTAAACACTTGTTCTGATCAGATTTAGGGCTACCATTCACGACTAGCCATCCAAAGAAGTTCCAGAGGCATATTTTCGGAGTTCTAGAGCAGAGGAGCTTGGATCTTGGAGTTTTGGCACAAGGAAGTGAAGAATTCGATGATTACATCATAGATCTACATTCGGTTTGCCATTACAATCATGTTTAGCTTACTCTTTATGTTTGTCTACTTTTGTAATCTGAGAATTATGGGCTAATTGTCTGTAATATCTGCTTAGACTAGATGAATCTTGAATATTTGGTTTGATTTCATGGATTTGGATAATAAGGTTTATATATTTGTTATGTTTAGCTTTTTCAAAGATCCTGCATGTTAAAGTTTCTGACTTTATGATCTATTGCTGAGTTTTCATAGGTTAGATGACCATTCTATCTATGTTTGCTTGAATTATGAATTGCTATGACCATTAGGATTCATAACTAGTGATGGACCAAATCCTAGGGTTAGATTGTAAAAGATTGAACTTAAATGTGTTAGCAATTGCATGTGATAACCATTCAATGTTAATTGATTGATTTTGTGAGCAATACAAATCAATAGATTAAGTCTTTCATAACACGAATTTATTTGACTAGTTATAGGAATAATTAATGCCATGATCATTGGGTTTATGTTTCTATATCTATAGGGCTAGTGAGACTAATCATGAGATCTAGACAATTTTGAAATTGGTATATGAATTGCATGTTATCCATTGCATTTTCTGAGAAATCAACCGAGTTGAAAAGAGGATTCTAAAGTCTAAGTAGAGATAATTCGCATACTTGATTATCTGATTCCAAAGTTCTTGCTTTATTTGCTTTTCTAGTTTCTTTATATTTGTTTCTTGAGATTCCTTGCGTTTAAAGTAGGTTCTTGCTAGTTAAAGTGATCTAATAATCAATTCCCCCTTCTATTGTTTTTAGTAGATTAATTTAGTTTAGTAGTTAATTAATTTAATTATATCTAAAATCATACTCGTTCCCCTTGAGTTCGACACCCGTACTTATTTTCTATACTATAATACGATTAGGTTCACTTGCCTATTTTGTGTCATAGTCGTACGTAAATAAAGACGGTTTTTATAAATAAAAAACTGGTACTCTTTACGCACATCAAGTTTTTGGCGCTGCTGCCGGGGAATGGTTTCATTTGATTTAATTATATTAATTTCAGTATTAAACGATCCTTTCCGCGAGTTTCGGCTCAAAGGAAGTTATTTTAGTTGTTTTGCTCGTCTATCTTCGTCGCCTTCGATGTTTTTTCTGCGAATATGATCTACGACGGGGATACGCCGATTCCTTTAATTGTTAAAGATGATGAGGATGAACCGATCCATTGGGAGTCTTTCCTCAAAGATTTATTGAACGAGTTTTATGACGATGACATTGAGCAGGATGATTATGACTTAATTATTAAAGATGATGAGGATGACCGCCCGATTGGTTTGCCCGAGGAGCCACAACTTAAATATCACCAGTTTGACCAGTTTGTATCATTGGGTGGTTTGGTCAGATCAAAACCCTTCATTAATACCACTTATATATCACCAGAATTCGTGCTCCATAAAATGACAAAGATTACCTAATTATTTCCTACTCAATAGCAAATAATGCAAAAAATACATCATTGCTGACTGCAGGTAAATCTCGCCGAGATCAACCAAACAATCTCGCCGAGATTATGGTTTCAATCTCGCCGAGATTGCAGCTGTCCTACGCAACGCGTACACAGCAAATTCATGGTTTCTCTCGTGTTCTTTGGTTTCGCTAGAATCATTTCTTGGGTGTGACCCAATAGGCCTATGCTTTATTTAGTTCGTATTATACGTGTGTGTAAGCGGACATTTTCCAACAGATTTAACAAGCCAAAACCCTAAACAAATCGATTACCAAAACCCTTAAACAAATAGGCCGAACATATCATACGAAATCATAGAAAACAAGTTGAAATTTTTAAACAAAACATGTTTTTCAAATGTGAAAAAACCCTAAACTTACCTTATGATGAATCAAATCAAAAACTGAAGATGAAGATGAAAGTTAAAATCGAATGAATAGGTTTCAATGGTGTTCTGATGAACAAAATCAGAAAGCGAATTGCCACAAATGCATTTAATTTTTTTCGAAGAAGATAAATAGTGAAGATAATTTGTTTGTGGGTTGGTGAGACACTGAACACGAGGAACAACTGCTACAATCGGAAGTTCGAAGATGGTAGAGCACGGTGACGAATCTTGAGGAACAACTGCCTTAAATAGTGAAAAGGTGAAGATGAAGTCTTCATTGATAAACATCATGATACTGCTTTTATTCATGAACTATTTTTTCACAAGAAAAACGGTATCACTGTCCACATTATCGCCACGTAATTAACACCTAACCCAAATCTGTGCCACATTATCATGTAACCTACTATACCGGGTTAAGTACATGAAATTGTAAGTTTGATAAATTTAGTATATTAAATGATAAGTTTCAAAGTTGGATATATGCAATAGAATAAGGTAACAACTTCGTAAATCTCGGAAACTAAACCTTTTATAGAATTATATAAAGACGATGCACGTTAAGAAAACAGTTGCATTTGCACAATAATACCAAGCGTGCTTGTTTTTTCCTAAAAAAAAATATTAAAACAAGTTTTAGCATGTCTATTTTGTAGAATTTAATGAAACTAAAATTATAATGCATTTAGTTATCCTATTTTATAAATTTTCTTGGGAGGATTATATTTTTAAGGAATCTATACATTCTTTACTCAATGTTATTTACATTTCTTAGGTTACATAGTTAAGATGTCTCATTTGATTCTTTAAAAAGACAATGATATTCATGTTTACCCCTCAACAATTTGTATCACAAACATCTCATCATTACCAACACTGGCCATCACTATTGCAATACCCTTTTAGTTTCTACTATAACCGACCACCGCCACCACCAATTGTCACCACCACTACCACGCTGATCGGCCGTGACGCCACCATCGGCGCCTCTCGTCACTCATTGCCACTGTCGATTGCCATCGACACCATCGGTCACTGCTGCCACCATTGATCCTCACCACCATCATAGTCGTCACCACCAACACCATCAGCCACCACTGCCACCATTGACCACGCCGCCATCTCTACCACCGGCAGCCACCACTGACATCACCGACGACTCCACCAGCCACTACTACCATCACTGCCACCTCCACCAATAATGACGTTTATACATATAATTAAATTAAATGTAATTTGATTATTTGCCGATATTTCATTCCATTTTCTACAACGAAACGTGAAAGAGAATCTAATTCATTCGAAATTCAATTCCTTCGTCTTGAAATTTATTTCAAAATTTTCATTTTATTGCAAAACATTACTCGAACTAAAAGCGTCCTTGCTATCTAGCGCATGATCTTGTAGTATGTAGTTTGTGGTTAATAAACTAACGCAAGAAAATTACTTTCAGTCCTTGCGAGTGTGTTGTAACTTTTAATGCATATATTTGTTACTCGAACATTTAAAATTATAAATTGATTTCTGATTTATCAATTTGTTTTATATCCAAAATAACTTTTATAAGTTTGCATAGTTAGTTACTTAGTTATATCTAATAAATTACTAAAATGATCCATGTGGTTTGTTAAAAATTACTGGTTTGGTCATTTAAGATAAAAAATTATTCTATATATTCCCATGATTGCATTTTTGTTACTTGTTTGATCCTTATAACTAAAAGAAGTTAAATTTACATTTACCTTTTCTTTTAATTAAAGGTATTTTTACACACTAAGGTTTCCTACTTCTTCTTCCCTATTTCTTCCCATGTCTCAAATTTACCTTCATAAGCATCACCACGGCATATTTCCTCGTTTTTCAATCCTGAAATCAGATTCTCAATGTGGACTTCCCATTTACTTTACAGAACCACTTGTTCACTCGTAAGATATGGACTTATCAAATATGCTATAAAACCAACTTAAGGTATGCAATTGTCTCTCTGTTACACAAACATATTACTTTGTGTATATCGAAATTTTAACTAATAAATGAATACATAAGGATGTTTAAAAAACATTAATAAAGAAAGGCTTAATACATTAGAATGTATCTAACTTGTTACGTTTTATTATTATATTTATCGAACTCTAAAGGATTAAATTAAATAAGAAGGATTAAATAGTTTTTTATTTAATAAACTTTATCTTTTTTGTGGATCTCTTTTTCCTTGTTTTCAAAATGAAGTGCCGAAAGTTGAGTGTAGAGTAAGCGCTCCTTGAGGCCCCTCCTAATCTCTTTGTTTCTTTCTCTTTTCACTAATTCTAAGTTGGACATGGAGAATGTTGGAGATAATCATAAAAAGAGAGACATAATTAATTAAAGTGTTAAGTGCATCCCCCCGCCCTCCTCTTAACGATTAATTAACCTTTCCCCATCCTTATAAAATTTATAATCCATTTCATACTAACTTTTTTTTATAAGTGTACCCGACTTATGCCACGTATTTGACTATTTGTTTATATATATGCATATGCATACTATGTCATCGTACTTGTAGATTGTATATACAACTATGAAAATTTGATTGGTTAGTTCTCGTTCGGTTTGTAGGAACCGATAGAATTGAAATTAGCCGAAATTGGAATCAAGAATTCCTTATTTTGCTTGTTTGGTTCATAGAATTCCTTATAAGAGCATGGAGAGTACTCCATGAGAAGCATCCCATACTTCGTTTCACGTCAGCGCCACATCATCCATGCTTCACTCATGCTTAACCCCACGTACTACCCATGATTCGTACGCTTCAAAATATTTTATTAAAAAAATAACCTCTCTCCTCTTTTTCTCTCTTTCTCTCCTCTCTCTATCGGTAAGTAAATGCCGAGAACTCCTATGCTTTTTCGGTACCAAAGGAAGGGGGTGGTGTACTCCTCGGTACCACGCCTCCACCTAGGATGCCGAAGCCCCATACCGAGATACTCCGTATGCTCTTAATCCTATCCATAAAGGATTCTATAAAAGTTTCGTATATGCCATAAATTAAACAAATTCCTTTGGAATTCATCTCAAGTTACTATGATACCTCACATCCCTCTTTCTTTCATTGATCAACACGACCATCATAACCAACACTGTCCTTCGATTTCATCATCAACACAGATCTTCGTCATAGACAACCTTCGTCAGTGATGCATAACTCATTTGTGTCGCCGATCTTTTAGAGTTAATTCAAATGGTTACAACTCGCCTCACTAGAATGGTTTAGCATAAAATAGTTCAAAGAGATATATAGTTCAAAGACACAATATGAATAAAAAGATCTATTTTAAAACACTTGTAAATAACCAATCTGAATGGAATGAAAATACCATATCATCCTTGCTATGATCGTTCATGTTCATTGGTGCATTTTGTTTAACACTTGGTATGCATGATAAGACGTTTAGAGACATTTTAATAGAAAAAAGACGGTTAGAGACATTATTCAACCTCCCGTTGAAAATTCTAAGCAGAATTATACATTCCAAATTAATCAAAAACACTAGTTTCATCTATGGGATATGTAGTACCAACATGTAAATTCTGATTTGTATTTGTAGATTTATCTTGTCTTGATCCATGAATCCAACGTCATTAACGCTAGTTTAAGTAATCGGTCCCATGTGATGAGTTTTGGTCAAAGATGTCTCTTCTACTTACACGTACCCAATGCATGTTTTATTTAGTTTTCTTGACACCTAAGGTGATGGATGTACTCATCTTTGTGAAAAAGTAAAAAATAAAAGTGAAAATAAAGATGGTGGATAATTGAATCTTTAAAAAATGTTTATTGTGAATTTGTGGTCATGTGTGTCACACATGCCGCTAATAATAATATATTATATTGACTACTTCACGGCAAATTTATAGAAAATAATTCTATTAAAAAATGCACATATGTAAAAAAGACTTTAAATATTTAATTAATTTTTTTAAAAGCTTAAATATTTAATTATAGTGACAATTAATTATAATTATTATCCTTTAGTAATATAAATAAAAACTAGCTATCATTAGTTTAATTAGAAAATCTTAATATTTTATTTAATCAATATTAAATCATATTCATTTATTTTATCAAATTAAAACTTAAATTTTAAGTTTAAATAGTCAAAATAGAAACTTAATTGTTAAAACCATATTTTCAATTCTAAATCAAAACTATGGAAATTTCTGATAATTATTCTCACAATTTTGGAAGCTCTCATCCTAAAAGATTTTTGGAAGCTCTCATCTAAAAAAATATAGCAAGCTCGGTCTCAAATTAAAGACATAATATTCTAATTTGATATATTTTATGTAATTTAACATCTTTTCGTTTGATAGATTTATTAGTTTTAAAAAAGTAAAGGTAATATAAAATTGTCCATACTACCCGTTCCTCTTTATATTAAATAAAAAAGACAGAAAATTAAATGATTAGCCAGAAATAGTTTTCGCAATTCTCATATGAAAATCAGTTTTCGGTTAAACCATTCACATATATATATTTCAAATCTTATGTGTATTATTTAAGTTGTTCCGGACAACAAGTGACTATAATTCTATAACACTAGTTATTTTTGTGGGTAAAAGAATTAAGAGTAATTATAATTATCCTTCCTAAAAATCAAAGCCATAATCATTTTAGATAAACACAAAAAACCTAATTATTACCATTTTATAACACACTTAAACACCTTTTTTAGTCTTGAAACCCATAATTACCGATCAAATACAAAATCTAATTTTGGGAAGATAAAAAGGAAATTGGTAAATGAAGACTCACGTGTGAAATAATTAACGGGCTTTTAGGGTTTAAAAAAGGTAAAGTTGAAAAATAGTGTTTGTAGGGTAACATATAAATATAGTTTTGCTTGGGATTCCTACATGTATACGTGTGGGTCATATTTCACATATATGTCTTGTAGTTATCACACTAGTATGCCTTTTTAGCTCATTATAACTTTTCTTTCTTTCTTTATTTCCTATTTGTATAGATATGTAACGTTTTTATTATATGTAAAATGTTTATATGTATGTATGTTAGGGCTCGTACTTTTTTGATGAATAAATTCATTTTATAGAAACTTTTATTCATTTTATTATACGTGTTGTACTGCTATGCTTTTGAATCCTGAATTAATAAAAAAAATCCTATATTACATTAATTTTTTTAAGTTTTATTCGACATTCAGAAAGATAGTTGTCAAATACTTGAAAAACGTCTTTGTTTCTATCTATGATTGTTTGATCCGGTGTCACATGAACCGATGTATTTCTGATTCCTCAATGCCCAGACGACCCTAGAGCTATGCAGCGGATATACAACTAAAAGCTTGTTAGTAACAAGATTTCCAATTAGACAAAACCATTTCTAGAAAAAACGTACATAAATATAAATATTAATTAAAAGCTAACATATGAATATAAGTAATTTGTAATAGAAAGGATAACTTGTTAAAAATATAGGATTATATAATAGCAACATGAAAACATTCATATTTAAAGTTGGTTTGATTTTTGTAACTCTCTTTATCCAGAAAAAGTCATACGAGTTTTCATTATATGTGATTAATATATGTAGGTCTAAAGGTTGCCTAATATGAGTCAACTTAATCTTAGTTTATTTTTCTTTTTATCACAATTTTTCGAGCCTAAAGTAAAAGTTTCTCTAAGTTTTTTTTCTAAAATTTTATTACGAGTAAAGTTTTTTTTAAAGGGTTTAGTTTCAAAAAGTGTATTGAATTTGTCACTTTTTGCTATTGTATATACCCATTTTTCAAAACTACCATTTAATGTACTCAAGTTTCTAAAACTATCATTTGATGTATCATGAAACTTGTTCATCAGGTTGCAGGTAATTTTATGAATTTTGATTTATATAAATTATAAAATTATAATTATTAACAATTAAAAATACTATATGGATGAGAAAATTCAAGAACCATGATGATCAATCAAACAATCAGTTCAAAACAAATCTATAACTGAAACCGATTAAAAACCATTGATAAAGATTCAAATCGACTAAGAACCATTGATGATGAATATAAGATATTATCTAACCTATAACTGAAATCAAACATTTATATTTGAAGATGTGAACCTAATATGAAGAACAAAAAGTAAAACAAGAACCATGAATGAACATTCAAAATAGATTCGGAACTCAAACAATCAAACCACAACCACATGAGTCAAGAACAAAATCTGTTTAAGCAAAGATTCAAAACCTAATTGCCCCAAATATTTGAGCAAATCGAACACCATTGAGCAAATCACATGAATGAACCTAAATAGATGTTCAAATGGAATCCTAAATCTGAACAAAATCGAACACAAATGGAATCCTACATCTGAAACAAAATCGAACAAATGAAACCCTAAGCTTACCTTGAACAGATCTGTAAACAATCGAAGATGAACCAATCGCGATGAACCTCAGATCTGTAAACAAGAACCCAGATATATAAATCGCGATGATCCTCTGATCTATAAACAAGAAACCTTCGATCTGTGACCCAGATTCGAGCCGGAGAAACCCCAAATCGAACATTGCTCGTCGATAATCAACGAAGAAGAAACCCTAGGCGATGGTGGCGAGTTCGTCTGGTGGGGATGAAGTCCATGCCCAGATTTGTTAATTGTTTTATCATCCTAAACCCATATTAGGGTTCATCATCTTCATCAAACCGAATTTTTTTTTGAAACCTTCGGTTTGTTTTATTGTCTGGTGGGGATGAAGTCGATCCATACCTATCGTCTGGTGGGGATGAAGTTGATCCGTGCCCAAAAACCTTCGATTTATTATTATTATTATTATTATTATTATTATTATTATTATTATTATTATTATTATTATTATTATTATTATTATTGTTATTATTTATTATTAATTATTAATATTATTATAATGCTAAAATAATGGTAACCTGTAAGAAACCTGCTATTGCAGGTCATAGTACATCAAATGATAATTTTTGAAACATTGATATATTAAATGGTAGTTTACAAAAATGGATACACACAATAGCAAAAAGTGACAAGTTCGATACATTTTTTGAAACTAAACCCTTTTTTAAATGTATCCAACTATTATTGTGAGTATTAAATATTAAATATTTTCTTATTTTGTGAATCATAGTTTTAATTTGTTACTATTGTGTGTACTAAACTTCTTATATAATGTATTAAACTTACAAACTTTTTTATTTTTAAGTAACAAATAACAAACAATATCAACAAATTAAAATTTTAACATCATAATAAAAACATTTAAAGTTTAATACCCATAATAATAAAACGTGTGAAGTCAATTATATTTAATGTAATTCGGATTTAGTATAGTTGGACGTACCCTACCCTTGTAATCTATAAATATACTTCTTTATAATACAATATACCAACGAGATTTTCATTATTTTTTACTAATTTGTTCTTTGATTTCTAGGGTCCGATAGAGGATCTGTCTTGGATACGTGAGGAGTTCGCATGCATCTATCGTGTTTTCATTGTTTCTACATTCAGATGATATATATAATCCTGTACGTATTGCTGTAATCAAATCAAACATCTTCGATTATATGTGTGTCGAGATATAAGATTTGTTGGCAGCATTCTTATTATAGGCCGGTCATGTCACACTCACAATTTGCATATGCAAATTTTAATGTAAAGATTAAAATGAAAAAAAATATATATTACAATATATTAAGATAGCCAAACATTAAAACTATTATATTTAATTATTTATTATTGAAAAGAGTAATTTTCTTATTCTCTAATACTCTTCCGCAGTAAGAGCAGTAGGAGATCGGATGCTCACACGGAAGCAAAACAATACAATAAAAGAGAAAGAAAATTAAATACATAAGATAAAAAGAAAAGAAAAGTGGCAAGAGAAGACGCAATAGCGGCTGGAGGCGCGACTGCGGCAAGAGGAAGAGGAGGTGCGGCGGCGGTAGGAGCTACGAGCTACGACTACGGCGGTGGCAAGGGAGGAGGTGCGGCGGCAACGACAGGAGGCGCGGCGGCGGCAAGATGAGAGAGGCATTTATGTACAATGCGTCCCCGGGGCAGGACGAGAGAGTAAGGAAAAGAAAGAAAGTCGTCACACAAGGGGGAGGACGGGAGAAGGGAGGCAACGGCGGCATCGGCGGAGGAGAGGCAGCAGAAGGGAGAGGAGAGGATATGGCAAGAACCCTAAGGCTCTGATATAATGAAGAATAATTAAAATCCCGTAGGTATATTGTATTACAAAGAAACCTATTTATATATTACAAGGGTAGGATAGAAACCCTAATGTAAAACCCTAATGACCAAGCTCAACTATACTAAACCCTAATTACATTATTTTCTAATAATTAAAACAAATTTAAACCCTCAATCTTCTATCAAGTCTTATGTTAATGTTGTATATATACTTGTATATTTCATACTTAAACTTTTTGTACACCATATAAACTACCTCAACTTAGAGCGTAGGGAGTGCGATGCCATGTGAGGTGTGGTGTGGAGGTGCACGTCATGGAGGAGAAAACTTTTCACACTATCTGCAGTGGCGGACCCAAGATTTGTATTGGATGGTGACATCATTTAATGGGTGGTAGCATCGCCTCCAAAAATCAGAATTTACATTACGAAAAATCAAAATTTACATTATGCGGAAAAAATTGATTGTTGTCCTGTGCCTTTCCCGCTTACATGTAGATACGCCTCTGCTACCTCGTGCATAGTTGTGGCTAGATGTGATGAAGATCTGGGTAAGTGTTGAACGTTGTGGTGAGGGTGGTTGTTTCTTTATTCTTTTTTCGTTTTAGATTTTTATCTGATTGGCTATGTAGTAGGGACGAAAAATTTGATGTAGTGAGAAACAATTATATCATGATTGAATAGTACGTAAGTGAAATATGGTAACGAGGGATCAGACTTTATAATTTAATGAAGTGTTAATTAATAAACAATTTTTAGAAAATATCTTATAATGAAAAAGTGAGTGTTAAAATATAATTCATATGTTATGAGAAAAAGTTCAATTTAGTCCAATTCTTTTGTGTAGTCCCAAGAGACAAATCTCGGCCATTGGATAAAAAATAAGTCAAATTGTCAAGCTCAACCTCCCAACCACCACCTTAACCACAATCACATGTGATTGAATACCCAACCACCACCACCACCGCTAGCACCACTGCACGCTACCTCCACCACTGCGCTCCACCTCCACCGCCCACTAGCACCTCCGGCCACCACCACAGCCGCCGACCACCACATCCGGCTGCCGCAATCACATGTGATTGCACACCGCCGACCATCACCTCCGGCGACGCAACCACATGTTATTGCACACCGCCGACCATCGTCACAACCGCTGCCGACCACCTCCGACGACGCAATCACATGTGATTAAAGCCACAATTACATGTGATTGCACACCGCCAACCACCACCACCGACCATCACCTCCGGCGACACAATCACATGTGATTGAAGCCACAATCACATGTGATTGCACACTGCCGGCCACCACCACCTCCGCCGTCGACCACCACCTCCGTTTATCGCATCAAAATCTTTTTTCGAGGAACTTTTAGAGGAAACCGAGGCTAGATCTGAGTTCCTTGGACCAAACCGAGTTGAACCATCACCGTCCCCATCCTGAACAACTCCGGCAGCCGGCGAATTTGGCCTCGTCGGCGTTGGATAAAACTCGAAATCTTTTTTTAAAGCATCCAATGACGAATCCGAGACCAAATCTGAACTCCTTTCATCAAACCGAGTTGAACCACCACCATCCCCACCCTGAACAACTCCGGCAGCCGGCGAATTTGGCCTCGTCGGCTCCGGATCTGAGACATAAAACTTGAAATCTTTTTTTGAAGCATCCAATGACGAATCCGAGACCACATCTGAACTCCTCTCATCAAACCGAGTTGAACCATGTGCGCCACTACCATTAAATCCGGCCGTGGTGGTCGGATTTTGCAGCGGCGGCCATGGTGGTTGGATTTTCTGTTTTGCTCGCTTTCTCGTTAATGGAGGATCGTGAGGACGATCAGGCTCCATAGTCTTTTAGGGGAGTTAAAACCAATCACCCTCACCAAAAATCACGATGATCCAATGGTGGGTTCGCCGGAAAATCGATTTGACGTTTTGTTGATCCAACGGCTGAGATTTGTCCCTCGGGACTTTACAAAAAACATGGACTTTATTGAACACAACTCTTATATGTAGATGTAGATTGTGTCTATGGTCTACGTACAAAGTAACATTAAATATCGTCAAGACAATTATATTATAACTAGCGTAACAACTAGTGTATAAACATTTACGATGGTTAAAGTGATTTTTATATGCTTATGGTGTAATAAAATACTAAAATTTATAGTAAAATAATTGTAAAACATACATAAAAAATAAAAACTTTTAAAATTAGGGTAAATCTATTAATGATAAAATATTTATACATAACATTATGATCAAAGTTTTCTATATAACCTCGTTGTTTATAATGTTATATGTAAGGTTGTCTTCTTCATCACAAATTAAAACTTTTAAACAATTCTTACACTCTATTCAAGAAACCGAAACATACAAGCTTGATCATTAAATTCCATAGGTAATTTCTTAAAAAGTTTGATAATTTACTCTTCTAAATCTTGTAATTTATCATCTTTATGGAAGAAAAAATAGCTATGTGTGTGGAATACCTCTATTTTGGATTTCAACAATATAAACAACTATAAGAAAAACGGACTAAATAGATTAGATTTATAAAAAATCTGATAAGGTAAAGATATATAGGTTGACCTTCCAAGAATATTTTTTCTTTTATAGAAGTTATCAAATGATCCTACATAATCTTAAAAAGTCTTGTAACAAAAACAGTTCTATCTTCCGTATATAACCAAGTTTTCTACAAAATAGTATATAACTTGAATTGTTGTAGTTGATTCATATATAATACAATTTCTTGTTCTTTATTCAACATCATATCAAACGAGTTAGTATTGCAATTACGAACGTCGTAACTCACGAGCATTGTTTGTATTTTCCATCAACAGTGCTTTATATAGTGAATATTTATAGACGAAAAACATTTTTTATTAGATTTAATGAAACATATAATATAAATCTTTTTAACTATTGTTTTAACCAATATATGAAAATAGAGTAAATTTTTATGAAGTACTATGAAACGTCCAATTAAATATATGTTTATAGGCATTCTTGGAGTTCTTCGGGTCGGGTTATGCGGTTTTTGAGGTAATAAAATGTTACCCGATAACCGAACCGAATAAGGATCGGGTTATTCGGTTCTCGGGTAGTTCGGGTCGGTTCGAGTTTTGGGTTATTCGGGTATAACCGAATAAGAATTTGTTGCTTGGCATTTTATGTTTCAAACACTGTGAAATTAGACAATGTGATTATTTTATTTCAATCATCGTGAAATTAGACAATCATTGTGAGATTAATAATACTTGAAAGTAGTTTATGCAAAACATGTTTTTGTTACCTTCTTGCACTACACCTTCATCAGATCATCACATGGTCAAATCACAAGCTAATTTTTCATAGCTCTAGAATAAATACATAATGTTATAATTAGATAATTCAACTTTAAGTAAATTTAAAAAGTAAAAGCTAATAATAAAAAAAAATACCTTCATCAAGTTGAGTTATTCCGTTTAAGTAAAAAGTTTAAGATTATCTGTTATTAATTACTAAAAGTCTAAAATCATAAAATGTTGAGTAATTTCGTTTAATTAAATTCGGCTTCAAATTGTCTAAGATGTTTTGTGAGTTGTGGGCTTGTAGTGTGGTTGACCGTATAAATGTATAATTAGTTAAAATATATAATTAGTTAAAATATATAATTATTAAAAAAACCTTAAAATTCTTATTCGGGTTAATCGGGGTCACCCGAATTTCTTTTTTTCTAACCGTCACCCGACCCGAATAAGGCAACCGTTAATCGGGTTACCCGAATTAGAGACCCGAAAACCGATTAAACCGACCCGATAACCCGAATTTGATTCGGTTCGGTTGGGTTATTCGGGTTCGGTTATTTTCGACACCCCTAGTTCTTCCATTATTTGCAATTGATTGTTGAATTCTAAAATGATATTTGAATTTATTATATATGTATTTATATAAATAACCATGAAAATAGATATGTACATGTATTAAATGATTTGAGTTACTGTTATTATTAAGATATTTAAGTGTTAACAAACTAAACCATATAAGAAATGACATTTGAGAAAAAAAATCATATATTTATAAGTCATTTTAGGAAATAAAGAAGAATGATTAGTGAAAAAGATCTATAAATAGAATGATGACATATAACCTATATTTTAATAGAAAATGATATATTTTTCTACTAATTCTTTCTATATTATTCTTCTACTCATTATAAGATAACAAGTGTAACCCATTAACTTTCTATTCTTATTTCATCTATTGATTTTAACAGTTATATTAATCTTGTAAATAAGAGTATAAAATATAAATAGAAGGAAATGATAGAATAATATATTATTATCTCTTTTTAATACATTAAGATCTTTATCTTCTGTGATAATGATATAAAATTTTTCTTCATTATTCAAGTTATAATTTTGAATTAATATTTCTTTTTCAAAAATAAAATCACTTTCTCTCTTTTTGTTGCATTGTCACCATTATCTTGAAGAAATAAAGGCATTTCAAGAATCCTATGCTCTACTTCATATATGTGAAGTGTGTAGAAAATCTTTTACAAAAAATATAATTTAACCTTTGACAGAGTAAACATTTTGTTATTTCTTTAATGACACATCATTAATAAATTTAAAAAATAAACCCAATCAAGACCAATGATTTATGCTTGTACTGTACAATCCATCTTTGCAACTTGTTTGCTAGTGACCTTGAACTACTTTCTTGGTGACATTCAATATGACCATTCAAAGTTGCCTAAAGAATCAAACAAAAACTTACAAGTACTACAAACCATAGAGAGTGAAGGAATAGGGGTTGGGTGCCTATACAGTAGAGGGTCCCTTACCCCACCCCCACCCCCATGGTATACCCTTTGATTTCCCTCCAAACCCAATGATGTTAAAAATAAAGAAAAAGACATGAAAAATGTTTAAAAGAATGTGAGAGTGACAGTGTTGAATTCACAAGGGTGTGTGCCTGTGTGGGTTCAACTTCATCCCTGTACCCTGCAAAGTTAACACCTTTCAATAAATAAAGAGGGCTAATTAAGTAAGGACCATGAGCTATCACCACACCGGACCAACCCGACCCAATGAGTTTGACTCACCCATGACCCATGACTCGACACCACCCACCAGCCAGGCTACTATAAACGTAATCGATTATGCTAAATATGAAAGATAAAAAGCAAAGCAAGAAATCACTGATTCACAAAACAAAAGCTGATTTACAACTAAGCATATATAAGGCTTAAAAGTTGGTCCTGTTCAAATGATTGAAATTCATTAATCTTAAGCTAAAATTTATAAGGTCAAGGATATCTAGGTTAGCTTATTAAGGTAACTATTATTATTAAACTGCAATAAAAATTATTCAAACACTTATTAATTAGAATATGACCATATATTCAAAGCTGTCTATAGAATCAAACATATATGAACCAAATTAGATTTTGTCGGTGGTCTTTAGAAAATCAAAATCTCTGTTCTTCAGTAGAGATACAACTGTCTACATCTTACCTTCTCCATATCCCGCTTGTAGTTGATTAGTTGTAATTTTATGTTTTTATGTATTGGTATATTATTCTTTTTAGAAGTGTATATATGTATGAACCGAAAGGTATACAAGTAGAAACAATTCAGGGGTATTTTAGAATTAAAACAAAGAGGAAAAGGGTATATGATTAGAAACTTTTGACAAGGGCAAAATGAGTTGGGCAAAGAGTGATTGAAAATGGCAAGTCTCTGTATAAAGTTACACACTCAATCTAATGATAAGTGAAGAATACTTGAATAGATTCCATTCAAAGCTCCCAAATGGGCCTTCCATCACTACTCACTGACAAATAACTTCATGCTCACCACCTAACCAAATTCAGCACAACCAAAGCTTTTAGATTTCAATTAAAATGAATATAATTATCCATAATGAAGGCCAATAGCAGGTCTATGATCTAGCGGTATTATAAACAGCCTACTAGTCAAGAGACCGTGAATTCAAATTACAGTAGGAATTATCGTAGATGAGTATTTAAAAAGTAGCAGCACTCAGTTTCAGATCAAAATTATCGAAGTGTAAGGTGGTAGCTTGTTAAAATCATAATGGAGCTTGTAGTTCATGATGGTAATTCGTGAAATAAATTCAAGTGGCAAGGCTAATTTTTAGTTAATTTGATTTATTTATGTTTACTGCATAGAGAGTACGCTTTAAGAGTAGAAGCTTTCTGTACTTGTAATCTTCTTGATCAACTTATGTGTGCAAGGCTTCTATGTTTAATTTATGGTTTTGTTTTGTTGTGTCGTTTATAATGTTTTTAGTGCAACATAAAAAGTAGAGTCGTTTCTTTGTTCATTTGGTTCTGGGCCTTCCTGGGCTTCTTGATGTTTTATGATTATTCTCATGGGCTGGGCCTAAGTTTCCTGCTTTGTGAAGGCTGCCCGGCCTGATATTGTTGTATTTCATCTTCCAGAATCCAGTCCTCTCTCTCTCTCTCTCTCTCTCTCTCTCTCTCTCTCTCTCTCTCTCTCTCTCTCTCTCTCTCTCTCTCTCTCTCTGTGTGTGTGTGTGTGTGTGTGTGTGTAACAGGATTGGAATGAAGTAACTCTATTGATCTTCTAGCCCATATATATCATTCCCAATGAGGTATGTTTTAATTCTAAAAATAACAAAGAAACTTCTGTCTAAAACCTTTTAGGCATGGCATATATAGTGATTAACTTTACTTATTAAATAGAATAATATTTCGCACAATGGGTGGTTTTATCACTTTATATGGTGTTTCAGAGGTGGAACTGAAATGAGCATAATATTTTGAAGAAAACTAAATGGGCCAAAATATATTCAAAGAAATTAATTGGGCTAAATGATGACATAATAACTAGAGGTGCACAAAAAATCCGAATATCTGATTTTGTGTAAAAAATATCTGAATCGATTTTTTATAAAACCGGATTTTTTCAAACTGGAGCGGATTTAACCGGTTTTATCCGATCCGATCCGGTTTTAATCCGATCCAAAACTGGTTACATTTTTGTCCAAGAAAATCCAGTTTTAATCCGTACGAAACCCCACACTTTTGTTCAAGAAAGTCCGGTTACAATCCGAAAATGGTTTTCACAGTTCTCGTACAAAAAACAGTTCTAGTTTGAATTATATATATATATATATATATATATATATATATATATATATATATATATATATATATATATATATATATATATATATATATATATATATAGACAAAAGTTCATGCGAGAACCGTTGTTAGCGCGAGACCCGCGAGAACCAATCTAAGCCGTCCAATTCCCCCTCCTTCAATGTCATTGCCCACCCATGAATTCCTCACATGCACCCTACCACACCCTATCCCTCCACGCTCTCCATCCATGATACTTCCCATATCCAAGAAACGGCTGAGATTGGTTCTCGCGGTTCTCGCACTAACAAAGGTTTTCGCATGAACCATCCCCTATATATATATATATATATATATATATATATATATATATATATATATATATATATACTTTTGTCTATATATATATATATATAGAACTAGACTTGCGATGTTTTCCTCAAATTTTTATTTGACACATCATATAATAAATTATATAAATTTGGGGTATTACAATTTGTGGGTTCATCTCACTCCAAATATTTGTTTGTTCAATGGTTTGTGTTTGATATAAGATGATGAAAACAAGAATTAACAAATATAAAAAACTAAAATTTTAGCATTTTACCTGCTATATACGCTATAGGAGGGTAAGATCATTACAGAAGTAAAGCTTAAATGATTAGACAAAAACCAAAGTAAACGTTACAATTATACCTTTCAAAATAAATTTTTGAAGATTAAACCTAAATCGAAATGATATTTTAAAGATTAAAACCATTATTTATCCTTAATTCGCTCAAACTTATTACATTAAAAACTGCAGAATATAAAATTACTATATACTCTTTAATAAATCGTTTGACATTTTTCAGTTTAAAAATAGAAAAATTATAACGTCTTAGATGCTATTGGATATCACATGCAGTGCACGTGCCCACTAAACCATCTCTACTTAACCCCCATTTTGTTACTATACAGAGTTTATGCGTACTTTAAATACTTTTATATCCATAAAGAAACATTAAAAAGGTCAAATTGCGAGGTTTCCAACGATGTTTAAAATCATTTTATTATTTTGTGCACATGATCCAAGAAGAATAAAATTTCTGTAATACTTTTTAATTAAACATATAATACTCACAGATAGTTGCGATTTGTAAGCTTGATCTTCATTGTAGTATTTAATATTACATTTGAAAAATAGTGACAAAGTTGGATACGGAAAAGATTTTGTCACATGTAAGATGTCTAATCTTACATATTTAATAATACGAGTATTAAAGTAATTGTCACTAAATTCAATTAGTAACACACTATTAATTAATTTCTCATTTACATAGTTGCACAAATGCATTTCTCATTAACAAATGCCTTTTCTTCTCGGAGGCTTTTGCCCTATTTTCGTCTATGAGTTTTTTCATGTATCATTTTATCTTTCTTTTGGTTGATTTAATGCTTTCAGCCTTTCGAAAAAAATAGTTACATAAACAAAATATCTATACATAAGGCATCTATATATGATTGTGATGAAACAATGTAATGTGTTTTTTTGAGAGTAACTCGTTTAATTAGCATTCAACAAAGTTTGAACAAAAATTAAATACTAAAGTCTTTTTAGGTTAAACAATGCAGTGGACGATCATATTTATAAGCTGCTCAACTTTTTACAAGGCAATCATGTTGTTGGGTTGTAGATATGTCACAAACTTTCATATATAGAGAAACTTAGAATCTTATAAAATAAATATAATATATAATATGGGTTTCAAATTAAAAAAAAAATATTCATTAATTAGATATAATGTTTGTAATTTTATTTAATATATATTGGAGAAAATTTAATTCGAAATTAGTAGGGTAATCCATAGACAAAAAGTTTCTATATCAAATTAACCAAACTCCTTGGACTATTTATATTATTTATAAGAACTCACATTTCATTTTAACCATTGATATTTCACATCAATATCATCTTGGTGATCAAATGAATTTGTGTGTGTATGCATACACAACCTTATGAGAGTAACCTAGAACAAGGGAGTGCTTAGGCCCCATTATTCTACACTTATTATTTAACAATGATATAGTTATTTCCTATGGTATTAAATTTTAGGATACACTTACAACTCAATAACTAACAAAAATAAAAAAGAAGAGAAGAAAAGAAGCATGTTTGGCAAATGGCCACCTCTTGCTTCACAACATGTGAAGTTTACACATGAAGATTACCAATTTACCATGATATGCCACGACCGCACTGTGTTGCACAGTGTCGTACAATTTAATTAGCATTCAACTTTATAGAACAATAGCAAATTAAATTTAAATTTTGTGATATTTGAAATTGACATTGAGGGTCTAAAATGGAATTAATAAAAAAACAACGGGGAAGAATGAGAAAAAGTAAGAAAGACATTATATTTCATGTCAAAAACGTCACTTGGCAAATGTCTAATTCAAGAAAGTGACCATTTCCAACTCCACCTTGTTCTCTTCTACAATGTCTTCTTCCCATCTTGAAATATGTGCTCCACACCCTTTCACACACGCAAAATTATTATTTATCTATTTATTTCTTTTTGGAAATACGATTTTGCATTTTTCTTATAACGGCTACCCAACAATAAAAGTAATATGTTTTTAGTTTTAAGAATTATTATCTTATTTTATGTTTGAAAAACATAATTAAAAAGTAAGTATAAAAATATTAAAAATTAATTATAAATACATACATTGTGATTATTAGTTTTAAAAATTAAAGTTTTCTTTTATTTATCCACAGCTATTATCGAGCTGTAATATTTATTCTTCTTTTTGAAAAAAAAAAAACAGAATTAGCAACTTTAAGTTAGAGGTTATATTATCCTATAGTTAATAGTAGCTTAGTGACTGATGATATAAAATCTATATAACATGTTTTACGATCTCTATTTTAACTGTGAGATCGGTCAGTGAAGACTCGGAATACCTAAATTTATATTGAGTTTCATGCTTAGATATATATGAGTATAAATTATTGAAAAAATCTATAACAAAGATCTTATCTTATATATAATATAAAGCATGTAATTAACAAGTACGGCTTATATAATTAATTACTAATTATAATTACTAATAATAATCACGTGAAAATTGACTCTTATTCACAGATCGACTAATTTAATATGTGTACGTATCACTAATGTATGTATAACATGCTAAGAATTAACCGACTTTTTAATTATCTGAATAAGACCTGAATTAAACCGTTTTTGGAACAGTTGCGTTCTTCTATGCAAGACGAAGACTTAGAAAGAACAAAGAAGTTTGGATCAGAAAAAGTATGCTTAGGCAGTTTAGTCCGTTCGTTTTTTCCTTAATAGGGCGAGCTTGTTAGTCTTCCTTCCTGGGTGCTCGCGGGATCGCGATCCTTTGTCCCGGCCATTGTAGCACGTGTGTCGCCCAGGGCATAAGGGGCATGATGACTTGACGTCATCCTCACCTTCCTCCGGCTTATCACCGTCAGTCTGTTCAGGGTTCCAAACTCAAAATTGGGGGGTCCTTTTTGATTGATTCTTTGATCACATTGGGAGATTTTATATCATTGAATGGATTTTTACCGGGTTGTACACCTTTGTGTCTGGCTATGTATATGGATGTGCATAAAGAAGGGACGGGGCATCTCTATCCGGGGAAGAGAGAGGCCCATGTAACAAGCTACACCAAGTAAGAAGTGTAGAACAATTAGTTCATAAGGACTCTGATCTTGAATTAATTCAAAAATATATATTTAGAAATGAATACTGTTTCGTTTTTCCTCCTTCTAATTTATACACTAGTACGTAATTCAAGTACTGAAAGCATGAATTTAAACCATAATTAAGAACATGCAAATACCAATTAACAAGAATTTAAATCGACCAGATTAACCAGTTTTTGCTTTCATTCAATTCAGTTGAATTGTGGTTGTTCTAACCATGGCCAAAACCCCGATTGATCTTCGATACCGACAAACATATTGCTAAAGCTTTCTTCTTTAACAATATTCGCTGATTGATCGATTTTCTGCGCGTGTAGATGATGATGATACTCGGGCCTTGATGATGAGTTGTGGAACATTTGGTGAGATCTATCAACGATAGAGGATTGAAAAAGATTAGGGATAGAGTGATGCTGATGGTGATGATGTGATGAAATCGAGCTTTCCGTTACTTGTGTTCTTGAGATGTCTAGTTTGATCTCAGAACTGTTTTCACTTCTGTTGCTGCAAGATCCTTCTGTTTCTTTGATATTGAGGTTGATTGATTCTGTTGGACCCTGCTTGTTCTTTAGTGCCATTATCTGCCAATAATTTGAATTTCAGTTAATCAAGGAGCATACTTCAACAATCTTTAAGCAAATTATAAAACATGTGACTTGATGCAACATTTAAGATATATATATATGTGTGAAATGTAAAAGACATAAATTGTTGAGTACGTATCGTACCACACAAACTCCATGTAATCCATAAGTATCCATGTGTTAGGCGCAAAGAACGCCACATATGAGCGGACATATTGAGTATTTTACCACTTCAAACGAGTATGATTTTGTAATATGCTTAATAAGGGTTCTGAGTTACTACCCTTATTTCCTATTGATTTTAGTTGAAATCACCCTTATTGCCAATTGACTTCTCTTTAGTTCAAAAATCATCATTCACATATCAGTTTTTGGGATGTGTTTTTGAAAGGGATTAAATGATACACACAATAATCAGAATTAGATAGTCATGTATTAGAATGAACCAATTAAATATAAGATTAATCTTCAAGTCATGACTAACATATTCAACAAGAAATATTATTAATTACCTCAGCATGAAGTTTATGATTTTGAGATACAAGTGAATCGTTTTGAGCCTTGATAGCTTCAAACTGTTTCTTGAGCACATCATAATCTTTTTCCAATTGTTTTGTCTTCCATCTTGCCCTTCTGTTTTGAAACCAAATAGCAATCTGTCTTGGTTGCAGCCCAAGTGCTCTTGCAAGCTGCATTTTCCTCTCAGGATCAAGTTTATTCCCCAACTCAAAGTTTCTTTCAAGTGTCTTCACTTGGTCCATGTTTAGTCTTTTCTTTTTCTCACCTCCAAGCAACCCATCATCTGATAGTTCTTCATCACCATTGTTGGTTTCTTGATCACATACTTCTGGTGCATACCCCATTGATCTTTTCCCTAAGAATGAGGCTGTAAATTTATCAGATATGTATAAAATTGAACTCTTTTGAAAACCCAATTCCTTAAGTGGGAACACTTTAACTGTGCCCCAGTGCATCATTGACCTGTACTGTACAACTTAGTTATGCAGCTGGTTCATCAGGATGTCGAAACTGTGAAATCATGAAATAACCTGACTTGGGAATTGTGATGGCATGTAATCAAAGATTTTAGATATTTAAAAAAAAAATCCATTTTTGGTTATATATAAAGTTGTACTGTCCTACACTTTAATGCATCAAGAACAAGAATCTTGAAGCATTCTTTTTTCTGTCACTGGCGCCTAGCGGTGGTGATCAGAATTCAGATATCGAAGTTTTAATTTTTTTCAGAAACCCATATAGATCATGACATCAGAACATTCACACACTAGTGCATCAATCAGTTGTATCGTACAACTTAAAGATGCATGAGATTCAAGATTCTTGATGACTTTTTTATGTGTTTAATAAGACTAATATTAATCTGGAAGAATAAAATTTCAAAAAGAGATCTAGAGGAATGACAAGTTAATTACCATGGAAGTCCTGAGGAGAAAGAGAGTGAGGGGTATGATGATCATCTAAATCTTCATGAGAAGCTGCTACTGGTAGCATGAAATTAGTAGGAAAGAAGGCCATTCCAGTGCAAGTCATGACCTGCCAAGCTCTCTCTAGCTTGAATTTATGACTCCACTCTCTTTTCTAATCATTAAGTAATTACGATCCTTGTGGTTTCACCATTAATTATATCAGATAGATCTAGAGAAATAGAGAAAAATGGATCTAGAGAGAGACTATATATAACACTGTGTATGCAAGTATAAATTTCTGTCTAGTTGGCATCTAAAGAAAATATAAACACTTGGGTATAAGGAAAGAAAAGAAGTACTATTGTTGTGTGTGATGCATAGCTTGCATATCTTATCACCAGTTCTAAATTTTTTATGATATTTTATATCTATACATGGAAAAAGATGTATCCTCTGATTAATTAATAATTAGCTAGCTAGCTTAATTATTATAATGTAATTTGACATAAATTCATAATGGTATGGAAGTAAGGTCTTTCACAATAAATTAATACATCATTCAAAATAATCGTATTATTCATAACTGTTTCTATCAAGTTCAAAATTTGATTTGAATACTAATTACATTTTAGTTTTAAGGGTTTAGTTAACCAAAATGTAACCACTAGCTTTGTCACGTTTTGATATTGTGTATCGGACGTTAAAAATTTTCATTCTGTATATCGATGATTTAATTTATCGCTATTGTGAATATTATATAAAATTTCTATTGTACTTTCTTATTAACATATACATTTTTTTCTTTTTTATATAATAAAAAAACATACAATGATACAAATTAAAATTTTTTAATACACACAACATAAACTTTTAGAGTTCGGTACACACAATAATAAAAACTTAATAATTTAGATGTATTTTGATAAACTAAATGCTTTTAGTTATGTAAACTTATAAATCCAATATTCTATTGTATTAAAATTTCTTTTAAAAATCAACACACATGCAAACATATATATTAATAAGGGGCTTGGCCTAGTGAATACATTTTGGTAAATAGTGAATACATTTTGGTTTGTCGACTAGGGTGCAATTAGGGTGCAGATTTGTAACACCCAAAGTTTAGAAATATTAATTATTATTGATATTATAGAATTTATTTCTTAAATATAAGATACGAATAGTACGTAAAAGGACCAAATGTGACAAAAATAAGTAAGAGGTATTAACACCCTCATTGTGACAGCTATTATATAAAGGAAAGAGAGACCATAACACACACATTAGTATGTGATTAGAAGTGTGTGTTTGGTGTGTGTGTGTGTGTGTGTGTACTTGAAGGTAGAGAGAGAGAAACAAGTTTAGTGAGAGAAAGTGAAGATCAAGAGAGATTAAGCCATGCATGTGTAAGAGTTAGCAAGAATAAAGTGTTGTTCTTCCTCTAGAACAAGTTTTAGATGCTATTCTTCATCAAGGTTAGATCCGGAAAACACACACTTAGTGTGTGTTCTTGGTGTGAGAGAAAGTTAGAGAGAGAAAGTGCTTAAATTAATGATTTAAGCAAGGATTCTTGCATGCATGTGAAGATCAAGTGTTATTACAAAGATTTCAGCTTCAGCAAGTGATTAACACAAGAAATCAAGGTAAGAAATCTCTAAACTCTTGTGTTCTTATGTGTCTAGAGAAAGAAAGTTTGATTTAAGCTTGGAATTGAGTTGCATGATATGTTTTTATGATGATTTGGTGTTTATACACCTAATAGAACATGTATTAATTATTGCATATCAAGACTTGAAGTTAAAAGTAGTTATTTTTGAATTTGGTATAAATGGTACAAGTCTTTAAAGCATGAGATTGAGTTAAGTAATTAGAATGGGTTAAATTGGTATTGTTTGTATATCCAATTTAAAATTTAATGTATTAGTAGCAAATTGGGGATTAAAACATGTTAGAAGAGTATTTTGTAATGCCAATAATCCGTATTTGAAGTATTTCAAGCATTAGGTTTGAAATTGGTTGAAATTACACATTTTTTATATAAACCGGTAGCTACATTCTGCACAGGTCAACATGTTATATCAGTTTTCAAAAAATCACTAAAAATGAAAGAGAAATTGATAGAGTTCGTACTATATATCGTTGGAAAGGTCTGGATGTCTAGTTTCTTTCTTATGTTGGAGACAGGAGCTAATTTCGAACATAGAATGATTAAAATACGAAATACTATAGAAGAGTCAAGTTGGAATTATACATTTTTGCATACAAGTTGAGATTTTAGATGATTTGGACTATGAGACTCTTTGAACAGACTTGGAAAGCCTTAGTGTCAAGTTTTAGTTAATGTTGAGGATCTCTTATGCCACTTGATGCCTTAACCAAGTATGTTGCTCGGTTAATTTGTATGAGTTGAGTTTGACTAAGTAGTATTGTTCTTATACTTGTTTAGGCTTATAAATTTACTTTTTGCTTAGATTTGGTTGTGAATATTCGGATGTTGATTCTCATCACATCAACAGGTGAGTATACTTACCTTACAATCGTAGATGTATGTATGTATATGCCATGCTTTATGCTATGCGTTGATCCAAACTCGTTAGCGCTCTTTGAGCATTGTTGCAGCTATCTTGGCGCCAGACTTGTAGTAGGGATCTAGTATTCATTATTGGATCCACCCTTGTTAAGAAGTTGGAGCAACATATTTATGTGTACAGTTAGTAGTTAAGTATGCTCACTAAGCTTTTGCTTATTAGTTGTTTATTTAAATATTTTCAGGTTTTTCTGAAAAAGATAAGGGCAAGGCTCCGATGGTTTGAAATTTTAGAGATGGCTCGTAAATAATGTTTAAATTCCGCGTCCTTTGAACACTTATAGTTTTGATGCACCAAAGTTTGATAATATTTTGCATTTTTGATCAAGCTTTTATTGAAACTTATTAAATGAAGTTCTTTGTTTTAATTTTTTTTTGGGTCTTTACAAGATTCGAGTCCATTTCTTGTGTTAAGATATCAATCGATCTCATACATTAAGGGATCATCATGGATGATTTTGAGAAACAAAATGGTTTCGTACATTCATGGTCTACAATCGATTTCAATGTGATCAGGTACGTTTTGATTTAGAGTTCATAAGACCAAATCTGCAACCGATTTTGTATTCTAAGCTCTAGGGTTCTTATATGAACCGATTATGCTGATTTATTATAGCTTTTTAGAAACGATATGATTAGGGCTTCGATTATGTGATTTTCAATTTTGTGGTTTATCTTCATGTTCATTTGTGATTTCCGATTTTCGATTTTTGGCTTCGATTTTGTGATCATGGATTTTGTTTATTTTGATTTAGGGTTCATCTTCATATCCATCTACTTCATATTCATATCCATGTTCGTGTGCTTCATCTTAGGGTTTGATTTGGGGTCAATTTAGGGTTTTGTGTTTTTGCTTCATATTTTGATCTAGGTTTCATCTTCTACAGCATATTCATGTTCATCTTTTTCTTCAAGTAATAATAAAATACTGATATGGCAATAAAAATAAATAAAAATATAGAGAATTACCGGTAACCTGAAAAATAGGTAACCGAATACATAAAATGGTAACTTTTGGGAGTATGGTACATTGAGTGATAATTTGAAAGCTCGATACACACAATAGCAAAAAGTGATAAGTTGTATACATATTTAGAAACTAATTAAACCCAATAGAATTTGCCATTTTACATTTATGAAACAACTTATCTAAAGTTAATTATAGTTTTACATTATCTAACTTTGTACCTTTATTATATTCATGGTTAACTTTAATTCTTATATTTAAGACTATATATATCTTCAATTTAGTTGCGCAATCAACTACACACAAGATAGATATATATAAGTAAAAATGGACACATATAATTATAATTATAGCCTTATTAACTAAATCTAATTTTGGTTTGCCATATTCGAGAACTCGTCATCTGCTTGTGTCTAAAATGAGTTCGGATTTTTCAAATCTTCCTCTATAGTAAATATAAACTAAAGAAAGGACTAAAATAAAAGCAATCACTCCATATCCATAACTCTAATATCATTAGTAAATCAACTCAAATACCACATTAACTGTTATATTAGTTTTTTTTTACTTTTTTCTTCTCAACACATTTCAACCCAAATCTCATAAAACATCCAACCCAAACAACCCGAAGGTAGAACCGAGATCGTTACGCTAGACCTAAGAGTACTCAGATTAGGAATCATATCCATAACTATGATAGAAGAGTGTCTACCTCAACCTTTATGAGGATTTCCAACCACCATCACCCTTCACCATCATTTTTACTTTCGATCAATCAACACTTTTAAACATAAATCCTCTATTAAAAGTCAAATCAGACCCGTCGACCATCCATCTTTATTCACTAGCACCTATAAGGCCACTAGTTATACCTCCCTTTTCCATTTCTTTTACAAAATGTCACATCAGCGCCACATCATTCTCCTTCTCCCTATCCAAATTAGGTGTTATACCTCTCCTTCAAACACTTCCCCTTTATTATTTTTCTATTAAATTATTAAATATGTGTGAGTGTGTAATTGGTTAAGAGGGGTGGGGGGTGGGGGGATGTGGTGGTTGTGCAGGTTTCCATCGAGTTCTCAAGCCCACTTCTCCTACTCGAAGGACCTACCCAAAAATCAAGTTTTGGTGTTCCTTTAGGTACACGATGGCACCCCAAGCCATCGAGTTACCCATAACGTGTAGCCTAATTATGTACCAGTTCACACACCATTGAACCCCACACGACTCAAACCCCTAATTAACTATTTTACATGATGATAGCAAAGACATACAAATCAAACCCAAAAATCGCACTAGTGACATAAAACACACAGAAACACCCCTACACAAACAATTGTCTCCATTGTTGCTTAGATAGCAAAAATCAAAACCGAAGATATATGAACACACATGTAGTAGATTTTGGGGAAGGGCACACAGAAGTTAGAATGGTGGAGTATATATTATATAATGGCTCGCTGTCCTTCAGAGTCACTTTTATGTTGGCTCTAATGGTTTGATTAGGCAAACTTGATAGCTGTGTAGTTATTATAGTATATGAATTAAGATGTATTATATAACACTTAGTATAGATATTATATTCGAATTAGGAAACGGTGATGTTAACACCGTTTGGATGCTGTTTAACGGTTGAAAAAAGGCGCCAATTAACCGCCAAAACATTATGTATAAACACTATATATGTACGTGATTAATGCAATGAAAAGCAGTGGTTGTTAGTCTGATTCTTGTGTTCTTTACTGATATCCGATATACACACTAAACACATAATACAAACCTGTGAATCATGTTGCCTAAAGTGTTTAATCGATTTAACCAAGGCGATGAACAAAACAAAACATTTTATATTTAGATGTTCATTTCGTCAATCAATTAAACTATTTATTTTTTGGGGGTTCCGATATTTTGGTTTTTGGATTCAGATTATGGGTTTGATTGGGTTAATTTATTGGATAAAATTTATGGATCCAAATAATAATAATAATGATAATAATGTACAAATAAGGATTAATCTATATTAAAAAATTAGGAAAGGAAAAGGAAGCTGAGATGAATATATAATGGGCAAAAAGAGGGTGTAGTGATGGTAGCTAGTACATATCACTTTAAGTTATAATACAAGTGTTTTAACCAAATATTAGTCTTAATTTATCAAGTGATCGAGAAATTAACAATAGCACAATATACGGTTCAATGACTCGTTATAAAAAATTTACATTTTGCAGACATACGTAAGAGGTAATATATCCCTTGTGAGTGAAAAGACACCAAACACACACAAACATGTATAAAGAATGGAGAGACAAAGATAGCAGTTTATAGTGATTGGTTGTTGTGATACTCGTTGATAAGGAATGGAGAGACGGAGTTTGAAGAGAGAACGAATGTATTATGTTTCTTTTTGTATAACTTTAACTTGTTATGATATCGGGATTAAAAAGTTGTAATAAGGTTAAAGAGTACACCACAAGTAAGATGTAAAGTTTGAACATAAAACCATATTTTGCCTTATAGTTACATAAATATATAAAAAGTAATTATATATAATAAGAATTAACTAATGATATATATATATATATATATAGGTAATACCTAGTAGCCAATGCTCCACTTAACTATCTAAATAGTCCCATAACCACCCCCCGAGCGATCCCTACCCTCTCGTAGTGGCTTCGCGTAAATTCATTCGAACGATACTACCGGTCACTGAGCGGAACTATTTTTTAAGAATACTCAGCACCAGCGGGATTTGAACCCGGGGTGTGGCTCTGATACCATTTGTGGTTAAAGGATCGATGTTGAGTGAATTAAAATAAAACAATACAAAGTTCTTGTATCATTATTGATACAAGGTTTTTTGTCAAAATTTGATATAAACAAGGCAAGCAATAATTTATGAAAAAATACCTTCTTTGATTAAACAATCTTGATTACACTTGTCTTTACGACAATCTTGACATACATCTGGTGATATGAATATCAGAAAATCTAAAGATTTTGAACATTGGAAAGTTAAGAATCTAAAAGAGGGTTTTTTAGGAGTTTGCATAACATTTTTCTAAAAACTAAGAGATGCTTAACACTAAGTCTTGAGTCTTCTTTTATAGGCATCTTTGATGACTTGGTAACCGAGTATAGCCAGTTGCGGATTTTAAATTTTCTTTAATTTGCTTTTGAAATCTTGATAATTGCGCACCGTTGCTTTTTCTTTAGAATCTTGCTTTTTGAAAAGTCATTTGTATTCTATTGATAATTGATTGAGTATTTGGCCGACATTCTTTTGAAAAGTCTTTTGTCTTCTCTTGATAATTGAAGATGCTTTTGTCAATGGCATCTTTTAGATCCGTCTTTATGTACCTGTCAATTTTTTGATAATCTTTTGTTTTGAATAATACGTTCTTCTGAAATACTAAATAGTGTATTTCATACGTTTGAATAATTTGATTTGAATAAACGAATGAATTTGTCTACAAAGACAAATCACCAAACTCACACAACACTTTACATTGTATTATCTGATAATTTTAATGCTAATTATTCAATACTAATCAAAGGGACTGAATTTCTTCATAAGGGTCTTGAGCATCTTGAGTCATATCTTGATTAAAGATTGTAGGAGATCCTTATTTGATTTCTTGAATAAGTCTTCTGATTTCATCTTTTGAGTTGGCGGCCATAAACTGCTTTATTTGATCTTCTTCATTTTCTTTAAGAGGACTTGGAGGTGGTGCTATAGAAGCAGCTGAAACTCCAAAGTTTATTTGATAATATTTTGAAACTCCTTGAACTGTCATATTTTTTATTTGATCTGCGGGAAGCTTATCCAACCATTTGACTCGAATAGTTCTCTGAAGTAATGGAGGAGATGATCCATTGCTAGGGACAACCGTGAAAGTCCAGGACATAATCCATGGAATTTTGAATAAAATAGAAAATTGGAGTATATATTCAAAGTCAGGAATATCTTGAATAAAGATATCTTTAAACTTAAGAAAGCCTTCTTTAATACGAGCAGGAAAAGTGTCAAAAAAGTTTCCAAGATATTTAAACCATCGAGCAAACCATCTTGGATAAGAAGGATTAAAATTCTTATAAAAAAAGATGAACCATGAGTGACCAAAACTTCTTAGATATAGAAAGTTGAACCAAGCATCTTGATAATCATAATAATTATATGAAGGATATTGAGGAAAGTTTGATAAGGTTTTGTTAGTGTATGGTCGAGCTCTCCATTCTTGAATAGTCATAATATGGAATATATGGGCTTTGCTGTACTTTATCAGATCAGATTTGAGTTTGTTGGTATGAATGACTTTAATAGATCAAGTATATATTAATATGGCTTGATAGTATTCTCTTGTTTTATAAATATTTCCAATAAAAAATGAATCTTTTGGGAAGAGAAAATCTGTTAAAGTAAGAAAACTTTTTGTATGTAGATGCAACTCATAGTCTTCCAATATTTAAACGATTTGAGAATTTGGATTGTTTATATATGAACTGGGTATGGGTTTTGAAGAAGAAGGACTTACAGTTTGTTGAAATGGAGAAATAGTAGTTGTAGGTTTGACAATTGAAGAACTTGATGATTCTGGGATTGTTATAGGTGACTTGACTAAAGATGAATAGGATGGCTTTTTTGGGGGAATGATTGGGGAAAATCTGTTTTGAATAGGAAGAGGTGGAGAACTTTGATTTTTGAAAGGGGAGAGGACCAATGTTTTCTTTTGATCAGGATTTTGAGTAAAATTTTGATAAGTCATTTTCCCTGTAAAAATTCCCTTGATAAGAAATCTGGTAAAGAGTTATTTTTGCCTTTGATGAATTCAATTTGAAAATCAAAATTGCTAAGCAATGCTTGCCATCTTGCAAAAATTTGTTTGGAAATAACATTTTTAATATCATTTTCTAAAATTGGTTTTGCAGATTGACAATCAATTCTTAATAAAAATGGTTTCATATATAAATAATCTTCGAATTTATTAATACATAAAACAATACTTAAAAAACTTCCTTTTTAACAGTTGAATAATTTTTTTGAGTATCATTCCAAGCACCTGAAAAGTATCTTACTAATTCCTCTTTAGCTTGATTATCAATTTTTTGTTTAAGTATTCCACCAAACCCTAGATCACTAGCATCTGTTTCAACTATTATTTTAGCATTGGGTTGAGGAATATTTAGACATGGTAAATATTTAATTTTTTATTTAATTTGTTTGACAACATTTGTATGTTCTTGAGTCCAAGGCTCAGGATTCTTTTTGAGTCTTTTATATAGTGGTTTGCATATTGTTCCTATATTTTGAAAGAAATCATAAACATAATTTAAACGTCCCAAAAATATTTGAAGTTGAGTTTTATCTTTGATTTCATCTGGGAATTTATTAGCAAACTCTAAGTTTCTTTGAATGGGTTTAATAGTTCCATTAATAATTTCATGACCTAAAAATCTAATTTGTGTTTGAAACAGACTCATTTTTGGAGCAGATACAACTAATCCATTTTTATGAATTAAATCATAAAATATATTTAAATGTTTAAAATGTTGATCAATAGATGTTGAGAAATTAGAACATCGTCTATATATATAATTGCAAAGCTACTTATAGGAATAATTATGTCATTCATAATATTCTGAAATTCAAAAGGAGCGTTTTTAAGACCAAAAGGCATAACATTCCATTCATAGTGTCCAAAAGGAACATTAAAACCAGTTTTGAATTTATCTTGTTCATGAATCTGTATTTGCCAAAATCCAGATTTCATGTCAAATTTTGAAAAGATATTTGAATCATCTAATCTTTTTAATAAATCTCCTTTATTAGGAATAGTATATCTTATCTATTCTAAAACTTTATTTAAAGGTTTGTAATTAATATTAACCTTGGAGATCCTCTTTCAAGTTTAGTGGCATTCATAACATAAAAGGCTGAACAAGACCAAGGAGATTTAGATGGTCTTATTAAGTTTTTACTTAGTAATTCTTGAATTTCTTTTTTGCAATGTTCTTGCAATTCGAAAAACATATGAATAACTCTTTATTTTGAGGGTATATCTTTTTCATTAAAATTCTTTATATAAGGTAACCTGACAATATGTTGTTTTCTATTCCAGAAGGCATTTGGAATATTAGAACATACATTTTTCTCAAATTTTTCTTTAATTTGTTTAATTTTATTTTGAGTTATTTTTTCTTGTATCTGGTTAGGAATCTTTAAGATATTAATTTCATTTATTAAATGTTTTGCTTGATTAACTTTATTATTTAGGTTATTAAGTTCTGTAAAAGCAATTGGCTTAGTAAATTTGAAAACTATTTATTTGTCTAAAACTTTAGTACTAATTCCAGTTTCATCAATAGTTATAGGATAAAGTTGATTAAGAAATGGTATTCCTAATATTAAAGTAGAGGTTAAAGTTTTTGAAAGAACAAGAGAGGTTTTATAATAATAATCATTATAACATATATGAACATTTGTAACTTTGTATTTAATATTTAGAGAGGATCCATCAGCGGTTGCAGCTCGATTAGTGGTTTTTTCATAATACTTTGTTGGAATGATCCTTTCTTGGATGCAATTTATATTAGCACCACTATCTATTAATGCTAAAACTGTTATTTTGAATTCATTTGCTATACAAAGATTTATATAAGTATTACATCTTTTATATGATATGATTTTTGGTATTTTATTTTTATTAATTTTATTAATATTATTAGAATCTTCTTTTTTATCAGTGGCAATTTCTTTTCCCTTTTCAACTTTAGTTAATCTATCTTTTATTA
Organism: Pulicaria dysenterica; assembly: GCA_947179395.2. Taxonomy (NCBI): domain Eukaryota; kingdom Viridiplantae; phylum Streptophyta; class Magnoliopsida; order Asterales; family Asteraceae; genus Pulicaria; species Pulicaria dysenterica. The sequence continues at coordinate 5,157,928 of OX359289.1, read as the reverse complement.
ATCTTATTTCTGTTTTGACAGTTTTTAGTTTTTCTTGTAAATCTTGAATTGTAATTATAGTTTTTGGTTTTGAAAATCTTTGATAAATTTCTTGGAGATTAAAAGCGTTGTTATTGTAATTGATTGTTATTGTGGTTGATTCATTATCTTTATTATAATTAATAAATTTATTCATTAACTGGTTTTTTATAGTTTTATCTTGAATCTGATCTAGTAATTCTAAAAAATCTCTATCTTTATCTGTGATAACATTTATTTTATTACAAGTACATTTTCATATACATTCACATTCTGATTCATAATCAGTTGAATAATTTTGTAAAACCTTTAAATCATTATTATTATAATCTGATAAGCTTGATTCAGAACTTTCATAATCATTTAAAAATAATTTGCTTATCTGGGTTTTTAATTGATCGGAAACATCTAATTCATTTATAGTCTTCTTAACATAGCAATTTTTTGCCAAATGACCAGCTTTACCACATTTATAACAAATAATAATATCCTTTTGATTACCCTTAAAGTTTTGTTTATTATTAATTTTTTTTTTAGTTTTTCTTCTTATTAGTATATCCTTCTGTTTTATTAGGTTTAGAAACATATTTTTTTATTAAAAAAACGTCTTTTGTAAAACTGTTTCTTATGTTTGGAAGAAGAAGGTTTAGAAATTGGTTGATAACCATATTGTTGACAAAAGTCTCCTAATTCATTTTTACTAGTAATCTTATCTTTTTTAAGTTTAGCTTTTAATCTTAAATCTGAGCATATGGATAATCCTTCCTTGTTAACATAATTAATTATTCTCCATAGGTAAAATCTTTATAAGGAATTTGATTATTATATTTCTCTCTTAAATTATTTCTAATTTTTTCAGCAAATAGGTTTGGTAACTCTGCAATGAATCTTTCTTTCCAATAAGCTTCTTTACAATCTGTTCTTAACATAATTTTTGTTAAAAACATATCTTTATACCATCTAAAATCTTGAAGTTTTCTACAAGGTAAATTGAGTAATATTTCAGCACTTTTCTCTTGAAGTAGTGTTGGATCTCCTATGTAATTTTTTTTATTATTGCATAAATAAGAGTTGGAATAATGTCATCTTCTTGAGTAGTAATTGCTTCATTATTTTCTTGTTTTATAATTACCTTTTTGGCATTGAGTATATGAGTTCTTTCATTAGTAACATATGAATCCCACCATCCTTTTAAATTACCAGTAAATCCGGAAGTTAATAGTTCAGCTATTTTTCTTTGGTTATTTCCTTTTATTGAGTAAGCATTAGAAGCCATATGCATCTCTTGAAGTGTATTTAAAATTTGATGTTCAGAAAATCCATCTATGTTCCATTCATAAACAGATGTTCCATCATAAGCACTTCTTGGTAGTGTGTATTCTTTTTCTTCATATTGTATATCTGGAAAACTAGGTCTTGGGTAATAGTTTATAGTAGTTGGTCTATTGTATGTATTTGTATTTCTAAGTTTGTTAACATTAATTAAGAATTGTTCTTGTAATTGAGATATTTTGATATCATTATCTGTAGAGTCTTCTTCAGAGTCATCAGCCTGATTAATTACATTAATTTTTATTTCACTTAATTTTTGTTCTAATTCGTTAACTAATTTTTTGTTGTATCCTAAATTTATTGTTGGATCTATTTGTTGAGGTGTGAAGATGGGTTTTTCTTCATAATATTTTATCGTATTATTATCCTTAGTAAGAGTATTATTATTGTCAGTTTTATTACTTTCAATTCTATTAAGTTGTTGACTCATAGTATTAAGAATTTTATTGGTATAATTATTTTGATAAACTGTTTGTTTGGTTAAATCTTCTTTAGTCATTTTTTCATTAATTGTGGTAAATGGTGTAACTAATAAATATTTATTTTGAATTAATATTTTGGTTTTTGGAGGATGAATAGCTGTTACCTTTTCCTCTGTGATTAGGTCTACATATTTTTGAGTTATTTTTGGAGATTCGTATACATTTAAAAAAGGATAAGGTATATTGTTTTGTTTGCAATATATTTCGTACCATTCAAAAAATGTTAAATGAATATTATTTTGATTTATATAATTTCTCCATTCTATTTGATGTATAAATTCTTTTTTACTATCATTAATGGTATTATAGTAATATTCTCTTTTTTCTTTATAATGATTTGTATAAAATTCATTTTAAGGTATTCCATGTTGATGTATGATTCTGTCATTTACACTAATGGATTTTTCTTTTCAGATATTTAATTGTTTTAGTTAAATTATTACGAAGATCATTATGTATAATCAACATTTCAAAAAGTGGTGAGTTATCAAAGTAAGGTGACGAATCATCAATTATTTGGTTAGCTCTAATTTCTTTAACAATTTCAAGTTCGAGCCATTCTATATCAACATTAATATGTTTAAGTATATTTGTTTTTTATTTGATTTGTTTAAGATTTTTTGAATCAAACTCATATTAACAAATTACTAATTCAGATTTTTCTTGGTTGATCCATGATGATATAGTTTAATTCTCTTTTTTAATTGATTATTTCGTATTTGAAGATTTGCAAGTTGTACCCATTGGATACTTGTTAAATCTTTAGGTTGTTCCCATTGAATATTTTTTGGATCTTTAGAAGTTTTTATTATTTTTTGAAATTCTTGTTCAATTTTTATTAATTCTTTATTATCTCCAAGAATAGTTTCCCAAAATTCTTTAATTGCTTTAGTTTTTTGTAAATTATTATTATATAAGATTTGACTTCTGTTACTCATATTTGATTTTTAAAATTATATATTTCTGTCATAAAATCTGATCGAGTTGGACTATATCCTTCAGATTCACCTTGTTTATCTTCATTATAAATGGGTTGTGGAATATTTTTATTAAAATCTACATATCTTAAGGACTTTGATTTTTTAATAGAAGGATTTTTTACATCAATAGTACTACTAATTGATCCTGTAGATAATCTTGAAGGAATAGTTTGTATATTTTCAAAGCTTACTTCTACAGAACCATCTTCGTGTTCTATAACACTAGATATTCTACTAGATTTTCTATTGGTTTAGGCATATTAATATCTTGTAGATTCCAATTACAATATTGAGTTATTTCATTCCATTTGAGGCGTTTTGGTATTTGAACTTTAGTATGTTGTGGGTTAGATTCGAAAATTATAGTTTTATTTTTGGACTAGCTATTTTAGTTCTTGGTTCTAATGTTGAAGTCATAGTCTTATAACGAATTCTATATATAATAGCAATAGCCTTTGTTTCTTCTTTAAACTCTAAATTTTTTGTTTTGATTGTTAAAACTAAAGTATCAAGAATATTTGGATCAAATAATCCTACTGAAAAATTTGGATAACAATTAAAATATATAGGACCATTTGAGATATTAGTTTCTGCCATAGCTAAATATTGAATTTTGAAAATTAGTATGTCTAGCATCTCTTAATATTAAAAGAACTGGAGCATCTATTCCTAATCTAAATAATGGTTTAACTGCTACTTGGACTAGACCAACATGTAAATATTTGTATTTATTTCTATGTTGAATTATTGCAGATTTGGATAATAAATGTAAGTTATCATAATCTTTATTAATAGATATAGTTTGTTCAGATGCTTTGATTGAATACCCATATAAAAATTCAAAAGCTCCAATTTTATAAATAGTATTAAAAGCTTGTTTTGGAATTGTCCAATTTGATAATTTTTGTTCAATATCAGAGATATGAATTTCCATAGAATTCATATGTAAATCAGTTTCTTTATTATTCTCTTTATCCAGATTATGTTTCTTAGAAAGTAAATTCATCATTTTATCTGTAATTGTAAATTGTAATTTTAGAAATAGTATGATTCGAAAGAAATTAAATTCTTTTAATGATTTTTAAATAGATAACGAAGAATACCTACAGTGTTTTATTGTTTTATTTTTAAATAGATAACGAAGAATTCTTTTAATTTTGTTCAACAATAATGACTAACACTGACAATAATAGCTCTTCTAACGTTATTATTTTGAAATCATTAAGAGTTTTAATATTCTTTAAAATCATATCTATTAATAAAATGATTTGTTTACTAAGACAGATATTAGACTTTATAAATCTTCTAATAATATAATCAGGATAAATTAATTGATGAAGAACAACTAAGAGCACATGGCTCTGATACCATATATATATATATATATAGGGTACGGTTCAAACGAGAACTATTTTTCGTACGAGAACTGCGAGAACCATTTCTGGTCAATCATTTAATTTCCAGTCTTTTATATTTAATTTAAATAGAAAGGTTAGTATAGACATTATGACATTACCCCTATTTTTTTAAAACTAATAAATCTATCAAACAAGAAGGTGTTAAATTATGAAAAATATACCAAATTAACGAGAAAATTATGCTCTTTAATTTAAGACCGGTCTTGATATATTTTTTTGGAAGAAAAAAAAATCATGTTTTGCTGGGTTTTTTTGGGTACAGCGACATGTGCACTAGTGCAAAATTTTGCACATGTGCATATTTACATCTGTCCTGAAAAAACTAGGGGAATCTGTGCGTATACACATGTGCAAAATTTTGCACTTGTGCAAATTTCGCACTAGTGCATCGTTACACATTTTTCGTATGAGAACTGCGAGAACCAATCTGAGCCGTCCAATTCCCCCTTATTTAATGTCATTGCCCACCCATTAATTCCTCACATGCACTCTGCCACACTTGATCCCCTCCACGCTTTCCATCCATGAACTTCTCATATCCAAGTAACGGCTGAGTTTGGTTCTCGCAGTTCTCGTTTGAACCCTCCCCTATATATATATATATATATATATATATATATATATATATATATATATATATATATATATATATATATATATATATATATATATATATATATATATAAGAACCTAAAATTAAATGAGAATGAGAGACTCAATCCAAACCGTCCAATTTCCCTCTTTCCCTTCATGCTCTCCATTCATAAATTCTACTAAAGAAATGAATGGCTGAGATTGAGTCTCCCATTCTCATTTAATTTAGAGAAAAGTTTATTCGAGAACCCTTGTTAGCGCTATAACCGCGATTACCAAATGAAAGCTATTGGTATAGAAATGACGAATACGTATCTTACATGAAACATCAAGAAAAATATATAATAGGTAACTGTATTATTTATTGATAATGAATACTATATATGTTGGTTTTTTTGGAGTACGCTTGGTCATAGTTTAGAATTGATTATTGGAAGTACAAGTTTGTATTATGTGGAGAGAAATGTGTTGGTGCATACATGGTAATACATTTAAAAGTGCACTCCTTGTTTTGATGATGATAAAAATATACACATGTGATACTATTGCTTATCAAAATTATTCATATGTTCATATCTATATTCTTAAAGAAAATTAACAAACCTCAAATTGATAATCAAGTGAAGTACAAACAAGTAAAAGACTTCAATTCAACAAGAAAGGAAGAAATCAAGATAAATCAACATTCACGGTCGATACCACGGTCGACCGTGAATCAACCGTCGCTGCTCAGCTCACAACTCTTAAATGTTGTTCTTCTTCAAGTCAACCGAACTCGTACTTAACAAGTGAAGATGATATCTTCAAAGCCGATGACGGAGATATCTACAAACAAGAGTTCGAATTATATGAGCTTACAAATAAAATAATTAAATTAGTTTATGTTTTTATAAAATTATTTTTATAAGAACTTTATAAAAATGACAAAGATTTTATAAAACTCAATTGTGTTGGTTGATTAAATCTAAGACTTCCTATTTTAAGCTAATAACAAACACAATCCTACTTTGAAACAATACACCACCATAATTAGCAAAGGAATCTCCCAAAGGGGTAAAATTCCAACATGCTTTGTGTATTGGTTTCCAAACTTCCATATATGTGTTTAAATTCAAACTTTAAGAGTATGGGATCAACCAACCTTTTGAACATATACTTTTCAGTTGATTTTTATGGTAAAAATGAGTTGAGTGTGGTTTTAAATAAAGTCCAATGTCTATATTGCAAAGAACAAGAAAGTTCAGGTACCTCACGGTTTTAGCCACGGTCGACCTTGGATCGACCGTGAGGGTACTGGACAGCTTTTGGACTTTTACCATTTTCCTTATTTAAACCAACTCAAACCTCATTTTTTAGCATCTCTTGTACAGCAAAAACACTTAACATATATTCTTATCTTGTGAGCTCATATTCTTTGATAATTCATCTATCATTCAAGATCAAGAATCAAGCAAGAGCAAAGCTTTCAAAGCTTAAACACTACATCATCTTTCTATATATTTTGTAATAGTGTAAGGATCAACTCTATCCTTTCAAATTAGAGTGAAGTAAGGATCATCTCTAGCCTTTAGAATTAGAGAGAAGTAAGGATCAACTCTAGCCTATAGAATTAGAGTGAAGCAAGGTTATCTTTACCTTACTTGCAAGTTTGAAGTGTTAATTCTTGCAAGTGAAAAAGAGAAGTGTAAAAGGTTTATCTCTACCTTCAAAGAGAGAAGCTAGTGGAGCAAACTCTTGGTGGGTGAGGCCAAGGAGTGGATGTAGTGCAAGTTTGTTAACACTTGCATGAACCACTATAAATCTCTTGTCTACTCTTGGTGATATCTCTCTACCCTTACTCTCTTTATTTCAAGTATATATATATTTGTTGTGTTATAAACTTCAAGAAAAATCTTCTATACACAACTTACAAATTTTATTTGAGAAAAATTGGTAAACTAAGTAAAATAACCTATTCACCCCCCCTCTAGGTTCTAACAATTGGTATCAGAGCAAGTTGCTCTAAAATTTTTGTAAAAATTGTTTTGAGATACAACTTGCTTTATGAATTTTTGAGAAAACAATTTATTACAAAAATATCTTGAGTTAGATCCATGGACTTAGAAGATAACCTAAGATTGGGGGTTTATATGGCGAATTTACCCATGTTTATTGATTATACATTTTTAGGTTGGAAAACCTACATGTTGACTTTCTTAAGATCAATAGATTATGACATGGGTGATTTTATTGAAAGTGATTTTGATGAAAATAAATCACTAAATAAACAAACATTGATATTTATTCATAAATCTCTTAAGGAAAGTAAATATGAATATATGTGTTCTTACACTTGTGCCAAGAGATTATGGAAAGATATAGGTAAATTTGAAGAGCTTGAGGCAAGAAGAAATAAAGAAAAAGAGAGATCAAGAGAACTTGCTTGCTTTATGGCTTTTAAAGAAAATGAGGTATCTTTCATAAATGATTCTAGTAGTAAAGATTACTTACATAATCTTCATGATGAGCTAAAAGATAAATATGATATGTTACTTGATATTAATTCAAAACTCATTACCAAGATCAATGATTTGAAAAATGTTGAGAATGATAATTTTAAACTCAAAGATCTTAATGAAATCTTGGTCAAGAAAATAAATGAGTTAAGAAAATCTAACATTATGTCACAAGGTTGCTCTACTTGTGTAAACTTCAAAGAAAAGAATGTTAGAATTCAAAAGTTATCAAGTGATGAAGGAGGTCATGAGTTATCAATTGAAACAAGCAACATATCATTAAAACCATTCAAAATTGTGAAAGAAAAGGCAAAAAAAAAAATCCAGAAGGCTCACGGTCGATACACGGTTGATTCACGGTCGACTCACGGTCGAACCACGGTTGATGCCATGCATCTTCCATCAGCTCGCTGGAATTTTCAAAAGTTTGAAAAATACAAGATTGCCCCTAGTTCTTTCACTAGTATGCCTAAGGTTGGATGTAATAAACATATGATAAAATCTTATACTCCAACTTCAAGGAATGAACAATGTTTCAAGATAACACCAAGGTGGATCAAAGTAGGTGTTTTTGATACTAACAATCCCGGACCCATGAAAAGATGGGTACCACACATATGAAATATGTTTGAGTTGTAGGTTTCAATTGAGGTTGAATATCATTCTTGATGCAACTTGAAGTTTTGTGTGGATGAAAGACTTGGATGATAAATCATCAAGAATAATGCTTTTGAACAACACTAGTGAAACACAATCAAGATAAGTTTCTCTTTCACTTCTCAAAGCCTTATATGTTGACACCTATGTGTTGAAAGTGCCATGAAAACTTATGTGAAACTACTTGACATCTTTAAATGTGTTTATTGTATCTAGTGCTTTACATAAACTTGGTTTGCTATAAAAATAAATCAAGGGTAGCAAAAACATTAACAAAAGACATAGAAATACTTATCAAATGCTTAAATGTCTTTCAAAGCTCAATTCATACTCAAGTCAAATACTTTTTGATTGAGTTACAAAGTTGAACTATGTGGCGTTAAAATGACATATTACTTGTGCCCATATTACTTGGTGTTGTGATTTAAATAATAACTTGAAGCTCTTCCATATAGATGCATGACAAATATTAAACTATCTTGAAAATCATTAAATAACAAATTTGAGAAAATTGATAGTTGATTAATAATGTATAGTCTCATAAAGTTAGAATATACAAACTACAAGAGTATTTGATTTTGAATGTGAGAAATATTGTGCTTAAAGTTAAAATTGCATATTGATGAACAATATTTTAAAATTTGACATACCATGTTCATGTTCATCATATTGCCTTAAGTGATTATATGCAATGCTTGAATTTCTCACAAAGCATGCTTTGGCTAAATGCCTTTAAATGATATGGAAATATATGTTATATAATTCTATATATTGAAATGTATAGTCAAATAATAAATTATTTGTCAAAGAATTAAAGGTTTGCTTAAATCCCATGGATTTCATTTTCACATACACTATTTGGGTTTAAGTAGTTAAAGAGCCAAATTAGATTTTATCATAAGTAACATTATCTTAGAATTGAAAATATATCATATCACAAATTAAGACAACTTACTTTGATAAATCATAGTTGCGGACATAAATACTAAACCACTTAAGAAAGAAGTAGTTAATGCAATAAGATTTGGTTTATAAATGATTGAACATGTTCCCTAGGAAATAAAGTTTGATTATGTGAAAACTTTCAAAATTTTGCTTCCAGAAGGTTCACGGTCGAACCACGGTCGAAGCCGTGTATCGACCGTGGATCCACTGTCCAAATAATCAAATTGAAAGAAATCTCGCGGTCGATGACACGGTCGACCGTGGATCGTCCGTCGGATGTCTGACGGATTTTAACCCTATTTTGCCCTATTTCTCTCTCATCTCTTCACTTTATCACTTCCACTCTCTCTCACTCAAACCCTAGCCGGCATAGCCGATTTTGGAGCTCAAAATTTTTGATTTTTTCTTCAAAAACTCACAAGAATATTAAGGATTACCTTACGGTTGAAGATCCGGTTGAACCCACGAAGCTATATCCGGATGATCTACGGCAAAAGGCCACGATTTCTTCATTTTTTTTTGTGTTCCTCTCGGGTCTTCTCACCTTCACGAACTCTTCATCACAAAAGGTAAATCTTTCACTATTCTTGCTTTCCTCCTCATTAGGATTTCGTTTTTGCACTAAAAATCATGTGATTTTAGTTTTTTTTTTTTTTTTTGTTGGGGTTTGGTGAAAACTTGAAGTATTTGGGTGTGGTTGTGGGTTTTGTTTAATGTAGGAGTTATGAGATAATTATGTTTAAAACAAAGATATATGATGTATATATATTAGATAAAAGTTATGTTAAAAAGTACAAATTTCGAACATATTAATCACGGTCAACATACGGTCGACCTTGTGAAAAACCATCGTGTACTGAATTAAAAAAAAAAAAAAAAAAAAAATTGAACAGCATGTTCACGGTCGATCCACGGCTGAAACCGTGGTAAAACCGTGAGCTTGCTGGAATTTTTTTACATTTTTTTATTTTTTTGACATTTAATTCTCAAATTAATTTTATTTACATCTATTATAGTATAACTAAGCTTAGTAATCACATGATGCACTATTTTGCTAAAATCTTCTCACATTTAGGACACATGAACCAAATTTGTATACACATACATGTTAAGTTTACATTCACATATGTGTTTCAAATAAAATGAATCATCATCACTTCATCACCTATTACTTTGAGAACTTATACAAACTTTTTGAACAACATCGTAAACAAATGAATAAAAGCATGTTTATGGTACTAAAATGCTATGCCTAAACCTTTGTGCATTAAATAAATTATATTACCTTGGTTTAGTGCAACAATATGCTAACATGTAACTCCCTATGATGTTAAAGTTTGAATATCTTGTCTTGGGCTCAAATTCTAAGAACTTAATTCAAAAAGTTAAGACTATTAGTAAAAGTGATAAACTAATTAAACTTGCAAATTCATAAAATGATTATTATGAAGTTAAGATAAGATTACATTAAATAAATAAGAACTTGCTTATATCTTATACACTTCACAATTCAAAGTAATCACAAACTAAAAGTTGAGTTATGACATAAGAGTTTGAAAAACCATTTTAGTCAAACATTTCATGTGTTACTTTTATAAGAGCTCATTAAGTAATTGCATACATGGAGAAATAAAAATAATTTACACAAACCTTATGCCTAAATTCTATATCTTACATGGTTTGAAAAGATAAAATACTTGTATGCAACTTATATGTGATGCTCTTGATATCCTATTTACATCAACAAGTTATGTTACCAAAATAACAATACACGCTAAATGATAATACTTTGGTTCATGTTTGACATATCCTTGTTCTTAATGTTGTCAAATTACATATGTGATTCTTACATGAAATATCACTAAACATATGTAACATTATGATATGTCATTCATGCTCATCAAGTGTTGAATAATTATCATGTAATGAATTATGGTCAAGATATCTTATGGATGTACTTTTCATATAAGATCATTATCAAAAGAGTATTTGAAACAAGTTTGTGATGAAAGATATATGAAGATGATTACATGGTGAAGAAATATAAATTAACATATTAATTGTTGCAAGTGGTTCTCTCTTACTATCTTGTCATGGTACTTAATGAATTACTCTTTGTAATCAAGATAGTTAAAATAGATGACAAGTTATGCCTCATATAAGAAATCATATTATTTGTCATCTTGATATATGCTTGAGTATGACTATATACTTAAATGACTAATCTCATGTGTAACATACTTAATTGGATTATCACTTGACACATGAATCTATGAGGTATACGTGCATAAATAATGATTATAGTATATGTATTGCACGCTTTTTTTTTTACTCATGAGAACACTTTTCATCTTAATCTTGTTGAATATTGAACACACATAAATAAAAAGCAAATTTGAATACAAGATAAAAGAACAAGTAAACTTATACTTAAGCCTATTTTATCTATCAAAAGAAGATAAACTTAAGTTATCATGAACCAAACATGTAATTACTAAAACTTTGTTTGACTTGCTTGAAATTAGAAAACTTTTGTGTTGTTATAATAATGTGAGTATATTTTTGTGTGTATACGTAGGTATAGAATTAACTTAAAATATGTAATACTTAAGAAATATACATATCAATGTTGATTGTAATCTTGAAAAGTTCAATTCTATATCAAATGTGTCATAATATGTTGATCTACATACACAATGAATTATTCTTTGAAGATCAAGATATTATACATAAATGACATCATGTGCTTCATACATAAAATCAAAATAATTGTCAATTTAGTGCACACATTGGTCACTTACTTGATTAAATTATCCATTTGCTACATAATATATATGAATAAATATCAATTAGAAATGAATAGACTAATATTGAGATAATCTCCACAATCTAGAGCTAAGAAATTTTTGATACTTAACTTAAGATTAGGATTGTGGATTTTGGTTGTCCCTAACATAATATGCACATTTTAAGGGGGAGTCACCAACCAAAAAGAAAATTTCATATATATTCACACCCTCCCTTCCTATCATTAGCATAAATACAAGATAATGATGCATAAATCTCTCATGATTTCTACTTGAGTATATTTGATTTTTCCTAAATTAAGTTTATGCAAATACTTTTGTATATTTTGCACTTGTATTTTGTTTTGTCTATCTTTTGTCAAGTGCTAGCTTAAAGGGATCATAAATCAAGGGGGAGCTTTGATCAAGGGGGAGCTTCATCAACTATTTTGTGCTAGATCATAAGAGGGAGAAGAATGTTCCTTTTTGATTTGACAAAAGGGGGAGAAGAATATAGTTATGCAACATTGTTAACATGAATAATTTTGTGTAGCAATCTTAATTAAATGTTGCATATTTTGTCATCATCAAAAAGGGGGAGATTGTTGGTGCATACATGGTAATACATTTAAAAGTGCACTCCTTGTTTTGATGATGATAAAAATATACACATGTGATACTATTGCTTATCAAAATTATTCATATGTTCATATCTATATTCTTAAAGAAAATTAACAAACCTCAAATTGATAATCAAGTGAAGTACAAACAAGTAAAAGACTTCAATTCAACAAGAAAGGAAGAAATCAAGATAAATCAACATTCACGGTCGATACCACGGTCGACCGTGAATCAACCGTCGCTGCTCAGCTCACAACTCTTAAATGTTGTTCTTCTTCAAGTCAACCGAACTCGTACTTAACAAGTGAAGATGATATCTTCAAAGCCGATGACGGAGATATCTACAAACAAGAGTTCGAATTATATGAGCTTACAAATAAAATAATTAAATTAGTTTATGTTTTTATAAAATTATTTTTATAAGAACTTTATAAAAATGACAAAGATTTTATAAAACTCAATTGTGTTGGTTGATTAAATCTAAGACTTCCTATTTTAAGCTAATAACAAACACAATCCTACTTTGAAACAATACACCACCATAATTAGCAAAGGAATCTCCCAAAGGGGTAAAATTCCAACATGCTTTGTGTATTGGTTTCCAAACTTCCATATATGTGTTTAAATTCAAACTTTAAGAGTATGGGATCAACCAACCTTTTGAACATATACTTTTCAGTTGATTTTTATGGTAAAAATGAGTTGAGTGTGGTTTTAAATAAAGTCCAACGTCTATATTGCAAAGAACAAGAAAGTTCAGGTACCTCACGGTTTTAGCCACGGTCGACCTTGGATCGACCGTGAGGGTACTGGACAGCTTTTGGACTTTTACCATTTTCCTTATTTAAACCAACTCAAACCTCATTTTTTAGCATCTCTTGTACAGCAAAAACACTTAACATATATTCTTATCTTGTGAGCTCATATTCTTTGATAATTCATCTATCATTCAAGATCAAGAATCAAGCAAGAGCAAAGCTTTCAAAGCTTAAACACTACATCATCTTTCTATATATTTTGTAATAGTGTAAGGATCAACTCTATCCTTTCAAATTAGAGTGAAGTAAGGATCATCTCTAGCCTTTAGAATTAGAGAGAAGTAAGGATCAACTCTAGCCTATAGAATTAGAGTGAAGCAAGGTTATCTTTACCTTACTTGCAAGTTTGAAGTGTTAATTCTTGCAAGTGAAAAAGAGAAGTGTAAAAGGTTTATCTCTACCTTCAAAGAGAGAAGCTAGTGGAGCAAACTCTTGGTGGGTGAGGCCAAGGAGTGGATGTAGTGCAAGTTTGTTAACACTTGCATGAACCACTATAAATCTCTTGTCTACTCTTGGTGATATCTCTCTACCCTTACTCTCTTTATTTCAAGTATATATATATTTGTTGTGTTATAAACTTCAAGAAAAATCTTCTATACACAACTTACAAATTTTATTTGAGAAAAATTGGTAAACTAAGTAAAATAACCTATTCACCCCCCCTCTAGGTTCTAACAAAATGGAATCTGATACTCCTAACATGCATGATTGAGTGGTTATATATACATATGTATTGTTAAGTTTGGGAGTGTATATAGTACATATATATAAGAAACATGCATGCATGCATGAGAATGGTGGATTGGCCTGGTAGTGGGGACTGTTAGAGATATGCCCACTAATGTACGTACGCCATAGACCGCTGCTGATGATGTATGGGCCTATTGGGTCATACACCGGGGTCAAACCTGACGGCAACTTAAGTTTAGGGACCAATTATGACAAAAGACAAAAGTTGACATCGCAGACCGCGTTAGCGCCGCTAACTATAAAGGGTTAGCGCCGCTAAGTCCTAAGAGTTAGCGCCGCTAAGTTCTAAGAGTTAGCGCCGCTACGGCTGCATGTACTTTGTGTCACATCCCTGACAGGCCGCGTTAGCGCCGCTAACTTTAAGGGGTTAGCGCCGCTAAACCCTAAGAGTTAGCGCCGCTACGGCTGCATGGGTTTTATGTCAAATTACCTCCCAAGTTGGCCAATGCGAGGGCAACACCGAGAAACGCACTTTGGCCGGTCATAGGGGTTAAAATACGAACTGGAAGCAGAAGTGACGGTCAGACTTCATTTGTTTTGAAGTTCCTTTGCTTTTCTCTCTCAAAAACACATATTACCTTCTTTGATGCTAGAAGAGATCAAGTGAAGGTCTAAAAGAGAGATTTTCCAGTAGCTTGGTCTAGAAAAGTTGCTGTTCCATTGTGGTTTTCATAGTGAAGTATCGCAATGGCTTGCTAGCACTCGTGGTTGACTTGTTCCCGGGGTATATCCCAATAGAAGATCGGATTTTCGTTCTTGGAGGTTCATCACCACGGTTTGAGATTACTGGAGCTAAGGAGAAAGGTATAACCTCTTTCCTTTTTCAAGTTGCATTTCTTTAACATAGAGTTTGGTCCATTTGAGGGATTTCGGTTTTTATGCTTTGTTTGCTTGTACTTTGGGCTATTTTGTTTGTACCTTACTTCCGCTGTGAGCCCACGAAATCCCAACAGGGACTTCATTAGAGGAAGAGGATAATAATAATGAGTGAAAAGAGTTGTCATAAGTACTCAAATGTATATATATACATGTACCTCATAAGAAATTAAAATGGTACTTTCATGATTTATATGAAACATATAAAAAATAGTAAGTAGGTACTCCAACCATTATATATGTTATTTATTTGAGTTAATTACATATTTGGCTCTTGAGATATCTCATTTTATAAATTTTTGGTATCTAAACTACGTTTATTATATATACGAGGAGTTCTTAATATATGACTTTTGTTACACTAATAGTCCTTGATCACTTAAAAGGACGGTAATACTCTTCTCAATTGAATTTATTATTTATTTAACTTTCTATTTATTTAAATATTATTAAGTTATATTAAAATAATATATAATAAATGTTAATTATAAACCAATATAATTAATATTCATTTGTTTATCACCACCACCACCACACCACCATCCACCTTCTTCTTCCACCCACCACCACCAGTTTCTACCACCAGCAGCCACCTTCTTCTTCCACCCACCACCACCAGTTTCTACCACCAGCAGCCACCTTCTTCTTCCACCCACCACCATCAGCACCACTGTTTACCAAAAAATGGCTACCAAAACCCATAAAAACACCATCACGGGTACAGATCTTAACGGAGAAGAACACAAAAAAAATTCGATGATGCAAACAAGAACTTCAAGAAATCTAACCACCAAAAGCCAAACACAAACTTACCTCAAGAAGCGAATGAAGAATGTGATCCGAAAATCGCGAGCCAAAATCTCAAATGTTACACAAATAAAAAACAAGATCCAAAAATCGCATGAGAAAACCCTAATTTGAAGGGAGAAAAAAAGAGACAGAGACAGAGACAGAGAGAGCGAGAGATGCGACAAGGTACGGCGACACTGCTGGTCATGGGAAAACCCTAATCTAAGAAATCCCTAATGATGTGGCGGCACTGATGGTGATGGGAAAACTCCAATCTGAGAAAACCCTAACGATGCAGCGGCACTGACGATAAAATGAACGGATGGAAGGTGATGGTGGTTGGCTGTGCTTTGGTTAAAAAGAAGGAATGGGAGTCGATGGTGGTGAGAGGTGTTGTGGTAGATAAGAAGGAAGGGGAGTTGATGGTGGTGGTCTATGGTTGATGTATGGCATGAGAGAATGGTTGGCGGTGGTGGCCGGCGATGGTGGTTGGTTGTGGTTGCTAGAGAAATGTAGAGAGAGAAATAAGGTTGGGGTTATATATATATATATATATATATATATATATATATATATATATATATATATATATATATATATATATATATATATATATATATATATATATATATATATATATAACCCCAACCTTATTTCTCTCTCTACATTTCTCTAGCAACCACAACCAACCACCATCGCCGGCCACCACCGCCAACCATTCTCTCATGCCATACATCAACCATAGACCATATATATATATGTGTGTGTGTGTGTGTGTGTGTGTGTGTGTGTGTGTAATATATATAACTAGTTATTTGTTTTAATATTATATTTGAATTATTTATAATTAAAGAAAATAAAAAAAATTAAGAGTATAATGGACTTCAATGTTAAAGTAAGGGTATTTTGCTTTTTTCAGTTGCATCATGGACTATCAGTACAATAAAAGTCTATGTTAGGGGTTTCCAATGTTATAAACGTAGTTTAGAAATATAAAAAGTGATATATCTTAATGATCAAATATGCAATTAACTCTATTTAATTCTATGAAACTTTATGAGCAATATGATTCATTTAAAACATGGGAAACCCAAATGTACACATGTAAAGAGATATTGTGTATGGCCTCCAATACTAGAGTTTGTTCCTTCTTAGTTCTTACAATCCATTTCTTTTTATAAAAAGATTATTAGATTTTTATGATTTGGCTCGCTTGTTATATATTTATATTAAATATTGGACAAATTGTGCGGAAATACAAAAAACTATGTCAATATTATCATTGTATGCAACAAACTTTATTTTATGCCTATATATACAACCAACTCACAAATTTGTTTCATTGTATACTATTGTGTTACCATTTTTTTTACTTGAATTTTGAATTTTTTGAATTAGGATATTCAAGTTCTTGGTGTTCTTTATATGTTCTTTGGTTTAGTAATTAATATTTACAATTTGTATGTTAACGTCATCTACATACTTGAAACGTGTCTTATATTCGATTATGTTATTTTTCAAGTTTACTTGAGTATAAAGTCAAAAAAAAGTTAATTTGGTTTCTTATGTACGTATTTGTAATTTTTTGTATACGTACGGTACTTACATTTTTCTATTTGATTTTAATGCATTTCAAGTTTAATTCTCTAATAGATTAATACCCGTGCATGCACGGGTATATAAACTAGCAAAGTTTTTAGCATAGAGATCTGGTAGCATCCTCTCTTATGATAGTGAAAAAAAATTATATGGACAATAGATATGTTTAGAAATTTGAGTCAGTTTTCAGTTCATAATTTTTATTCGAATGACTTCAACATTTGAATTTACTAAAAATGATATGAGGTAATACATGTTCTTTCAAATTAGATTATTTTATTTTGGGTTTAGTGAATTATATTTTTGATTTTTAAAATTCTATATTTCCTTCAATCGATGATCATCTTTATAGTGAAAATTACTTTCAAGATCATGCAATTTTGGTGCGGACAAATGACGATCTTGAGTATATAAATGATTACATGGTTTCCAAAATTGACAATGAGGAAGCAACTTATTTAAGTTCTGATTTTGTGTGTGCTAGCAACTTATGACGATCTAGATATTTTGTTTGGAGGGAGAATGACAAAAAGATACCGCCCTTTTTTTTCATTTTTTTGTTTTTTAATTTTGAGTAATAGTGTTAAATAGAAAGTTTTAAATATATATATATAAATTGATTTAATGATATAATATAATAAGACATAATTTTTATAAATTTATAATGGTGTATTAAAAATATTATGTTACTATTAATTGTATTATAATAGTGGCATAAAACATAAAATGTCAATAAAAACGTTTATTTTTTGGGAGAATTTCTTAGCATTTCAAACTTTTAAAACTTTTATACATGTCTAATTACCTATTTTAATGTTTATTAAATTATTTAAATACCAATAATCGTTATTATCAAGTTTAACTGTTTATAAATATACTATATTACCCTTATTATATTATATAAACCTAATTAACAAATAAATTTGGAAGACCACCACCATAGCAACACATGTTGTTGTGTGAGTCATATTAACGTCGCCTTCGTAATCTTACCACCTGCACCGCCGCTTCATAGTCTGACCACCACCATTGCCTTCATAGTCTGAGCACCACCATGGACCGAGCACCGCCTTCTTCAAGGTTTTCAAAACTTGGATTTTCAAGGGTATGGGTAGTCGAATGTCGAGATCTTGTAACACCACTAGACTACCAATACATATAAGCACCCTAAAAGGGACCAGAGTTCAACAAAATGCAGTTACTAAATACATAGGTGCTACTTGTTTCACTAAAGCAGTGTTTAAAACATTTCTCACACAGACTGGGAGCTACGCAACCAAATCGGACGTATCGATGTATAAAAACGATATTTCAACATTAGTAAATTTTATATAACTATATGAATATGCACACAAGCGTTCCTATAAAAAACATATAAAACCCTTTACTCGACCAAACCGTCAACAAGTATAACAAATGATCTGACTTGTGTTTGTTGGTGCCTTTTTTACAGCATTTTTATCCAAGAATGCAAAAATACAAATTCAAAGTCCGTCGCAAATCCGTCACGAAATTGTGAAATTTGTGACGGATTTGTGACGGACATTAACTTGTTTTTTATTTTTTAATTGTATTTTTCCATATAACAAACATGTATATATTATAATACACTATTATATATGATTTTACAAACACATAGAAAATTTAAAAAAAATTATTTGCCCGAGTCGGACGTGTCGTTGGATGAAAAACGAGATTTCAACATTAGTAAACCTTATATAAATATATGAAAATGCACATGAGCATGTGTATAAAAAAACATATAAAATCTCTTACTTGACAAAACCGTCAACAAGTATAACAAATGATATGACTCGTGTTTGTTGGTGCATTTTTTACAAGTTTTTACCCCAAGAATGCAAAAATTCGAATTCAAAGTCCGTCGCAAATTTGTCACAAAATTGTGAAATTTGCAACAGATTTGTGACCGACCTAAACTTCTTTTTTTATTTTTTAATATTTTTTTCCGTATTACAAACTCATATATCCTATAATACACTATTATATGATTATACAAACACATAAATTTAAAAAAATATTTGTCCGAGTCGTACGTGTCGTTGTACGCTAAACGTTATTTCAATATTAGTAATCTGTACTAAAACATATGAAAATCCACACGAGCGTGTCTATAGAAAACATATAGAACCTCTTACTTTACCAAACCGACAACTAGTATAATAAATGAGATGACTTGTGTCTATTGGTGCAATTTTTACGACTTTTTATCTAAAAGTACAAAAAAAATAATTCAAAGTCCATCGCAAATCCGTCGCAAAAGTGTGAAATTTGCGACGGACTGTTTATTTATATAATTTTTATTCATTTATATATATATACTTTTGCGTCGGATTTGCGTCCGTTTTCTCTGTCGCAAATCCGTCCGTCGCTATTCCGTTGTTAATTTCCGACGCAAAACTGTCCGTCGCAAGTCTGTCGCTATTCCGTCACTAATTTTGACCACATGATTGTGATGGGTTTATGCCTTGAAGTTCGTCGCAAATCCGTCACAATACCGTCGCAAATTGTTTATTTTTTGCTACGGATATCGTCTGTCGCAAATTTCTGTCGCAATAGTCTGTTTGTGTTGTAGTGGCTGAAGATTTGTCAAGTTCAGTTGAGGAGTCTTTACACTCTCCAAAGAAACCTCAACTCATTAAAAGTATCTGGCTTTCCTCATCACAAACTTTCTTTAAAGATTAATGTTCCTGTTATGTTACTTAGGAGTCTAGACCAGTCTAAAGGTTTATGCAATGGAATAACGCCGCAAAATATTTGGCTTGGTGCACATGTTATTGAAGCTAAAATCATTTTTGGAAAGAACATTGGTGAGATTACATATATTCTTAGAATGAAAATGATTCCATTAAATACAAAACATCCGGTTAAGTTTTAAAGAAAGCAACAATTTCCTCTGATGCTGTATTTTGGTATGACGATTAACAAAAGTTAAGGAAAGTCAATTTCAAAAGTTTTTTATTTTTTAGGAAACCTGTGTTTACACATAGTCAATTGTATGTTGTCGTTTTACATGTTAGAAGTAAATAAAGATTAAAAGTTTTTATTTGTAACAGTAGTGGTATTGTTACAAACAAAACAACAAATGTAATGTACAAATAAGTGCTTCAAAAAAATTAATTTTTTTTGTTAATATTTATGACATACGTAAGTTTTCGGTGATATTTCATTTATTGTATAATTTTATTTGAAAATTTTAATATCTCAAATATATTTTTAAGTATCCGTGAACAATAAACTAGTTAAGGATATACACCATCTACGTAGTAGTATCCTTGTGTCTAAATCATATCATCCTCGTTCAATACGACATGAAAATGACCTATTGTAACGACATAATAGCTATGACAGGGAACAAAATGATCAGAGGACAATTGTCACTAATATCCACAATGGAAAGACAGTTATGGCAAAAAGTTCGTCTCTAAGCACAAAATAGCAACGACTGGTCAGGGACAAAATGTCATCGCAAAATATAAACAATAGAAATAGTAGTTATATATATATATATATATATATATATATATATATATATATATATATATTTGGAAAAGCAAAATAGTAGTTATATTGTTGTCTCAAATTTCACATGTTATCATAAAACCATAAAATCGTCGCAAAGAAACCCTTTTCTTGTAGTGCACGTTTAAATGACATGTAGGCAAGCTAGACATAATAGATTTTAATACAAAGTCGAATTATATAGATTGATTGTTTGATTACGTTGATGTACTTGTAAGATTCTGTAACACAGATGCATGTCAAATCCAAAGTTTATAAGTGTCTCTAGTAAAGTAGTAGGTTATTCATGGTAACTTCATGTATTTGATCTTTCCAAGTAACCGAATTTTCTTCATATCCACTACATACACATTGTGGAAAATTTGTGAACATTTGAATGTATTTATTGAACTTGCCACATGATGCTTTATATGCCAACCAACGTATGACATATATCTACCTATATATATAAAAAGAGCTTCATACCTCTTCATTTGACACATGTTACCCAAATAGTTTGAAGCTATTCCTCACTTTTTTTCAACTATTCTCTCCATAACTCCACCCCTCCTTCACTCACTTGCTTTCTCTCTCCGCTTCGTACCTAATATCTCTTCATGCAAAATGAAACATTGAAACAGTAATAGTATGAATAATCGGTCAAAACCCTCACAAGATTAACAATTATTTCACAGTAACATGGGCATGATTTTTTAAAACAAATATAAATTTAGGAACTTAATAGTTTTCGCTGCATAATTGTTCATGTGTTTGGGTTTTTTGTTTGTCTTCAAGTTTATGAAATGACGATTTGATGACATTCCTCAAGTCAAACTTCTTTTTATTTATTTTGTTTACCCAATATTGTAAATCTTTTTTCCTCTTTTGATTTAATCACAATAACAGTTACTAGATTTGGTATGCATAATATAAATATTGCTTATTTTTGTTCTTTGATGGCAATTTAGAGAATGTACATAATGTATTTGATGAGATGTCTAAGAGAAGGCTGGTTACATGAATCTTGTGTTCTCAATTCATTAACGTAACTAAATTACTGTTAGTTTTCAGTGTTTTTCTGCCAAGCAACAAAGATGACACATGTCGAAAAATGTTGAATCATTTTAAGAACACCCACCAGTCCATGACCATAACGAAAAAGAGATTTGAAATAGAACAGATGTTAGCTCATATCGCTTGTAATATCTTTTAATTTTGAGTTTGTATGTTCTTACCGGTGTGCTCTTCCTTGAGGTCGAGTAAAGGACGTTTATCTATATATTTATAGGCGTGTGTCTTTGCCATTCTTTTGTTCCAATGTTGTTCGTGCAGCCCTCGATTAACCGTGACAATACCAAGAACAAAGATAGTGCCAAACGCTACAGCGTATCATGTACACAATCCGGTATATCTTTACTTCCATTTGTTAGTATATTTTTTAAATTACTGGAACTTTTATTGTTGTTCTTTTATTATACACTCAAATTCTAAGTCATACCACCTTTGAAATGATTCTACTTTGGATATTATATGTAAACATTTTATATGTTTAATATATCAAAGAAATAATTGTCTCCTTCATAATATACTGCTTTTCGCTTTTATATGGCAAGTAGAATGGGTTTGTAACTAAATTACTTCAATAACATCAATACTTTAGCTTAAAAAAAAAGATTTAGTGTCATCGGCAATGAAACTTAGTTTTTTTATGGTGTTAGGATGAACTTTTAAATATAAAGTTTATGTGGTCATGTTTGTTCTACAAGAACCAATGATTATTTGGTTTACCTTATGATCTCAAATTATTAAAAAGGATACGAAATATGATTAATCCTACCTGAAATCTTCATGATCTCCGAGTAAGAATTCTGATATGATAAACAATGTTATTTTACTTATTTATTAATATTTTGTAGGTTTTCTTAACTTGGTCCAACCCGTTTTGACCTACTATCTGACTTGGCTCACTCATTCATTTTTCTGAAGCTTATTTATGTTGTTTTATTCGTTCAAACATTCATTGAGGTTTAACCTTAACCAAATACTTGATAAATCGAGTAACATTACTTTGGAAAATTAATATGGGTAGATATTAGTGTGTTAAATATTATCTAAAAACCATTCACCATAAATTTCATATGACTGCTTCTCTATTTGTGTGTGTGTGTTTTTTTTTCTTTTTGATCTTTTGACATAATACATAAAGCTTAGTATGCAACCAAGCTTGTGGACGTGATGTAAGCCGGTCTCTAATCTCTATTGACAAACATGTGGTGGTCATTGGTAGTTGTATATTGGAATGAACAATACTGATTTCTTGGTCATGTAAGATTAATGTTGTAATGGTGTTTTTGGAGCCACATCTCTAACATGGATCACTAAGCAGGGCAAGGAGTACAAACCTGAACATGTAAATAACCAATCAAGGTTTACTTTTTAGTTTTCAAAAGTCTTATAAATAATTCCTTTTGAGTTTTAGCGGTTATAATATATACCATTTGGATCAAGTGTATCCTTATCTACAAGAATTCTTTGCTTTTACCTTTTTAAAGTTTTGATTTTTTTTAAAACAAATCGCAGTTCAAAAGGAATTTTGGGTGATAGAATATCTTTGTGTCAAGTTGCATTCCTAACGACATGGTCGCATGCATGGTTTTGCTTTCCCTTGTCTAAGTTATTAAATCCTTTTCTTATCAGGTTCTGGTATGAGAACAATCAACAATATTACAACTATAACTTGATTATCATTATGATTTTTTTAATGTCGGTTTGTATTACAATCAATGGTACAACTAACATTAACATCTGTCGGCCGTGCATACGCACGGCCGAGACCGTAACTAGTATATATATATATATATATATATATATATATATATATATATATATATATATATATGAGTTGTATTCAATATAGTCCATCTTTTTTGTATAGTCCTGAGGGACAAATCTCAGCCACACGATCAACAAAGCATTTTCCGGCGATCCCACCGTCGGATCATAGTGATTTTTGGTGAGGGTGATCGGTTTTGATTCCTCTACAAGACTACGGAGCCTGATCATCCTCACGATCCTCCATTAACGAGAAATCGAGCAAACTCCGGCCACCATGGCCGCCGCTGCAAAATCCAACCACCACGGCCGGAGTTAATGGTGGTGGCGCACATGGTTCAACTCGGTTTGATGAGAGGAGTCCAGATATGGTCTCGGGTTCATCGTTCGATGCTTCAAAAAAAGATCTGGCGTTTTATTTCTCAGATCCGGCGCCGACGATGCTAAATTCGCCGGCTGCCGGAGTTGTTTAGGGTGGGGATGGTGGTGGTTCAACTCGGTTTGATGAGAGGAATTCAGATCTGGTCCCAGATTCGTCGTTTGATGCTTCAAAAAAAGATCTGGTCGTCGGTGGTGGTGGTGGTGGTGGCCGACAGTGTGCAATCACATGTGATTGTGCTTCAATCACATGTGATTGTGTAGCCGGAGGTGGTGGTCGGCGGCAGTGGTGGTGTCCCGAGGTGCTGATAGGCACTTTAGTTAAGAGAGAATACACATATTACTTGACCCATTTCATCTTTGTGTAAATATTACACAATTATTAGAAGTATATGTTTAACATTACAATTTGATTAAACAGAGATCTTTTTATATATTCAGCAGTCAGCATCCTCTTGTAAAATAAGGATAGTTAAGAACCAATTGTTTAGAAAAATAGTCACTCCAGTGATGAACATCTTTATCTTATACTCAATAATATCTTTCATACTAGATAGAAATTCTAAATACTAGATAGAAATTCTAAAAAATTAAAATAAATTAATATATACAAATTAAACACAATAATATCTTTAATACTGCAATAGATTAATGCAATTCAAACACAATATTAATATATGTGACAAGATACTATTTTTCAGCTATTTGAAAACACAAATATCACTTTCAAATTGCATTGCAAACACCCCCTGGTCTACCAACCAAGTGACCAAAATTGATTCCCACCATTTTATTTTATGATTTCAATAAAAGAAAGACTTCAACATCTATCTTCCTCACATCCCTCTGGTGGGTAGGCCATGCTCAACTGTGCTTATTTTTTGGAAGATTTCTTTAAAATTTAGGGATCAGTTGCTATCTCATCCCTCAAAAGATGTATCTTCACTTTCATGGGCTCTCAAACTTTGGGTTTTATTATCTAATTTACGTATTTAAATAATTATTTATATTCAATCCTCAACGTACCTCCTTATTTTTATATAAAACTGGACTTACTAAATTATAAAAAAAGACGTGTTAGCTAGGAAAATATGCGTTTATAATTACTCCTTGAAAAGAGCTACGTAATGTACTAAGACGCGATCAAAACTAATAAAAGATGAATGAAATATCAAATCTTAAAGCAGAGTGTTTGGAACGTATTTGAGTTTTGAAATTGATAGGTACGACCTTGAACTATGGCTGCGCTTAATTTGGAAGGCTTGATGTGCTTCTTTGAAAGGTTGTATTCTTCTCGAAAATTAAATCTTCCCCATGGTTCTTGGTATATATATATAGAAAATGGATCAATATATACCATTATTTAAACATAGAACCATAGAACCAATCTGGACCATTGAATCATCAAAATCAATGATTGAGATTAAAGATGACATAATTATAATTACCTCCTAACAAACCCATGTTTTTAATTAAAAAATACCCCCTAAAACTTTAAATTATCATAACTTTTTAAGTTTTGTGAATTTTTAAAAAAAAATTATACCAATATTTTAGTTTTTTAATCCTCTTTCAATCAATACCACTCTTGCCATATTTTTCAATTTTTTTTATGAAAATACAAATTTTGTTTTGCATTTTGGGTTGCATTTTCAGTTAGTTCTTGTTTGCATTTTCAGTATTGGTTTCAAAATTTGTATTTTTGGAAGCATATGCATAACTTGCATCTTCGATTTTTGCATTTTCGGTTTTTGCATTTTTGCATTTTCAAATGAAACCCAGGTAAAAATGCAAATTTTGAAAAATTTGCATTTTCAAAAAAAAAATAAAGTTTCAAAAATATATCAAGCTTGGTTTTGTTTGAAAGAGGACGAAGAACCGAATCTAACGATATACATTTTTTGTTAAAATTCTTAAAAACGAATGAATTATGATCATTTAAAGATTGAGGAGTTTTTTTTTTTAAAGTTTGTTGGAAGGGAGGGAGATGTCACGTGTCATCACCTAGGGTGTGTTTGGTAGAGAGAATTGAGAGTAGAGAAATGGAAATAGAATTGTAATACCTTGTTTGGTTACATTGAGAATTATAAATAGAGAAATAAATCATTTCCTTTTCTCTATTTTGATTTCTCCTCAAATAAGAGGGAAATAGGGAGAAATACCAAATCAATTCTCTAGGCTTTGAAAAAAAAACACGCAGAAATGGGGACCCAAATTAAGCATCGACGTCCAGTACTCTATCGTCGATTCGTCACTCCACTCCTCCTTTCTCGTCGTCGTCAACTGCGTCCTCCCTTCTTCCCGTCGCGTCGACATTCTTCCATCGCCGCCTTCACCACCGGCCTTCTTCATACGGTGAACTCTACCGGCGGCGTTGACCTTCTTCCAGCGTCGCGTCGTCCTTCTTCCATTGTCCCCAGCCTCGCCTCCATCGGCGGTCTCCCCTATGGTATCTTCCAATCTCATCGTCATTCACGATTGGATTTAGTCGTTTCATGTAGAAAAATCAAAAATGGAAAATGTGTGTTTCATGGCTACATTCCAGAATCCACTTTCACACTTTGCAGCTTAAGTTGTTTTCATGGAATTATCAATAACAATTACTGAATGACTACACTCGATTATAATTTCAAACGTAAGTTTAAGCTCTGAATGAAATAATGAATGCATGTCAACAGAAATTCAATCTCTTATTCACTGCTCTTGATTAGAGGTAATATATCTGATTTTGTTTAGTTTATAGAAATCCAAAGTCGATTACTTTTTGAATTTTTTGTTCAATGTGTTTTCTGAAGTGGTGTTCAATCTTGTTCAGTACTGTTGGTTAATTACGATTAGTAATTTTTTTTTCGTGAATTAATCTTTTGAAACTTGAAATTCCATACTTGGGATAATTCTTTTCATAAGCACCTGAGATTCTATATGAATTCTTGACATCCAGATTTTGTTTTATTGAATACTTTAAGATCCCATAGATGTTTTTGATGAATGAATGATTCAGTTGTTGTAATGCTTCTCAACTTCTACTATCATACTTTGTTTGGGGTGTACGTAGTTGAAGTTTGAGGTTGGCATAGCTATTAAATTCACAAACTCTCTCTTATTCTTCATAGTGATGTTAAATTGACCATCATTAGATTTAAAATATATGAAATTGGATTGCTAATTCACCCAAATTGATTGTTTGTTATGGAAATAATAAAAATGCAAATAATAATTTGGTACAATTCTCAATTGAAATCTATGCTATCAAACAAGAGAAATGATTCTCTATTACATTTCTCTGCTGAAATCTCTGTGCTACCAAACAGAAGATTCAATTCTCCTTCTCCAGACTAATTCCCTTTCTCTGCAATTCCATTCTCTGCAATCATTTCTCTGCAATTCCATTCTCTGTACCAAACGCACCCCTAAAGTGGTTTTTTAGGTTCTATGTTTAAGTAAGGTTCTATGTGTAACCTTACCCTATATATATATATACACACACACACACACACACACACACACACACACACACATAGGCAAAAGTTCAAACAACTGCGATAACCAATCTGAGCCGTCCAATTACCCCTCATTTAATGTCATTGCCCACCCATGAATTCCTCATATGCACTCTGCCACACTTGATCTCCTCCACGCTCTCCATCCATGAAGTTCCCATATCCAAAGAACGACCGAGATTGGTTCTCGCAGTTCTCGTACGAAAAACAGTTCTCGTTGGAACCTTTCCCTATATATATATATATATATATATATATATATATATATATATATATGATTTAATCAGGTTATTTAGATAAACTGAACTAAATCCAATTCGTTTAGCTGGTATTATTTATTGGATTTTGGTTATACTCAAATACCCGAATTAGAATTTGTAATTTTTAAAGAACTTTCACGTACTCAACCATCTCATGATAAAGAAAGATTACAGGCCTAATTTATAGTTTCTTTACAAGCAGAATGTGAATATTGATCGATCGATGTTGATGGTTGATATAATGTCAAAGTCAAGTCTTTTGGATATAACTTCTCTAAAACAAAATATGATCCTATTGGCACACCTGCAGACACCAAATTGTATACGTTGTTGTGGGCTAAAATTATGTTTGTATTTTACAAATGTAAGCTAATAGATATTCTACTAGTAATTGCCCATTTAAACAAACAAAATTATGGGTCATCACTTAACATACTATAGAAAACTAATACTTTAAGTATTAAAATTCTACGTAATTAAACGCTTAAAAACTAGGCTCAAAATAAATCCAACAAACTCTTATTCGGTTATACTTAAATTATAATTTAAAGAAATATTTATCTTTTCAGTTAGACATGTATTTTTCCCCTTGTATCAAGTATTAAAAGCGAACGAAGTAAATCCACAATGATAATGATAAACTTAGTATGAATGTGAGAGCAAAACTAAGAACACACATACTTTAATCTGAATTATTGAAATGCTTAAATGAATTAGGGTTTAATTACATTGTTTATATATCTATCAGCTATTTTCACAGTATACCATATACTTCTAAAAGATACACGACTATGAGAAAAAATTAACTAAGATGATAAAAATAAACACAACTTGGGTATAACATTCTTCTATTTGTATTCATTATACAAATAAAACTTGTAAACGGAAAATATATACTTGGTTGCAGCAGTTGATCTTGGGCATGCAACCAACAATATATTTGTACAAATCATTATTGTTTCAAGATTTACTTTTCATGAAAATTTATGTTATAACCGAAACAAAAATGATCTGAACATCGAACTATTTACTGATAAAAGTCTGTCATCTTGACATATAAATTGAAAAATCGGTAGCTTGTAAATAGAATATCGGGGGAAAAAGCAGTAGCATCTTCCCAGTTTATGGATGAGCTTAGTTAACAAATAGGTGTTAGGAAAATGATCATCAACTGGTCTTTAGCAATTTGGGCTGATAACTTTTTTTAATTAAAATATCCTAAAAATAATCTCTCGATCCATAAACTGTTTAGGCCCAACTTATAATAAACGTTGATCCAACTGTAAATGGGCTCTGTTGACCCAACTTAGCATGTGTTATGACTTATCTTCTAATATATATAAAAGACTAATTTCAAAAAAATTATTAAATGATCTAGACCCTTCATTTAATAAAAAATTTAATCTTATCCGTTAATTCCTTTAATTCTAAAATTTTGATTTTGACTTTTTAAAGTCAAACTAATATGAATTAGATAAAGTTAACCTTAATTAAATTAATAATAAATATCAATAAATTAGAAACAACTAAAACTTAAACAATCGTATATCAAAAGTTCAAAACTATTAATTGGATAAACATCATAATTGATTGATTTATTAACCAAATTATTCATTATATAAAAAATATTATAATAAGTTTAAACATTTGTAAATTATCACCTATAAATGTTTGACCATATTGCTTATACTTGTAACAATAATGATCGATGATTTGTATAAAAATACAATCACGTTTCGTATCATAATATCACGTTTTGCATCCATTACGTCAATGCTTCAACTGGTGGTTTGGGTTTTGACGTTGTTTGTCACCATTTTGTAAAAGTCTTATTTCTTTCGCTAATGATTATGTTTTATCAATTTGTAAACCAACCCGTTATATATAAAAAGACATTCATGAAAATCCCCTATTTCAAAATGATTTTAAACTATTTTAGAATATTTTTAAACAGATACTATGTGATCGTTAAATTATATTTAGAAGATTTATTACCAATCAAAATCCTCTATTTCAAATGATTTTAAATTATTCTTGGAATTTTTACCCACTAATCAACTCTGTTTATTTCCTAAAAGCTAACATCTATCGGTGCAAACTTGTAAGTCAAATTTCATTCTTGATCATCTTATGATTTTCATGATTGTTTCTTGATTTGTTATCGATATATGGATTTATTATACATTAAGATTTCACACTATAAATGTCTAAAATTCAAATTATCAATCTGTGTGTTTATACACGGGGTATTAAACTAGTGACGTTTATATAGTAATTGTAATTCACTAATTGATATACATCAATCAATGTGTTGATGAAACTTCATACATAAACCATCGATGTGAAAATACGTTTATAAAATAAAGTATTGCAATTACATCTTATCTTATGTTGGAAACTTCTTTCCTGCAGACATAATTTACACTTGATCGAAGAAGAATGTCAATTAGTGACTTTGTTTCCACTTTTTTCTCTTGTGTTCCCATGGACTTTGCTTCACCATCTCGGATGATTATGCTTCTCCGAATCTCCGATGAGTTTCAATCGACGTCCTTGCCCCCAATGGCTTTGCCAGAAGTCGACGATGGTGGTGCCTACCGGAGAAAATCAATGGCTGGTTCATGTGAATTTTCAGAGCGCAGATAAGGAATTGATTATTACTATTGTTATTATTATAATAAGTCTATTTAGTTTATTTTTGCTTATTTTAAACAAATAACCTGATGTATTGAAGTTGTCACAATACTTAGGTTTTTGAATATAAATACATTAAATAATAGTTTTTAAATTATAAATATAACAAAAACAAAATATGACAACTTTGATATATATATATATATACGTTTTTCGTATGAGAAATTCGAGAACCAAATATCCAATAGGTATATATATATATATAGTAAAGATATCAAATGCGAACGCTAATAATTGAAAACGATTTTGCGAACGGCATCTTCTCAAGGTGAATCACAACTTCTTTCAAGTATTAGTCAACATTTGCGGCTGATATTTCTTAATATATACATTTTATTTTACTTTTCTTTTTTTTCTTTTAAATTTTGGATACATTTATTTTTATTTTTATAATAAGAATTTTAATAAGTTATTTTTTAGATGCAATGATTTTTTTAATTATTGAGATACAATATTTTTATACAAGATGTAGTGATTTTTTTAAATAAGAACCATCGAGTACTTCAACTTAAATGCAATAATTTATAATAGAACTATGTTTTTTAGACGAGATATAATGATTATAAGCTAAATGCAGTGATTTCGTTATTTCATAAAAATGGTGCATCAGATGCAATATTTTCTAGATGCGCTATATTTTCCTGCATTTAATTTTTTATTCTATAAAACATATTGGTTTATTGAAAATGTCATATTGAAAGGAAAATCATATTTTTACAATTGTCAAATGACTATCATTCAAGTTTTTTGCACTAAATAATAATAGATGCAGTATTTCTACTATACTAGATGCAGCGTTTCTACTACAGTAGATGCAGTGCTACTACCATTACACATTTTAAGCCAGATGCCATTATTTCATAAAAATGTTGCATCAGATGCAACATTTTTTTTTCCTGTAAACTAGCGCATCTTATTTGAAGAAGTCGGTGGTTTCTTATTTTAAATAACGAGTACATCTTGTCTTAAAACACAATATCTCATCTTTATCATTTTTTTTACATCTAGATGCACCTCTTTAATTAAATTATAATCATACTATAGAACAATTATAGTATATATTGTTTTGGATGAAGGGAAAAGAATACTTTAAATTTATTCATTCAAATCATTAGAAAATTAAACAAATAATTACATAATAAATTGTGTAGATCACATGTTACTTTCATTTGAGAAGTGAAGAATTAAATTGGTAAAGAACAAAAGCAATTAAATTAGTTGCAACAAGACACATATCAAATTAGATGTAATTATTTCCACCTCCACAAAGCAAATTTAACGCCGCCTTTGTAAATTAATTACATGCACCCCCGCTGTATAAACCAAAATAAGTCCCGCCATTATAGTGTTCGCAGCGTTCGCATTCGATCCTTTCCCTATATATATATATATATATATATATATATATATATATATATATATATATATATATATATATATATATATATATAATAAACTTTAGGAAGTAAAATAATAACTGATTTGTCAATATCAAAACAAAAATCCAATAGGCAGAAATTAGAAGCACGTGATATATTAATTATGATACAAACATATATATGGTTGTTGTCTGTTGTTTATTAGATAGTCAAAAGAATCAGTCATATCATCATATTTAATATAAATTTATTAACATTTACTTTATGTTCATTGGATCACCTGATTTTCATCATTTAACCGAATAAATGTTGATATCACTAGACCATTTATGTAATTATGTTAGGTAATATATTGTATTTAATAGTAGAAAAAGATTTTACAACTTTTAGGGTATTATTAGATGTATATATATTTTTAGTGTCTCCATAGGAAATTTTGTTTTCTCCTCATTATTTACATGCAGTTTAATTTATATATTCGGTCGATATTGTACTTTTTTTTATAGTCATCGGAATCCAACAATAAAATTTAGATGTCTATGAAAGCGTGTTTGATAGACTAGGCGATGCGTCGAAGTTTATTTATTTCTTAGTATATATACGGTTTGAAATCATTTGTAACTTAAGACACTTTCAGAGTGAAATTTTTATAAGATGGCAAGCAAACTTGAAAAATGTTCTACCAAAGTTATTTACTTTTTTATTTTATATTATAAAATAACCTATAAATAATATTGTTGATGGAAGCAACACGTTTCAAGTTAATTTGGTTATTATTTTACAAAATTATACTTTAGATTTATTTGGGTTTGTTTAATGAATCTTCTTAATACGCTTTCTTAATATGCTTTTAAAAGAATTTTATGTTTTATGAATCTTCTTAATAACAAAAGTTTATTTTATTAAGTTTTACCATCTAATGCAGTTAATCAATTAACATGCTATAATCAAGGAAAACGAATGTCAAGCCACTTTTATCCTTACTATAACTGCAGGTTAATTAATTACATTATATAGTAATTACTTAAACTCGAGTAAAATGTACAAGTAGATGAAAATTTAAAAGACATTGATTAACTAACATAAATCAAAAAAGCTAAAAAAACAATATACATATAGGGGACGGTTCAAACGAGAACTGTTTTTCGTACGAGAACTGTGAGAACCAATCTTAGCCGTTGATTTGATTAAGTAGAATTCATGGATATGGAGTGTGGGGGGATCAAGTGTGGCAGAGTGCATGTGATGAATTCATGGGTAGACAATGACATTGAAGGAGGGGAAATTAGACGTCTCAGATTTGTTCTCGCGGTTCTTGTAAGAAATACAGTTCTCGTTTGAACTTTTTACTATATATATAATTAAGGTGACATAAATAGGGTTCTAATAATAGCTGCTTGAGGACTGTTGGTGTCCATGGACTGCAAAAGCTCTGATAACCTTTGGCTCATGTCTTCCACTTCTCTCTGTAACCTTCTTACATAACTGCATGTTTCCTCCAATACTTTTGCAACTGAATCCTACATATTTAAAATTTTATCATGAAAAAAATATCAACAAAAACTGATTTTAGTAAAATGTGACATGATATAAGTGTTCGTAACACATACACTTGATCTTAACTACTTCTGAAAAGACAAAAACAGATATAAAAATTAGGACATGATAAAAACAGATTTACAAATTGAAGTCAATAATTCAATGTACTTAAAGTGTTCTTGTAGTTAAGTAGATATATAGATGAAGAGAAAAACAGTAAACCTTGTGATAATGAGAATGGGTTGTGCGAATTTGATCATGAGCAATAAGCTGTTGTAACTTGTAAACAAGATCGGCAATCTGATCGTTGGTGATCCCTGACGGCCCGGTTTGGCGGCAACGTGATCTCCGGCTAGACATGATCCGTTAGTTAGTTATGATCAGAGAGATATATGAGAATATAATTAAGTGGGAAGTTATATATAAAGGTGGTGTTGGATATTTGATACAAGTATGGGCCGGGGGAAGATAATGTAAAAGATTTCACAGTTGGAGTTGATCACAAAAAGCAGGTTTGCATGGAAAAAACAATGAGCTTTCTCTAGTTTTTAAATAGAGGTTTTGAGGAAGTAGGAGGGGGGGGGGGGGGGGGGGGGGGGGTGGGGGGGGGGGGGGTCGTCGGGGGTTAGGGTAGGGAGTTTGGGACCTATGTAAGCTTTACCCATGTCTTTGATAATGATAATTATACAATAATAATAATAATAATAATAATAATAATAATAATAATAATAATAAAAATAATAATACATATATTTTTTGAAGGAAATTTAAGTACTTTGTTATTTTTTAAGGCTGAATTTTATATAATCAATGTATTCAAATTGACAAGAAATTTAGTCTTAAAACCATTACTATAATGATCTAGAAATTCTTAAATGGTCTAATAGTATTCCCTCTCGATTCATAATTTAGTTCCTTTTGAAGAATATTAGGAATATCATAACTGAAAAAAGGGAAACTGTATCACGGGTAAATTACTAATTAGTTAAATCGTTTTTTAACTTAGTATTTTTATTAATCTAGTACTTTAACTTTAAAAGTGTTGAATACTCTTATTTAATTACAAGTCATTTTGTGACTAGAATTATCCTTTATATCGTTGGCCGTTCGTCAAAACTGTTAAATCAATTATAATTTAGTCTTTTTACCATCTTTTCAAATATATATATATATATATATATATATATATATATATATATATATATATATATATATATAAAATAAAGGGGAGAGTTCATTCGAGAAGCGTTGTTAGCGCGAGAACCAATCTCAGTCATTTATTGGATATGGGAAGATCAAGGATGGAGAGCGTGTAGGGATAAAGTATGGCATGGTGCATGTGATGAATTCATGGGTGGGCAATAACATTGAAGTAAGGGAAATTAAACGGCTCAGATTAGTTCTCGCGGTTCTCGCGCTAACAACGGTTCTCGCATGAATTTTTCTCTCTCTCTGTATATATATATATATACACAAACACACACACTCTCTCTCCCTCTACACACACACACTCTCTCTCCCTCTCCCAACTAAGACCACCGCCCCACCATAGCACCATCAACACTACACTCTGCCACCGCCACTTCACCATCTACCACCATCAAATTGAAACCCACCGCCACCATAAGAAATCCTAGACGCCACCACCACAAAAAACCCTAGCAACACCACCACCACATAAAACCCCACCATCGACACCATAAAAAACCCTTAACCACCATCGACACCTCTGTGGAACACACAAACCCTAGATCTACACCAGTTGTGTGAAAATCCTAGATATGTTTGAAGATGATGCAGCGGTGGTTGTGCTTTCACCGTGTGGGAGAAACAAAGGGAGATGATGGAGGAATGTTTGAAGATGAGGCGGTGGTGTGTTGGTTTCACCATACGAGAAACATATAGAGGAAAAAAGAAGTGTCAATTAGTAGAGGTGTGGTAGTTTCACAGTGCGAGAAACAAATAGAGGAGTAGAGAAGTGTAGGGAGAGAGAGAAACGGGATGAGAGTAGTGGCAATGGTGGTGGTTGTTGGCGATAAGGCGGTGGTGATAGTGGTTGTTGGCAAGAGAGAGAATGTGTGTGCCACTTTGAAAATGAAAAAGAAGATTACATGGACATATAATAAATATAAATTAATTAATTTTAATGAATATATAATAAAAATAAGGGTTAATTTGTCATTTTACCTTATTTTAATAAAGTTGACTATCAGCCTACGTTAGAAAGGATTATTCTCGCCACAAAATGGTTCATAAACGACTGTGGTTACCACCATTTTATGAGATCGGCATGAAGAAAATTTGTGAACCAACATTTTATTGGTGTTCCAATTGTTCTACCCTATAGTGAAGGAATGTCTTTAACATTTATGAAAAATCTTGACTTCTCATTTCTTGGATGTCCACCTCCTAAACTCTTCGCAAAAAATGAAATTCAAATGATGATCTCGATCACCCATAACAGGTATGGAAAAATATTTCAACCAACTTGGGGTAAACCTTATCCTTTGGGATGTCTTGTCTATGCTTCTCATATCCATACTGTTAGGTATATGTGATACTAAGAAAATGCAATAGAAGCATAAAGGGTTTGAAACAATTTTTCAATTTGATCACGAAAAGACACCAATGGACTAGAACTCTAGACATGGTTAAGCAAAATGAAATAAAAAGAAGGAAATGAAGTATATCCTCAAGCTTAGACTCCTCTTCTTCTTGGTTTGTGCCTTGAAAGATGCAGTGTGTATGTACAATGTAGTACACCTCCAATGCAATCAACTTGCCAGAGTGAAGATAAGCCTACCAAAACAAAATAAATAGCTATAAACCTGCTAGATTCATGCCTTCTGCATGCTTCAACTATGTGCATAATCAGCAAATCAATCCGGCGCATCTTGATTTGCTTCTTTGATTATATTGAAAGAAGCTTTACTAAAAATTTACCTTAGGCGGATGCTGCTAAGCCAAAGTTACCATCCTGACCTGATTCTGACAGTACAATTCCCTAGCCTTCAACAAGAATGCAAACGAAAAAGAATATGTATAATCAGATAAGGAAGTTGTCAAAAGGCACTTCCAGGACAAGATTCTTGATCAACATCTTGCATCTCAAGATATGAAGACTTTCAAAAGACAACAAGTCAAAGGGAAGACCGGAAGGCTGTTAGAGATCCACATTATGCTGAAAAGACTCAACGACTTTTATTTGTATACAAAGGAGAGAGTGTTAGGTTCAAAATATTGCATATAAAATAATAGTTTAAAATGTTATTGAGGTTTGCATAAAAATGCAAACTAATGTGCTAAAAGAGTAAATACTCTTATCAATATAAATAGGGATATGACTTGGTGTGTTGTAACTTCTTAGATCTCGGTTGAGCTTATTATCAATATATTGTGTGTGTTTTTCAAGGTGTAAATAGGTTTTCTCTCTACTCTCTCAGCTCACACAGACACACATAACCACTATCTAGGTTTGATGGTTATCAACTTAATTATTCATTTCTATAGATATACGGATTTTAGTGTAATTAGAGCATCCAAATTGTGTAGTTTGTGTTTGTGAAACTGATGATTTTAATTGTATCAGTTGATACATTAATTTGGTTGTCTACATGTTTGATGAAATGTAAAGTAACACGAACATATATATGATCTTTCCTCATGCTTTTTGCTAATTTGCTAATGGTACAGCTACTTTTTGTGTGCTTTTGTGAAATACAATCATTATCCATTAAGCCTTCATCAAAATGTTCTACATGTAATAATAGAAATTGTAACTCATTAGTATTTTTAGTATGCTACATTCATGGCAGACTTCATATTTCTAAGTTTCCCCTGTTTGAGTTGAATTTCGATTTGATTATCAATTTAATGATTTTAGATGAACCTATTATGGTAGTGGCAGAGTTAGCATGTACAAGTTCCCTTCAGTTTTAATTGAATTGAGGTTCTCTTATCAATCCACTACTATTAAATGAACCATTTAAAGCCTCTCATATTTAATTACTCTAACGTATAGTGTTTTTTTTTAATATTTAATATAGGCCTGGGAATATGATTAAAGGAAAACCTCATATGATAAACTAAACTCATTCGATGAAGTATTTAAGTCACATAATATATCTCTATTCTCTAAGAATTTACCAAAGTTCACATAACACCTTTTACAATGGTCTACAACCCACTCTCGGGTTTGAGAGTCTGGAGTCAACTTAAGTGTTTGCATTGTCTTTATTTCTGACATGCAATTTATATCATCTTTTCATGAGAATTTTATTTCTTTTTTTCAAAATATCATATTCTATTACAACGTAACAAAATCAGGGGGACTGTTAACTTGTATAAATTGTACACATCCTAGGACATTATCAGTAGAATTTGTTGATGATTGAGCACCAATTGCAACAGCTGTAGTGGTAAATTAGGTTGAATTACAATATTAACATTGAATTGAAAATCCCTATAGCAAGCTTACTTTGAGTGTTGTCTATTTAGAGTGTGTTTGAAGTGTTTAAGTGTGACATCCGTCAATGAATTTCGGTTAGTTCTTTAAACCGCACGTTTTAAACTTTAATTTTTGTTTGTATATATATATTAGGTCAATTTTAGTACTATAGTATACTAGTGGTATTAGAATTATTATAGGAATTAGGTTTAGCCTAAGTTGTATTTAGGGTTTAGTTAGATATTCTTTTAATTAATTTCACTAGAAAGCCACAAAATTTACCAACTTATATTGTAAAAAATAAAAAAAAAATAATAATATATATATATATGTTCGGCCATATGTAAGTAAGGATAGGCTTTATTTTTTTAAAAAAAACTTTAGATAAGTTTTTGATTAAAGATTTATATTATCCAAATTAACATTATCCCTCCTATATAAATTTAAACTAAACCCTAACCCCCCTATACCTCCTTCAGCCGACCCTCACCCCACGCCCTCTCCAAATCGTCGATTAATCCTTCCCCACTTCTCCATTGTCGACTTTTACACCAAGGCACAAGAACACAAGATTTCAAGCATTGATCTTTAAGGAATTGTGTTTTTTTAGCTTTAAGGTAACCTCTATTCTCAAATCATCTTATGTTTCTTTCATGTTTTTCATCTCATACCATGTTCATCTTATTCTTGGGGCTTAGAATTATGTTTAAGATCATCACAAGAGGTGTCAAAAACGTTTTTATGAAGGTTTGAAGGTTTTTACATTGTAAAGTTTGGATCTTTATTCTTTTAAAGTTGTTCTTTTTATGAAACAGTTTCTGGTCAGAATTAGGGTTACGTTTGGGAAGGCATAACCAAGCCAATTATTAGAGATTTCTTTCGGTTTTTGGGTCTAGATTGTAAATCTTTGAGTCTAGTTTCGTAAAAACTAGGTTTTGTAAATTTTGAAGGTCGTTTGGTCGATCAAATGAATTTTACCGTGTAGGTGTGCAAACTGTCAGTACTTTCGGAAGATTAGGGGTCAAAAGTTTCGATTTTTAAACCTGTTTAAACTTGGAGTTTTCGATTAAAATTTTACAGTAGCAGGTTCGATGAGTTTAGAGTTTTCTGTAAAAGTTTCGTAATTTTTGAATAACATTTAATACTTTTACAAAAATCAAACCTTCTGTTGCGCATGTGCAGTGGGATTTATGTCAGTATTGATTTCTTTTAATTTTTAAAAATAATTAATTAAGTTAGTAAATTCTGGAAAAATTCCAGTAAAATTTTGAGACATTAAATTCTCTGTATTTAAATTTTGGAATTTTATTTTGGACGTTTGGTTTGTTTTAAAATTTCTAAAAGTCACCCTATCAAAATCAGAAATATGTAGTGTGGCATTAGGATCATATAGAAACACTTCACATGCCCTTGGGCTATATTAGGGAGTTCAAACACCTAAATTTGAGACTTATGTGCATTATACTTATTGTAGATCTCATACCTGTTCTTTTGCAAGGTTAAATTCGTTTGAGGCTAAGGCGAGTTCTCGTAGCCCCTTTTCTTATATTTTCTTGGGGGAAAATGGCACTCAAACCTGTTTATAACTTTTATGCCGTGTAAATTAAATATTGCTTTGACAATTATGTGACATGTATGTGCATTGTATGAACCCTTAACCGGGTTATGCCTATTGATTCCTATATTCCTAATGTAGCCAACGTTTAGCTCCACCTGGTAGGCAACGGTTTGGAAAACTCATTACTCATGCCTATTGAATCCTATGTTTTGGTTGTATTCCTATTTTATGCAATGCTATTATGGATATAATTGTCTATCTGAAATGATACACGGTAAACTCGTTTGTATTTAAACCTACGAGCTCACCAACATTATGTTGACGTTTTCGAATGTCCATTTTCAGGTAATGTCAATAACAATGCTTAATGAGTTTAGGCGATTCGTAGTTGGACTTTAGCTGGACTTGACAGCTGCATGAACATATAATTACTTGTTATGAGTTAAATTCTTAGTACTACTTTTGTAACACCCCAAAGTTAATAAATTCCTAGATATGAGTTTATGCCAATTTTTGTGTAAATTGATTTCAAGTTGAGGGATTAGTTTTAATCTTTCTGAAAGATGTAAGTATAGGGACTAATTGTGCCAATATGTCAAAGTAATAGATATGTATAGCTGAGTTTGACCATTTGTGAGTCAAATGACTCAATCTCGTTCTACACATACACATACATACGTAAGTGGCTAGCCACCCAAGTTCTGTCGATTTTGAACAACAATCACGAAGGTTTTGGTAGCTGTATTTCGATTCTTGTTAGCCTCCAAGATTAAGGTATGTGTGGTTTGATTGATTTTGTAGTTCTTGAGGTCAAAAGGGTGATTATTGGATGAATCATTGAGTTCTTGATGTTTTGAGCTATGTTACATGTAGAGAAGTTGCTAGTAGTGTTAATGAACTTGTTTGAAAGCTTGAATCAGAATTTAATTGGAATTAGAGTGCTTAAAGTTGAGACCCAGTTGCTGTCGTCGAACATAGCAGATGAGTCTGCTATACCAACTGTTCCTACGGCCGCAGGGATTATTCCCTACGGGCGTAGGAAGGTGTCAAGAGTTACTAGTTGTTTTGTCTCCTACGGCCGTAGGTAAGGGTTCCTAAGGGCGTAGGACATTGTTTTATGATTTACCGTCTAAGGACGAAGGGAACTAGCCTACGGGCGTAGTGCATATAGACTACAACCGTAGGAAGCCTAGAAACACTACTACGGGCGTAGGGTTGAACCCCTACGGCCGTAGGGAGGGCCTGAACCAGATCAAGTTGTTTGTTGCTTGATGTTCAGTTTTAGTTGCCATAGAGCGTATAGAAGTCAAAGTAGCACATGTTTATTGCTTGTAGGCAATAAGAGATTGACGCTTCTGTGAGAGGAGTATATTTCTGCTAAGGTGAGTGTACTTACCTTTAATCAGATTAGTATACGTACGCGCACTAAGTGAATAGTATATCAATTGTATGTTTGATATGCGAAGTTAAAGGCCGCTGTTCAGAGGTTCAGTAGCGTTATGTTATAGTATTTGATATGATTAGTACGCATTTATCCACAAAGTGAATAGTATGATATATGTGTTGTGATATGTGATATGAAGCCTTGTACAAAGAAAATCGGATACTTAGTATCCAGGAAAGTGAAAGGGGTATATTGAGATCCTTATACCCAAGTAAAGCGTCAGGGGCTTGGTTACGCGTGAGGTGTGATCATACCCCGGGACAAGTTAACAGTTTGACAATTTTACAGGTCATAGCTAGGATGTCTCACATCCTGAGAAGAATTACTCATGATATATGTGTTTTTCCTTTTAGTAGTATGATCACTAAGTGAAAGCTTACGTTTTAGTATGTTGTGCATTGCAGGTAACCAGTTTTCAGCAAGGGTAAGGCCCCAGTGTTTTGCAGAGTTGGATAGTTCCAAGCTTTTGAAAAGAGTACTTTTAACACTACTTTTTATGAAACTGTTAGCACTAAAGTGATGTAAGCTTGTTTTCCACAAACTCTGATGTTTTAAAGTGTTAATCAGTAGCAACAAATTTTAAACGCTATTTTAGAAAAGTGGTGTTACAACTTGGTATCAGAGCCAATGTTTAAGGGATTTGGGCACACACGAGTGTGATGTCTGAACTTAAACCGTGGTTTTGAGGTCAGGAGGAGCTATCCCTGGGGCAGTAGTCTTGGTGAGTATACGGTTAGTAGAAGTTTATGAGTTGTTATCAGTTTTACAGATCGAGCATGAGTATCAATGTTTTGCATGTGTAATAGTTATGTGACTAATTACTAAATGACAATATGTTTATATGATATCAGAGAAAAGAAGAATGTTTAACAGATATAATTGGTTATGCCATATACGCGACCTAAGCTTGTGAATCGGCGTATTCCATGACGGTATTAAGAACAATTGTGTAAAATATGTTCCTCACAACGCCTGGCCAGTGTATGTAAAGAACATGTGATATGCAATTGAGCTTAAGATTGCCATGTCAGTACCTTGTGAATCAAGTGAGGGGTGATACGTGATAGTACAGTATGTGTGAATAAGA
Organism: Pulicaria dysenterica; assembly: GCA_947179395.2. NCBI lineage: Eukaryota > Viridiplantae > Streptophyta > Magnoliopsida > Asterales > Asteraceae > Pulicaria > Pulicaria dysenterica. The sequence continues at coordinate 5,116,131 of OX359289.1, read as the reverse complement.
CAAGAACAGAACATGAGATATATGTAGTATTGATAATATTACATACCTTATTAGGAGAAACATAGAAAGTTGTTTAGTAGTATATGTTAAAGATACCTGATCATGAGTTTATAGTATGTGGTAAGTTGATACGGGTTAGATAAAGCAGCCTGAGGCTAGTATACTTCAGAAGACCAGAAATACCTATTTTCCAGATGCAATTCTTATTTTAAACCAGTAGACCTATGAGTAACCCTTTAGAGGGAGTTGTTACAGAGGGATTGCAAGATCTTGAGATCAGTTTAGTAAAGGGGATAGCAGTGATAAAGTAGGGTAAAGTCTTATATGCAACGTTCCAGATATTATCAACCAAGTGGTTGAGTAAGTTTTAGAAGGAAAAGAAAGTTATGTTACCGCAGTACGTCGATAAAGCAGTATAGGTTATGGTTAAAGCATTAGTAAGAGTTAAAGCTAAGAAAGAAACCGTTGAAGGGGTAGATGTCTAAAGATTTTTCAGTATGCGAACTACCTCTTCGGAGGGAAGATTTTAGATCCTGTTGTGAGTAGTGATGATTAATAGAGACAGAATGAGATTTTCCGTATTAGGGGGTGTCTGCCAGGGAGAAAAGTTAGGTACGCGTTGAACTTGTTATGTGAGACAGTGAAAGACTGGTGGACCATGTTGTTGTAGAGAAAGTTAGAAGCACAGATTGAGACTGACATGGCTTTAGTTCAAAGAATTGTTTAAAGTATAGCCGTACTAGAAGCTTGTATAGAGCAGATTACAAAAGAATTTCGAGTTTGATGACAGACGATAGAGTTGGTGAATGACATCACCTAGAAATTGTTAAGAATGTGTAGGTTTGTTCAGAGTAAGTTGGTATAGAAGTTTTGTAAATACAGTGGTATAGTCTGATGTTAGAAATGATACGGGTGAAGCTTAACGGCAGTTATTTGTAATGAAGTGGATGAGATGATAAGTCTTACATGGAAGAAAGAAAAGTAGTTGAGAGAGCAGAGAATAGTGAACGCAAAGAGAAAGATTAAGCCGGTAACAATGTTATGTAATAAGCCAACGTTTGTACTATAGTATGGAGGGTTAGGTCCCCCACTCAGATATTCGAAGTGTGAAAAGTAGAGACATGTAACCAAAGTTCGAAATCGTTTACCCTAAGTGTGTTATCAGGTTATTAGTTTGGACATTTTTATCCTAAGTTATTAGTGACAGAGAGTAAGTCAGTTAAATTTTTAGCCTATTTTTGTTATAACAAGGGTCAATACTAGAAAAGCAGATGTGACCTGGTCTAAAGACAGAATGTTCCAGTTTATAGCTAAAGAAATAAAGACTGAACCTGTTGTGATAGTGGGTAGATGTAGTAGATAAGACTACTATTTGGAATAGTAAGTGTAAGTAAAAAGTCATAAAGATAAAAATCGCCAGTTTCCATTGAGCATATGTTCGCGATGAAAGGATTTTGAGCAGTTATTAGTATTGATTAATTGAGTGAATAGCAAGTTCAGGTACTCGGAGATTAAACCAGCAGTGCAGGCTTAGACTCCAAGTGGGGAAGAACTGTTGATCAGAGGTGATAGTAAGAGAGTTAGTGTTTCAGTTGCTTGTCAACAAAATCAGAAAGTACTTGGTGCTTAATTGTTTAGCCCGTCTAGTTTATGTGGAAGAGTGTTGTATGAAAATACAGTCATAGTAAATTTAAGAGATACCAGCAGTGGTGACTACTCAGATGTATTTCCAGAAGAATTACCAGTAATTCTAGGGTTTGATAAGTAGAATTCAATACTAGCATAATGTTAGGAATAGAACTAAAAAGTTAAGGTATTGTACATATTGGCCCCCAGAGAAGTAAGAGTTGATGATTCAACTGTAATAGTTAACAAATAAGGGTTTCGTCCGATCCATTAGTTCACCGTGGGGCACATTAATACAGGTAATCGTAAAGAAAGATAGCTAGTCAGAATGTGTATAGATTACAGAGGACACTATAAGGTTATAGACAAGAATCAGTACCCAATTTTAAGAAGTAGATGATCTGCTGGATTAGTTTCAAAATGTGGAATGGTTTTCAGGGATAGAGTTGTGGTTAGAGTACCATCAGTTAAAGGTCAGAAAGGAGGATAAAGTCAAGGAATGTTCTCAGAATACGACTCCCCACAAGTATGAAGCAATTATTCGACTCATGATTTGAAACTAGTAGTAATTGGAAAGTTAATTTAGTAAAGATGCTTTTAAAATCAAGTCAGCTACCCTAAAGATATAGATATCTCAAGTAAGAATGTTAGACATCACTTTGATACTCGATCAAGTTGAAGTAGTACAAAATGAAACAGTTAGAGAGGGTGATCAGAAGAAAAAGTTTATTTAAAGATTAAGGTCCAAGTTTGTCAAGAGATATGAGCAGGAATTATTAGTAGCCAGGAATAGAATGTGATTTAGCAAAGAAGGTTGAGAATTATTTGAATAGTCTACAGGTTAGAGCAGAGTATCAGAAATTTTATGAAAAGTAGCAGATAGATATAAAATGACAGTATAAGGATTTAGATAGAGATACTCGGTTATCTTTAAGTTTCGGAGTAAATTTTAGAAAGATATGAGAACTAAGTTATATCTTAGTACAGTATTCCACCCTTGTAGGGTTAGACAGAATGAGAGAAATATATCAACACAAAGATATATGCTCAGAACATGTATAATTGACTTTAGTGACAGTTGAGATACGTATATACGTTAATGGAGTTCCAGTATGATCACAGTTACATTTGAGTATTAGCATATCTAGTACTAGATGATGTATATGGGAAGTATAGAACTCCTATTGCTGGGACGAGGTCGATCAGAATGTGAGGACTCAGCACTCGATCGAATGTAAAGATAGTACGACAATTATGTGAGCGGCTTAAAGCGGCTCAAGATAAACAGAACAGTTACGTGATAAGAAGGGATTAGTAGTAGAGCTTCAGATTGGAAGTTATGTGTTATTAAAAGTATCATCATGGGTGTGGGTGAACAGATTCGGAAAGAAAGAAAAGTTAGGACAGTAGTTTATTGGTACTTTCAGGATTATCGCAAGGATAGAGAGAGTAACATATATGCCAGAATTTATAGTAAAGATGTCTTAGATAGTATAACTACCATTGTAAGTATGTAATAGATGTATCAGTAGTTGTCCAGATGGGACAAGAGATGTGAAATCCAGTTGTATAGAATAGTCGGTGGCTGTATTTTTGAGAAAGTTGAGAGTTGTGTAGTAGACAGATGAGATAGTAAAAATACAGTAGAAACACGAAAAAGAATTAGGTTACACTTAGGTGTAATTATACTATGTTGTGTATGTAATACTTGATTTATGTTCAGTATGATTTGAAGCACAGTTAACAACTTTATTGAAAAGAAAAGTTACAAGTTTGTGTAACAAACAGATAAGATTGGTAAAGTTACAGTGGAGATACTGAAAGAGATCAGATACACCTAGGTGTATACATGTTTTATGTATGTTATGTATATGATACGTTATTTTATATTTGGTATGTGATAGACCTTCTACGTTAGTAGCGGGTAGATATGAGATGTAAGACTATCGGCAGTGTGCTGCGATAGCATTCAGAATTGAGGAGATGTAAGACTGCCGCTAGTGCGCTACGGTAGCACTCAATATGTTCTGATGTTAAAGTTGTTCTGTGTACAGTTGATTTCAGGGACGAAATCCTTCCAAGTGGGGAAGAGTTGTAACACCCCAAACTTCATAAATTCCTAGATATGAGTTTATGCCAATTTTTGTGTAAATTGATTTCAAGTTGAGGGATTAGTTTTGATCTTTCTGAAAGTTGTAATTATAGGGACTAATTGTGCCAAGATGTCAAAGTAATAGATATGTATAGCTGAGTTTGACCATTTGTGAGTCAAATGACTCAATCTCGTTCTACACATACACATACATACGTAAGTGGGTAGCCACCCAAGTTCTGTCGATTTTGTACAACAATCATGAAGGTTTTGGTAGCTGTATTTCGATTCTTGTTAGCCTCCAAGATTCAGGTATGTGTGGTTTGATTGATTTTGTAGTTCCTGAGGTCAAAAGGGTGATTCTTGGATGAATCATTGAGTTCTTGATGTTTTGAGCTTTGATACATGTAGAGAAGTTGCTAGTAGTGTTAATGAACTTGTTTGAAAGCTTGAATCAGAATTTAATTGGAATTAGAGTGCTTAAACTTGAGACCCAGTTGCTATCGTCGAACAGAGCAGATGAGTCTGCTGTACCGACTGTTCCTACGGCCGCAGGGATTATTCCCTACGGGCGTAGGAAGGTGTCAAGAGTTACTAGTTGTTTTGTCTCCGACGGCCGTAGGTAAGGGTTCCTGTGGGCGTAGGACATTGTTTTATGATTTACCGTCTAAGGACGAAGGGAACTAGCCTACGGGCGTAGTGCATATAGCCTACAACCGTAGGAAGCCTAGAAACACTACTACGGGCGTAGGGTTGAACCCCTACGGCCGTAGGGAGGGCCTGAACCAGATCAAGTTGTTTGTTGCTTGATGTTCAGTTTAAGTTGCCATAGAGCGTATAGAAGTTAATGTAGCACATGTTTATTGCTTGTAGGAAATAAGAGATTGACACTTCTGTGAGAGGAGTATATTTCTTAACTGCTGCTAAGGTGGGTGTACTTACCTTTAATCAGATTAGTATACGTACGTGCACTAAGTGAATAGTATATCAATTGTATGTTTGATATGCGAAGTTAAAGGCTGCTATTTAGAGGTTCAGTAGCGTTATGTTATAGTATTTGATATGATTAGTACGCATTTATCCACAAAGTGAATAGTATGATATCCGTGTTGTGATATGTGATATGTTTGTGCACAAATATAGTAGGTACCTGGCTTAGAGAAGCCTTGTACAAAGAAAAGCGGATACTTAGTATCCAGGAAAGTGAAAGGGGTATATTGAGATCCTTATACCCAAGTAAAGCGTCAAGGGCTTGGTTACGCACGAGGTGTGATCATACCCCGGGAAAAGTTAACAGATTGACTGTTTTACAGGTCATAGCTAGGATGTCTCACATCCTGAGAAGAATTACTCATGATATATGTGTTTTTTCATTTAGTAGTATGCTCATTAAGCGAAAGCTTACGTTTTAGTATGTTGTGCATTGCAGGTAACCAGTTTCCAGCAAGGGTAAGGCCCTAGTGTTTTGCAGAGTTGGATAGCTCCAAGCTTTTGAAAAGAGTACTTTTAACACTACTTTTTATGAAACTGTTAGCACTAAAGTAATGTAAGCTTGTTTTCCGCAAACTCTGATGTTTTAAAGTGTTAATCAGTAGCAAACAAATTTTAAAAGCTATTTTAGAAAAGTGGTGTTACAACTTTGAACTTTACGTCTGGGCTTGTTGTCCCGTAAACTTGACCCGGGTTGTGGGGTTTACTTTTGTGTGTTTTATACTTTTGACTTTGGTATCGTGAATGCCGACTTAACGCGTCACAAGTCCCCTCTTGTGTCGGGGAACGTCGTGACACGTTGTTTTAAATTGCATGTTAGTAATTTCTCTATTATTGTATCAATGTGTTATGACGATCCTCTCTGTCACACTTCGCGTGTCTGCCTTGGCGGGGTGTGACAGATTGGTATCAGAGCCATTTGTTATAGAGAATTAGGTGAGTTGACCTAAACTATAACCTAAGCACCTCATGTAGTAGCTTAATAGGAAATATTTGTGCATATTATCCTACGTGAACGTTTTCATAGAACTATACCTCCCCCCTCCCCGGTCTTGCGAGTCGTTGTAGGTTCGGTGTTATTCGCCAACGCTTATACCGGGTTTATTTTTTTTAGATACGATGGTTCACACCATTAGGGTCCGTACAAGGGCAGAACTAGCCGAGATCACCGTACGCAAGAGGAAACTAGCTAAGACGGAACAGCAGCTCCGTCAGAGGGAGGAAGAGATTCGCCAGCTGAGGATGGCGATGCATTCGGTAGGAATGATCCGGGCAGAGGACGGACGACACCGTGTGCCCGAGCATGAAGCAACAAGCCAACCTCGCTACGCACCGTACAGACGTCCAGAGCATGTACCAATTGAACGTGAGAATCCTGTCATCCCAAGTCTGCTACGAGAGACCATTCAGCAGCTTCAAGTCCAGGTGGGTGCGCTGTAGGAAACAGTGAGGTACCAGGAACTCGACCAGATACAACAGGGTCACAGGATTCAAGTGTTAGAAGATACGCAAAGAGAGCAGGGGCAACAACTCGAGGCTTTAAGAGAAGACCCTGAAGAAGACTCTGAAGAGGACCCTGAGGAAGACCCTGAAGAGGATCCTGAAGAAGACCCCGGAGAGGGCCATGAGGAAGATCCGATGAATAGTTAGAAGAGGATTCAGCTGAGTAGTTTAGCTAGGATTAGAGATGCTTTCTGTTTTGTTTAGCTTTTAGATTAGGAATTATCGAGTGAATGGTTTTAGATTTTTTTTTTGAAATTCCTGAAACGATTATAAATAAAAGGCAAGTTTTTGCACTTATTGAGTTGATTTCTTTTGATAACTACTCTTAAACAATGTTCATTGTTTGGCGACTCTATACCTCAACGCAAACTTCTTAAATAGCTATGTTCATGTCTATGTGTTGCTTCGTGGTTTAGTTATAAAAAAAGTGAAGGGCTAAGTGAACACTATAAATGATCATGCATGATCAAGATCATATAGACTTAGAATTTTTGATCTAGCTTTCTAGCATGTTCTTGTTTGATTGTTGCTTTAGAGTAGGATCAATCATTCGAATGACTATGTGATCTAGTGTTATGCATGGTTGGGTGTTCATGTATGCTTGGACCTGTAGGATTTAGGGATCGACCTAAGTTGTTGGATCGGGATGAATAGTTATGCTTTTAGGAAAGTTGTGATAAGTATGGATGCATTGCGCCTGATCACCGCCATGCACACATACCTAGCACAAGGACACTTAAAATATCACGAAGCGTCCTGTGAAAATAAACTATGGTTGGGTAGTAGGGTTATGATATCAAACATGTCAGACAAACGCGAAACCCTTATCTATACCAATATGGCTAAAAACGACAAATTTCTATGTGCATACCATGCTAAAATGCGGCTTGAATCTATAAACACGAACTTGTATTTCGTCTAACCTATGAAATTACCCTTTCTATAGAACATGTCTTCACGGAGTTCTGCACGTTTGAACCAACGCGGTCGTGGTAGAGGTTCCGGTTACCGTGGCGGCCGTGGTGGTCGCGGTAATGGACCTGAAAACGAAGGGGAAGGGAACCCCAACATCGCTGAACTTATAGCACAACAACTACAAACTCTCATCCCTAACATTGTTACCCAAATCACTAATAACCTCAACAATCGAGCTAACGGAGGTGGTGGCGGTAATCCTAATGGAGGAGGACATGCAGGTAGGGCTGGCGGCGAAGAAAACAACAATGCGGGTAATGTGGATGGGTGCACTTATAAAGAGTTCTTGGCCTGCAAGCCAAGGGACTTTGATGGAAAAGGGGGAGCCTTGGCACTTACGAGGTGGATAGAAAAGATGGAAGCTGTGATGGACATCAGCAACTGTGCTGGAAATAAAAAGGTAAAGTATGCAACTAGCTCCCTGGTTAATAAGGCCTTAACATGGTGGAACACGCAAGTCCAAGATAGGGAAGGACTGCGGCAATGGGAATGTCGTGGGAAGATCTCAAGGCATTAATGGTGGAGGAGTTCTGTCCAAAGAATGAAATGCAGAAGTTAGAGTCGGAATTCTGGAACCACGCCATGGTAGGTGCTAACCATGCAGCGTATACTGATCGCTTCCACGAATTAGCCAAGCTAGTCCCGTACTTGGTCACCCCTTAGTACAAGCGAATTGATAGGTATATAAATGGATTGGTCCCTGAGATCCGACCAATGGTAGCAGCAACAGAACCAACTACAATCCAGAGCGTCATACTGAAAGCCGGAACTTTGACCGATGACGCCGTCAGAAGTGGGAAGTTGACCAAGGTCAATGAGAAAAGGAAAGACAGCGGCGAGGGAACTAGATCTGGGAATACTCGGAATGACAACAAGAGAGCTAGAGTGGCAAGTGGTTTTGTAGCGACTAACCCTACCAAGAAGGAGTATGCAGGTCCCGCGCCGAAGTGCCCTAACTGTAACTACCATCATTACCCGAATGTGCCGTGTCGCTCATGTACGACCTACAACCGATTGGGACATTATGCTAAGTATTGTCGGAGTGGGGCAAGGTTAGTAGCGCCGATTAACGTGATGCATCCGGCTGGAAACCGTGGGGCGTATTTTGAATGTGGAGGCACTGATCATTACAGAAATACCTGCCCGAGGCTAAACAGGGCACCTGGTCAAGGAGGAAACCGCCCGAACCAAACATTGGCTATCGAGGGAAACCGTAATCAGCATAACAACGAGAACCAAGCTCGTGGGAGAGCTTTTGTTATGGGCGCCAACGAGGCACACAACGACCCCAACATTGTGACGGGTACTTTCTCTTTAAATAATGTCTATGCGACTGTCTTGTTTGATTCTGGTGCTGATTTTAGTTTTATTTCCACTGATTTTGTACCTTTGTTAAATGTGAAACCTAGTAGACTAGAAACTAGTTATACGATTGAGATAGCCAATGGGAAAAGGGTAGAAATATATAAAATCATACGTGGGTGCAATTTGGGTTTAGAAGGCCACACTTTTTCCATAGATCTTATACCTTTCGGGCATGGGAGTTTTGATGTGATTGTGGGAATGGACTGGTTATCGAGGCTTAAGGCTGAAATAGTTTGTCATGAGAAGATAGTTCGAATACCCTTACTGAATAAAGAAGTCCTGGAGGTCCATGGTGAACGGCCTGAAGAGAACTTGAGACACCTTAGGAGTGAAGCTAAGGAGGAGAAGAAGTTCAAAGATATTCCCATTGTACGGGAATTTTGTGAGGTGTTTCCGGAGGATTTGACGGGTTTACCCCCTACTCGACAAGTGGAATTCAGAATTAACCTAATCCCGGGAGCGACCCCTGTCGCAAGGCCACCTTATCAGTTAGCACCATCAGAGATGCAGGAGTTATCAAACCAACTTCAAGAACTTCAAGGCAAAGGATTCATTCGACCTAGCCATTCGCCCTGGGGAGCACCCGTTCTATTCGTTAAAAAGAAAGATGGTTCCTTTCGAATGTGCATCGACTACCGAGAGCTTAACAAAATTACCGTCAAGAATCGGTATCCTCTCCCTAGAATCGACGACTTGTTTGATCAATTACAAGGATCGTGTTATTTCTCCAAGATTGACCTTCGTTCCGGTTATCATCAGTTGAGGGTACGTGAGGCTGATATCCCAAAGACTGCGTTTAGGACTCGCTATGGACATTTTGAGTTCACAATTATGCCTTTCGGGTTAACAAATGCTCCCGCGGTGTTCATGGACCTAATGAACCGTGTGTGTAAGCCATTTTTAGACAAATTTGTTATCGTCTTTATTGATGATATTCTGATATACTCTAAGTCTAAGGATGAACATGAGAGGCATCTACGACTAATACTGGAACTACTCCGGGAGGAGAGATTATTTGCCAAGTTTTCGAAATGTGAATTTTGGCTACAAGAAGATCATTTTCTCGGCCATGTGGTTAATAAAGACGGCATACATGTGGACCCCAGTAAGATTGAGGCCATAAAGAAATGGAGAACACCTAAGACACCCTCGGAGATCCGTTCCTTCTTAGGATTGGCAGGTTACTAACATCGGTTTATTGAGAACTTCTCGAAGATTGCCAAGCCTCTCACTCTACTGACACAAAAAGACAGAAGTTTGGTTAGGGAGAAGATCAAGAGGAAGCGTTTCAAACACTGAAGGATAGGCTATGCAACGCACCAATTCTGACACTACCTGATGGGTCGGATGACTTTGTACTGTACTGCGATGCGTCAAACCTAGGTCTTGGATGCGTGCTGATGCAAAGGGGCAAGGTAATTGCATACGCATCTCGACAACTAAAGATTCACGAGAAGAACTATACCACTCATGATTTGGAGCTAGGTGCCGTAGTGTTTGCACTCAAGAGCTGGAGACACTATTTGTATGGGACTAAAAGTGTCATTTATGCCGATCACAAGAGCTTACAACATATCTTTGATCAAAAGGAGTTAAACATGAGACAGAGACGTTGGGTCAAACTTTTCAGTGATTACAATTGCGAGATTCGCTACCACCCGGGTAAGGCTAACGTGGTAGCTGATGCTTTAAGCAGGAAATAGAGGGTTAAGCCAAGGAGAGTACGAGCTATGAGCATGACGATTCATTCGGGTATCAAAGACAAGATACTTGAAGCTCAGAAAGAGGCAACCAAAGACCTAAATGCTCCAAGTGAGATGTTGCGAGGCTTAGACAAGCAATTGGAGAAAAGGGAAGATGGTGGATTGTACTTTATGGAACGAATTTGGGTACCACTAGTGGGAAGTGTGAGGACACTGATCATGGATGAAGCCCATACAACGAAATACTCTATCCACCCAGGGGCAGACAAGATGTATCATGACCTAAGAGATTTGTATTGGTGGCCTGGAATGAAAAAGGACATAGCTATTTATGTTAGCAAGTGTCTTACTTGCTCAAAAGTAAAAGCTGAATACCAAAAACCCTCTGGACTGTTGCAACAACCGGAGATTCCCGAGTGGAAATGGGAAAATATAACTATGGATTTTGTTACAAAGCTGCCTAGGACTAGTAGTGGGCACGACTCAATCTGGGTCATTGTGGATAGGATGACTAAGTCAGCCCATTTTCTAGCAATCCGTGAAGACTACAAGATGGATAAGTTAGCAAGAATTTACATTCATGAGATAGTGGCAAGACACGGAGTGCCTGTGTCTATCATATCGGATCGGGATAGTCGATTTACATCACAATTTTGGCAAATGCTACAAAAGGCTTTAGGAACAAGGTTGGACATGAGTACGGCTTATCACCCTCAAACTGACGGTCAAAGTGAGCGTACTATACAGACACTAGAGGACATGCTTAGGGCATGTGTTACTGATTTCGGGGGAAGCTAGGATACTCATCTCCCCATAATCGGGTTCTCTTACAACAATAGTTATCATACCAGTATTAAGTGTGCACCATTTGAGGCCATGTATGGAAGAAAATGTCGATCACCCATTGTTTGGGCTGAAGTTGGTGACAGTCAGTTGATTGGCCCGGAGATTGTTCAAGAGACCACTGATAAAAAATTTCAAGTCAAGGAAAGAATAAAAGTAGCAAGAGATCGCCAGAAGAGTAATGCTGACAATAGGAGGAAACCACTTGAATTCAGTGTAGGTGATCTAGTATTACTCAAGGTATCGCCTTGGAAAGGTATAGTGCATTTCGGCAAGAAAGGAAAACTGGCACCAAGGTATGTAGGGCCATTTGAGATCGTCGAACGGATTGGGCCAATAGCATACCGACTGCGACTACCGCAAGAGCTGAGTGGAATACATGATACGTTTCACGTGTCGACCCTAAAGAAATGTTTGGCGGATGCGAACCTGCATGTGCCTTTGGACGAAATCAAGATAGATAATACTCTACGTTTTGTGCAGGAACCTGTTGAGATTATGGATCGGGAAGTAAAGAAATTGAAACGCAGTAAGATTCCAATAGTCAATGTACGATGGAACTCTAAGCGATGGCCCGAGTTCACATGGGAACGGGAAGACCATATGAAAGCCAAATATCCACACTTGTTTGAGCACTAATATTTCTCATAGCAGTACAAGTTTAATTTCGGGACGAAATTCTCTCAAGTGAGGGATGCTGTGACATCCGTCACCGAATTTCGGTTAGTCCTTTAAACCGCACGTTTTAAACTTTAATTTTTTCTCGTATATATATATCAGGTCAATTTTAGTATTATAGTATACTAGTGGTATTAGAACTATTATATGAATTAGGTTTAGCCTAAGTTGTATTTAGGGTTTAGTTAGATATTCTTTTAATTAATTTCACTAGAAAGCCACAAAATTTACCAACTTATTGTAAAATAATATATATATATATATATATATATATATATATATATATATATATATATATATATATATATAGAGAGAGAGAGAGAGAGAGAGAGAGAGAGACAAAAGTTAATGCGAGAACCGTTGTTAGCGCGAGAACCGCGAGAACCAATCTAAGTCGTTCAATTCCCCCTCCTTCAATGTCATTGCCCACCCATGAATTCCTCACATGCACCCTGCCACACCATATCCCTCCACGCTCTCCATCCATGATACTTCCCATATCCAAGGAACGGCTGAGATTGGTTCTCGCGGTTCTCGCACTAACAACGGTTCTCGCATGAACCCTCCCCTATAGATCTATATATATATATATATATATATATATATATATATATATATATGTAAGTAAGGATAGGCTTTATTTTTTTTTTTAAAAACTTTAAATAAGTTTTTGATTATGGATTTATATTATCCAAATTAACATTATCCCTCCTATATAAATTTAAACTAAACCCTAACCCCCCTATACCTCATTCAGCCGACCCTCACCCCACGCCCTCTCCAAATCGTCGATTAATCCTTCCCCACTTCTCCATTGTCGACTTTTACACCAAGGTACAAGAACACAAGATTTCAAGCATTGATCTTTAAGGAATTGTGTTTTTTTTAGCTTTAAGGTAACCTCTATTCTCAAATCATCTTATGTTTCTTTCATGTTTTTTATCTCATACCATGTTCATTTTATTCTTGGGGCTTAGAATTATGTTTAAGATCATCACAAGAGGTGTCAAAAACGTTTTTATGAAGGTTTGAAGGTTTTTACATTGTAAAGTTTGGATCTTTATTCTTTTAAAGTTGTTCTTTTTATGAAACAGTTTCTGGTCAGAATTAGGGTTAGTTTGGGAAGGCATAACCGAGCCAATTCTTAGAGATTTCTTTCGGTTTTTGGGTCTATATTGTAAAGCTTTGAGTCTAGTTTCGTAAAAACTAATTTTTGTAAATATTTAAGGTCGTTTGGTCGATCAAATGAAATTTACCGTGTAGGTGTGCAAACTGTCAGTACTTTCGGAAGATTAGGGGTCAAAAGTTTCGATTTTTAAACCTGTTTAAAAATTGGATTTTTCGATTAAAATTTTTACAGTAGCAGGTTAGATGAGTTTAGGGTTTTCTGAAAAGGTTTCATAATTTTTGGATAACTTTTAGTATTTTTACAAAAATCAAACCTTCTGTTGCGCATGTGCAGTGGGATTTCTCTCAGTATTAATTTCTTTTAATTTTTAAAAATAGTTAGTTAAGTTAGTAAATTCTGAAGAAATTCCAGTAATATATTGAGACATTATATTCTCTGTATTTAAATTTTGGAATTTTATTTTGGACGTTTGGTTTGTTTTAAAATTTCTAAAAGACACCCTATCAAAATCAGAAATATGTAGTGTGGCATTAGGATCATATAGAAACACTTCACATGCCCTTGGGCTATATTAGGGAGTTCAAACACCTAAATTTGAGACTTATGTGCATTATACTTATTGTAGATCTCGTACCCGTTCTTTTGCAAGGTTAAATTCGTTTGAGGCTAAGGTGAATTCTCGTAGCCCTTTTTCTTATATTTTCTTGGGGGAAAATGACACTCAAACCTGTTTATAACTTTTATGCCGTGTAAATTAAATATTGCTTTGACAATTATGTGACATGTATGTGGCATTGTATGAAACCTTAACCGGGTTATGCCTATTGATTCCTATATTCCTACTGTAGCCAACGTTTAGCTCCAGCTGGTAGGCAACGGTTTGGAAAACTCATTACTCATGCCTATTGAATCCTATGTTTTGGTTGTATTCCTATTTTATGCAATGCTATTATGGATATAATTGTCTACTTGAAATGATACATGGTAAACTCGTTTGTATTTAAACCTACGAGCTCACCAACATTATGTTGACGTTTTCGAATGTCCATTTTCAGGTAATGTCAATAACAATGCTTAAGGAGTTTAGGCGATTCGTAGTTGGACTTTAGCTGGACTTGACAGCTGCATAAACATATAATTACTTGTTATGAGTTAAATTCTTAGTACTACTTCGAACTTTACGTCTGGGCTTGTTGTCCCGTAAACTTGACCCGGGTTGTGGGTTTTACTTTTGTGTGTTTTATACTTTTGACTTTGGTGTCGTGAATACCGAGTTAACGCGGCACAAGTTCCCTCTTGTGTCGGGGAACGTCGTGACACGTTGGTTTAAATTGCATGTTAGTAATTTCTCTATTATTGTATCAATGTGTTATGACGATCCTCTCCGTCACACTTCGCGTTTCCGCGTTGACGGTGTGTGACATTAAGTGTGTAGATATATACTATCGTTGGACAAGGTCGATAGCCAATATCTAAGGCTTAATTCGATCGAAGACATGAATCCTAATAAGTACTAACTATATAATTATTTACACATTCATATTTCCTAGTTTTGTATGTCAAATATATTATATCGGTGTGTGTTTATATATATATATATATATATATATATATATATATATATATATATATATATATATATATATATATATATATATATATATATATATATAGGAAGAAGTTCCATTGAGAACCATTTTTATTGCGCGAACCGCGAGAACCAATCTGAGTCGTCCTATTCCCCCTCTTTCAATGTCATTGCCCACCCATGAATTCCTCACATACACTCTGCCACACTTGATCCCCCCACGCTCTCCATCCATGAATTCCACTTATCAAATCAATGGCTAAGATTGGTTCTCGCGGTTCTCGCACTAAAATCAGTTCTCAATGGAACCCTTCCCTATATATATATATATATATATATATATATATAGGGGATGGTTCAAACGAGAACCGTTTTTTGTACGAGAAATGCGAGAAAATTTAATTACAGCTATTGATCAAATAGATGGAGGGTTGAGCTTAAAGAATTGTTAATGGATAACCTTAAACTAATCAAACTTATCCTTAATTAATTAAGGGTAATTTGGACATTTTTACATTACCCCTATATTTTTTAAACTAATATATACATCAAATGGAAAGGTGTTAAATTACGAAAATTATACCAATTTAACGAGATTATTATGCTCTTTAATTTGAGACCGGTCTTGATATATTTTTTCAAAATTTTTATTTTGTATTTGCTGGGTTTTTTTTCACTGCAGCTCGACATTTGCACATGTGCAAATATTCAAAATTTGCACAAGTGCAAATATTTTTGCACAAGTGCAAATCTTTTTGCACAAGTGCAAATATGCAAATATTTGCACAAATGCAAATATTTTTGCACATGTGCAAAAATATCTTTGACTTTTAGTTTGTAACAATAGATTCGTTTTTTGTGCTTGTTTGTCTACAATTAGTTTCTTCTTTCAATTAGCTGAAACATATGTGGGTTATATGATCTAATTTTATTCAACTTGAAACCAGACATCTAAATCCCAGAAATAGAATTTAAGAAATCATAATAAGAAGAGAATCACTTATGAAAAAAGAGAAACCATATTTAAATATCTACTTAGGTGATAGTGTGAGACAAAGCTAACTTTGTAAAAAAAACACATTTCATGCTAATTATCTAGCAACATTTGCTTACAAAATATATGTATATATATAGATAAACATAAATAGGTAAACCAATAAAATGAGAATAAATATATTGTCAACCCAGTATTAACTTTTTTTGGGTATTTTTTAATTTACTAATGAAATTTCTTCTTGTTAATTATATTATTAATTATTATTATCATATTTGTTTGTTGGTTTACACAATACCATGTGAGTATTAAAAACTCAAGAAACAAAAGGATTAAAAATAAAAAAAACTCAATGGAGCCACTACCTAATTAAGAACCCTTTTACACATTTACAGATGAACGTGTTCATTAATCGATTTCCTAGTTCCAAGAGAACAATTAGTATTACCTCTTTTGAAGAAGAGTGTGTTGAAAGTTGATTGAAGAATATATTGTATAACAACAATTTTGACAACGATTAGTATTATACGTATATTATCTAGTAGCTGATCTGTTAATTTCAGATCGGAGCTTAGAGATTGTTTTTCATCGTCAATGACGGGGCTAGTTTCAAATTTGTGTTGGAGCCAATCAATCGCGACTGTAATCACTAAAACGCACTTGATGGAAACTGATTTCGATAGTTCCTTGACAGATTTTGACGACGAGTTAAGAATGATAGATGACGAAACGGACAGTGTCACCAGATCTGCGTTGGAGCCAATTCTTCTCGGTCTTCTTTGGTGGTCGGCAAGTGAGAGAGAGAGAGAGAGTTGAAAGAAGGTGAAAGAGTATGGTGAAGGTGGGGTACAGAGAGAGTGTATTGAAAGAAGGTTATGAGGTGTATGGGTGGTACTGTACGTGGAGTATTGGGAATGAACAACTGACAAGTATAGTAAAATTCCATATATGCCCTTTGAATTAATTAAGGATGTTTTTGATTAGATGATAAAAGAATGGTTCAGATTAGTTCTTACGGTTCTCGTACGAAAAATAGTTCTCGTTTGAACCGCACCATATATATATATACACACACACACACACACACACATATACATATAAGGAAGGATTCATGCTAAAAACTTCTTAATTGCGAAATTACGACTTTATAATCCATTGATCACGTTTTGATCTAATGATTCAGAATAATCATATTTATTATCTTTCTTTGATTGAAAAGGGTAATATAGTAAAACAAATTTTTTCTCTCCTCAATTTCTGTTGGTGAGATTGCAATATCAAACCTTAATAAAACCTATCTATTAAGTAAAATAGGATTTGATGTTAACAAAACCATATATTCAGTTTTGGACTTAGATTGATGAAAAACATGTGTTGTTTTTCTATCTGAGACTTAAAGAATTTCTAAGTAAGAAATATCAGCTGACGAATCATAGTGTCAGCTGAACAATGAGTATCAGCCAAAGGACCAGCTTCAGAAAGATCAGCTGAGAAGAAAATATCAGTCAAAGAAGCATCAGCTGAGGAATCACACTGGATCAGCTGATGGCCTAGAACCATCAGCTGATGAAGATTTCAAGGTCAGCTAAGCAGTCAAGGATCAGCTGACACAATCACAAGTTATCAGCTGATGCCTTCCATCTGTCAGATAAGATATTTGCTACTTTTCCAATCTTCTCTTTATGAGCTGACTATACTCAAATGATTAGCTGAGCCCTTGGGAACAGCTGGCAGTTGAGTTAATCAGTTTATTAGCTGCTGCTACGATTTGTATTATCAGCTGAGTAATTTGATCAGCTGAGCAAGTCTAGTCAGCTGAGTCTTTCACACTTATCCTTAGCTGAGCAAAATTATATTTGTAGTTCAGTGTCTGTTAACTGAGTCTTTATTTTATATCTCAGTTAATAGCTTTTCTATGTAATATTTTCTTAAAGTCAAAGGCAGAACATGTGTTGTTCTTATTATGCCTTAGATCTTTCTTTTGTAAAAGTACTTAGCACTTTTTGGATCTACAATGATACAAAAATGATAGATCTTTATCTCCTGGAAAAGGAGAAAGATACTCTTGAAAAGAAGATCTCGAATATATGATGTTAAGTATGGCTGGCAACTCCATATTTGGTAAAGTCAAATCTTCAGAAAGCATGGTGTCGATTAAAGCACAAGCATGAAAGGATAAGGTTACTTTCTCAAGACATAAAGGTAGTAATTTAATAATATAATAATAGATAGTGGGTATACTCATTAATGAAAAGTATGTTCACTTTACACACTTTGTGTATAAAGTTAACTTACCTTTTCAACCACTAACTTTATCTATTATAATATTATTAAACCAAGTACCTTTGTCTCCTTCTCTCTTCATCAACCCGGACACACTTTGCTTATATATATATATTCATGCATGGAAACATGCTAAACAAGCGAATGTGTTGAAAAGCACTGAAATCTCATAAGTTGAGAATCAGAAGAGTTAGCATTTTACTTTCAGTGTAACAAACTTGTTCATGTGTTGAACGTCTTAGACATTAGTTGTTTAAGATTAGCATTGTCTATGTGTTAGACAAAATTAGTTGCCACCTTTTATTGAACTTAGATTTTCCGCATCTAGTTCATGTAATTCTTGATTAACGTTAATAAGAATTATATAAAAGTAAACCGTGTGACTCTTAAATTTTAATTTGCTAAAGTTTGTATTCAACTCCCCCTTCTACAAACATTTGTTGTTGTAGTATCCATTCGGGACCAACAACTGGTATCAGAGTAGGCTAGATAATCCATATCTAAGATCTGTTTTGCTTACTCTTCAACTGCTTCTACCCCACACTACAAAATGGCCACTTCTGTTGCTGCCTCTAATGGTTCTTCTAACAATGGTTCACTCACAAGGTGTCCTATATTTGATGGAGAGAACTTCTCTCTCTGGAAGAGTAGAGTTCTTCTCTATATGTCAAGCCTTGATGATATGATGCTTAAAACTGTTACTGAAGGTCCTTATGTTCCTTCCTCAACTATCCAAGTAACTGAAGCAACTGATGAAGCTCCTGCTGTTGAAAGACTGATTATAAAACCTATAAATTAGTGGTCTGATGAAGACAAAAGACTTGTTAATCTTGATGTTAAAGCAAGAACAACCTTAGTCTCTGCACTACCAAATGATGTCTATCATCAAGTTCTTAACTGTAAATCTGCAAAAGAGATGCTAGACACTTTGACTGTTGCATATGAAGGCACTGAAGAAGTGCAGGAGAACAAGAAACTCCTTCTGGTTAGAGAATATGAGTTCTTCTTTGCTCATAAAGGTGAAAGTCTCACTCAGACTTACACCAGGTTCAACTGCCTCATTAATGACTTAAGAAGGGCATATGTTCACAAAAGCAATAAGGAACTTGTAAACAAGTTTCTAGACTCTCTCCCAGAATCTTGGGATCATTTTATCACTGTGCTTAAACATGGTGAGAAAATCAAGGGTCTTTCACTGGTTGGTTTATATGGAAATCTTATGAATCATGAACAATCAGTGAAACAAAGGAAACTCTCTACCAAGGATATGAAGGAGGCTGCAAAAGCTCCAACTACTGCCCTTGTATCTAAGGATACAAGATCTAGGAGTTTTGCTGCAGTTGTAGATGAGTCTAGTGATGAGGAGAAAGAGGAGGAATCTTCTGATGAAGAGCAAGTGGCTGATAGGGATCAAATTCTGGAGAACATGGACAGCATTGAAGCTGCTGTTGAGCAGGCTACCATGTTGGTTAAAAGGTTCAAACCTTTCTTGAAAAGAAAGGGTGTCAAGAGGTTTGAAAGGAAACCCTTCAAAGGAGAAAGAGCCATGTCAAAACCAAAGGCTTCTGAAGGTTGTTTCTCTTGTGGCAAGACTGGTCACTATGCCGGTGAATGTAAGTCCAAAGGAAACACAGGCTTCAAGGGTTCCTCAAGCTCAGACAGCAAGATTGATTATGAAGCCAAATATAAGTAGCTTCTTGCTGCTGTCCTTGACAAGAAGAAGAAGAAAGCTCAGAACAGGGTGCTGGTTGCTGAAGAAGAAGATTGGGCTGAGGAAGATCTCTCAAGTGATGAAGATGAGGTCCTCACAGCTCAGTTCAGTTTGATGGCCAACACAGCAAGTACAAGTTCCTTTGATGAGGATATGAAGAAAGCTGCTAAAGCTTGTACTTCTCCTGACTGGGATCCTTCTTCTATGTATCAGGTTGGAAAATTTATTAACTATGAAGATAATGAAAAGAACACTATGTTTGATTATCTGTGTGTTGAGTTTCAGTCAAATATTCAAAGAGAAAAGAAGCTAGAATTAGAAATAGAATCACTAAAAGAGAGATTAAGTCTTAAAGATGAGAAACTTAAACAAATGACAAAACTGGAAGATGATTTAGCTAATCAAAAGATACTTAATCAGATCTTGGTAAAAGAAACCAATGAAGCAACAATAAAGTTTAATGACCTTCAAAAAGTAGTTAGATCTTGGTGTGTTTCTGCTGAGAAGACCACTCAGTGTGTCAATGAGCAGATTCTAAAACAAGTTCAAGCTATTATTGGTGGAAATTATTCCCAAGCTGCTAACTGTGTTGATTTTAGCAAGAACATAAATATCTTGGAAAAAGTTGATATTTTACCTCTTACTTTTCAAAAGATTGTAAAAGGAAAAAGTATTATCACTAACAGATTTGTCAAAAGTAAAAGTACTCAG
The DNA here is from genome assembly GCA_947179395.2 of Pulicaria dysenterica. Lineage (NCBI taxonomy): Eukaryota > Viridiplantae > Streptophyta > Magnoliopsida > Asterales > Asteraceae > Pulicaria > Pulicaria dysenterica. Next base: position 5,095,940 of record OX359289.1, on the reverse strand, counting down.
CTGATACATTAAATTTAGGAACGCAGCTGACTGAAAATTCCTTAGCTAATGATATTACATCAGCTGATCAAAAAGTAGATGATAACTGCTCAGCTGATATCCTGTCAGCTGATCATAGATCCTCTTCTGTTTGTTTAGCTGATCAAACTTCACTTCAAACTCTTTTAATAGGAGAAACTAAGGGAAAATGACATTTTGTTTACAAAGAGTCTAAGTCTGACACACCTAAAGTTGATCAAAAACTCATTTTAACTAAGGGTCAACCTAATGTGACTGTAAACAAAGACCTTATTAGTTTACAGAATCAGCTGCAACAGCTGATTGGTGAAATCTGTCAGCTGATGACCCATAGTCATCAGAAAACAGTTAAGACATCTCTTAGTCAATTACCAAAACATGTTAAAAGCTCCAAAAATCAAAAATGTTATAAATGTGGGAGCAAAGAACATAAGGCAGGTAATTGTTCTCTAGAAGGTAACTCAAGACAGCGGACTGATTATGATAACACAGCTGTTTCTCTCATTCATAAACAACCTAATATAAAGTGGATGGCTAGGTGCAATCCACAGGGGTCCACTTAAATGTGGATGCCCAAATCTCACTAACCTTTTTTCAATCACATCTATGCAGGGTTTGAACACGTGGTATCTTGACAGTGGATGTTCAAGGACCATGACAGGTTGTAAAGCTTTGCTTAGTAACTACAAGAAGGAAAAAGGTCCAAGAGTAACCTTTGGTGATAATAATTGTGGGCAAACAAAAGGCTACGGAGAACTTCATAATGGGAACCTAACTTTATCCAAGGTATCATATGTTAAAGGACTTAAGTATAATCTCATCAGCATAAGTCAGTTATGTGATGGTGATCATAAAGTCCTCTTTACAAAGACAGGTGGTTCCATTTTAGATCAAGAAGGTAAAACAATAATTTGTGCAAAGAGAACCAATGATGTATATACTCTTGATATGTCCTCTGGTGATCCATCCAAGTTAACCTGTTTGTATACCAAGTCTGTAACTGACACAAACTGGTTATGGCACAAAAGGCTTTCCCATTTAAACTTCAAAAACATTAACAAGTTGATTAAGGGTGAACTAGTGTCAGGACTACCTTCACTGACGTATGTTAAGCCTAAACCTTGCTCTGCCTGTGAGAAGGGAAAGCAGCACAAGACTTCGTTTCCATCTAAGCAAGCCTTCTCCATTACCGAACCTTTCTACATGTTGCACATGGATCTATTTGGTCATGTTGCTACTTCTAGTATTGGTGGAAGTAAGTATGCATTGGTAATGGTTGATGAATTTTCAAGATACACTTGGGTCATCTTCCTAAAAGTAAAGAGTGAGGCTGCTGAAGAGATTATAAGCTTTATTAGAAAGATGGAAGTGCTTAATGGAAATCTGTTAAGGATGCTTAGAAGTGATCATGGAACTGAATTTAGAAATCAAACTCTTGAAGGTTTCTGTGATGAGAAAGGAATATCTCAAAACTTCTCTGCTCCAAGAACTCCACAACAGAACGGTGTAGCTGAAAGAAGAAACATAACTTTGATTGAAGCTGCAAGAACCATGCTGTGTGAGAGTGGGTTAGGATTCAACTTCTGGGCTGAAGCTGTCAGCTGTGCATGTTTTACTCAGAACAGATCTCTTATAATAAAGAGGCACAACAAGACTCCTTATGAAGTGCTCAAGGGAAGGAAGCCCAACATCAGCTTTCTACACATCTTTGGGTGTCAGTGTTTCATTCTGAACCAGAAAGATCAATTGCAAAAATTTGCACCAAAAGCTGATGAAGGTGTGTTTGTTGGATATTCTGTGATCTCCAAAGCTTACAGAATTTACAACATCAAAACAAAGGTCATAGAAGAATCAATCAATGTAAGTTTTAATGAAAATGACTTTGTTGCTTCCTGTTCTACTAATCCATCTACAGGTGAGGAATTTAATGATCTGCTGAAAACTGAAGACAACATTCCAGTATCAGCTGATCCACTCCCATCAGCTGATCCAATCTCATTAGCTGACATAGATGACTTAGATGAATCTGTTCCAAACTTACAAAACACCTCTGCACATTCTATCCTAAACCAACCCACACTTTTACTAAATGAAGGGAATCATGATTCAACATCAATGGACTCTAATTCCATATCAAACATTCCCTCATCAGTAGAAGTCTCATCAGATTGTAATCAAGAAATTCTGTCAGCTGATCAACCAGAAGTCTCATCAGCTGACCCAAACCAAAGATTTTCAACTCTTAGAATCCAAAATGCCTATAAGGACCTCAGAAATCATCCAATTGATCAGGTCATAGGTAACATAGAAGCACCTGTACTAACAAGATCAAAAGCTTGTAACTTCTGTTTATATACAGGTTTTGTTTCTATGATTGAACCAAAGAAGGTAGATGAAGCTCTAACTGATCCTCACTGGATAAATGCCATACAAGAAGAATTGGCTGAATTCACAAGAAACAATGTATGGACTTTGGTGCAAAGACCAAAGGACAAATCCATCATTGACACTAAGTGGGTATTCAGAAACAAGATGGATGAACAAGGGCTGATCATCAGAAACAAGGCAAGATTAGTTGCTCAGGGGTATTGTCAAGAAGAAGGTATTGATTATGATGAAACCTTTGCCCTTGTTGCAAGACTTGAAGCAATAAGACTATTTCTTTCTTATGCTGCTTTCAAAGACTTCAAAGTATTCCAAATGGATGTTAAGAGTGCCTTCCTAAATGGTGAATTGAAAGAAGAGGTGTATGTCAAACAACCTCCAGGTTTTGAGGATACAAGCAAACCAGATCATGTATACTTCTTGAACAAAGCTTTGTATGGTCTGAAGCAAGCTCCAAGAGCCTGGTATGATACCCTCTCTTCCTTTTTGACCAATAAAGGATTTATAAGAGGAAGCATAGATAGCACCTTATTTATAAGAAAATTCAAGGCTGATGTGATTCTTGTACAGATTTATATAGATGATATAATATTTGGGTCTACAAATGTTGATCTTTGCAAAAAGTTTTCCAAACTCATGTCTGATAACTATCAAATGAGTATGATGGGTGAATTAAACTATTTTCTATGTCTTCAAATTAAACAAGAGGTAGATGGAATTTTCATTCATCAAACAAAGTATGTAAATGACTTACTTAATAAATTTGAGTTTGAAAATTGTTCTTCAATAAAAACACCCATGTCCACTGCCTTAAAGCTTGGAAAGGACACTGATGGTAAATCAGTGAACATTACAGCTTATAGAGGTATGATAGGGTCTCTTTTGTACCTCACTGCAAGTAGACCAGATATTATGTTTTCTACATGTCTTTGTGCTAGATACCAAGCAGATCCCAAAGAATCTCACTTAGCTGCAGTTAAAAGAATTTTCAGGTATCTCAAAGGAACTCCTAATCTAGGTCTTTGGTACCCCAAAGACTTTGATTTTGAGTTAGTTGGATACACTGATTCTGACTTTGCAGGTTGCACACTAGACAGAAAGAGTACATCTGGGGGTTGTCAATTATTAGGTGGAAGATTAGTCTGCTGGTCAAGCAAGAAACAAAACTCTGTTTCAACCTCTACAGCTGAGGCAGAATACATTGCTGCTGGAAGCTGCTGTGCTCAATTGCTATGGCTGCAAAACCAACTACTGGATTATGACTTACAGTTTGAAAACTCCCCAATTCTGTGTGACAACACAAGTGCTATATCTATCTCTAATAATCCTGTTTTGCATTCAAAAACTAAGCATATTGAAATCAGACATCATTTTCTTAGAGATAATGTGCAGAAAAAGAAAGTTTCAATGCATTATATCAACACCGATGTTCAATTAGCTGACATTTTTACAAAACCTTTGGATGAGTCTCGGTTCAACTTCCTAATATCCAAACTTGGCATGTTAAATTTGTAATATATTCTCTTCTTAGGTAGTTAATTGTGTGTGAGAAAATAATTTTATTTGTGTGTGAAAAGAAGTACTTATCTAAGCTTCTACATATTTTACTTATGGTAGATCAGCTAATAGAATTATGTCAGCTGACGATCATCAGCTGACACTATACCTCAGCTGATAAACCATTAGCTAAGACTTAGAAGCTCAGCTAAGTGAATTCATTAGCTGACACTTATTTTATCTCAACATGGATCAGCTGACACTCTCGTCTGTCAGCTGATGATTTTCAAAAGTCAAAAATATTGTGTCCCCACACCTATTTTATTAATTTCTCATTTGTATTTATTGTGTTACTAGGTTATTTAATTTAGTTTATTTGTCCGTTTATTGTCTGTGTATTTAATTTCTATTCCTTCTATTACCTTTTTGCAGAAGTGACAGTTACTTTTTGCAAAATATTTGTGTAACAGTTTAGGTTTCCAAGGAAGATTTAAAGGTGTATTCGAGCGGTTATTCATTTCTTAAGCTTTCAAAATTCCCAAAATACTCTTTCTCTCTCAAAATTTCAAACCCTAAACTCTCGTTGCTCAAACTTCATTCACTCTGTAATCATGGTGATCTTCAACCCTGCAACTTCTCCAAACGCCATTGTTGGTGAAAATGTCACACCAAACTCAGAAATCACCATTCGTCCAAACAACTTTATAATCAACACTGAAATTCCCACAAATAAATCAAACCAGGGATACGAACCAATGGTAGCATTCATAAATGCTCATCCCCTGTTTCCATGTCTCTCTGCCCATCCTTTCTTCATCTTTCCAAACATTGTCGGTGAGATGTGGTACACTGCAAGGTACCATACGGATCAAGAACTCATTACCTGTACATGTCTAAATGGCACAATCAACATCAACATCAATATCAATACTCTTCGTCAAGCCATCTCTCTGCCCAACTTAGCTCCATATCAACCTTTTGCTCAAATGGATCAAGTCTTGGAGGTCTTACCCCTGATTGGCTACAATGAAGCTGTCACCCATGGTCAATATAAGTTGTCTGTGCTGGGACACCCATGGAAGTACCTGGCAAGTGTAATCACTCGGTGCTTTAGCCATAAGTCTGGAAGCTTTGACCAAATGATCAAACAGAACTGATGATTCTGCACGCCTTGGTCACAGGGAGGAATATTGACTTTGCTCAAGTTATATTCTCGGAGACGGTGGACAAGATCACTCTTGGCACTGCAAAGAAATCCACCAGAACTATTGTTCCCTATATCAGGTACCTAAGCTTACTTGTACTTCATCATCTTCAATGGAAACAATACACTGGGATTGCTGCTGTTTTGGACACAATGACCATACCACAAATGGGTCAAAAGATCTTTCATCTGATAAGGGAAGATCAGGGTCCAGCAATCATTGCACAGATGCAAGAGCTCATTGATATTGCTAATGATAATGATGAGGAGGAAGTGCATGAAGAAGAAGTAGCTCATGATTCTGAGTCCCCTGATGTTGTAACTGAGGAAGTGGCTCAATTTGTTACTCATGATGAAGCCATATTTGAAGGAGAAAATTTAGATGACAGTGATGGTGGTAATGTACTTCAAAGAGGTCCGGACACCTAAGCACTGATGAAAGTGATGAAGAATCTGATGATGATTCTCCAAGTAGAACTCTTGGAGGTACTATTGCCTATCCCAACCCTGATCAACAACAAGGATCAAGTGACTCTGTTCATAGAGCACCAAGTAGTGGAAATGAAGATGTCCCTAATGATGAAGAGGTCTCTGATAAGCTGGAGGAGCTCATTGAGATCAGCAAAACAAGACACATCACAGGTACACTCTCAATCTCTAAGGACACTCATTTGGTTGACCCCACCAATGAGAACCCATCCTCACCTCTAGTTGTAACACCCCCACAACTGCCAAGCTCTAGTCAACTTCCAACAGTTGCTAGTTCTACTCCCTTAGTAACCCAAATAGAAACAAGGTCAATAGAGATGGTGAATACTGCACTTATCTCAGAGGAAATGAACACTGCACCTCTGACCTCAACTCCTATAGCTACCTCTTATTTTGAGGGGGAGCTCATGGAAGTTGATATAACCCTACAACCAGTGGGTGTGTCCTCACAACAGGGCACATCTGTAAATATGGGATTGCTGCAATCTGGGTCACCCTCCCAACAGGGTGATACCATTGAAAGACAGACCTTCTCCCAAGGTCATACTGTGTCTACACCTCAATTGAGTCAAGCCTATCCCCTAATAAGTTCACAACAACTTGCTATTGTAATAAGGGATACCCCTTTGAGTGCAACCCTCACTCACACTCACTTACTAGCACATGTTTTTGATTCAATTCTTACACATACTAGTGCACTACCTGTCAATACTAGTGGCATAAACCAGTCATTAGTACAGGGTACAACTTCTGCTCCCAGTGATCTTAGGCATATAAACCAAGGTCTAAGTGAGGGACCACAATCCATTCCAGTTCAAAGCACAATTTCTCAATCAATTCCAACCCAACCCATTCCCTCTACTACTTCTGAACACTCACCCCAACTACTTCAAACCTTATTATCTATCTCTCAAAGGATGGATAGTCTTCAAGCCTCCTTTACCTCTTTCTAAACTCAAACAGAAACTCAAATCTCTCACCTAACCAATGAGCTTGAGTCACTTAAAGCCAACCAACCCAAACCCCAACCCACCCCTGCCCCTGTTGATCTTTCCCCTATTCTTACCAAACTAGATCAACTTCTAAACCAAACCTCTACTCCTATTCCTACACCCTCCCCTCCTATAATATATGCGTTTTTATACATGTTTTACATGTTAGAATACCCCGTACTTAGCCTAAATACAAGGTGAATACTTCTAAAATGGATCTAATATGTTTAACATTCACCACGCAGGTTACAAGGAGCTTTAAGCAAGATAAATGGGCAAAACAAGGAAAGAATTGAAGAAAATAGAATAATAGTGAAAAAATGATCACTACGGCCGTAGGGATTATATCCTACGGCCGTAGGAAGTCATCTTCTAGAATCCATCATTGCCTGCCAGATCTTGCGTGTCCCGGACAAATGGTTTAACGTTGCGTGTGTAGAAAATCCAGTCATGATTTCCTACGGCCGTAGTAGCTTATTCCTACGGCCGTAGGAGGCCCACTTACAGCAGATTAAATTCAGAATTCTGCCATTTTGCAAAGGGTTACCATTTTCACCTCCACTCCAGAAAAACACTTCCATAGACCCTCTCTAAATATCCTAACACTCCAGGGGACTTCTCTTGGTGATTCTAAGGAGGAGAGCTTGGATCTTGAAGGCTTGGAACAACATTTGGAGCTTGGATTCATAAGTTATATCATTGCTAGCTTGGGTATACTCTTTCCATTTATTATATCAATCATGTACCCATGTGTTCCAGATGTTGTAAGGTTACTATTATTGTATATGGATAACTAAACTCATTTCACTTGGGCCAAGATGATTCTTGGCTAAGTTATGGCAATATATTTGACTTTTATGATGACTTGATTCATATATGCATGTTTAATCTTGAATACAAATGTGTTTTATCAACTTAGTATGTTTAATCTAACCATGTTCATGTGTGATAATGTGTATATGATAACTCATTCATGTTTTAACATATGAATATTCAAGAATGATGGTTGATTTTATTAATTCCATGTTGAGTTTGTTATTAGAAATGATACATCTTGCATGGTTGTCATTAGATGTCATTTTTGGAATATGATTTGAATCATTTCAGGTTCATCCATTATTGGTTATGTTAATCATATGTTGGTTTTATGCATGCCTTATGATTATAGATGAAAATCTTGTTATTTGGTGTATTTATGGGTTAAACATGCTACTAATGATTAAAGAATTCACAAAGATGTTTGTTGGTATGTTTAGATGGTGAAATGAACTCACATGTATGCCTTTGTTATGCTTGTCTTAGTGTTCAATGTGCATATCACATGATTCATGTTTTAAGAAGTGTTGGCTATACTAGAAATGGTAGGTTTAACATGTTCATATCTTTAGAAATCATGTGACTAAACATTAAGAATCCCTTAATTGTGAGGTTTGAGTTTAGATGAGTTTATGACCCCATTGTACCAGTTTACATGTGTTTATGATCTGAGATTAAAGTCTAGATTGTAATTTGTTGTTGAATGCCTTTATGTTAGATTTGAATGTTCTGTCGGATGGGTCCCTACGGCCGTAGGAAGAAATCCCTACAGCCGTAGGACTGTCCAGGCTGCTACGACCGTAGTAGATACTTACTACGGCCGTAGGAGCCATTTTCACCACCAGTGTGCTGTTTTTGCTTGTTTTAACTAATTTAACTGCTTTGACACCTTTTTGGGTTCTGAGGACTACTGGGCAAATCATTTGAAAAGATGTTTGTCTTTGTAGCCTGATTTGGACGCGATCCGGTGGATCTGTAGTTGAATTCTGATATGCCGTTACTTGCTTAATTATGTTTAAGTGTTGAATCTGAGTCTTGATAACTCGAGTGAAGATTTGTGCATGATAATATGGTTTTGTCAATTATTAGAACAACATGCTATGCGCTTAATCTATTCAAGTCTTCATATTATGTTTTGTATTGTGTCATTGCCATGACTAGTCTCGATGATTCGAAAGCCTGAGTGAATCTGTTATCCTGTCTGTTTGCCTTCAGTGTTAATCTATTTTAGTTGCTGTATTTCCTGATTAATTTAGTTCATTTTGTCACTTGCTTAATTTAATCCTGCTGATCAAACAACAATGAGACTTAAGTATTGGTAGCTTCCTGTCCTGGTGGAACGACATCCGGTCTTACCGAGTCTATACTACTATTGACCAGGTTAATCTTGCCTGAGTCGTGTGTAGTATCTGCTTAGTAACATCGTTTTTATAAATTTAAAACGAGGTTGTGTCCCAAGATTTTATAACCAGAAAAACAAGCAGTCTTGCTGAACACCACACACTCACTTACTTGCACATGTTTTTGATTCAATTCTTACACATACTAGTGCACTACCTGTCAATACTAGTGGCATAAACCAGTCATTAGTACAGGGTACAACTTCTGCTCCCAGTGATCTTAGGCATATAAACCAAGGTCTAAGTGAGGGACCACAATCCATTCCAGTTCAAAGCACAATTTCTCAATCAATTCCAACCCAACCCATTCCCTCTACTACTTCTGAACACTCACCCCAACTACTTCAAACCTTATTATCTATCTCTCAAAGGATGGATAGTCTTCAAGCCTCCTTTACCTCTTTCTAAACTCAAACAGAAACTCAAATCTCTCACCTAACCAATGAGATTGAGTCACTTAAAGCCAACTGTAGGACCGCTTGGGAGAGGGGTTCTAAACTAAACTAAAACACCCTTACGCTAGGACTGATCTAGGATGAGAAATAGTGCGGAATTCTATTTCCCAAACCTCCTAAGGATACTATGATCTGCTTAGGTGTCCGGCACACAGTAACACTAAGAAACACACAGAGTAGAAACAAGAACAAACTCTAAGAACTCACACAGAGATGCTTAAGACTGCCCTTGGTTTTCGTATTTATCTCTAAGATTGCAATTAATGAGGTCAAAGTCGCGATTTTATAGGCTTAAGGTCGGATAAGGTCGATTACAAAAGGTCCCGGTTGATTACTCGATTGATTCGTCGATTTTGCGTAGTTACCCGCGCTAATGCGAGATTAGGCGGTATTTATAGAGTAGAATATTCACTACGTACGTGGTGCAATACACTGCGTACGTAGTTGGTTCAATACGCACGACCTTATATATTTTAATGTTAATTAATTACCTATTAACCGACTTAATCACCACGTGCGAGTTGAGCTTCACTACGCACGTAGTGGACTCACCACGCACGCAGTGAACACATCACGCACATGATGAACTTTCACACAGACTTAAACTTCCAAACTCACATCAACACATGATTAAGTACTTGTAAGCTTAAGATCATCACAAAGACTCACTAAGAATATATAAACATGCAAACCATTAATCAAAACACATTTGAATTAACATTTTAAGTAAACATGTATGTATTTGATTGATATGAACTAGGGATTTACAAATATGCACCAACAAACTCCCCTAAGACCTAGTTCTATCAATACCCATTGCACTAAGCAAAAATTCCACAAAGTAAAATGCACAAAGCATAATGCACACAGCAGAATGCACACAGCGGTCAGTAACTTCAATGCAGATAAAACATTCAAGCACATGCAAACACAAGAAATTATAAATAAAGAAAATAAACATACCAAAAAATTTTTTTGTATTTTTCTGATTATAAAGAAAATGAAAATGCAGAAGTAAACTATTTACGAATTAAATCCTAAAGAACAGAATTGAAAATACTAAGAAAATTGCAAGAATAAAATTACTGAAATTAAATCTTTTTGTGAGAAGGTTCCAAGATGGAATCAGTACCAGCACATCTATACTTAGTTATTATTCATTTCAGAACCTTAAGCACAAACATACTCCCTCAATTTCTGTCTGTCAATCTAACTCTCCTCACATAATAACAGATTTGATTTCAACATTTTCTGATTATCTAGAGCTGAGTACATGGTTAAGACTATCTCTTTTAAAATCTCACAGTGTTTTGACTTACTCAGTAGAATGCACAACTTGCTTACCCAACCACCATGCTTATGTGCTTTGTGATTTTGTCAACGCATTTTATGCTCTTTGACATGGAGGTCAATTTTTCACCTCTCTAGACATTTTTCTTGCTGAGCCTTTGTCACTGCATTTTATGCTCTTTGACAATGCAACACTAATATATCAATATAGCTTTTGTCACTGCATTTTATGCTCTTTGACAATTCAACATTGATAGATCAATGTATCTATTTCTTTTGACATCTCAGATTGGGGTCAAATTTTCACCCTCTTTTACATTTTGCTCATTGTCATCTAAGCACATTTGGCATGGTAACAGGTGTGTGCACCAGACTAAGTTAGTCTCAACTGTTATTGATTTGTAGACTTGGAATGTCTCGATAGTTTGAATCTTTGTAGGATTTCCACATGCATAACCACTTATCAGCCTAGACTCTCATCATACGCCTTACACGCCATCTGTTTCTCATCTGATTTGACTCAAATTTTCAGACAGTTTTCTCAAGAATATGTACATGCCTTCAGTCCTAATTTTACTAGACATACTTTGTATTGAAAGCCAGTGTACCATCATTTTCCATTTGAGTTGGATCAACTTCTCATTATCGTTTTTCTGATTTTTTTTTTGTATTTTCTATGTTTTATGATTTTTTTTTTTTTTTTGGTTTTCTGAACTATCTCCCCTTAAAATACTAAAGAAATAAAATACCTAGAAATTAGAAACGGAAAAACACACAGAAAATAAACACAAAGACAAACGAGATATAACCACACAGAAAATAGACACACAGTCACAAATACGGATAAGGACACTAAGTCGCATCATCAGGGACAACCTCACACTTGGTTTTCATCCCGTTTTCATTCACTAAGAACAAAAATCGGGGTTTATCAAATGCCTTTGTATACAGGTCTGCTTTTTGAAATTCAGTTTGGATAGACACGACATCAATTAATTTCTTTTCCCAGCAGTCCCGTATAAAATGGTATTTGATACCAATGTGCTTGGTTTTATAATGTTGGACAGGATTTTTAGTGATAGCAATGGCAGTAGTATTATCAACAAAATTGGGAGTAGTAGAGAATTACAAACCGTAATCCCTCAGTTGTTGTTGAATCCAGATGACCTGAGAACAGCAGCTCGCCGCCGAAATGTATTCAGCTTCACACGTAGAGAGCGCAACTGCAGTCTGCTTCTTACACTGCCATGTAACAAGACGTGATCCGAGAAATTGGCAACCTCCAGAGGTAGATTTGTGATCCTTCTTGCATCCACCATAGTCTGAATCACTGTAAGCTGTCAACTCAAAGCTATCATTATATGGATACCACAGTCCAAGATTAGGAGCATCTTTCAGATAGCGAAAGATCCGCTTGACAATCATCAGATGCTTGACATTGGGCTTGGATTGGTATCTTGCCATCAGACATGTTGCAAACATGATGTCTGGTCTGGATGCAGTGAGATACATCAAAGATCCAATCATCGCGCGGTAGAGAGACTCATTCACCAACTCCCCCTCAGTATCTGGAGACATGCCATGGTTAATGTGCAGAGGTGTTGCAGCAGTCTTCTCAGTAGACATTTCAAAACGGGCTAAGATGTCAGCAACATACTTCGACTGATGTAGAAAAATCCCTGTCTCGGTCTGCTCCACTTGAAGTCCAAGGAAGAACTTCATCTCTCCCATTGAGCTCATTTCGAATTTTTCCTTCATAATCCTTGCAAAGTCTTCACACAGAATCGGATTGGGAGAACCGAAAATGATATCATCCACATATACTTGCACCAAGATCAAGTCTTTATCATCACCCTTGATAAATAATGTTTTGTCGATGGTTCCTCTCCGGTACCCATTATCAGTCAGATATTGAGAGAGGGTCTCATACCATGCTCGCGGTGCCTGATGAAGACCATATAACGCTTTATTCAGCAAGTACACTTTGTCGGGATGAATCGGATCGATAAACCCCGGAGGTTGGTTTACATAGACTGTCTCTTGAATTTCGCCATACAGGAACGCACTTTTAACATCCATCTGATAGACTTTAAAGCGTTTGTGCGAGGCAAAGGCGAGAAATAAGCGGATCGCTTCCAGCCGAGCGACTGGAGCAAACACATCAGTGTAGTCGATGTCAGGAATATGTCTGAACCCCTGAACAACGAGTCTTGCCTTGTTCCTGACAATCACCCCCTGATCATCTCTTTTGCACTTCAGAACCCATCTGCAGCCAAAAGATTTAGCTCCCTTGGGTTTGTTCACTAAGCGCCATACATTCAACTTCTGAAATTGAAGCAACTCTTCTTGCATAGCATTAATCCAAGTATCATCCTTGAGAGCTTCAAGATGATCCTTTGGTTCAATCTGGGAGAGAAATCCCGAACATAGACAGTGTGTGAAGTCCACAGACTGAACCAAATTTGCACCCAGATCCGAGAAGTCTTGCATCAGCTGTAATCCCGGTGACGCTGAAGAAGTAGACCCAGATAGTGTAGCCACTTGCCTCCTGGTTTGAACATGATAATTCGGATCGCCAATAATTTGTGCAGGAGGATGGTTTCTATCAACTCTACTTGATCTCTGCAACTGAGCGTCGACATTTATTTCCAGGTTAGTGACCACAGGTGTCTCCTCAAGTGTTAACGTTTGATCATTGGAGGAACTCTCACTCTGCGACCCCTTGTCTGGTGGAGTATGCGGTTCATCTTCAGAATCAGAATCAGCATCACTTAGAATAGGTATTGCAGTACTCGAGGGCAGGTTTGATGGGGCACCGTCAGAAGAGTTATGAAGATCATATAACATTTGTATTGCAATATCTTCTTCTAAGGCTACTGGTGGCAGGTTGAACGAGTCAAATAGATTATCATAATCAACCAGCCAGGCATCACCAGTTTTTGTCGGAGGAGAAGAATTTCTCTGCACATCCACTTCAAACCACTCTTCCACACAGTTAGACGTTAAGTTGTATACCCTCTTGTTCGGAATGCTGTATCCCAAGAAGAACCCTTTTTCTACCTTGGAGCTGAACTTTCCCGCTGCTTCCCGTTTTAGCATAGTGCACGGAGCGCCAAACGGTTCAAGATGGCTAAGATTCGGTTTCCGGTTATTCAACAGCTCATAACATGTCTTTCCTAATCGTTTGACCACTAAGACCCGGTTAAGTGTGTAACAAGCATTTGTGACAGCTTCGTTCCAAAACCTTACGGGCAAAGCAGAGTCAGCAAGCATGGTGCGTGCTGCCTCTATTAAGGTCCGATTCTTCCTCTCAGCTACTCCATTCATTTGAGGAGTGTATGCGGCACTGAACTGATGTTGAATACCCTTTTCGTTACACAGCTTTTCCATCTTCTGGTTCTTGAACTCGGTTCCATTATCTGAGCGAAGCTTCCTGATCTTCAACTTATAGATAGTCTCTAACTTGTTGATCATGACCTCTAAGGTCTCGAATGTCTCAGACTTCTCTTTTAAGAAGAAAACCCAGGAAAACCGCGAGTAGTCATCAGTCACTACCAGACAGTATCTATCTCCATGAATGCTCTTGTACCGCACAGGACCAAATAAATCCATGTGAAGTAGTTCAAGCGGAATTGAGATGAAGTGATACTTCTTCAACTTGTGGGGCTTCTTCGTCTGCTTCCCCATTTTACATGATATGCACTTGTCTGGCAGATGGAAACTCTTCAGGTTGACCCCCGTGACCAGCTCATGATGCACTAAGTGGTTCATCTTTCTCAGGCTTAAATGACACATCCTCTTATGCCATAACACTGAATCCTTCTCAGTGGCCTTTGTGAGAAAGCATTGGTGTTCTACATCTTTCACCGAAGCATTGGACATATCCAAAACATAAAGGTCATTTTGTCTTGGAGTTGACATTAAGATCATGTCTTCGGGAATTTGGTACTCCTTCATTAGCACATAGCATTGTTTGTCATCAAACATCACCTTAAACTCTTTATCACATATCTGAGAGACTGACAGCAAGTTGTTTGCTAGCTGCTCGACATAATTGACTTTGTCAAAGCTCACTCTCCCATTTGACAAGAAACCTTGAGCTGTAATGTGACCTCCCTTATCACCAGCGAAACTGACATACCCTCCTTTTATTTTTCTGACATTTGTAAGAAGGCTCAGATCGCCTGTCATGTGCCTGGATGCTCCACTATCAACAATCCACGTGTTATACCGGCGAGCACCTTTGGCATCAGATTGTCCAGTCATGCACGCCTTTGGATTTTCTGGTTCAGGTTGAACAGGCACTGGCGTTGGTTCGGCAGCTGGCACAGAAGTTGATGCGTCGTTTTGCTCATCAGTAGGCAGCTCAGACTCGTTATCACTGACATCATGGACACTATCCGCTTCAGACTGTGAATCATCATTCAGGTCTTGAACACTGGCCAGGTTGGTCTCAGCAACTTCAAAAGCATCAGTATCTTGAAAATGCACTGACCAGTCTATCCCCTCATCTTTCTGAACAACCACCATTGCCTTGGATGATCCCTTATGAGGTGACTCAGCCTTCTTAGGTGTGGTGGTATTTGACGTTTTGCCCGGAGAGGTTCTGAAGGGATACTTGGGTCCTGAATTCTTTGGCTTTTCACATTCACGTGCAAAATGACCCTTTTCACCACAGTTGTAGCAGGTTATAGCTGACTTGTCAAAACCCAGCTTCGTATCTTTGGTTGCTGTAATCTGCATCCCCGTTCTCTTCACTAAAGCTTTGGCTCTTCTTACCAGGTTGGCATATGACCATAAGATATCTTGACGTTCCATCTCATCGTTGTCAATTTGGTCATAGTCTTCCTGGGTCAGATAGGCATTCCCAATCTTTCCCTTGAGCAGATCATCGTATGATGTGACCAATGCACTAAGCATCCCCATATGCTTCTTAACTTCTTCAGTGCTGCCATGTTTGAAATGCTCAGTGTTTAAGGCAGGCATTGACGTCTTGCTTGAAGGAGCATAATACGGTGGTCCACTAGAAGTTTCAGGAGCAGACTTGCTTGTTGAACTGACGTTAGAAGTAAAAGCTGTCTGCAACGGAGCATTGGATGAGGTGGCTGGAGAAGCAATGGGTCCAGAACAGTATAGCGATGGATTCTGCACATAGCTGCTTAGTCTGTCCAGATTTTGCTCTTCTTGTTCATGCTCTTTAAGTTTGGTGATGAAGTCATTTAGATCCATTCCTTCAAATCCCTCACCATTCTTCAAGATCATGATGAAAGGCCTCCAGCTCTTTGGTAGTGCCTTAGACAAAGTCTCCACTTGTTGGCGTTCGGAAATCTGCACCCCCAGACTATCCATTTCACTAAGAAGATGGTTGTATCTGTTGATCAGGTCTGGAAGCTTTTCATTCACATATGAAGTGAAGTGATCAAACTCCTTCCTTAACTGAAATGCCTTGAGCTCCTTCAGAGATGCATTCCCCTCATTCCTCTTTTGTAAGGCGTTCCACAAGGAACGTGACGTTCTGTATCGTCGGAATTGATGAAAGATCTCATTAGGAATGGCTTGAATGAGATAGGAATAAGCTTTCTTCTCCGCATCATACGCCTTACGTTGATCGTCACTCATTTGATCATAGGGAACTTCGATGTTCCCTTCTCCCTTTGGCACAACGTAATCGGCAGAGATGGCACGATGTAACCTTGGATCTACTCCATCAATAAAGATCTCAAACCTTGGTTTCCAGAATGGGTAGTCTTCCATGGTTAATAGTCGGGGTACTTTATTAATGCCTCCCTGTTCGTTGTCCATTATTAAGTTACTTAATGCGGTTATTGTTTGTTTGGCAGCCATTGCACTCATGTCAGACATTTTAGAAAAGACTTAAAACAAACTAAACACTTCGCACGGAATGTATAATACTTCGCACGAGCACACAGCACTACGCACGAGTTGAAAGTATGTTCGCACGAAATCAAACCACTACCCACGGAGTGAGGTATCTATGTACGGACTGACACGAAAACACACAGACTTTACTACGCACGAACTAAGAACCTAGTACGCACGGATTGAAAAGACTACGCACGGAGTACTTAAAATAGTTTTTTAAGAAAATGTTTAACACACAGACTCAAGTACGTGCGAAGTTAGTATCACTACGCACGTGTTGATAATCTACTACGCACGAACAAAGCACACAGCCTATCGAAGATTCTATTGGATCAACGACACACTACGTACGCACAGGGAATCACTTCGCACGGGTAACACTCAAACAGTTAACGTAAAAACACGACCTTTTTAACGCAAAACGACCTATTTTTGACCTACTAACCGGTTTAAAACGACTAAAAGGACAAACACACAGGCCTAATCGACACCTAGATCACGAAATCCTAAAGGAAAAGTGATCAATCAAAGCACAAGGCTCTGATACCACTTTGTAGGACCGCTTGGGAGAGGGGTTCTAAACTAAACTAAAACACCCTTACGCTAGGACTGATCTAGGATGAGAAATAGTGCGGAATTCTATTTCCCAAACCTCCTAAGGATACTATGATCTGCTTAGGTGTCCGGCACACAGTAACACTAAGAAACACACAGAGTAGAAACAAGAACAAACTCTAAGAACTCACACAGAGATGCTTAAGACTGCCCTTGGTTTTCGTATTTATCTCTAAGATTGCAATTAATGAGGTCAAAGTCACGATTTTGTAGGCTTAAGGTCGGATAAGGTCGATTACAAAAGGTCCCGGTTGATTACTCGATTGATTCGTCGATTTTGCGTAGTTACCCGCGCTAATGCGAGATTAGGCGGTATTTATAGAGTAGAATATTCACTACGTACGTGGTGCAATACACTGCGTACGTAGTTGGTTCAATACGCACGACCTTATATATTTTAATGTTAATTAATTACCTATTAACCGACTTAATCACCACGTGCGAGTTGAGCTTCACTACGCACGTAGTGGACTCACCACGCACGCAGTGAACACATCACGCACGTGATGAACTTTCACACAGACTTAAACTTCCAAACTCACATCAACACATGATTAAGTACTTGTAAGCTTAAGATCATCACAAAGACTCACTAAGAATATATAAACATGCAAACCATTAATCAAAACACATTTGAATTAACATTTTAAGTAAACATGTATGTATTTGATTGATATGAACTAGGGATTTACAAATATGCACCAACACCAACCAACCCAAACCCCAACCCAACCCTGCCCCTGTTGATCTTTCCCCTATTCTTACCAAACTAGATCAACTTCTAAACCAAACCTCTACTCCTATTCCTACACCCTCCCCTCCTATACCTGCCCAAACCATTTCTAACTTAAACCATACCATTTCCAATCTCCTTTCCCAACTCAAAACCCTTAGACCCTCACCCCCTGATATCTCCATTATCATTCCTGAATCTCTTCTCACTATCCTCTCTCTCCTAAAAGACAGTGATACTCTGAGAGAATTCTCCAATCTCACTGAAGCTATCAACAGCCTAAAACCTCTTATCTCAACTTCTATTCCTTCTTTCTCTCCTATTCTCTCTCACCTTAGACACTCAACATCACCTTTCACTCAGCCTCCCATACCCACTGTCTCACCTTCATCCTCAACCATACCACCCTTTACCTCTACACCTACCCCAACTCCTTATTCTTTCACCACTCCTGATGCCCCTGCAAAGCCTGCTGTTTTTCCCTCCTCTGATGATGACAAAAAGGGGGAGAAGTCAGTTAGGACAAAGTCAGTTTTACAAGCAGAGGATGCATCAACCCCCGATGAAATAGGATCAGCTGTTGAGGGGGAGAATAAATCTGAGGGGGAGCAACCTGCTCAAGAAGAGCAGAGGCCAAAGAGAAGGCTAAAGCAAATGGCTAGAAGGACAAAGAAATCAAAGCAAGGTGAATCATGTGCTCCAATTGAACTACCATCTGAGGATTCTGATGATGATGATGAAGATGATATGCCTTTGTCCTCTATGTTCAACATAAGGAAGCAGAGCTCCTCCACTATAGCTCCACCAGTCTAAGCTTCCTCTCCAGTTCAATCAAGTCAACCAACTCCCAGCAATTCATCAAGAAGAAAAGGAAAGAAGATAATGACTGCTGAGGAGATTGAAGAAAAAGAAAGAAGAGAGGAAGAGCTAAATCAAGAAGATGAGAATCTCAGAGAGTTAAGTGAACTGGCTGCTGCTCTTGGTTCAACCATTGAAGAAGTTCTTAAAGCCAAAGAGAGACACCAGGATTTCACTACCACTGAGGATCTTGCTGCTACAGTTGGTGTCACTGATGATGAATTGAGAGAATTACAAGAAGAAGAAATCATCATGCTATCCTCTCAATCACATCCAACACAGGTTGCATCACAGTAAGATGATCCTTCTGTCAAGAAAATTCCTAAAAGAGGAAGAACTCACAGAGAAGCCATTCAAGCATTGCATGAGTTCAACTTTGGAGTTACAACTCAGCAATCTGAAAGGAAGATCAAAGAGGTCTTGGAAAACAAAAAGAACTTGATAGAAAGAAAGGATCCAAATCTCATTTCCAGAGTCACTCCATATAAGGGAACAGATGAAGGGCCATATCTCAGATTAGTAAGAAGAGATGAAAGACAAATACATGAGAATGCCTATATCCATCACTGCAAACTGTTCTCCTTCACTGAGATGATTGAGACTCTGTACCACCTCCTTAAATCCAAAAGTGAAACTGTCTGTTTACCACAGGATATGCACTCATGATCAATTTGTTGAACACATTGATGTGATTGAGGATGCCTTCAATAAATCCTCCAAAGCTTTTGTACCTGCTGAACGGATTATACTTAATCCTGATCATCCTTACCTGTCTGCATATGAAAATTTCAACACTGCTTTGCCCTCCAACATTGAGCCAGAAATGTTTAAGTACATAACTGAACCTGAGAGAGGGATTTTCTTCAAAGACAGAGATGGTGTTTGGAGATTCCTAAGAGAAACTGACTTAGGTAGAGCCCCTGGAGAATTAATCTTTCAAGCTGCACATTTAACAAGGGGACAGACAGGAAGTGAACATTTTGAAAATCTGATTCAAGCAAGAGCTGAAGGGTTGTTGGCTGCCAATCCTCTGAACAGACTTCTGGATATAAAAGAAGAACCTTGGTGGGAATGAAGATCACACTTCATAACTAGAGTAGATGTAATTTCAATTCCTAGAATAGTTCAACTTCTGTACTTAGTTTAACTCTTAGTTAGATTTCTCTGTACAAACTCTTATGTAAATACTTTGTTTTGTAATCAAGCTTGAAACTTTGATCATGGACTACTTAGCTAAAATGCTAGTATAGATGACTCTTAGTAGATAGCTTACATAGTGTAAATATAGAAAAGTTCAAAAATCCTAAAAACAGAAAAAGGATAGAAAAGATACCAAAAACCGAACAATGGTACTTCATAAATGAAAAGATTCCCAAAAACAGAACATCAGGGAACATACTTAAAAGAGTTACCAAAAACAGATAGCTAGGTAACCAAAATTGCACTTAAAAGTTATATCTTTACAAATCCTAGTCAAACTGATTCTTCTTAAACAAGATAAGGTTTTGTCATCATCAAATAGGGGGAGATTGTTGGTGAAATAGCAATATCAAACCTTAATCAAACCTATCTATTAAGTAAAATAGGATTTGATGTTAACAAAACCATATATTCAGTTTTGGACTTAGATTGATGAAAAACATGTGTTGTTTTTCTATCTGAGACTTAAAGAATTTCTAAGTAAGAAATGTCAGCTGACGAATCATAGTGTCAGCTGAACACTGAGTATCAGCCAAAGGACCAGCTTCAGAAAGATCAGCTGAGAAGAAAAGATCAGTCAAAGAAGTATCAGCTGAGGAATCACACTGGATCAGCTGATGGCCTAGAACCATCAGCTGATGAAGATTTCAAGGTCAGCTAAGCAGTCAAGGATCAGCTGACACAATCACAAGTTATCAGCTGATGCCTTCCATCTGTCAGATAAGGTATTTGCTACTTATCCAATCTTCTCTTTATGAGCTGACTATACTCAAATGATTAGCTGAGCCCTTGGGAATAGCTGACAGTTGAGTTAATCAGTTTATTAGTTGCTGCTACGATTTGTATTATCAGCTGAGCAATTTGATCAGCTGAGCAAGTCTAATCAGCTGAGTCTTTCACACTTATCCTTAGCTGAGCAAAATTATATTTGTAGTTCAGTGTCTGTTAACTGAGTCTTTATTTTATATCTTAGTTAATAGCTTTTCTATGTAATATTTTCTTAAAGTCAAAGGCAGAACATATGTTGTTCTTATTATGCCTTAGATCTTTCTTTTGTAAAAGTACTTAGCACTTTTTGGATCTATAATGATACAAAAAGGATAGATCTTTATCCCCTGGAAAAGGAGAAAGATACTCTTGAAAAGAAGATCTCGAAGATATGATGTTAAGTATGGCTGGCAACTCCATATTTGGTAAAGTCAAATCTTCAGAAAGCATGGTGTTGATTAAAGCACAAGCATGGAAGGATAAGGTTACTTTCTCAAGACATAAAGGTAGTAATTTAATAATATAATAATAGATAGTGGGTATACTCATTACTGAAAAGTATGTTCACTTTACACACTTTGTGTATAAAGTTAACTTACCTTTTCACCCACTAACTTTATTTATTATAATATTATTAAACCAAGTACCTTTGTCTCCTTCTCTCTTCATCAACCCGGACACACTTTGCTTATATATATTCATGCATGGAAACATGCTAAACAAGCGAATGCGTTGAAAAGCACTGAAATCTCATAAGTTGAGAATTAGAAGAGTTAGCTTTTTACTTTCAGTGTAACAAACTTGTTCATGTGTTGAACGTCTTAGACATTAGTTGTTTAAGATTAGCATTGTCTATGTGTTAGACAAAATTAGTTGCCACCTTTTATTGAACTTAAATTTTCCGCATCTAGTTCATGTAATTCTTGATTAACGTCAATAAGAATTATATAAAAGTAAACCGTGTGTCTCTTAAATTTTAATTTGCTAAAGTTTGTATTCAACCCCCCCCCCCCTCCTTCTACAAACATTTGTTGTTATAGTATCCATTCGGGACCAACAATTTCTAAATCAATTGAAGAGTTTATTATTTCACACGGAAAATGTTATATTTTGATTATATATTCATTAATGAAAAATATTTTTGCTTTCAACTTTTAGTGTCCATATTTGTTCTAATTATGTATTTATTAATGAACACATATTTTTCTTTCAACTTTGCTTTAATTATTTATATTCATCAGTGAACCTTTTTTGTTGTATTGTAGGACCGTTGGGGCGGGGTTCTAAACTAAACTAAAACACCCTAATGCTAGGACTGATCTAGGATGAGAAATAGCGCGGAATTCTATTTCCCAAACCTCCTAAGGATTCTAAGATCTGCTTAGGTGTCCGGCACACAGTGACTCACACAGAAAGGTAGAAGAACAAACACACAGTACCACACAGAGATGCTTTGGCTGCCTTGGAATTCGAGAAATTATCACTTAGTTCGCGAGTTTCAAGGGTATATGTACGATTACGAAGGCTCACGAAGTGTCCTGGACGATTGTCAGTGATTTTTCGTGATTATTCGTTCAAATGAGGGGTTAATCTCTATTTATAGTGGATAAAAACGCGTTTTTGTATGACACGCGGACTAGACTCCACTACGCACGTGGTGAAGGTTCACTACGCACGTGGTGAAGTTCACTACGCGTGTAGTGGATTTCACTACGCGTGTAGTGGATTTCACTACGCGTGTAGTGGATTTCACTAATTTCACTACGCGTGTAGTGGATTTCACTATGCGAAATTTCCAAATACAAACCAACACATGATTAAATACTTGTAGGCTTTTCATAAACACATAGTATCACTTAGAATGTATAAACACACACAAACCAAATGTCAGAACTTCACTGTATTAACATTTTAACCAAACATTCAGACATTTGATTGATCAGAACTAGGGATTCACAGAATATGCACCAACATGTATTTACAGAATAATCATAACTTTATTAGTAAACAAAAGTTTAATTAAGAAACTCTGTGTTTATTGGTGAAGATAAACTAAATACAAACTTAAACAGCCTTGTTCACCATGATCACACATAAAAACATCTAAGATTTAGATACACTCAACAATGAACTATATATGTATGTGTATAAACAACATATTATCAATTAATAATATATAAGATAGAACTACGAGAACCAATTTTAGCCGTTGATTTGATAAAGTGGAATTTATAGATGTGGAGCGTGGGGGGATCAAGTGTGACAAAGTGCATGTGATGAATTAATAGGTGGGTAATGACATTGAAAGAGGGAGAATTGGACGACTGAGATTGATCCTCGCAGTTCTCGTACGAAAAACAGATCTCGTTTGAACTTTTGCTTATATATATATATATATATATATATATATATGTTAGGGTTCTATATAGAACTTCCCTTAAACATAGAACTTGAAGATTCATCCTGGAGATGACACGTGACATATTGTTTAGGGGCAAAAATGGAAAATTAAAAAAAAAACTCATGGTGTACACTAAGCGACCAAGACAAAAAAATCAAAAAAAAAATCCCACTTATTTTAAATGATCATAACTCGTTCGTTTTTTAGATTTTTAACAAAAAAGTTGTATTATTAGATTCAGTTTTTCGTCTTCTTTCAAACAAGACTAGACTTCATATATTTCAGAATATATTTTTTTTGAAAATGCTAAGTTTGCATTTTGAGCTGGGTTTCATTCTAAATGCAAAAAATCATAAAGTACAAATATATGAACATGCAGGTCAAAATGCAAAATTACATATTCAAACTCAAAATACAAAATCCATACACAAACACTACAATGCAGCCCAAAATGCAAACAAAATTTGCATTTAAAAAAATTTGAAAAATAATGGAATAGTTGTCTTGTTTGAAAGAGGATTAAAAAACTAAAAGATTGGTATAACTTTTTTATTGAGTAAATTACATATTTAGTCCCTGAACTATGTCACTTATTTCAACTACGGTCCCTAAACTACGTTTATTACACTGTGAGTCCCTAAACTAAATATTTTGTCACACTGATGGTCCCTTATGCAAGTAAAAAGACCAAAATACCTTTACTTTATCAATTAAAATGTCCACTATACCCTTCATTTCTTTTTTTAATATTTTCTTTAATTATAAATAATTTAAAAATAATATTAACCCTAATAACTAATTATATAAATACACATATATATTATATCTACACAACTCTCTCATTCCTCCCTCTGCTTTCTCTGAGCCACCACCGTCGGCCACTATAACCAGCCACCACCGCCGGCCGGCCAACCACCGCCACCACCTTGTCAAGAAAATCCCCAAAACCAACAAAACCCCCTTCACTTTCCAATCATCTCGCCACAATCAAACTCAAAACCCTATGGACTATTCATTTACTCCTCTCAACTTCATGATCTTCTCGGTATCTCCATACACCACTGGCACCGCCGTCTGCTTTGGCTCTGGAATCCGCTGAATCGAAGAAGCTTATCCGTTGTTGAGACTTCCGTTGCTGATTGTCGGAGCTTATCCGCTGTTGGAGACTTCCGTTGCTGATCGTTGGAGCTACGGTTTCGTCACGGTGTCAAGGAAGAATGTTCAGATCTGAGGAAGCATGTTCAGATCTGCGGTTTCGTCACCGTCACAAAGGGTTCAACAGCAGGCCACCGCCACCTAGGGTTTTCATCATCATCATCTTCTTCTACTCGTTTTCTCTTTTGTTATTGTGGAAGCGTGTTCAGATATATGTTATCTTCTTCAGATTAGGGTTTTGATTTTGTGTTTAGAACATATTAGGGTTTTGATTTTGTGTACAAAGTTGTTGATGAATGTTTCTGGGTTTTGGTGTAATATGATTTTGATTTGTTCTTCGTGTTCGTTTTCCTATCTTGTGGTCGAATTTCTTTCTATCAGTCCCTCATTCTTGAGTTCGGATAGTGGTGGGTGGGGGATTCTGGTGGGTGTTAGAAGGTAGAAGGTGGTGCTCGTCGATGGTGGCCATGGTGGTAGTATGACGGTGGTAGCGATGGCTGTGTAGGAAGACAAGGACGGTGGTGTACCAGTGCACGGTGATGGGTGGGAGAAGGTGAATGGTGATGGTGGTGTACCAATGGATGTATTTGTGTTTATAATTAATATTTTTTTATTATTTTAATTATTTTTTAATAATATTTAAATAAATAAAAATTCAAATAAGAGAATAAATTAAGTTGAGAGAGGTGGTATTGTCTTTTTAAGTGACCAGGGACCATCAATGTGACAAAATGTTTAGTTCAGGGACTCACAGTGTAATAAATATAGTTTAGTGACTGTAAGTGAAATAAGTGACATAGTTCAGGGACCAAATATGTAATTTACTCCTTTTTTATTTAAGTTCACAAAACTTAAGAAGTTATGGCAATTTAAAGTTGTGAGGGCTATTTTTTTTAAATGTGGGTTGTTGGGGGGGGGGGGGGGGGGGTGTTTCATGTTTGTACTTTTACTTGATAATTAAAACATGATAATTACAATTATGTCATCTCTAAATCTTATACATTGATTTTGATGATCTGATTATCTAGATTGGTTCTTTAGGTTTTTTGTTTATGACTAGGTACTTTATATATATATATATATATATATATATATATATATATATATATATATATATATATATATATATATATATATATATATATATATATATATATATA